>JAWNPP010000046.1:0-600000 GCA_035047445.1 Drosophila siamana
GCAAATGTTCGTTTTTTTTTTTTTTTTTTTTTTTTTATTTTATTAAGGCATACCGGGAGACTACCCCTTTATGGCCTTTACATCCATAAATTCAGCCCACATTTTAGCCCACATTTCTAGCTTTATCTACTTAATCAACAATTAACAATTAACAATTACAAAATAACAATATCACAAGTACATCTCTGAGATCAGAGTGAAGTAGCTGGTCGAGATCCTGGGACTCTTTCCATCAACTCCAAGAGGGTTCTTCTCACTACTCTCCGCATCGGCCAATTTCGGTGGACCGACAGCCTGGCGTTGTAGCTCCTGGAGTGAGCGTTAATTTGGTCAAAGACCGTGGACAGCTTCAGGTCGCGATGAAGGGTGTTGTTCCTCACGAACCACTGACTTCCAGTGATAATCCTGGCGATCCGGTTTTGGGTTACCTGGATGCGCCCGATCTGGCTGTCGCAAGCCAACCCCCATATTTGGCAGCCATACATCCAAATTGGGGCGATGTCTTGCTTGTTCATGCACAGCTTACTTGCCAATGTCAATTTGCTCCGTGAGCCTAGTAGCCAATAATGCTTGGCCACGGATGTGCGTATACAAGCCTTCAACGCCGTTATGTGCTTTGCGAAGGTCAGCCTCCTGTCCAGGGTGATCCCAAGGTATTTGGCCGAAGTGGGCTGCTTGACAATATCCCCTTCGACACGCACAACATGTGGCGTTTGCCGCCGTAATGTGAAGCACACATTAAAGGATTTGCCGCTGTGGACCCCAATGTTCCACCTGCTTGCCCATTGGGTAAATGCTGTGGCATACTCCTGTATAGCATTTGCCGCTTCTATTACATTAGATGATCTGTATGTAATGCCGACGTCATCGGCAAAGGTGGCAAGCATTGTGTTTGCAGACAATCCGTAGAATGATCTCGGCAGGTCATGCGTGTAGAGGCAATATAGTAGGGGTCCTAGGACACTCCCTTGTAGCACGCCAGCTGCCACACTGTGCTTGGATGATGTCGCCGTGTGGAAACGTACAGCGAATTTCCTATCCTTCAAGTACGACCTTAGCAGACCGAAGAACGGCGCGTGCAGCGTATCCTTTATTTTAACAAGTAGGCCAGTATGCCAGACGCGATCGAAAGCCTCTCTTACGTCCAAGAACAGCGCGTTGCAATACTCCTTCCTGTCGAAGGCAGTCAGGATCTGGTCGACAATCCGATGCAGCTGCTCGACTGTGCCGTGGCCAGCACGGAAGCCGAACTGGTGCTCGGGAATAATTTTCAGAGATTCCATGATCCTAACAATCCGGGCGGCAAGCAGTCTCTCAAACACCTTCGACATCGAAGGGAGGAGACTGATCGGCCAGTAAGACGCAGGGTCTTTTTCCGGCTTGCCAGGTTTGTTTATCATGGAAATTATTCCTAGCTTCCACTGGGCTGGGAAGTATTGTAACCTCGCAATAGCATTGAAGATCAATGTTATATAGTGGATCGCGCCATTTGCGAGTGCCTTCAGGGTGGTGTTGCATAGCATGTCGTGCCTCGGTGCTTTTTGGAATTTTGGCGACTAACGACATTTGCCACTTGTTCAGGAGCGAAAGGTTCGATGGGCATGTCCATATGGAGTGCTTGGGTCAGCCTTTCCTGCGTCTCACAAACTTGCTGCGGGCTGACAAGATCAAATGGCTGAAAACGCTCGGCGAGGTGTGCAGCAAACTCTTCCGCTTGCTCCAGTTGTCCTGCACCATGACCCGTCGGGTTTTACCAGCGGTCCCTTGCGCGTGCACCTTCTTTTTATTGCTCGCGTCGCCTTCCAGAGTGAGTGAGTCGCGTGATCTGCAAGTGCCCTACGAAGCTCACCTTGTGCTCTGTTCCACGCAGCCTTGTCTAAAGGATGGCGGGACCTCATCCACCTACTGCGTAGCCGCCTTTTTTCGGCAATGAGGTGCAGTAATTCCTGGGTGAGTGGGATAGCTGCCGCGGCTGGCCTCCTGGGCCACATATTGGTTGTTGCTGCAGCATCTGTCCCTGCTGCTGTGTCTGCTGCTGTGTCTGTTGCTGCTGCTGCTTCATGCTGATGATGTCCATCTGCTTCTCCTGGAGTAGGCGTAGCGAATTGATGCTCTCCTCCAGGATCTCCAGCTTGGACTCTATGCTACTGCTGGTTCGGGATTCCAATGGCTCGACACGTCTCTGCTCTCTCTTTGCGGTTGACGTAGTGCCTGTTGCTGTAGTGTTTGCTGTTGTGGTGGCTGTTGCTGTTTGGTCTGTGTGCTCCCTTTGGCTATATCAGCGTATGTCACACCTGTACGCGTTGTCAGGAGAGGCGTGTGTGACTTGGATGAGCGTTGCTCCAGGACAGTGCTCCGCGAATCAACACCACTCTTGGGCTTAGATCGTTGCAGGTAAGCCTGGTACTTGGGGCAACCAGAGTAGTTACCCGGGTGCTGTTGGCCACAATTGTAGCATGTTCATAGCTCACTTTTTGGCCGAGTGCAGATGTTGGCTTGGTGTTCCCCAGCACATTTCACGCAAATATGTGTCTTCCGGCAGTACTTCGCGGAGTGACCGCGATGCCAGCAATTTGGCATCTGTGGCATCGGATGCTTACCGTTCGCTTGCGAAGGCGCTCAACTTTAACCCGCATATGGCACAGAGATTTGATGGCAAGAGCTTCTTTACTATTGGCTGCAGCAACGATGTTCAGGAAGTACATGTTCACCGGCTCAGGATCCGGGCAGTCTTCCTCGCTGCGCCTCTTTGGTGAGAATAAGTCAGTAACTTGGTGGCCTAATTTTCCCATCTCCTCCCTTATATGATTATGCAGCGTGCTATGGTGAAGGCCCTTCACGCATACTTTATACGGGCGATCTTCCTTCAGCTGGTAACAGTGCAACTCGTACTGCTCGCCTTCGAGCCAGCTGACGATGGAGCGATAGGTGGCTGTATCAGCGGCGTATAGTGTGATGACCCCACCCATAGAAGCTCTTATCTCTACTTTGCTCACTTCAACCACATTGCCAATAGATTGCATCAACAGATTGATATTGTTGACCCCTTCCATAACAATGGGTGGAGGCTTAGGCATTGCCTTGTTGTACCATTGGCACGATTTATTCCAGAGATGGATACGAGCATGATCTACTTGTCACAGTCATAGAGGCAACTTTTAACACACAATGCACACAATGTTTGTCATTAGCGGAAAATGTTACTCTAGTTGCAACTTCTTTTAAGCTAAATGTTGCGAATCATTTTGTGGCATGTCATTTGCAGCCAACGACCACATGGCTAAAGCCAACGGTAACGTCAATGTTAACGTTAAAGTTTCCCAAGCGTAGTTACAAATTATGTACATTGTCAGTCGGTCTAATTGTAGTCAGGAAGAGTGGTAGGCAAAAATTGTCCCTTCCTTCCACCATTTAAATTCAATTCGAAATGTGTTGTGTGTTCAGCGCTCTCAAAAATCCGTCGCAAAGTTTGTTCAAACAAATGAATGGCATGTCTCCTGTTGGCGATTCAACAATGTGCACATAAACTTGTTGCTTGTTGCTTCTCACTGTTGTTGTTGTTAGTGCTGCTGCTGCTGCTGCTGCTGTTTTTCCAATATGCTGTCCACAGTGGCTTTCTTAAAAAGTTTACAATGCGCAACCGCAACAAATTTGTGGGACAGCACAACAGCTCGGTCCCCGCCTGCCGTCTTGCTTTGTGCCTCACCTGACATATGATGAGTGCTACATTTTAGATGGTTCGAGGGGAGAGTTCTATGCATAACTCAGACGCGAAGCTACGTTGGCTCAGCGAAGCATATTTTGGCCTACTTTGCATGTGTGCGTCTCACACTTTGCTGCCCTTTTGTTGATTTCCATTCGCCACTCTATACTCGTATACATTTCTTTTTTTTTTTGGTTTTTCACTCGCATTACCAGCAGCCTGTGCTGTCCAAAATGCCACTCAGCTAACATATCAGCATAATTTGACCGCCGCTGAGTGGCCATTTTAGCTGTCCAAGCTGTCAGAATCTCCATTCAGTCCATTCAGTCTGTAGCCGCTCGTCTCCAGTTCGCTAACACAACAAATAATCAAACCCGCGGGTCTTGGCCGCCTTGCCAAATCTAATTATGCGCAAATTACACAGCTAACTGTGCGGCGGCTGTAAATTTGTTTATTTTTAATTGCACGCAGCGAGACTGAGAGCTGGAGAATGGGAAAAGATGGATGCGCGCATGATCTACTTGTCACAGTCATAGAGGCAACTTTTAACACACAATGTGTTTGTCATTACCGGAAAATGTTACTCTAGTTGCCACTTCTTTTAAGCTAAATGTTGCGAATCAGTTTGCGGCATGTCATTTGCAGCCAACGACCACATGGCTAAAGCCAACGTCAACATCAATGTTAACGTAAAAGTTTCCCATGCGTAGTTACAAATTATGTACATTGTCAGTCGGTCTTATTGTAGTCAGGAGGAGTGGTGGGCAAAAGTTGTCCCTTCCTCCCACAATTAAAATTCAATTCAAATTGTGTTGCCTACTTTTCAGCGCTCTCGAAAATCCCTCGCAAAGTTTGTTCAAACAAATGAACGGCATGTCTCCTGTTGGCGACTCAACCATCATCTACTAAGTACAACTTATTGCAAAATACTCTGTTTTATCAAATTTATAAAATCTTTGATATAACTAAGGACAACTGATGTCGACAGTTTGATGTTTTCAGCGCAGTTGCTAATGTTTGTAATCTGCAATATCATTAACGTTTTAAATTTGGGGCGAATAAAATAAATATTGTATAGCACAGCTTTAGGCTCACCATGTAAATTATAAACTGTAGCATGCCTTCAAGCGCGACATGTAAATTGGCGACAACCGCAAATCCATTGAATTTTGCTGCAGCACACTTTTAAGCAGTGAATTGTTTAGTACTTAGCTCACTCTCGAGAGGATTTCAATTTGCCAGTCTCTACTGCGGTTAACTATAATCCCAGCAGCACTTTGCTTGGCCAAACAACTTGCGAAACTTGGCAAGAAAATCAATTGCACTTATATTATCGTTGCGCCATTATCGGCAGCCACACAGGCAGCCAGGCAGCCTGGCAGCATTGTCGTTAAGAAGTACTTAACTGCATGCTGTCATATCTAATACACACGCAGCATACGCACATATAGAGCGCTTAAAAACTAATTACGAGCAAAGCTGTTGCTGTTCTTGTTGTTGTTGTTCTTGTTGGTGTGTGTGCAAAGGATGCGCTCCTTGGGTGCACAAAAGACGACCACAGCAAGTGCGTAGAACTTTTGACAGAGCCAAGTTATTGCTGCTAATGCTGCTGCTGCTGCTGCTGGTGCTGTTGTTGGCCAAGTTTCCAGTGATTACGAGCAAATTAAAACTACATTAAAACTTTGTCGAGTCCAGTTCCTGGCAATTGACAGGTCCTTGCTCACACGCACATGAGTGTGCAAAAAGTCGAGAGAAGAAATAATTTATTTTTTATTTTGTTTACAAACTTGAAAGCAGACCTAGAAGAAAAAAAAAACAAAATAAATATATTATATAAAATATATAAATAGAAACACGATTAACATCTGCTGTCGAACTGTTTCTGCGAGGACTTTGGATTGAAGCGCATGCAGGATTCACAGCTGCATTTGTTATTTTTACTTTGTTTGTTTGGTGTCAACTTTCGTTGGGGCGGCGACGAGGCAGCTGAGGTTGACGACGACGGTGGAGACAGAGATATTATCGGCTTTTCGCCAAATTTTTTCATTGTTCGTGTTTGCGGCATCGTCTCTTTAGTGACGCTAGGTAGACAGCTTAGCTTCTTCTCGATAGTAAGGCGAAATTATCTCCCATATGCGTTCCTTCGCCTCGAGCTGTTGCTTCGCTTCGGCCAGCGCCGCCTGCTCCTTCTGCAGCAGCTCATCCTTGGCCTGCAGCATCTCCTGCTGCTGCTGGAACAGCTTGTCGTAGAGTATGCGCACGTTCTTCTCGCGTCGCTCACCCGCCTGCTCCAACAGATTGTCGAGCACACACTCAAACTTGCGATCTAGCTCCAACAAGACGCTGCGCGTCTCGGGCTCATCGTCGAGTATGTCCTGCAAGGCGATGGTCAGGAAGTTGATGGCACCACCATTCGGTGACCAGTCCCTGAGACGCCGCATGGCATTCCGTGTGCTGATCTCGATCTTCAGCAGCAGCGCCATGCTACGCTTCGACTGCGCCGACGGCACTGCACACTGTCCCTCGTTGATTTTCTTTTGCCACTTGGAGTCTGTTTGCTTGAACAGCTGCTCATTTTCCACGGTGCGGGCATGCAGCTCATTGACTTCCTCGATCAGTTCTCGATTCTTCTGCGTCTGCAGATCATAATCGGATTTCTTCTCGGAGCAGTGACTTGTGCTTGCACCCACGCTTGAGCAAATTGATTCCGTGTCCGATGCGACCGTCGTTTCAAGTTCAATGTGTTTTTTCGACTGTTCCTTGTCGCTACTGTCGTTGTCCATGCCGTATGTGCCCAGTACATCTTCGAGTCGACGCGTTGTGTTGCTGAGGTCCGTGAAGGGTTTGCCCAGTCTGCCCATCTCCTTCAATTGGCCATACATCAGTATCATCAGACAGTTGCGGGCGTACTTCTCCGACCCGGTGGCGCCGTAAAACACCATCAGCCAGCGATGAATGATGTCGTGGTGGGATGTGCATATGCTCTCAATGAACACATCGCTCACCAGCTTCAGCTGCACTGCGAAGTGCCGGTCCAGTGTGTCCTCTCTCACATCACTCATTTTCACACTTTCATTTAAGCCGGAGAACTTCGAGAAACCAGTTTGCTACAGAGAGATTTTTAAGCGCCTTTGAAAAGTGATATCAAAGCTACTTTATGTGGCATAAAAAATGTAACCATTTTATGGTATTATTGCTTTCGCCAGAGTTCCATTTGCGTTTGCTTCGAGACTTTTAATTGAATGCAATTTGGATAAAGTACTTTCATTAACTTATTAATTTGCGACTTTGAAGTCATAATATAAAGTCAACTTGTTGATACATGACGCCAACAGCAGCATGGAAAATTGTATAGCATACTTCTCGGAGCAGCATAGAAATCAATAAGCTAAGCTATGGGGTTCATTTAGCATTCAATTCGGGACATTGCTGTCAGTTGCGAGTGTGTTGCATATTCGAAAAGGACAACGTTTCGCTTTTGAATAGCTTTGTGAATGAATGGGTCGAGGCAGCTGCTCGTCTGCTCGGGGTCAATGGTATTTGCTGCTCCACAGAGTTTTCGCACCTTTCTGGCCAACATAATGGCTGAAAATACCGCAAATACTTTCAGCACTCGAACACACACACATACACACTACACTCAAACCCACACACCCAAAGCAGAATGGCAGGCGTACATCCTGGCTGCCGATAAGCAAAGCCAAGCTGAGGCAAACCGATGCAGAGGCAAGGCAATATCCTTGGCCATGCTGTTTAATTTCTTTGCCCCGTTGCTTTGGAATTTTTTGCTGGTCTCTTTTTTTTTCCTACTCATAAATTGCGCAAATTCCTTTTGTGCGCATCAAGGAGAAATGGCTCCATTTGCAGCTGAAAGGAAAATGGGTGAATTGTGGAAGTGGCGGGGCTGGAGAACGGGGCATTGAAGCTTGTGGGTTGGGCCGGGTACATCTAATTTCTCTGGATGTCCTCTGCACGCTTATTAGATGTATAAATCATTTGATGGCTGTCCCCAGACGCATTTGGCCATATCCTGGAACGCTGCCTGCCCACTTTGTTCCGCCCGCAAGTGCTCAACAAGCATATCAAAAAAGTGCAACTAAAAAAAAAAACAAACGTGCCAAACGAAGCAGCCAAAAAAGAAAACTAAAAGTCGGATGTTAGTTGAGCTTAGGTGATGTGGGGTCTGGGGAATGAAGCCGGGTTCTCTGTCTCGGTTGGTCAAAGTACATTATCGTTGTGTCCTGGCGTGGTGCATGTTGCAACAAATGTAGCAGAAAACCGCAGCTGAGAGTAGTGCAATTAAATACAGGAAATAATGGCCACCGCAGCAACAGCAGCAGCAGCAGAAGAATCGAAAGCAACAGCAGCTGCCTGCTGTCAGCAAAGTTGTAGCAAGGAGGGAAGGAGTGAAGTCGAAGTGCCACAGGAAGCGACAGCATACAGGAAGCATTCACAGCGTCTTGACCAGTCTCAGTGACCTATGCAGCATTTTGTTGCGCTTCAAGTGCGTTCGACTTCACTGCAAAGTTTCAGATAAAAAGAACTCAAGAGTTTTTATTAAGATGGAAGTGATATGAAGTGTGTTTTTTTTATAAGATTACGCATTTAATAGAGTCGTTAAACTATTTGTTAAGAGGAATTTACAATATGTTAGGGTTCAGTATTCATGTTTTCTTGTGGAAGCAAACTAGTGAAGACCGGTTAACTTTCAAAACAAACTTATAAACTGAAAGGCTAGTTCTAAGAACAAGGCTGATGACCTCAAATATTGTTTTATATAGAATTGTCATAAAGCCAAAGTCACAATAATTAATAAAAGTCATTGTTCACAATAATAATAATTTGTTTCTATTGGTTTAAGATGCTAGAAATCAGAATATGAGCCTGCGAAACGTAGCACAATTATGAATAACTATTCTGCGGCATTGCCAATTTATGTTTTCAGCATAGAAAATATTGTGCAAAAATATAGTTTATTGAGAAAATGAAATTTGCATCTCGCTAACATATATGAACGAGTATAGGTGTGTGTGCATTGTGGACTAATTGAATTTAATGTGCACTTAAAGGGCATCCGTTGATAATAAAATTGTGGCACAAAATTGTAGATGAAAGTGCGATTCGACTCGACACGACTTGACTCGGACAAAAGAGCAGTAAACATTTTGTTGCCATGCTATGCTAATGTACAATTTATGCGCTTCTCTTTTCTATACTTGTTTCGTTGTTGTTGTTGTTGTTGTTTTATTGCACAGTAAATAAAATGCAGAATAAGTAGACAAAGCTGGCGGGGGGCTTGGTAACGGCGAAATTGAAATAAAATTGGAGAAGTTGTTTCTAGAATTTGTGCCACGGGTAAGTCAAGTGCTTCGACTGACTCGCCGTATAAGCATATTTCATTTTATTTGATTTGATTTCGTTTAATGTTTTATTTTGCACTTGCAAATAATCGATTTGTCAGTCAGTTTGAATGAATCCAACCGCCCTCCCGTCCCCCCGTTCCCGCGTCCCATCGTCTGGCCGTCTTTCTGCCTGTCCCAGCTGCCTGTTTGACTTTCAACTGGAATGTTGGCCAAAGTATGAGCAGCTGCCTCAATATTGCGCATAGCATTTGTTAACCCAACATAGCAACGTTATATAAGCGTACATTGTACATATGTCTGTGCATATAGGTATAACTAGGTATAACAAGTGCTGTGGGACGACTAGTTAATACCCATCAACTTGTGTTAGACAACAATTGCCTAATATTTAACTAAAAGTAATTATGACACCATATATAGAAAAACTTCTGCAAATGGCAGTTTGAATTTGTTTAATTAATAAGCGAGATTTTTTTTTCATCCTTGGAAAGGGTTCAGAAATATTTACTTTAAATTTGACATAACATGTTTACATAACAAACTCTTGAAATTTTGTTTTTATTTTAAGAAATATTTCGAAATTCAATTTGAATATCAAAATTATATGTAGTTAAGAAAAACAAATTCTAATGTTTCCATTTGCCTGTTCTACAAATCAAAACGTCACGATTTACTTTGACTGTATCTATATACAAGCTATACATTTACGTTTATCCGCTTTCTCTGCATATTTAGGCAAGACCTTCAGGCAATGCTTTGGACTGCAGGGTATATGGAATTCCTTACGAATGACTTCGCCTGGAGTTTTATTGATTGATTTTCAATGGCCCTAGCTAAAAGTGAGCACCAGAGCAACAGACAATCAGCCAAAGCAGCTTGCCAGCTGCAACACCATCAACAGCAACAGCAGCAGCTGCTGCTTTAGCATCAGCATCAGCGTGAGCTAGAGCTATAGCAACAGCTTCAGTTTGTGACGTGTTGGCGCCCGGCTCACGTTGCGTATGCTTAATATATATTGTGATGATGGCCACGTAGTGTGCACGTAGTTAGTTGAACTGGCGACGGCTTATGCCTGTTTTGCCAGTTGCCAGTTGCCGGTTGCTAGTGGGAAGTTTGTACAAGAAATTCAAGCAATGATGAAGTGTTTTTATTGTGTTTATTGGCATACGTTTTAATGAACCAAACAGTTCCATGGAAATAGCTAGCCAGAGGCCAAGAAGGGAGATATGAGGAGACAGGGTCTAACAGTTGGCATACACAACTCTATTACGGGCCAATTTCCTTAGTCGTTGTCAGAGTTGGAGTCAGAGTCAGAGTCAGAGTCAGAGTCAGAGTCAGCATCGCACTCACTCGTAGCTGGCAAACTTTTTTCATTAAAACTCTTGAGAAGCACGCAGCAATAGCAGAAACCAGCTGGATAAGTGAGTGCAAAATGTTATTTTATTGTCAACAAGCAAAGTTACAAACAGAATAAGCGACAAAACAGACAGAGACAGAGACAGCAACAGCAACAGCTATAGCGATAAAGCGAATGAGAGTGGCGAGTGTAGGACGACGCACTGAATTGTTGTGTTGCCAAAATTTATTTAATATGCAATATAAACACAGAGATTCAAAGCAAGGCGCAAGGACGCACACAGGACGACAACAACATGACACGCTCATAAACTCATTTGGGGAACAGCAACAAAACTTCACACAGCTGCTCGCTTTTAGGGGACAGCCAAGAATTTTTTAATAATACCTCAAGGATTTCACAGTGTTGCCGCCAAGTAGACCAAGTGCAAACACTAAGCATACCATCAAATATACATAAATGTTGTGTTCTCGTTCTCGTTGTCGTTGTCGTTGTCATCGCTGTGCTTGGCGGCAAGCTCGGCTTCAACTCACACAGCAACTGTGCCCACAACTTTTTTCATTAATTTAGAAAAACAACAACTCCCGCACGCATTAGCCACGGCGATTAAACTCAGTCTCTTTCCTCTTCTGCCCATCCCTCTGGCTGTAAAGTCAATAAAAATGTTGCCACAACTTTACGGGCTGCCTCCAGTCATTATCAATTTATGTGTCCTCCTGATGGGCAGGCAGGGTGTGGCAGGCAGCGAACTGCGAATACATAATTTTTGGTGTCAAAATTGAATTGATTAATTAAAGATGACAAGCGGGTGGAAACTGACCCCAAGAAGCACTCCAGGCTCAAAACTTATGCAGCTAATTTTCATTTCAAACAAACTTTCAGACTAACGAATTTTATGCGCATATTTAACTTAATTTCATGTACTTAAATTATTTATACTTCTGTTCTTAAAACTAGCAATACCTTGAATTCTATGTATTGCAGTTTTTTGAAGTCATAATTCATTTAGTTTATCATTGATTATACTGCTTGCTTTGATGTCCATAAACTGTAGGCTATAAGCTCATAATTTATGTTGCCTCTCTTAATGGCTGAAAGTGAAAGCTTTCAGTTTTGTGTCAATTTATTCTCTATTCACTATTCAATTTCACTGACACAATTATCAAGTTTTGAAAGTATGCCTTAATAATTCATTAGAAAATTAAAGCTCAGTTGATACTATAGATGTGAGTGTAGTGTGTGTAATTATAATGCATTTCTCATCCCAAATTCTGTTTCCTTGAAGTTCAACGAAGTAAACCACACTTCGAGTCACCAGACATTTAAAGTATTTCATTGCGCTCCTAGAAGTTTAACTGAAACTATTTGGGAAATGGAATTTGGAATAGCTCTGATTAGACGTTGTAACCACAGCTGCTGTTGCTGCTGTTACATTCCTTGTCAGAAGTATGCCACAGTCAGGAGGAGAGTGCATGTTGCATGTTCCACGATGCATATGCATGACGTATGTTGTTAATGGCGTTTGCAGCTGTCCAAAGCAGCCAAAAAGAAAAGTTACTTGCAAAAAAAATAAAAGCAATCATCAAAAAGTGGCTTTAAGTGCAGTTGGACAGTCACAATTACGACGGCATCTGGGATGCTCTTTGTGCTACGCCCGCTGCTGCGGTTAGAGCAAAAACTAAGCAGAACGGAAGGAAAGGCGAGGAATGGATGTCAAAGGCAACAACGGCGACGGCAACGACTGAAAGATACAAAAGGGCAAAGGCTAGTTGAATGTTGGTTTAAAGACTGTACGCAATATGTGCATAACTTTCGCTTTCGCTTTCTGTTGGCAAATGCCAAATGCCAGGCATAATCTCTGACCTAAATCCCGAGCAACAGTCGGCGTGCCATGACGCCTTAAAGACACAAAACACAAACTGTGTCACTTCGCTGAGCTGCCGTGCTGCTTACCTGTGGTTGGGCGCGCGAGGGTAGCGAAGAGGCGCAGGACAAGGGATGTGTGCGCGTTTGTTAAACAAATATTGGCACTTGCCTCAATAACCCGGTAAGGGTAAGTGCTTAGCTTGGCTTTGCCTTTGGCTGCGACCTCGCCTCGCCCCACCTTGAAAATAGGTCACAAACTGGAAAATCCGGCATCCAGCACGGAAACGGGAGTCCTTGCTTTGGTTTGCTTTGCCCTGCCGGATTAACATTTGGCTGGAGCAAATAAAAAGCCAAATTTAAGCCCAGTAATTGCGCCTGCAGACGCATATCGCGAACTGACAGACAGATAGACAGAGCTAGGCATGCCACATGCCCCAAACTGGCAAGGAGGGCAAGCAGACTTTGAAATTTTAATGGCATTTAAGAGCTGTATTAGAGGACTATGTTCGGCTCAACAATCGTCAGTAGGCGTGGCACTTGCGCTTGAATTAACAAATTAAATCAAATCCCGACAAATATGGGAGGGGACAAGCACTTGTGTTGCCGTCTCTGCACTTGCCAGCATTTAATGAATATTTATTAACTTGTTTCAGCATCCAGCTTTAGCGCTGAGTTGGTGTTTTTTAGCGGCTGCATTTCGATTTGCCAGCTCTAATTTAATTGCGCCGCAACTGCTCAGCTCTGGCGACAAGGGCGACAGCATCCGCTTCCGCTTTGGCACAGCATCCGTCAGTCAGTAGTCCCGGCAATCGCATTAGAATGCGCTGCACCCGTCACTCTGATGGATGAGCTACGACTACCGTGTGTTGGAGTTCCGAGGAGTTGCAGTTGGGCTGCGCTCGATCATTGCACCTGCGCTGGGGCTGCGACTGCGGCTAAATGTATTCGTTTAATTGCATTATGCCGCAGGCACTCACCTCATATCACATCACTCGCAGCACACTTCAAGATGGCAACAACAATGCTGGTGGTGCTTCTGCTGTTTGTGCTGCATTAATTTGCATTGCATACGAAAAACAGCGCGCTGACATGTTGGCTTTGGCTCCTTGGTTACTTTGTTTTCCTCTTGTTGTCGTCCTGCTTAATGAAGTCAAGCAGCTGCTGTGTCTGTTGACAGGAAGCTTAAACAAACAATGTCTATTGTACGAACACATACTCGTACTCGTACTTGTCGTGCGCGAGCTCGTATTTATTATCACAAAGGTGAGAAAAGCTATAATTCTTAAAGTTGATTATTAAACACACATGGTGTATATGGTGTATACCTAATGGAGACTCTTTCCATTCCATTGCACTCAAATGCTAAAGCAACGGCATTTGGCCTCGGCCAATGCATTCAACTGCTGTCGAGCATCGATCTCATCGCGTTGCACCCGCTGACAGCAGCCAAAAGTCAATTCGTCTCTCTTCTTGCGTCCTTTGTCGAACCATTCGACAACCGCATCCACTCCAAAGTTGTAGATTTTCGATCGAAAAATGTTATACGCCTCGCCGGCCTCATCACTGTTGCGATAGGTTATAATGTAGGCGAAATGCCGTGGCTCGTACTCAATAATGCACAACTTGGCGTATTGGTTGATGTGACGCAGCTCCACATACACCTCCAGGGGCGTCATTTGTTTGACCTTTTTGAGCACCAACTTTCTAATGTTCTTCGATTCGCGCACCTCAATTTTAAGCTCCGCCAGTTTGAAATGTATCTGCAGGCTAGAAAAGTATATGTACATAAATACTTTAAGTCATTATGTTGTACAAATTGTTTTGCTACCTAATGTCTTTAACAATATTCATACATTTATCCAAAATCATGTATTTTACGATAAACAATATACAATAAATTTCTTATAAGTTTTGTTGTACATTAAGTAGCAAATAGTTCAATTAATTTCTTTAAAAAAATAATATTGTTACACTTTGGTCGTGATTACAGTTGAATTTTGTTTTGAGTGGATTAATTAAAGATAATTATTTTAAAATTTTGTTTTTTTTATTTTTGGTGAAATGAGTTTTAAAAATAAATACGTTTAATGCCTATATTTTGTTTTTAAGATTATTAGTGAAAAATTATTTATAAATATATAAATATAATTGTTTTTGTTCCCCATTGTTGTTTTAAGCAGTTGCCAATTTATTTACTTACAACTTTGTTGTGCGTTCTATGCGCGCCTCAGCTATGTACTGCAGGTAAGCGTAGCCACGACTGCAGCCAGAGTAATCAATCTTAAAGCGAATCTTGTACACATCGCCCAGCTGAAGGGCCACTTGCATGACCTTCTCCACGGTGAGCGACTTTGAGATGCCCGAGAGGAACAGCTGTAAATTGTTTGGTTAGTGCCGAACTTTTGCTGGCTGCCGTCATTGATTGATTGATATCACACCTCACCAGCGCCCGACTCCAGTTGCTTTAGCCGCTCTGGGGCAACTTGTTGACGTGTGGTAAATGAAATGGTGCCATTTTTTTGACTCTTGCGATATGTCTGCTGAAAATCTAAATTCATCTTTCCTATTGTTGTTTTGTTTTGCAAAGTGACGAACGCGTGCGCAGAAGCTTTTGCAAATTGCAGGGCTGCGTGCGGTGTTGCCACCTAATTAGACAAGAACATCGAGTAACTATCGAGGCTTTTAATTCGTTTTTGACTAACGATTGCTTATAGTTTTCCATTCATGTTACCATTTAAAGTATTCTAATAAGTACAACTTTTCGAATGCTTCGCCATTTAAATGATCCACTTGGTTCAACTTCTTGGGCTTGGCGACAAAGTTGCCAGTGATGTCACTGAAAAATACCTCATTGCGTACGCGTACTCTGTCACCGTGATGCAATTATAACAAAAAATGCCAAATAACTGACACTTGCCGTTGCTGTTTTTTGTTTAGTTGTTTTTCGCTGCTCTCTAAGTACATGTCAAGCCCGGGCGATTGCCTTGGTTTTGTGCTTGTTGTTGTTATCTCTTTGTGTTTTTTTGGACAGGTCGCGCGTGCTTTTTTCTAGCTCAGGTTTTTTAACAATATAAATTTATGCAGGCCACACACAACTTTGGAGCTGCCAGCAGCAGCCACAGACCGCAGCACCTACACTTCGCTACTGCTTCTGCTGTGGCTGCTGTTGTTGTGGTTGTGGTCGCTGGCAATGCGTCGACGACAACGACGACGACGACGACGAGGAGGCTTAGCTCTAGAGGAGGCTGAGATCCCCATTCTGATGCACTCAAGTGGCAGCTGCTGTTGCTGCGGCTGCTTCATTTTCCTAATTTATACGCGCGCAACGCTAATGAAAATTTGCGTGGCAAGGCAAACCGCATGCTTTGTTGTTGTTGCCGGTAGTGTGGCATGACCCCTTGCTGCCTTTCTCTCTCTCACTCGCTCGCTCGATTGTTGTACCCGGTATCCATAGTAGGATGGAGAGGTAGTATAGCCAATTGCCTCAAGATGTTTCTCTATAAAAACACAATAATTGTTTGCCGTGATGAGCTCCAATATAAATAAATAATAAGAATAATTTTTAAATCTCTATTTTAGGCACAAGGTATCTCACAGTCGAGCTCACTCAACAGTAACTTTCTCCTGCTTGCTCTTATTGTAAATGACGTGGCGTTGGGACTGGCACTTCAAGGTGCACGCTGGGCTGTGTACTCGGTGCTCCACTTGAGACCCTCGCTGCGTTGGGTGTGGATGCCGCCTTTGCTGTGAGCTGTGGTTGCGAAAATTGTGCGCGGTAAAATGCTTAGAGACCGCCCCGCAGGCATCATAATCCTCGTCACTGCCTCCCATTGTCCTTGGCGTACAGCTGCAGGCAAACCAATTAGTGCCTAAGGCTTCTCTCCGCCAGGTAGGCTATGTACTCCGATTCATTTAACTCTCATAAGTGTCATATATGCTATTCATAACTTTCATAAATCTGTCTTTGAAACTAGATAAAATGGAGGAACCAAGTGAAGTGTTTCTGGATCGGCATTTCAACCAACAACTCATTGATTTTCACAACTTTTTCTGTAAGATCGCCACCGGCAGAGACCGAACTCTCGTAAGCTGTTGGGTGAAGATATTTAAGCTGGCACCGAAGGATCAAAAATTGTCGAGAAATTGTCTGACACTATTAATGTATGGACATTTGAATGAGTTTGGCCATCTACGACATCCATTTACGGATTTGAGCAATTGCGCCAAGAACTTGAATGATGTACTCAATGGATATCACGGTTTGTCAGACCAAAGGGAAAATGTGACCGATGAATTTAGTTTGGCAAGAACTGTTTCAAAGAAAAGCTCTTCAGCAATGCATCTTGTGCCAAAGCCGACTTATACAAGATTGCCAAATCAACTCCGTAGCGAATCGAATTTAGTCAGACTTCCTTCGGTGGCTGAAACAACCGTGGATACTTTCGACTCACACAAGTGCTACAAAAAGATAAAAAAGAAATTTTCAACGCCGCGAAGGAACGAATCTTACGATGCTGATATTAGTGGCAACTTAACGAATTTATCCCTACTCTCCTCAATGTCAAAGCAATGCAGCAATTCACGAAGAACTGCCACAAGACTAACAATCAACACTGATGATATTCCTAGTACTTCGAAGGCCGCGAAAGAAAATAATGTGGAAAATGTACCTGAACAAAATTCCACTGCGAATAAACCATGCAAAAGACGGAAAAGACCTCACGGATTTCGCATCGCTGCTTTTCGTGCCCTTAGTCGGTTGCGACTTAGTCGCGAATATTTGCAAGACCAGTTCTATCTAATACTGGTGCTTTACGGCACAAATAGCTGGTATTCCTATCGACGCATTCTGCTTTCCGACTATGGACCTTTGCAACTAGTTAACATGATGATAATGCGCGAAATTCTGGATACGAAGCGTAAACTCATTACGTTATTGCTATATTTTTCCTTTAATATGCGACTGACTAAAGTGAACAGGGAAGGGGTTTTCTATCAAACGTCCAGGAGAGAGCTACGTGAAATGTTGTCTGAGCTGAAGCGAAAGTACGACGATTTGACGGAGGCTGTGTACAAAAAAGCTACAAAGATTTTTCTTCAATAATAAAATGAAATAGTGGATAATTTTCAACGTTGCGTTTCCTTTGCACACTTTGCAGCAGCTGTAACAACATTAACGCGCCAGCTGCTCATTAATTAATTTAAATAGTGCGCTTAATTAAATTTCAACCAGGTTGAAACAACAATAGGAAAAGAGTTGTGCTGGTCGGACAAGAAGAGAAAATAAATAAACAATCAGCTCACAAACTGCAGCTACTAATTTTTAATTATGCAATGCTTGTCCAATGCAGCTCACGGAACAACAACAAAGAAGAGTTATAAAAAATGGCTGCCAGCTGCGTGTTACGCCGCCATTTTGTAAGCAGCTGAAATTAGCAGCAACGAAAAAATGAGAGAAAAAAGCAAAACATGAAAAGAAACGAAACGGAACGAAATGAAATGCTGAAAAACTGTCGCCAAGAGCACTTGTGACTTTTTCTTGTTGTTGTCGTTGTTTTATTACTGCAATTGTAGCTGCAAGTGGACGAGGTGTGGTCAAGCGTTATTTGTAAATGGTCAATGAACTTGCCGCAAAAATCGAATAACTACTACAAAGTCAGTCAATAAATACAGAGTTCACTCGGAAGTTGTAAATTTGCCATTTGTTTTTCGCAATTTGAATTGGCAATGTTGTTACTGATAGTTGGCAACTTGGGATCACAAATTTCTTTTGGCAACGTTTGCAATTGCAGTTGGCAACATCTCAGGGTAGAGAATTAAGTATGGCAACGCCTTGCAACAATTCACAACAAAATCTATTTTGTATATTGATAATTATAAATTAAAATATGTGTAAGAGAGAGACTGGATATTTCATGCGTTTTTCAACATTAAGTTACATTAAGGTACAAATCATAGCACCCGTAGTTATCGAAACAAACCAATTGTAGCTATTAAACACATTTAAAAATTACTTAATATTGTTACTTAACATTTGCTAACTTGAGTTGAGCTCGTCTTTTTGGCTTTAATTAGTTTAGCTTGCCGTGTGTTTACTGTGCAAATACGAGTGTGCATGAGTGTGTGTTTGTGTACATATGTATTGCAAATGGCTTCATCAGCTTTTGACTATGCAAATTTATGGTCTATATTTAGGCATTTGCAACGTTCTCAGCTCCGTCTGCGGTTGCATAAATTAATCATTTATGGCTTGTGAAACATGTTGCTTAACAGTGTCGTATCCTTTTTCTATTTGGCCCTTCCTCCGTCTCTTTCTCCCTTTCTGTTACGATATCTCTTTCTACAGTTGAAGCTAACATCATCATCCTATTGTTTGTTCAGTTGCGAATTTTGTGGCATCGCCTTCTTCGCCCTCAAGCGTCGTCACCCTCAGGGCTTATCTAATAGAAATGATCGCAAAATATGGTCTTCTTTTCGTTGTCAGTCTCACTCTGCTTTTCAGTATTATTTTGTGCATGAGAAGCACGCACACATAATTATAATTTTTACAACGTCTAAATAAACGCAAATATCTTATGCATAAAGGCAACCGACGAGCAGGAATTGCCATAATACTGCCACATCGATGGGGCATAGGGAGAGAGAGAGAGGGAGAGACAGAGAAAAAGAGTGACCGGGAGAGACAGAGAAAGAGAGTGACCGGGAGAGAGAGACAGAGAGCAGCGTTTCAACTGTCTGTAATGAATGACAGTCCAAAGAAGGTAGACGATAAAAAAGATACAAATATATCAACTGCGAATTCTAGCTGAAAGTGTATAAGATACAGCGAATTCGCTAGATAGTTGGGCAATGTTGCACGAAAATAGCAAAGTTAATTAAAGTAAATTACAATTGTGAGCACGTACGAAGCCAATTGAAAGTTGTAATTCCCATACGCTTCACACTAAACAATTGTAACTACGAATAATTGCATATGCATATATTACACATTTTTCGATTATTGTTTTCCATCAATTGAAAACAAATTTACTCTGCAATTACAGTCAGTGGCTGACAAGTGTTGCCAATGACAGTTAGAGTATTCGAAATATTAACATATGGCCATAATTCTTTTGTGAGTGTTGCCTTTGCTGTGCTGATTCTTCAATTCAACAATTTCAAATAGCATTACAATATAATTTATTCGGTTTATTGCGCTCAGCAACGGCAACGGCAGCAGCAACAGAGACATATTAATGACTCTCTCACGCTCTCCCATCTGACGTCAGCTGTGCGCCCAGGCGAAGGCTATAAATTTGATTGACGTGGCCGGCTAGTTTGTCAATCAAATTTTGGATATCATACAGAACAGAACGCCACACCACCATCAAGACACATTTTCAAGGACCAAGGATAATCTAAAATGCTGCTCAAAGTGCTGCTGGTGAGTCGAATATTCCGAGTGTGTGTTGCCAGTCTGTCTTCAAACGTATCGTAATCTTTGCCAGCTCACACTCACAGTCTGGTTGAGTCTGTTTTGTGCTGGAAGCAAGGCGAAACCTCATCTGTTGGCCACAACGCCTGTGAGCTATGCAACAGCCGGTGGCGCCTGGATAGCGGCTGCAACAGCGCCACTGGCTGCATACTATCCGGCCTATGCGTCGTATACGCCATACACGCCCTTGTATTATGGCTCATACGCCACGTATCCATACTACACATATCTGAGACGCTGATCGAGGATTCGCCTGTTGCAGCTATTGTGACTACAATACACATTTATTTTTGATGTTATTATGTAGTATGTGCTCGAATCGGCTTGAAATTGATTAAATCTAAATGCTCTTCGTGTGAAAATCTGTTATTTTACGCCGTTTTTGCGTTGATTCGATTTGTGTACAAATACAAAAAACATTTATGAAATCATTGAACGCTCTACATGAAATTATAAACAAATCAATAAGGAAAAAAGGCGGTTGCCACTGTGCTTGTATCAATATATTTTTGTATCTGTGACTAGGACTGGGCCACAGCTGTAAGCCTTGGCAGTTGGGTTTTCATTTGGTCCTATGAAATTTGCTTACATGTGCGCATATTTTCACCTGCACGTCTTGCTGCTGGCAACACAAAGACACAGAGCCTTAATGGAGAGAAAGAGAGAGAAAGAGAGAGGTAGATGGAAGAGACTGAAAGGAAGAGCAGACGGAGATGGCTTACAAGATGTCTTTCAGGCTCTGTCTGACTGTTTCTTTGTCTGTCTGTCTGTCCTTCTGTCTGTCTGTCTGTCCGTTTGTCTGTGTGTTTCTTGGTAACCCGCTACTGATTTACCCAACGTGTATAAATCTTTTATTCATGTAATCCATTTGAAAACACGTTTGCACATGATTGTGTTTATTTCCAAACCGAATCTTTTCTGCCACGTGTGTGACGTCCACATCCTTGCACCTGATTTCCTTGCTCTCTGTCTGTATGTAAGTGTTTGTATGCTTGTATGTGTGTGTGCCAGTTTGATTTGAAAAATCTTCAAAATTATATAAAGTGAATACCAATTTTATTTACTCAATTTTATTGCTTTTACCAGACAAACATTTGCTCACATTTCTCATTATGATAAAATACTACTAAACACCAACCCATATATGCATATATATGAGTAGTTTCCACTTCACTTTTAACTTTATTTCTATTGCAATTAAATACATTTACGACTTTGCGTTTTACAATTTAAATATATTCATTCTGTTTGCCGAGCACATACAGTTCAGTAGCGTGGAATGGAATAATAAAAGTAGAAAATACAACGCGTTATGACATTCTAAATCATTTATTAAAATCGCACATCAAAGAAAATCAAATTGATTGAAATACATTTTACGGATTTGTGAACGTGTCAAAGCTTGAATGGTGTAGAACACTCGCATTAAAATTGAAAAATATTTACAAAAATTAGCATATCTTTAAGCGGGGAAAATAATTGAATTAGTGTGGTGAAGTTAGGAAACTTGGATGGTCTACAGAAATGTGAATTTGCACGAAGTTTCATAAAAACTCTTAGCTTTAAAATTGACGAAGTATTTTGAATAGACTCTGTTCTTTATATTGATAAGTTATGTGCTGGCACAAAATCTACATTTTGTCTATATTATGCCTTTTCTATTCCCGGTTGGGACATTATGAAAACCAGTGTACTCTTTGTAACTTTGTGCAGGATATTGAGCTGGCAAAGTGCACAAACGCATTACAATGCAGGTTGCTGGAAAGTTGTGAGCTTGACGCAGTTTTATTGAATAAAAGGTCATTAAATTTGGACGCTATCTGTTGCGAAAAGTTGTGAAAATGGCGCAGTCACTCCACGGAATCCCCGCCGGAAGACTTGTGCCACCGCGCACTTGCGTTTCATATTTTTTAACAAGACTTTTCCGCTTAGGTTGCAAAACTTTACAACTACTTGGCGTTTACTACCTGAGCGTGAACGTGAACGGGACACGGGACACGGACACGGAGTACAGGAGGGTGCAACGATGCCAAAGTTATGATAAGCAGCTCCTCCAATCTGCAATCCTCTGGTTGGCGTCTCGCTCTCGACTCGCTTTCAACGCACAGCCAGGCGGTTGGCAAGGAAGTAGACAAAGTCAAGCAGAAAACTCGGCTGCCGCTGGGGTAGGAAGCGCTGAAAGGAAGCATATTTCATATAAAAGAAATCCCTTTTTAAATAGAAAGTTGAATTTGAATCGAAGCATGAGAGAAACTTCTATCAGGTAACCAGTCAGCTGGGCAGCCATGGCGACTGCCCGCAGATGCTCGCATTTCGATAAGGCCGAAACTCTTGAAACTGCGCGCTGCCACAAATTGTTGCGAAGCTAAGTACACTGGAGCGTGAACTCAACTCGACTTCACTTTAAGGCTCAGCCCGTTCTTTAGTTGCCCAACTAATTTACTGCAGTTGAATTCACATTTCTTTTTTTTTTCTTTTCGAGTATATCTAGCAATCTTTATTTACACAGGATCTCAACAAATGGTCACATATTTGCGCTTCACTTTTTCAGCAGCACGGGGGCAGCAATGGGCGCAGCCAGGGGCGCGCTGTAGGCCAGAGGAGCAGCCGCAGCATAGCGAGCAATGGGCGCGCTGTAGGCCAGAGGAGCGGTGTAAGCGGCGGCAAC
This sequence comes from Drosophila siamana, assembly GCA_035047445.1. Taxonomy (NCBI): domain Eukaryota; kingdom Metazoa; phylum Arthropoda; class Insecta; order Diptera; family Drosophilidae; genus Drosophila; species Drosophila siamana. Next base: position 22,432 of record JAWNPP010000046.1, read on the forward strand.
TGGAGCGGCAATGGGGGCAGCGATGGGTGCGGTGTAGGCAGCGGCAACTGGAGCAGTGTAGGCGGCGGCGACGGGAGCGGCAATAGGTGCGGTGTAGGCAGCTGGGAAGGCGGCGCTGTGGGCGACCTGGTGAGCGGAGTAGCTGGAGGCATAAGGTGCCACGTAGGCAGCGCTACCGACGACAGCTGCAGCAGGTGCAGTGTAGGCCAGAGGAGCGGCGGCCAGGATGCCCGGCTTGGCGGCAGCCACAGCCACAACAGCGAAGAAGCAGACGGCGAACTGAGATTAAACAGAGGGAGAGACATCAGTAGTGGACAGTGGACAGTGTGCAGGAGCAGCGGCAGCATTGGCTACTTACGAATTTCATGTTGTTGGTTGTTTTGGGGTTTTTGGTTGCTGTGTAAACAGTTGAAGCTTGGAGCGTTGTTTGATGTTGAGTTGGCACAGCGGGCGAGCTTATATAGTCGAAATCGAAATTGAAATCGACATCCAAGTCGAAGCGAATGCAAAAGTGACATGACGCATCCAGGGCCTCGAGTGAAGGCCGCGCTTACAAATGCGAACATCGTCGTTAGCCGTTGCCTCTATTTACAGTTGACAGTTGTCTGTTGACGCATTGGCGTCTTGGCAGTCAACGTTTAATGGGCCATGCATTTGCTTTTGTAGTCGCATTTTGGCACGTGCTGCGGCCTTTTGGTAATTTCATTAGGTTTTGCGCAAAAACCAATTGAAATGCGGCTTCCCGAGTCGCTCCACACAAGCCATAAACCAATTATAAAATACAAAAATTTGAAATACATCGCACAACACAACAACGCACTTCAGCCTACACAGCCACAAACACACCCCTACACTCACCCACCCCCACCACATACACATACACTCTCACCTCGCGTTAAATGAAAGCTGCACCCCCTCAAATGAGACACACAGCAATTGCTTCAGGGATGCGAAATTAATTGAAGGGCTGTGCAAATTCTACAAGAAACGCAATTTAAGCCAAATCCTCATTAGTGTTTGTTGAAATTAAATATGTCCTTATTAATAGTGTGCATGAAACGAATTATCAACTTTCAGCGCTACTCTAAAGCAAAATAAAATTTGGGGGGTTAATATAAAAGTGGAAAAAATTTTTTTTTGGGTTCTTAGAAAATTTAAAAAAAAACCAAAAAATAGGGTAACTAAATTTATTTATAATATATAAATATAAAAATATAAAAAAGAAAAAAAATAATCCTTAAAAATGATTGAAAGCGTATTTATACCTTTTTAACTTCGTTTTTTTTTGTGTCAAAATATTGAATAATATTGAATAGATTGGATGGCGAAAATAATGCTGTATTTTAAAAGAGTTTGTGGATAATAAAATTCATGAAAGTATTGTAATAAAGTACTCTTAATTGATATTCGAGAAATGCAGTCAACAAGAATATTGTGTCTGATAAAATTTGAATTATGTTTTGAACGAGTTAAAAAGTTATATAATTGTAGCGAAAATATTCCTTAAGTGCCTAGAATTAATTGCAGCGAAAATATTCCCTAAGTGTCTAGAATTAATTGCACAAATTGCAAAAGCGAAATTCCATATGAAATTAGTTGAAATACTTGAAAGTTGCAGCCCTGATTTCGGTAGCTGCACGTAGTGATTGGCAATCTTACAACATCCCAGGGTTAGCCGCCTCCTCCTCCGGCTCCTTTACCCCCTGTGTGTGTGTGTGGATTTGGTGGCACTTTGTCATGAATAATTTGTTGAAACCACTTAAAGGCAGCAGCCGCCGCCGTCAAATGTCGCACGCATTTCTAGACAAATTCTAAACAAAATTTATAATAGACTTGTGCCCAGGATCTGCCTGGGACTCAGAGTCGGGATTGTCGAAGGCCAGCTCCCAAGTGTGCGTGTTTCTGTGTGTGTGTGAATGTGTGTGTGTTAGTGTCGCTCACGTTTTACGGCACTTGAACGACGCATTAACGCGCGCGCACAGCTGCTGCTCTTGTTGTTGCCACGCCCATCGGCAGACGCTTTTATTATGGCAATAAACTCAGTTCGTAAGGCTAAAGTGGCGCATATTTTACGCAGCTTTTTCCCAGTTCACAGTTTGCACAGTTCCTAACTTGGATACGCCAGCGATTGGTAAGGGGCCTGCCCCGAAGATGGCAACAAGGCAAGGGACAGAGCAAGGAGCAAGGAGCAACGAGACTAGAGTGAAGTGGGGGCAGAGGGAAGGAGAATACTTTGTGTGGTGCAAACGGAGCGCGCATATTTCTTTGCGCCTTTTTTTGTGCACATTTCTTTTTAATTACTCGCTGCCACTTAGCCATGCCCCACCAGCGACTCCTTTGATAAGTTGCCAGCGGGAATGGCAGCGCGAGGGTCACTTGAGAATTGCGGGTGCGCTGTTCGCCGTTCGTCGTTCGTCGTCGCTGTTCGGTGTTCGTTGTGTGCTCTGCTCAAGGATGTTGCATCAAAGCTTTTAGAAGGATTAACCAATATGTTGCATCATTTATTCATTTGCCGGCAACATGCTGCAAACTTGACAATGAAACAAGCAGCATGCTGCCACACACTCACATGTCTCTGTTTTGGCCAGCTGCAGTCAAGTGGCAGACAACAAATAGATGTTGCAACAGCAGCCATGATTGTGCATTTAATAGACGACAGCCACACCCATCGAAGCCCACATTTTGCGTATGCACAGTCGCAAGGCAAACACTCGAAGCAGGCGGAGAGAAAACGGCGAGGAAGCTCGGCAAATCCTTCAGCGACACCATCATCATCAACAGCAGCAGCACAACTTTGTTGGCTGGCATGTTATAGACACCCACTTACACCATCCCTGACATTCTCTTCCCGTCGCCTCCGCCCCCTTTTCGCCTGGCGAAATCGCGTAATTGGCATTTTTAAGCAAAATTCACGCTTCAACACTTTTTGGAGTGTGTGTAAATGCCACTGCTGCTGTACGAATGTGAGTGTGCGAGTGTGTTAGTGTGTATATGTGTTTTTTTAGATGTGTGTGTGGGCTGCTGTTTGGCATTGTGAACACCTTGATGTGCCATCTCGCTCTCTTTCTTGCTTTCCCTTTCTCTTCCTCCTTCTGTGAACAAGCGCACACTCGATACTTCTAATTAGTGCGATTTAAGCTGCAGCATTTTTCACCCTCTTCAATTCCTCGCCATTTCCCCTCACGTTCGCCAACTCTTCAGCTCGTCATTTCCCAAGTGTCGAACTCTTTTTTCCACCCATTTATGACATTTGTTAATTAATTTTCCATTGAACTGTGGCTGGGGCGAACTGTTTATCAATAAGATTTTAAGCGCAAAAGGCATTAGCAGAGAGACAGAGAGAGAGAGATAGAGAGCGAGAATGGAAAAGTGGATGGGAGGGAGTGCGCTTATCGGGGGGAGTGGGCGGATTATTATATACGCATTGCGAGCATGTGGAGCAAAAAATTAATCAAGCTGAAAGGAAGCGAACATTATTACATAAGAAAGTAAGCGCGGCTTATGCAACGCAACAATTAATTAGTTCTTTTTTATTCATCCTAATTGACAATTGCAATAAAGCATATGCTCCGTAGTTGGGGAATTAAACCAAATGTCATTTAATTGGAATTTAGTACACTTGTACAATTTAATTCCAAATTATAAGTATAATAGTTCGATACAGGCAAAAACAAAGCGGAAATTATTGAAGCGAATTAACATATTTATTAACATATAAAGCAAAACAAAGCTTTCAATATAAAAAATATAATATTCATAAGCTTCTAAATGCAAACAAGTCATCAAAAATAAAACTACGTTTTCAAACAACGGGGATGCTTGCAGCAAATTAAGATTTCTGCTAGCAAGCAAATGTGGCAAGGAAATATGAGAGAAAATAGATCTAAAATAGCAGAATATACATTGAACTCTTGAAACAGAATGATTTTAATATTATTTTCTTGCAATAGTCTAGATATATTTATACATCTTGCACTAAACATGCTTTTACTTCCGTTTTCTCCGCCGATTAAATACAATCAATTTGTCAAAGCAAACAGAAACTTAAAGTAAAGTAAAATGTGGAATTCCCAAGTTTTCGACTGTTTGCGTGAAAAGTTGTCGCATTCTTATGAAATACGTTGGTCGAGTGAATAGATGGAATCAATAAAAATGTAAAATTCGAACGTTCCACGCATTATCGTGTTGATCTGTGCTTTAATGAGCCACCGTTTCGTCGTGGTAATACCCCAATGGCTAAACACAGAAATCCACACAAATCAACTGCAGGCCCAAGGTCATGGACAACTGTTTAACTCGCGATCGATGGTAACGCACAGAAATCGAGGCAAAAGTAACGGACGCCAAGCACGCACTTGGGGCCACAAACATTAAGGCCCAGTGAAGCTACAGGTAATTTCTGGCCAAGAATTGCGCATGCGCAACATGGACAACATTGTCTTTGTCTCTGCGGCCGTCTATGTCTCTGCCTCCATCGTTAGTTCGCAGTCGTTGACTTGGCAACTGGCGAGCACGTGATGCGCATGCTAACGCGGCGTCAGCAACACCGAATATCGAGTCGGCCAGAAAGCCAATTAAAAACAAAAAAAGTGCAAGTGTTGGCCGCAGCTATAAAAGCGCTGGTCTGTCCACAAGTTGGCATCACAAATCAACTGGTCATTCACTAGCTGACAACAACCCCCAACAAAAACCAACCAAAATCAAAATGTTCAAATTCGTAAGTAGACCATGACATACATCCTCTTGTCTTCGTGCTCGACTAACCTGCAATCTCTTCCCCAGTTCGCCGTCTGCTTCTTCGCTGTTGTGGCTGTGGCTGCCGCCAAGCCGGGCATCCTGGCTGCCGCTCCTCTGGCCTATACTGCACCAGCTGTGGTCGGTAGCGCTGCCTACGTGGCACCTTATGCCTCCAGTTACTCCGCTCACCAGGTCGCCCACAGCGCCGCCTTCCCAGCTGCCTACACCGCACCCATTGCCGCTCCCGTTGCCGCCGCCTACACTGCGCCAGTTGCCGCTGCCTACACTGCTCCATTCGGTGCTCCAGTTGCCGCTGCCTACTCCGCTCCCCTGGCTGCTGCCTACACTCGCTACGCTGCTGCTGCTCCTCTGACCTACAGCGCACCCTTCGCCGCTCCCTATGTGGCTCGTCCCGTTGCTGCCGCTCCTCTGCTGTTGAAGAAGTAAATGCGGATCCGAGTGATCCATGGGAATAGTGCGTCATGCCTTAGCAGCATGGCTGGGCATTTGATTCCCCCGCTTTACTACTCGCCTGCTTGTGATTTTGTTAACGAAATAAAGTTAAAAAAGTTTAAGTTTCAATGAACATCTTTAACAGACTTCTAATTGCATTTAATTACAGTAGCAACAAGCGTTGAATAACTCGAAAGAAGAAAACCAGTAGCATAATGTGCAAGAAACAATTTTTAAAATTATTCGAGAATACATTGAATAATAGCAATATGCACTGCAAGCAAACGGATTGCTTTTAACATCGTCTGACTGTAGTTTGGTCTTGTTTGGCATGCGCAGCGTTTATTCACGCAAATATTTCAGTGGCTTCATTAGCGTCTTTGAAAGCATTTCAACTAGATTCCACAATGGCCTCAAGACGAGCCAATTGCCGCTCTGCATATCAATTAAGTGTCGAGTCAACTGTCAGTCTGCTTGTTCATCGCAGACATCTGCGGTATCTATAATATTAATGTACTCGCCTCTGCTCGCTATGATTACCACAGAGACCACGAATCCGTCAAATCAGAGCTACACTCTCCACAAAACGACGTCTGAAGCACTTAAAAGGGTAATTGTGGATTTCAGTGATATTGAGTTTATGAAACTACTACAGAATATATTTTCTTTATATATACTTTATTATCGTTTGTGAGAAACTAAGGAATTTATTCGTAATAAATCTTTCATGATTTCCTAGTATTAAGATAATTGAGATTTTTTTGTAATTATGCTGATCAATGAAACAACTAATCTTGTGTCTAAGTTCAATATTAAGTATTCGAGCTGATTTCAACTTTGAAGCCAGTTTTCAGAACAAATAGAATTGTCAAATATAAAACAATGCAGGCCACAAATTTAGCCAAGCAAGTGTCTAAATTCTAAATGATATTAGGAATACAAATAGAGTTCAGCAATTGTTTACGCAGCGTGCTAGAAAAAGCATTTAAATGCAGCACAAAATAAGTGTCAATTGTGCTCAAAAAATCATGCATTTATCCAACAAATTGAGTTAAACAACTTGGGCTTCTAAAATTGACAGAAGAAGAGCAGAACATGGCTTTTGGCTTAAAATCAGTTCGAAAAAATTCAAATTTATACATTTGGCTTAGCATTGCAAATTTGTGGATTTATCGAGCAGTTGTTGGACCAATTTGCGCTTAATTAAAGTGGAGAAATCCATGGACATTTCTCTGAGTGCAGTCAGCTCGATGACAGAAGCCACAAATACACAAACAGGCATCGGAGACAATATCCTTGCACAGGCACTAAATTAAAATTGACACCTGCTGTTGCGATGTCGATGTTGTTGTTGCTATTGTTCTCGTTGTTGTTGTTCGTGTCGATTTTCTGTGAGTGTTGTTGGCGCTAATGAGGTCTGAAACCCAAATGCGTCAACAGCTACGACAGCTCCAAATTCGAATAATGATTTAATGATGTACGAGATCTCGCTAAGCGACTCAAGTTGCCTCATCAAATCTAAGTCAGGTAAGGAGGTAGAGAGGGATGAGAGGGAAGCGAAAAAGTTTTGGCAATTATCGTTTGGTCTAAGCTTGAACTTGTGCAAAACAACCTCAACTCGCACAGCACAGGCTGGCAGAACTTTTTGACTTTATTGTTGACTTTGTTAAATGTGGCTAAATGGGCGTAAATGACCAGCAACAACAACTCGAACCATTGGACACACACATATATATATGTAAATGTGTGTGTATAGTAGCAACAGGCTAACATATGCGTGGCAAGGGTTCAAAAGTTATAGTCGAGCGTGTGGCGCAGCACGAAATACGCAAATTCGTGCCCAAGCAAGCCCAGCCCAGTCAGAAATGTTGCCAGAGAAGGTGGTTAAGGGTTGAGAGCTTTGCGAATTCCATGTGCGACAGCGGATAAGGGATGGGGAGGGACGGCAGGAAGAGGATGTAAGCCAGCCCCAAGATTCATTATAAAAACTGACAGCGCGTAAGCAAGTTCTTGCGGTTGCTTTGAAGAGCAGCGAGCAAGCCAAAAGACGCATTGAAATGGTAAACATGAGCGGCAGCAACAACAACAACTACAACAACACGATATTGTGGCAGCAGTAACGACAACAGCAACATCAACATCAACAGCAGCAAACAGAATACCTCATTACAACAACAAAGCAGGTAGTCGTTGTGTGCGTTATCCGCATCCGTTGGAATTATGTGGCATTGTCTAAAAATGAGTTTTCGTTGCTTGTTGCTATTTTTACGTTTCATCGAACAAAAGCAAAGTACCTTGCAACGGCAACAAAGCAGCTAAAAGCTGGCAAAACATAAAGCATTAAGCGCACACGAAACGAAGCAACAGCAGCAGATGAACAAGTCGAAAAAGACAAGCCACAAGAGGTGGCAGCAGAGGTAGCTGGCTGTGTGTGGCAGCTTAACGAATCAGCGCGTAGCCATCCCCCACTCCAGGAGCATACGCGCAGACCGAGCATAGAACCTACTCCTGTAGCGCTGTATATATGTGTGTGCCACTCTCCGGAGGTGTGTGCAGTCGTTCAGGCGACACAGTTGTCAAACGCCGCAAGTGTGATATGGTTTATGGATCAAGGTATTTTATATATGTATAACCTGAACTGTGACTCGAAATCTCCAGAAAGGAATAGGAAGTTATGATAACATTCTATCCAAATTACTCGCTTAGCTGTTGTTAGAACTTGGCAGAGCCATTTAGAAATTCCGTCTTAGAGCAACAATTAAGTATACGCAAAGTTGGTTGCTTTCCTATGTATTTTATTTTAGATATTGTGAAATACGGAATTTGTACTTCGCTATCTCTTTTGCCATCGTGACAAGTTAACAATTGCTTTGGCGTTGGAATTTAATTTTTGAGAAATAATACTAATAATACTAATGTGCTTTATACTCAATGCATTCTGCATTCGTTGTGCATAATTTCGCTTTAAGGCGAGACGAGGCATTAAGTATGATCAAGAGTTTTATTTTCTTTTAAGATTTTAGATGTTTCAATAAGAGCTCTCTGCTTTGTCGCCATCTTTCGGGTGTCTGTGTAGTTTTTGTCGGCTGACAATCATAATGCCCATAAAGAAATGCAACTGCAAGGCGCTCAGTTGCTGCCACAGCCGCCCCTTGTCAGACACATTAAGTAAAGCACGCGGCATGTTGGCTCAAACTGAAGTGCTGACAACGCGATGCTGCTACTGCTCCTGGCGATGGCGACGACGACGATGAAGATGACGATGGCAACGTCACTGGCGATGATGGTGCTGGTGATGGTGGCACGTCAGATGGTGCGAATGGCATAAGAATTGCCCATGCCTGCTAGCAGCTAAGCGTCTTATGGTCTTAGTGCCAGGCCAGAGAGAGAGAAGACAAAAGAATGAGAGATGTCTTTGTGTGCGAGTCAGTGTGATTGGTGCGTCTTTCAACTGTGGTTGCCACTCCACTGACTCTCACTCTGCCTCAACCGCTGTCTCTGTCTCTGTCTCCGTCTGTGTTCCTGAGTCTGCCTTCAAGTCAAGCTTTCGGCTGGCTGTTTAATTTACGCGCTGCTATTATTTTAATCTTTTGCGCTACAACAGCGTGAAATGACTTTCACCTGGCCTTTTGGTTTGGGCCACTCTGAAGGACTCGAGTCCTTCAGACCGCCAAGTCGCCATCTTAGACTTCTTCATCTGCGTTTCAGCTTTTTGTTTTTTATTTTTTTTTTTGTCTCGCCGTCGCAAGCACAAAAGCATTTAGCACAATATTTTTGCGCAGGCAAGTTGCTGACAGCCGACTAGTGGCTGCTCTGTCTGCTAGCAGGTGGCAGGTGGCAGGCGGCGTGTGGCATGTGGCAGCTTTTGCTTTTGTCTTTGTCAGTTGGCCTTAAGGCACAAGGTGCGACCACAGCCGCAGTCGCCAGAATAAGTCATCGTCATTGTCGAGAGCAAACCGCAAGCTCATGTGTTTCTTGGCCACTCGTTTATTTCCCCAGCAACTTCTCCAGCACCACTGATTCTCATTGTTTTATGGGGCGCTGATCTAACATTCAGGTGCAATATAAACGAGCTGCATCATATCGTTCATCATTGCCTGCTTGGCGCTTTCAACGCTCCAATCTTCCAAAGGCAGCTCTGCACCTAGCCAAGCAATTTGTTGGCCAAAAAGAAACATCAGAGCAGTTACACCAGGAATAATAAGAGCAGAGCGGAGCAGTGCAGAGCAGAGCAAGGACCCGGGCGCCTAATGCCGCAAATCATTTTCATCTCTTGTCTTGTCTGCGCGCCGAGCGTGGCTCACTCAAGACATTTGCTCTTCGTCCTGCTGCCGTTCGTCCTGCTTTGTTGGCATTCCGTGGGCGTTTTTACTGCACAGCACTCAAAGCGCTTAAGCTGATGCTTCCCCTTCTTGCCTTCTTCCCTCTCCAGTCTTCCCTCTCCCCATGCTGCTAACTGGCGTTTCGCTCTTAGCTTGCTTACTTTTTGCCAGAGCCCCTCGTTTTTGCTTTCGCTCCGCTTGTGAGTAACATTACAATATTTTAAAAGATTTACTGACCCATGTTATGCAGCTGTAGCTGTAGCTGCAAAGTGCAAAGCGCTGTAAAAATATTACGTATACGCAGAGCGAGAGTGGCAACAATAGTCGAAGCTTCTTTTAGCCATTTGCCTGGATTTTAACAGAAGCTACATACGGACAGACACAGGTAAATATGCCAAAAAAGTACTTTTTCAGACAACTTTGCTAAATTCAAAAATTCTTCACTATGTATTTTAAACTGGGCAAATGGCTCGTGACTCGACGCCATCAATTTGGACGTGTTCAATTGCGTTAATCAACTGCAAATAAACTCACCCGAAGCTGTCTTAAAATGCAAGCGATTTGTTACCAAAAAAAAAAGAAGAAAAGCGGAAGGAAAACGGAAGCAACTCTCATGCTTCATGCTCATCTTGGAGCCTGGGAGCTGCTGCTGCTTAAGACCTAAAATAAATAGAATTTTTAAGTAAATTGAAGCTGGAAAAGTTATTTGCTGCGGCCCAAACTAAGTCAAGCAGCAGCAATAGCAGCCAAAGCAGCAGCAGAAGCGACCTACAGTCAGTCCTACAGGCAACGTCCACACTTCTGTACTAACTTGGCCAACATAACTCACGACCCGGGGGCAGCGGGAGGGGTTGTACAGTTGAGGCAACTTGTAGAAAAGCCACAGAGTGGCTTTGGTGGCACTTTTTACACCGCACACATGCCGCACACAGCGCCAGCAACAAATGGTGCACATTACAAGGACCCAAAGCTACTTACCCAGGCAGCTGGCGTGGCAAGGACTCCCATATTTTATTATCAGCCGCGCGAAAGGGTGCAACTTCTCTTCCTCTCTCTCTTTCGGTCTCTGTGTGTGCAACAAGGCGCAAAACTTAAGCGGCGAAGACAAATTTTTATTGCCACAAGCCCAAGTCGATTTCGATTATTGACTGCAAGCAAACTGTTGCACACACAAACACACACACACTCTCAAACGAATACAGAAGGAAGTGGGCGGTGGGAGGTTAGTGCTGGCAAGCAGCGACTCCTTGTGGCAGGCAGTCAGGCAGACAGCCAAGTGCTTCTTTGGCTTTGGCTTTGCCTGTCGCGTTCGCTCATTTGAGTCACATTTTATTATTTTCGTGCATTTATCGTATGCTCGCTGGCATTTTATTTTATTAGCGTGACATCTCAATTGATAGACCCTTGTGACCGCAGCCTCTGTTCGAGTCGGAGTCGGAGAAGTGCATTCATGCTTGGCTTTGAATTGGTCTTAAATTGTGCATGCTGCCAATGCAAATCGTTTTGGCATTCACGTTGATCGCTTACAAGCTTGCACTACGCTTTACAACGTGGCAACGCTGCGTAGCTTTGGCATGCTACAAATCTGGCGATCTGGCAGTACTACTGAGCGTCTTGCTTTTGAAAAAAACAAACAGGTAGGCGATGTTGTCAAGTGTCAACTTAATGACGTTCGGTGATTTGCAGAATTCACAAGGTGATTTCTTTAGTATTCTGTTAAACTCGTACGAGGAACACTAGAAAAGTCTCATATTCTTTATATACTCATACGGTTTTTTTTTTCGTAAAGTTTTCAACGTGTGCGTTAGGTGGCGAACAAAATAAATTAAAAAATATAAAAACAATAGAGCCGACATAGGCATAATATTGCAAAAGTATTTGAGAGTAACTCATCGAAGAACAATGGGCTACGATAATTACAGCGGCACCGAGTTGGCCGAACAACAGGCGCAGGACATCTACAGCGGCGGCGGCGGCGGAAGCGTCGTCGGCGTCGTCCAAGGTAATGGCGGCGACATGGGGCAGAATGAACAGATAGCTGCCACTGCCGCAGTCGCCGCTGCTGCTGCAGCCGCTGCCGCTGCCGACTTGCAGCCGTCGCTAAATCGTGTGCTCAGCTCGATTGACTACGATTTGTGCTTCAAGCATCCACTGGAGCACACTTGGACGCTGTGGCACTGGGAGAACGATCGTGCCAAGGCCTGGTCCGATATGCTGAGCGACGTCACAAGCTTCAACACTGTCGAGGATTTCTTCAGGTACTCGCGCTTTCTATTGAATCGTCCAATCGTCGAATAAAATATCTAACCTTACCTTCCTTCATAAGTGTCTACTACTTTATCAAGCCGCCTTCGGATCTGAAGGTCTTCAACGACTACATGGTCTTCAAACACGGAATACGGTGAGTTTGATTCGACAGTTTTATATCTGCCCTAAAAGCAAATTGTGTGTTCTTTGACAGTCCCATGTGGGAGGACGATGTCAACAAGGATGGCGGACGTTGGGTCATGTTTCTGGACAAGGACTCCAAGGAGCTAGTCGACAAGTTGTGGCACGATCTGGTAGCATTAATTGTCTTCAAACGAAATTTATGATATCCTAATAATTCCTTGCGTTTTTAGCAGCTTTTGTGCACCATTGGCGAGTGCTTCGAGTACTCAGAGCAGATCTGTGGCGCCGTCATCAATGTGCGCAACAAGGCCAGCAAGATATGTGAGTTGTATTAATCGAATATTAATCGAATATATTCTACTCATATTACCTCCACTCCTGCCTCCTTGCAGCTCTCTGGACCAAGGACTCGCGGAATGAGCAGGCCATTCTGGCCATTGGCCAGAAGATGAAGCAATTGCTGCAGCTGAGCGAGGTGGAGTTACAGTATCAGATCCACAAGGATGCCATGGTGCAGGCTGGGCCCAACGTGAATGCCATCTATAAAATGTAAATCGAATGTTGCGAAAGACAGGAAAAGCGTAGAAGAAGCGTAGGATAAGGTATTTTCTCAGAAGACTCCACACTGTTGGCGTCAAAATATCAATGCTTTCTTGGTGCCTGAGAGAGAGGAGAAAAATAACAAAGATAAGAGGAGAGGAGGTTGAGCATACAACTATCGTTCTCTAGCCGATTTAACTTAGGGATAGGACTAGAATATTTTGTACACAAAAATCGTGAAACGCGAAACATGTAACTGTAACCCAAATAAAGCATTGCACAATGGCAACGTCAACGTCGTAGTCCGTGGGACATCCTTCCGGGCATAAAGCGGGCACGTCCTTGGCCGAGCTGAGGCTTGGCTGTGGCTGCAATGATGGAGTACGTTGCACGTCCAAAAGTTATTCTTCGCTCGCTTGACTCACTTTATGCCGTAATTTTGGCCATTTTTGCAGTCATATCGTGTGCGCGTTTTGCACTCATGGTTGTCCTGTCCGCCTTTCTTTGTTGTGTGCCCTTTGTGGGCGTGTCGGCGCGTCGTGGGCTTTTGTGTTTATGCCATGCATAGCAAACTGTGAGCAATTTATGAAAATATGTTGGACACGCCCAAGCAGCCAAGTGTGGGGACAATAAGACGAAGGGAGTCGCCGCACCGCGCACATAGCTTTGATGAGATTGTTGTAATTTGTTAGGATTTGGCTTTTTATTGTTTTATTGAATTATGAAGTGGCATTCGGCAAATGACACGAACGTGATACACTCGTTTCTTCCATCCACAGGCACGCAGCAGACAGTCTGATGGATATCCTGTTGAGGCACGTTTGCTTGCCGGCTGATATTAATGTCGGTCGACATTCTTTTGAGTCGTCTGAGGATTGCAATGCAATTGACAGGTGGGAGAGGCTGGCGGTCAGGATGCCACGCCTTTGTCGCCACTTGTTGTTTAATGGTTGAGCAATTTGTAAGCGCAAATAAAACTCATCTGTTGCTGTGGCGGCAACTTCCGTTTCCGTTTCGGTTTCCGCCGCCACTTCCGCTGTTGCTGCTGTTCTTGGTGCCGTTCAAGAGATATGGCGCTGCAAAACAAATGTTTTTAGTTTTTATTAAATGCAGTGCAAGCTTAATTGAAAAACTGCTGAGCGAGCAAAGAAAGGACTCGTTTTGTATGTGTGCTTTAAGAGCCTCTTCTAGTCCCCCCTCCCGCACACACACACACACACATCCTCCTTGGACCTTCGCTCGTCCTGTTGCTATTTTAATTAAACAAAAAGCGTAAAATGTTTGACCATTTCCCTGGCTGCCGCTGCCTCTGTTGCTGCTGCTGCTGCTGTTGAGAGCTCCTGCACCGCTCGTCTTTGCCTCTTTGTTTGCCCAGCGACTTGTCTTTGGCACGTAAATTTTCTTTGCCAACAAGCACGAAATTGTTTGCCTGTTCCCATGTCCTGCGCTCTGTGTCCTGTATCCTCTGCTCTCCCCTGTCATCCTTGTTCCTCTCTATCTGTCCTTGCTAAACAAATTAATTGTCTGTTTTTTCGCATAAACTTTTTCGTCCTTGTGGTCGCTTCCCTGTCGCCAGCGTCGCCAGCGTCTCCTCTCGTCTCTCTCTCTCTCTCTTTCTCTCTCCCCCCCCCCGCTGGCCCTGCAATATTCAGCGCTCTGTTTGTTGCGTAAATTGCCGCAATTGTTGTTGTTGTTGTTGCTATCTTTGTTGTTGGCTTTTATTTGCTCTATCTTTCGCTGCCTTTTCAGCTGCCTTTCGTCTCACTCAAATTTCACTTTGCTTTCGCTTAGCTCATTTGGTGCACAACTTGTCCGGGAGTTTTCATTTCAACCATTTTCCACCCAACGTCGCCCACTTTTCATCATAATTCAAATGTAATTTCATTGCCACCGCCAACTCCCACGACGCTCATAATTATTTTTTGATTAAAGATGCTGCTGCCACTGCTGTTGCTGCTCCGTTATGGAGACGCTCTGGACATCATCCGACTGCCATTTGGGAACACTTTCCATGCCCGCCCTGTCCAGCAGGATATCTCTATGTGTATTCCTTAACTTTACTGGCGACTAAGCTGCTTCGCAAACACGGCGGATGAGTCAATTTTGAGAATCCTTGAGGTCGCTGGGGAATCGCATAACCCGTGGCCACCGCAGTGGCCAGGGCCAAAAGTTGAATATTTTTGTGCTTTCACTTCTTAATTTTTTCGTAAAGGCAATTAGTCGTTGGGTTGCTGCTTTCATCATATTTTTGGCTACCTCGAAGAGTGCGCGACGTGAAATTATCCTGTGTAAAAAACTACGAGAATAAACTTCATCTTCTCAATTTCGATGTTAATTTAATTTCGAATTTAGAACTTCGTAAAGATGCGTATTTTTGTTAGATCGGATTACCAATTCAAAGAAACCATTGAAAATCAAAGTTTGTTGCGATGTATTATGCTATATTTATTTTTCGATCTGGTGAATATTCATTTCAGAGTAATAAACAAAGTAACAACATAAATATTTTTTCTGTAGCTTAAATTTCAGTTTTCTTAAGTGTAATTACACAGGACAGGTACTTATTTTTTTTAATTCAAAATGTATTTTATGGCAATCATTTACAAAAATATTTATCAAATACACAAATAATGTGAAGTTTGTTTACTTTTCGGTGCAATTGAATTGCCAAGTGGAAGGAAAATACAGATTTTGCACATTGGATTGCATTTCCCATTAATTGTTTAAGCTCTTGCTTTTGATTAAAGTTTTTAGTCTTTGAGTCATTGATGGGAGAGCTGCTTTCCGATTTTTGCTCGTTTATTTACTATTTGATGTTGTTTCCTTACGACGAATGAATTTGAATGATTGCGCAGAGACTATGCTAAAAATCAACTCAAACTGAAATTGCACTTATTTATTGGCATTCAATATGTATTTGCATACAAAATATGTGAAGGCTTTAACTTGAGGTTGCAAATGAAATTTAAATAACGAGTCAGAGAGAGAGAGAGAGACAGAGAGAGAGACAGAGAGAGAGATGGAAAAATGTTCTCGATTGGCAATCAAATTGGCGACACGGTCTATAAATTAACACGTCCGTTTTGTTATCATGTTTCAATATTTTATAACAGTACGCAAATGCAATTAGAGGCATTTGGACAAGCTCTGATGAGACGGTGCAGCCGGCAAGTGCTGCAAGCATTAATTGAATTTATCAAAATTGTGCGAGGGATACAGAATTAAAAATATGAAATACGATAAATATTTGGCATAATGGTTAAAACAAAAATACAAATTGCATTTTTTCGCCAAGTTCTCTTCGCTAACGAAACAAAGGACTTTATTGCATATATATTTGCATTTAAAAATAATAACAAAATTAACAAAAAAGAGAAGAACAAAATAGAAATGAAGAGAAGAGAAAAAACTAGTTAAAAGTTGACAACAATGAAACATCAAAAGCTCAGAGCGAAAAACTTTCAAACCGTGACTTGAGCGGGTGGCAGCCCTAAACCCTTTTTTTATAGTGCGACTCTCTGTTTTTAATACGCCCACGTCCCACGACCACGCCCACTTACTCCTACTGTTGTATTTTTGCGCTCCCTTAGCCGCTTTTTGTTTTTCCAACAATAACAGCAAATTTTTCTAAAATTTCATGTCGCCTCTGGCGGGGCAGGGGCAGGGACGGTTTGGGGCACAACCCAAGCTATTTGCAATTTAACTTTTTCCACACACACACACACATACATAGAGATTGTAAACTGAAACTAAAGGATGGGCCTGGCAAAACAAGGACACGTAGTTCAACAGAGCTTTAGTTTTTAGTTGGCTTTTATTAACTTTTGTCTCTGCCAATGTGTGCGAAAGCGATTGTGTGTTTGTGTGTGTGCTGGGGTTCATTCTGTATGTCTGGGTGGGTGTAGACATTTCCAATTTTTTTTTTTTTTTTTTTTTTTAGGGACGTAAAAGTTACGCTATTACTGAGATTTTGTTGTGCCTGCCAATTTACAGTTAACTCAAATTCCTCATGTCCCATGTCACTACAAAACAAAAGCATCTAAAGGGTCAACAACAACAACAACAACAAGTATGTACAATTTGACTTTTGAATGTACGTCTTGTGCGCATCGACTTTTAAATGCTGCGACGACGCTTGCGGCAGACAGATGTTAGCTGACCGTTGCCCAACTGCACCTCCACCTTCACATCCGGCAGCTCGCCCATCTCTTGATCGTACCACTGATCCATGGCCTCGCCCTGCTCTAGCTCTTGTTCTTGATGCTGCCCTTGATCGTGCTCTTGATTGTGCTGCTGGTCCTGCTGCTCCTCCTGTTCCTGTACCTGTTCGTGCTCTTGCTCCTGCTCTTGCTGCTGCTGCTCCAGCTGCCTCTGCTCCAGCTCCTGCTGGTGGCGTCGCTGGTGGTGCAGCTGCAGCTGCTGCATGCTCGCCAACATCGCTGCGTCGAATTCGAAGAATTTCAAAATGAATTCACTGCTCATCACGTTTAGCTGGAAGCCCTTGGCCAGCATGGCAAAGAGGCCCTTGCAGCGCACCTGCTGCTCCCTCAGTGACTTGGTGCTTTGAATGTTCGACAAGGGATCCCCAACCCTAGATGCTACAATGAGTTCGCAAAAGTTGCGGAATGCTTGATGGCCCAGTGTCTGCAAAAATTCAAAGAGGTGCATACTTAGAAATTAAACATTTGAAGGGGACAAAATTTGTAAAGAAAATAATAATTGAAGTTTTGCGTACCTGAGAGCGTATTTTAAATTAGCAGCAGGTAGCAATTGAATTAAATTCAATCAAGCTGAAAGCATTGCAAATATATGGGGGTACTCACTGTGATCATCAGCTCCGCCAGAGACATGCGCTTGTAGTCATCACCACGATCCGCAGTCGTCATAAAGAAGGCGAACTTGACGAGCAGCGGCACTGAGAAGCAGAAACAACCCTGAGCGTACAGCATGCGATAGAGCAGTTGCATCATGCGGAGGCAATGCAGTCGTATCGAGAGCCTGTCGGTCTGCCAGCGAGGCACAAGCACCGCCCAATGGGAGCCATCGTGGTGATCGTCAACGGGCACCAGGCCAAAGGCCAGCCACTTGTTGGTCAGTGGTGATTTGTAGTAGGCTGGCAGAGGCATGACAGCGCCGTCGAATTCGAGGGCGAGTATGAAGTCAATGTGGATGCCATGTCCGTTGCTGCCGCGCTCGTGAGCGAAGATCTGATGGGCGAATGGAATGTTATTGTAGCTGAGCGCCGCGTATCGCAAATCATAGACGGCACCCCAGTTGCCATTTATCGGTGTGGCGTCTTCTACGGCATCCATCATTTCATGCTGCAGTAGAAAATTCATGAACTTTGCGTTGATCAAATTGCCATAGAAGAACGGATGGTCAAAACTCGAACGCTTGAGCTGCACAGTGCGCTCCTGCTTGCTGAAGGTGGGGGTCATGGCGTACGGCAAGCGCAGGGGGAGAAATACCTCGAATGTCAGCGGCATATCCACATTGATATCCTTAACATTTGCAGCTGCAAGTCGGCATTCAAAGTTTAGATGTGCAAATTACGTATTATGATGAATGACTTACTTGTTTTTAGCATCGGCTGCATGTGTGGCCCGAAGTAGGATTCATTGGATCGAAGCCTTTGACCCAGTATGGTGACAATGGTCTGGCCATCGGTCATGAAGCGATAATGTTGATCCGGATTGCCATGGATGCTATAGGCCATGAACTCGATGGTATCCAGAAAGTTGTACAGAGCCATTTTTAAGCAGCAACGAATAAAAACACACACAAGTGACACAACTGAAAAAGTTCAGGGTTGGTGGCTAGTACTTTTCAGAGTTGCCAGATAAGTCCGAGAATAGAGGCGATCAACTAATGTCATGCAGGCAGTGTTGCCAAGCTAACTATCGAACGCAGGAGCAGATGAATGAATTTGACAAATGACATCCAAATACTACGAGCTGAAATTTTTACTACGGTCCACACAACGTGGCTTCTGCGCACACGAGCACAGCATCCACGACGCGTCGCTACTGCCTTTGGAGCTGCGTCCATATGCCGTTATATGGCGAAGCGAAGCATCTCTTTTTGGCTTTGGCCAGCGCAATGTGAATTCAGTTGCTGTTTGACGTTCCTCGCGTGCGGTTGTGCCTGGCCCTGCACTCTTCACATACTCAGCGGGAGTTCACTAGCCGAGCCTTACTCGCTCCCACCCACCTCCAACAAGAAATAAACAGTACGGTATAACGGTGTGCATGAGTTTGTTGTGTTGTGGGTATGTATGCGTGTGAAAGAGAGTTTTGTTATTTACTAGAAGAGAGCGCGTCGGCGCCGTTGCATTGCTATTTGTGTACGAAAGAGCATGCAAGGTGGCAAAGTGCAATAGCAGCTAACTGCAACTACAACAACTACTGTGTGTGTGAGTGTGTGTACGTGTGTGTATATACAAAATAACAATAACAACAAGAGCAGCGGCAACGTGCGCACTGTGTAAATAACAGAGTTTGTATTGTATATCCATGTACATTGCTCGCCTGCATGTTGATGCATGTGTGTGCATGTGAATATGTGTGTGTGTGTGATAGAGTGTAGATACTACGAGAAACTGCAGTGTAAAACAACGTGCGCCCGGCAACAAGACAACAACAATAACAATAATGTCTTTGCAATGCTTGACGCGCAAATTTCGCTGATAAAGTTGTGTCTAATGAAAGGTGCTAGACTAGACTCCACTCACCTTATCCAGCCCGCGTTGCATGCGCGCAAATTGAAAATAAATTGAATTCCAACAACGTGTAAAAATCAGCACAAGAACAAAAACAACAATAACAACGACAACAACAAACGCTGCAATAACAACAAAAACAAACTTCTTTTCTAGCTTCGTTTTTTCCAAGTGCAAAGTGTGTTTGGCGAAATTGCATGTAAATTTGTTTAGTTTGATGGCAAGTATTAAAAATACTAAAAGGAAACACTAAAATACTAAATACACTTGTGCAAATACTCTGTGTGAATGTGTGTGAGTTCGGATAATGAGTTTACTTTAAGGCCCTTGGGAAAACTTTCAAGTGATTTGAAATTGTGATAGTGAAAGTAAAGTCATTTTATTACAGTCTCGTAAGAAGTTGCTTAGGAAGTCAAGTGATGGCAGATGAAGCTAATTTTTCCATTAGTTGAATGTAGTGTTTTTTTTATACTCAACACATTTGCATTCATTGTGATGTATATTTAATAAGGATACCAAAGTTTCTAATTTTCAAATTTGTTATTCATTGAGATGTGATTTAGAGATGGTTTCTAAGCTCATTGAATTTTTTACTTTTCATTAATCAAGTTAAGTTGGCAATCAATTTTATTTGCTAAAATTTTGTAGTAAATATACAGCTAGAGTTCTTATGTTTATAGCAATGAAGTAATATTATAATTGGCATAGATTTTGTAATTCCAAAGCCTTTGAGGTTTCATCAATTGTATTATGTGACAGATTTAATATTTGCTGAGTTTTGTTTTTGATTTTCTATTTAATCAATTTCGAAAATTGTTAGTCGAACTTGGTTATTAAAGTTATTTTTTTAAGAAAATTGTTTTTGTTTTCAGTGTACAATCTGCTAACAAATATAATCTTTTTTTTATAAATTATATAAGCAACCGTATTAAGTAAAAATTAAGCTTCAAACTTCTAGACTCATAAATCTGTTTGATTACACTTTTAATTTGGGTAATGCTCTTGCGTCTTAACACGTTTCGCTATTCTTAACGATCTTTCAAGAATTGCAAGTGCTTGCGTTTATAAATATAACCATTTATTCTGGGCTTTGTTCCAGGTGCTTGCAGCCCCTCTTCTCGCCTTGTGCTCATCAATAAAGCATGTGCAGCTGTAGCTGTGTGAGGCACTTCTAGCATATGTAATCCAGCATGCTTATTGTTGAACCCGCCCCTGCCCCAGAGTAGCGCGTGTGTTGCCCATTAAGTGGCTTGTGTCGAGCTAGCTCCATCCCTTCTCGGGCAGAGTTCAGAGCAAATTGGAAGACAAGTTTAGCGCGACGCTTTCACGTAGCGTCGGCAGACGTCATTCTGGCAGCCTGGCATCCTGGCATCGTGGCATCCTGACATCCCTTTGGCCCTTGCCACGTTCTTGGTACCTTTGGCTGGCAACCTTTTTTTGTAATTGCCGTTTAATTGTTTGACATTTCTGCTGTGCGTTCGTTCATCTCGACTTTCATTTTATTTTCACAAATGCCGCATAGAATTTGAAATGTTGTTGCTACGAGTATTTGTTGACTTTTCCAAGCAATTAGACGTCACGAAACAGCCAAGTGACTTATTTACTGCAATTAGAAGCAGCTTTTAAAAGGGGCAAAGCTTGGCTATTGATTGTATTTTCTTTTTGTTAGGGGGGGATAAGGCTTATCGTAAGAGCAGCGCCACTCGGTCTCTGTGTTTGCTCATAAATAATGCTTATACCGGCCGGCAAGAGAATGAGCGACCGAGTGCGAGAGCGGGAGAGTTTTGCAAGAGAATTGCCTATTGATTTTATGAACGAGTTGCAGCAACAGCAGCAGTAGCAGCAGAGGCCGCATCAGCAGCAAGTGCTCGGAGTTGCGTGTCGACTGTATATGCAACTATTTTGGACGTTGCCGCCATGACAAACTATAAATCTGTCTGCCGGCATACACACACACACACACACACACATGCACGCACTGACTATATATAGCATGGAGCAGTTATGCTGCACACAAAATTTATCGATTGCCGCATACACACACTGGACACTGACCACAGGACGCTGGACGCTGGACGCTGGATGCTCGACGAGGGGCAAGCGTGTGTGTCGCATGGACAATGGCAACGCAAGGGCAACGGCTGCTGTTGTTGATGTGTAGTAAAAATCGCTCGTATTTCATGCGGAAGTGACACGCACACACACACACACACACATTCACCAAAATGGCCGCCCATGTGCGTAGTAGTTGTCGTAGTAATAGTAGCAGCAGCAGCAGTAGCAACGTCGACGGCAACAACGACAACGGCGGCTTCAGCAGCCGGCAACGAACGATAAATGGATTGGTTTATTTAAATTTTTACTCTCGTACGCAGCTTATGTACTTCATATATAGTACATGTCGGAGAGCAGACTTCCTCCACTCATTGTTGCTGTTGTTTTTTGGTCATTCGGCAACAGCTGCAGCGGCTGACAGTGCGTATACGCAATGTGACTTGCGTATGCGCAATTTTGGAGCGTGTGGATTGCCCTTTGCCATTAATTAGCTGCAGCTGCCGCTGTTGCTGCCGATGCTGGAAAATGTCGACAGTAAGTTTCACTTTTTTTCGTGCTGCACACTCTGCGTTCGCTCTGCTTGTGTAGGCGACCCTAATCCATCATTTGCCACAAAAGTCACGTACGTCAGGCTGCGCTTGAAACGGAAACTTCCACTCGGAAGAAAGTTCATGCAACTTTAACGTCAAGTGGCGGACGGATTGGCAGCGTAGTGGGAGGTGAGTTGACAGTGGAGAGACGCTCACTGACTGCCAAGTTAGTTGTTACAAATTAAGAAATCACTTTCGCTCCGACGGCTAAATATATGCGGCATTGTGCCAATCCGTGGCACGCTGTGCAGCATGCATCAGTGCTGTCCGCCTCCTCGGCTGGCTTGGCAGGCTCCAAGGACCTCAACTGAACTGGCTGTCAAAGGCCAACGCAAAAAGTGTTTAACAAAACAAATGCTAAACGGGCGAGCAAATTCGACTTGATGTATGAATGGGCTTCAAATATTTTCTATATAAACATATATACTCTGCTTTATATATACACTCACATAGCAGAACGTTTATATTTAGTGGTCGTAACGAGCTGAGCACAGTTGGCAAACATTTTGTGATTGGCGTGTGACATTTCGAGCACAAGCCCAAGCTCGAGCCTCGCGAGGCTCGCATTTAAAATTTACTGCAGTCTTTCGCATTTATGTTTATGTCTGTCTAAGGACATGATTGATGTGCCTGCCTATCAGCCTTCCATCTACTGCCTACGGTCTGCCCGCGAAGAGATTGAGGTGCCCGTTTTACTGTTGCCGTTGTTGGTTAAATGTCAGGAGAGGTCTAAAGGCAGACAGCTCACGTTGAAGGCGCAAGACGATAAAATTGCGCAATTGATAAAGTTGGCAAACACCTTTAAAAGGTGCGAAACGTTATGCCACCGGGTTGTTTCGCAAACACCATGAAAACACCTAATAAAATTCTTGTGTGCTCCGGTCAAACTTGGTTTCTGGAGAGCAGTGTTTATTACTCATTTACTGCACAACTACGATTTTAATTTTAAACTTTTTTATGGCGTCTATTTGAGTTGATAAAGATGGAGGACTTTCAGAAATATGAATGAATATAAATATTATTCTCAGCTAGAAAACTTTGAGATAATGAGATCAAGAAACCAAATATAAATCTGCCTCAATATTATGTTTTCTTAGCTCTTTGGTATATTTTGCTTTACGTTGTTTTATCAACTTAAAATTTTTTATTTATTTTCAACATAAATCTTACTTATTTTTGATTTTGGAAAATTAGGAAAATTTTTTTTTTAATTTATATTTGGATTTGGAAATGCCATTCAAATTTCTTTTATTGGTTGTGTTATTTCGATTTTATTTCCTTGTGTTTGCTGCCATTCGATAAGAGCCAAACAATTCGTCGTTGCCATTTGAAGCTTTGGTTTTTGTTTTTTCCAATTGCCCTGAATATTTTGTATTTTTCACAAATTTGCACGAGCCAAGAGCCAGTGAGAACACCTGGCATCTTGTATCCGCACCTGACTCGATTGCCGTCTCTCAGGTTTACCTCCACTCGCATTTTTGCAGCTCTCCAGCGCGCTGTTCATTGTTTGATTTGCAGTATGTAGTTTCACATAAGCACTTGCTTATTATGTCAGTTCATTGCTCAAGCAACTATTGTTTCGGCACTTGTGCTCTTTGCTCCCCTGGCGTGCATATTTGGCAATAGCCTCCGTTCCGCTCCTCGCGTCGCTTTGCCAGTCAACCCTTTTGGTGGCACTTACCCCCTTTGACTTAACCCAATATTTTGCTCGTTAGTCATAAAAAGCAAGAAAACAAAAGCCCAGCAGAGTGTGGCGTAGTAAAAGCCAAAGGCAAGGAAAAATCACTGAGCAACAACAACGAGAGCAACAGCAACAGCAACAACTACTCAACGTTGGCATCAGCTGCTATGTGCAAAAAGTTTATGACTTTAGACCCATTTTGTGTGTTGGGCGGTGGTGGCGACGGCGGCGGCGACGCTGAACTCATTTTTTTCCCCACCGAATCACAGCAAAAGCCCCACCACAGCTATGCCAACGGCAACGGCAACGGCAATGGCAACTGCGCAGCGCAGTCGAGCTCACCTTAGGGCTGTGCCAGCTGCCACTGCAGTTGCCTGTTGTCCTCGCCTAGTCCTGCCGCTGCTTCTGCTGCTGCTGCTGTTGTTGCTATCTGACTGCGGCGCCAGCGTCGCTGCTGTTTTTAAATGATTTTTATGTGCACTTCAAGCAGCAACAACAGCGACAACAGCAACAACGACAACAAGAGCCTAGAGTCTCGTCTCTTGCTTGTTTTGTGCATATTTTTATACCCTGTAAGCATTTAAATGCCACTAAGGGGTAACATAAAGTTGATCAACTTGCTCATCCAGCAGTTAACTGCAACTTTCTCTAGAGTTTAACTAGCTGTCAACTCAGATAGTCGCTAGAGAGTCATATACTTCCATCATAAACTGAGCATTTTTTATTTTTACTATTCCAATTTGGGGAGTTCAAGTTTCGATTTTTCTCGTTGTTGACGTTGTCAACTGCGTTCAATTCCAACTCGTCTAACAGCTATTGATTTCCTTATTCACAGAACTCGTCGAACGAATTTAATAGGAGACAATCGTCTTGGTCTCTATATAGTTTTGGGCCTTTTTTTAGTTTTATGGCATCTTTTTCCTACTGATAATCTTTATTTTTTAAAATATTTAGAAAAATTAGGTACTTGTGTATTTTGTGCTTTTATATGATTTCGTTGAAGTTGTTGTTGAGTTAGTCGAAAATTTCATGCTAACTCATAGATCATATATTCTTTTTATTTTTATTTAATTTAGTGAGCTTAACGGGTCAATATCATTTTTATTCGCATCTTAAATAAAATGTAGAAGTTTACCAAAGTTTTCAACCATGCTTCTTTAGAGAACATATTTGGACCCACAATAACATTAGAAGTGTGGCTGTAATGCTAATTTTTCATCATCTGAATTTGTGTCATATTTTGGCAATTTGAATTTATTGAAGAATATATTTACTGACATTCAAGCTACAATCTCTGTTGCTCCTGATTGGAGGGTATGCTTGCCTCTTTTGCTTTTGCATATTTGTTATGCATATAATTCCTTTAGCATTGTTGTGGATTTTGTGCTTGTTTTGGCTGCTCTTAGTTCACAGTTTCAGTATATTTCTCGCTTCTGCACTCATTTGTTGCTGTTCTTGTCGTGCCTCGTGTTGTTGTTTGGGCTCTATTGATTTTCTTTTTTAGTGTTTTGTCTCGTCGTTGCATTTGTTTGTGGCTAGCCATGCAGCCAGTCATGCAGTCAGCCGGCCGGCCGGTCTCGGTCGGCCAGTGTTACAATGCAACAAACAGCATCGTCGCCCGCGTTTCTCCCTTTCGGCCCGTGTTGTTGCCAACTCCACTCACTAGGCTGTGTGCTATTGCTCTGTGTGCTGTGCGCTGCTGCTCATCGTCCGTTTTGTGGCCTTTGTTTTAGCCCCGTTTCGGAGGCTATGCAGGCTCAGTGGCCATGTAGGTATTGTATTGATTTTTTGCGGGCAACCCTTTCACAGCAGCCGCCCAGAGACGCCATAAAAAGTCATTAGTGTGAGAGGATCCCCTCCACGTGCTCCACCCTCCTCGCTGTGGCAGGCTTGGAGTGCATAATGGCACAATTTAAATACGAGTACGCGCGCAACGGTTGCCATGTGAATGAACCGTGTGGCACACAGTACAGAGCACAGAGGGGCACAGAGCACACAGAGCATCGGTATGCGGCATGTGGCTGGCTTTATTTTTGTGAGGTGCAGCCGTTGTACGCGGCGTATGCGCAATGTGCCGCTGGCCACTTTTCTCTATTTACCCACGCAAAAACAATAAACTAAAAGCCATTTGCTTTTGATTTATTGACGCACGTACGCGCAGCACACGCTGACACATGCCAAACGCCGTCTGCCGCATGCAACAAGCTGAAGTCGATACCGATGCCGAAGCAGAAGCAGAAGCAGAAGCTGTGACTGGCGTTTCTCTTCCCCAGACTTGAGCCAAATCGATGGCGTAATGATTATCTATTAAAATCAATCACGTATTTGGCAGAAGCACTAAGACCAAAGTCTTCACCAGTTCCCAGCGAGTGTTGAAGTCAATAAATTGCAATCTCTCTTCTCTGTGTATGTGTCTAGTGTAGTCGAGCGTAAGCAGCGAGCAGCCTTTTGCTTTTGGAAATCCCCTTTTTGGCATTGGGCACAAATTGGCGTTGACAGGCAACGCCTTCTTCCCCCGCTTCACGCGCCGTCGCCGTCTGGAGACAACGGCAAGTGGAATATAAATATATCGAACCAGACTTCAAGTGTTTAAGCCCCTTCGAAAAAGCCTTGACAAACGAGCAGCGAGCAAAAAAGAACTAAGTGTAATCGACACAAGAAACGCCGCTTACAAAGGCGAAATACGAGCTGAATGCGAAGCATAAGTGCAACTGGATGGGGAAGCCAAAGAACTAA
This sequence comes from Drosophila siamana, assembly GCA_035047445.1. Taxonomy (NCBI): domain Eukaryota; kingdom Metazoa; phylum Arthropoda; class Insecta; order Diptera; family Drosophilidae; genus Drosophila; species Drosophila siamana. Next base: position 48,655 of record JAWNPP010000046.1, read on the forward strand.
CCACTTTACAGGCTAGTGAGCCGTCAAAGAACTTCAAATCAATGACTACACTTCCCTACAATAGACAGCCTAGTCTTAAGTTACTTAAGCGGACTTCGCTTTTGGCATTCCAAGCATTGGCTGCGCTTCCAAATGGGCGATTCGATGTCGCAGATGAGTTCGCGAAGCCTTCAAACTAATGCCGTTTTCAAATCAGCCTAACAGTAGACTTTACTTAGAATTTTACGACTTAGAATATTAATTTAATTATTGATTAATTTCAACATTTGGGAAGCTTTAGAACTTTATTACTTCAACAAGCTTTTTATTCATTTGTCGTTTTTCATTCCTACTCAATTCATATACAAATAAAGCGTTGAGCAGACGTTTTTTTCGTTTGTGTGTTTAAGAACGTCTCTCGCTTTGGCTGTTGAAATTGAAATTGTTGAAAATACTGCTTAATTCATATTCATGCACTTTGTGCACAACTTTGAGCTATTCATATGCTAATTATGAGAATTGAGTTGAAATTGGCGCGTTTTTGCGCTTCTGGGAACGCCCTGTGTTGGGTGTTGCAGTTTTTCATAAATTTTACGCCTTGCTTGACGCAAATTGCATTGGCAAAGCTGCTTAGGCATGCAATTTTCTATCTTTTGACTGAGTTTTGAAGCCCTCTTTTTTTGGCTTCTTTGTTGCTGTCGATGTGCTGTTGTTGCTAGTGTTGTTGTTGTCGCACTTTAAACTAATTGCCAGCAATTTAGCAAACGTTGGCAGTGCAATGCGGCGTATGCGATATATTTAGGGTCTCTCTCGCACTCTTTATGGGTTGACTTTTGTTCGCTGTCGTGCCCAGTGCGCACATTTGCCGCATAATTGCCAAGTCATGATTTTTTACATACCGAAAAGTGTAATAAAAAAAGAGCAGGCAAACAGGGAAAAGAAAAGCGTCAAGATTTCGCCATACACCCACACACACACACACACACGTAGAAGTTCATGCAGCAGTTTGTTGCTGATATTCGCAGTGGGCATAATTTTCATGTTGCTTAAACGGCAATTTGTTGTTGCCTTTGTTGTTTTTCACAACGGTTTTTCGGGCTCTCGCACTGCCAGTTAACAGGTCCCTTCACCCCCAACTCTGCCCGCCTTCTTCTACTTTCTTCTTCTGCTGCTGCCTCAATTTCCACTCACTGACTTCACTTTATCGTTATTGACAGTTTTACTGCTGCTTCCCTCTTTTTTATTCCCACATTCTCTTACTCGTTCTGTCTCTGGCTGTTTTTTCTTTGCTGCTTTGGTTTCCATTTTTGGCTGTTGCTTCTTATCAAGCGACTGTCCCTTTTGCATAGTTTCATGCCGCATTTTTGCTTTAGTTTTTACAGCATGCAAGACGTTACCTTGGGGATATTACTCCCCGCTCCCCGCCCCCCACAGCCCCTTTTGACGTCCGTCGTCTGCCATCTTTTTGCCTTGGGCCTGGTCATAGGGCAAGTTAATGTCATGTCAAGCGATTTTCAGGCCGCAGAAAAAAACGCAAGATAGGCGGAAAGGCAGCAGATGGAACTCTCACGTGTTTCGTAATATTTTCATCATATTCAGATCTGCTTAGGCCGCTGACGTTGCGGCTGAAGATGGGGCCGATGGCGGGGCGGAGGGGATGGTTGTTCTAGAGTCTGATATCACTTCACTTGAGCTCAACTTATGGCGCTCCAATTTCGCGCTGATGCATAATTTTTGCCGGCGCACATAAAAATGCGCTCAAAGGGGCGCAAAAGCCAACCAGGAAAAGGAAAAAGGAAAATGGAAAATACACACACACACGCAGGCACACACACAGTAATACTCGTATGTAGATGACCATGTATTGCATGGGACGCTGTGGGGGACTTTGCCTTTGCTTTTGCCTCGTTTATCTTCCCTACAACTCAGCGACTCTATAACTGACTGTATGTGTTTGCATGTGTTTGTGTGTGTATGTGTATGTGTATGTGTGTGTGTGCGTTGGCTTGACATGATTAATATCCCCGCTGACATGAGAATCGCAGTTGACTGACTGTCGTCAAGTGAAATCAAAAGCGTTGCCACAGACCTTAACGCGGCTTTAACAAAACATTTGAAATGTGAAATATTCTTGCATTTGCAGCTTGGGGTCAAAGTTCAAAGCGACGCATTTATTACTGGGCAATAGTTGAGTTTAAAAATGTTCATGATTGCGTCAAATGCGTAATACCCACAAAAACAAAAACAACAACAACAAAAACAACAACAAAAATACCATTAACAGTTACAATCACAGTCGCGCAATCTGTGTTTATATGCGTGTGTCTGTGTGTGAGTGCCCAAAAAAACAAAAAAGAAGAACGCAACGCAACAACGCGCAAAACAAACAAATAAATAAACAAAACCAACTGTAACAGCAGCAACAAGAAGACCAACAAGAACAACAATAAAGAAACAAACAACTGAAACAACACCAAAAACGAGAACCACAAAAAAACCTCGGCGAAATTCGGCGTTTAAAATACATACATAAAAAATGTAATGGAAAGCATTAGTACTCATAAAAAATGGATTTACACAGCCTTTTTAAGGCTGTCCTGATCCTGTACATCATACGAGGTGAGTCCCCTCTACCCCACCTACACCAACTCCTCTATGGCTGTCTCCTCTCCTATTTTCAGTCATGACAATCAAATATGAAACATTTGTATGCTGAAAAACCATCAATATTTTATCTACTTATTAAACAACAACAAACTCGCTTGCTTTTTAATCTATTTGATATTTGTTTTGCAAGTATGAGTAAGCATTTTAATGCAATTCTCTATTTTATTCATAAGCCAGCCAAAAGCTTTGTCGAGTGCTTTATTAAATTAATTTTATGCAGTGATTTGCTTTTCCACAGTTCACAAACAGATTTTTAGCATAAACACACTTTAAATTCGCTATTTTTCCCTAAGAAGTGCGCTAGAATATATGATTGCATATCTTGTAAATATGGTCTTTAACATGAGTTAATAACTACGGATTACCATAAGTTTTTAACATAACATAATTTATATTCATAAAGTGTCTAACACGGCGTATACTTAATGCGCTGACAGAATATTTCATTGAAATTTACATCAAAGCACGCGTGTAGATTAACATAAAATAAACTGAAATAAATTATAAATGTGAGCATTTTCTATCTTCTTTAGGTAATCTTTCAAGACTTATAATCAAATATAAAGACCGTATGAAATTCTATTCGAAATTATTTAAATCTCTCGGCAAAAATGTTCATAATAAACTAATTGACAGTTTATTTTATTTGATTTGTAATTGGAGTTAGTGTTGAATTGTTAAAATGTAATTAATGCCACAAATTGTATTTAATGCTGGCATTGATTGTCGATTGTTTCAAGATGCCTTAAATCCAACTACGATCAAAGATGTTATGCGAGTTTTGCAACGTGAGCAATTTACTAATTGCTGTGCGTCATTCGACTTGCAACATGCAACGTCATTTGCTATTTGCGATGACTGATCCCAGTAACACTTTTTGTGTTTCTGCTCGGCCAAAGAAATAATTAAGCTGCTCGTCCCTTTGTTGTTTTTTTGTTGTCCCGTTTTCTTTGGGCATGTCTTTTGTGCGCTGTCGCTTTCCAAACACATACATTCTGTGGCACTTCCTGGTAGCAATGCTAGGTAGCAATACATCGTCCACTCGGCGACTAACAAGGCGGGACACTTTCAGAGAGAGGGAGGCGGAGTCATGACGTTGTCGCTGGCTGTGTTGCTTTTTTGTGTTCGCAACTCAAAAAGCCAAAGTTATCAGCAAAAGATCAACGACAGCAAGCAGCAACAACGACGACGATGACGACGACGACGACGACTGCCTCCTTGTGTGGCAGCCACAGGCGCTTTGTTTCTTTCATATTGGCAAAGCCAAAGCCAAAGGCTACGGGCTACGGGCTGCGGCTGCAGCTGTTGGCTGGCTGTGACAGTGGAGGTCTTTCATCTGGCTGCTATTGCTGTTGCTGCTGATGATGAGGCTGATTATGCGCCACATGCTGCCTGCCGCTGCCTTGGGCAGCACACAAAAGGCAGCAGCGCTTCTTGCCGCTTGCTGCTTGCCGCTTGCCGCTTACTTGCAGTAGTTGCAGCTGCTTGTTTACTTGCTGTTGCTTTTTGTTTCACCGTCACAGTTGCATTCCGTTGCCAGTCGTCTGCATAATCTTGGCCAGCCTGCTGTGACGAATCGCCACGCCCACTCGATCCGCCTGCAAACGCCTCGACGGCCTAACGGCCTGTCCTGTGCAAACGTGACATTCGAGGTCGTTCACATTTCGAGGGCGTGTTGTTGAACTTGATGCGATGTTGCCACATTGCTGCACAGTTAATGCACCGGCTGCTGACGCTGATGCTGCTGTTGCACAGTTGTTGCGCAGTTGTGGCACGGCAAGTTGCTGCTGCCATTGCTCTGGGCATATTCGGTTGCTAAATGCCACGATGCATTAGACAATGAGGATCTCTAATTATGTCTTGCCTGCTGCTCAAAAACAGCAATTAACATTTGATCCTGACTGCAGTTGCAGTTGTTGCTTTGTTGCTGCCCTGAAGTGTTGGTGCACGCCGGCGGCAGAAAGTTTTATGAGTTTCCCTGTAAGTGACGCCGTCGCTTCAGGCTTCGAGCCTTGAGCCCCGAGCTTCGAGGCGGGGGTTGCTCTCCCTTGGCAGAGCATGCAAACTTTAGCCATTGTCCTTGTTGCTGCTCTTGCTACTGCTGTTGACTTCGTTACTTTGAGCGAGCTGCAACATGCAACGTAAACGTGCAACGTGCAGCAACAACACAAACAAAAGTGAAACGTGTGCTTTTCAATAATTCAGTTTATGGCACACAAAAAGCAAACGCAACTCGACACAAACTCAACGTGACGCAGCGTCGCCTTTGTCTTCCCAGCTGCCTTCGTTCGCATTTGTGACTTTTAAAGTTGACGCTCATTAACGAAGCAACAACAGCAGCAGCAGCAACGGAGCAACAACGTCTGCAACATTAATTGAAATGCTTTTCACTTTCTGCCTTCCCGTTCTCTGCCTGGTTTCCATCTTACCCTGTTGGAGTTGCAATTTAATTGCACACCTTTCTGCACAACGCAAAGAAAAACAGCCACAAATAAGCAACAAAACAACACTAACAACAGCAGCAGCAATTACAGTTGCAGCAGCTTTCAGCAGTCAATGCCGCATTTGAAATATGGTGTTGAAAATGTTTCAGCCACAGGAGTATGCAAGTCTTGTAGCTGAAATCGATAGTAGATAACAGAATTATAAATTTCTAAAAGCAATTTTCAAATTGGTTCTCTAGACTCTTTTTTATAAGTGTGCTGAATGAAAAACTTTCGAATGTTACTTTCTTTTCCCTTGTGAATTGTTTTAATGAGCTAGCTAACTGTAGTCGCATCAGCTTAAAAGCTGTTTCCTATGTGTTCTAAGGCATTACCCTATATATTGAGATATTGCGAAAGTGTTACGGAAAATTAGTTCAAATGCCTTAAGTTAAGTTTTTAGTCTATAACTAATTTGGTGGAATTTAAATATTTGAAGTATTAAATAAATATATACTTTAATGCGAAGCCTGCAGGATATCTGGTAGTCGTGCAACTGGAGCACTTTCAACACGATTTGTGTTTTTGTTTGTCGAAGCGGCAACAGCCGAATGAAGTCAACGGGGCCCAAGCAACGTGGAGCGTGATATAACCTAAGCAAATATACTTTGCGCATACCAACACACACATGTGCGCTGGAGAAATGTCGTTATGCTTTGTTGCGCACAAACAGATGCTACGACAGAGTGCGGCGGCGAGTGAGAGGGAGAAAGGGAGAAGGGAGAACAGTCAGGTGGCAGGCTTTGGCTTGGGAGCAGACGCCTCTTATTAGTCGAGGCTTTTAAGCAGAAAAATGCGTGCACTTGAACCGAGCGGAAAAGAGAGGCGATTAGGGGCTTCATGGGGCGCGGGGCGGGGGTCAAGGGACGAACCGAGAGTTTTGACGAAGCGCCGCATCGCTTTAACGGCCAAAAGCGTTGCCTACTTTTTGGGGCACTGTCATTGCTTCAATCGAATTGCGACGATTCGTGTTGGCTTCTCAACACTTATCTCATGTCCTTTGGCCTCTGCTGTTTATGTGTTGTCAGCCTGCTTGCTCCAACCTTCCCCACCCCTAGCCTCCTTAGTCGACCCCGCCTGATGACAGACAAAAGCTTTGAGGCTCTGAACATCTTTCACTCACGTTCCATATGCAAATGAGCTTTAACGTGTTCCTCTTGCGCTCGTCGTCTACTTACTACAACTTCTTGTTGTTTCTTTTCACTTCGCTTCGTTTCGCATCGCTTTCTGGTTTTTTCTTTTGGGGAGAAAATTGCGTTTTCATTTAAATGCCGCACGGAAAACTTTGTCAGCTTTTGGCAAACTTGCGAGCTGCTGCTTTTTATAGCCCCCATAAGGTTGGCTCTTAAGCGTTTTTGATTTAGTGCACGCTTTGAAGTTGACTCTACATCATTATTTACAGCATCTCGTATTTGTTGTTTGCTGCTACCCGGCACAGAGAAAGATATTATAGCTGTCTCTGGGCGGTAGCTCTCAGAACTATTTGTATCAACAGCTGGAGTATTTTTAAATAACTATGTTGATCTCGAACCTTAACATATAAATTATGTGCCTTTTTTATTTCCTAAGGCAAACTGTTTAATGCTGCTACGTATAGATGTTAGTTTTTACTTAACTTTTTCGTTGATTTAACCTGAAATTATCTTCACAAATTCAATAGTAGATCTTGTATTTAGTTTTGAGCAGTTGCTGACAATGTGTGGCGCCGTCTAACGATTGCTAGCTGTATACAGTATGCTGGCTGCTGAGTTCTTTTTGCCGGGTAACTTGTAGTCGTTGCTCTAACGCAGCTTGATGGATGACTAGAGAAATTAAAGACATGTCGTCTGCTTGCCCGCTAGCTTTCTTTCACAGATTTTACGCGTTAATTACGCGACGTTTTTGCATCTGTAGCTCCCGTCTGCCATTTATTACAACTGCATTGGTGAACAACGGACACGACCAACGAATGAATAGAACTTCACAAGGGGAGTGACAATGGAAATGCGGATTGTGGCCCAATGAAGAAGTGACGACAACGCGAGTCGCTCATTTGCATTTTGTCTAGGAGGCGATTGATGGCTGTCGTTGCCTCAATAGCTGCTCCTCTGGCTGCGCTAACTTTTTCTTCTCCTATTACTTCAACTGCTTCTTGCCAGTCATTTCCGGCCAGCGCCATTTTAATGATCCGTGATAATGATGCAAACTGCCGATGGCATTGCTTAGAAGCTCGCTCTCTGCAGAGTCTGATTTCCCTCTTTTTTTCTCCGTCTCTCTCTCTTGATTTCGCTCGCATTGCTTCACTGGGCGTAATTGATTTTGGGCTGCGAATGTAGGCGTGGCTGGCGTTGCTATTGGTGTCCTTTGCCTGCTGCTGCTGCCTGCTGTCTGCCTGCCAGTTTGATTGACAACGCTGACAAATGGAGCGGCGTGTATTCAATTATGTGAGAAGTGGCAGCAACAAAGGGCAAGCCAGCGATGGGCAGGGGAAGCGGCAACCTTATCGAGTTTATCAGGCGGTCATTGTGTTTCGTTTAGACATGGCATTGTCAGTGCTGCACGCCACACAGCTGCCTGCTGTTGGCTTCTAACTGCCACCTTGTATATTACCTTCATCATCATCCACATAGGACCTCTCCCCATCTCTTGCTACCTTACAAATATGGGGCACGTTGTCATGCCACATTTTGATAGCATCACAGTTGTCGGCAATGGCGATGTCGATGGCGATGGCGCGTTGTCTTCGCTATTGTTCGTCAGCGCTCGGTCGCGCCTTTGTTTGCACTGATAAATGTCTGACTCGGCTGGCGTGTTTAACCGGCTTCGCCTGCGCTGCGTCTGCAATTAGCTGGCGGGTTTAGAGCCTAAGCTCGTTGTTTGTACGGCCCTCGCCCAGGTGGGTAATGGCAGCAATCCCATCATACTATATCCTTTATCTCAGTACTCATTCAGTGGACGCTTCAAACTTTGGCAAATTTAATTTTCATTAGATTGCGTCGTCTGGCAAATCTCTGGTTGCTGAGCATTTTGTTGAAACTTTGCCGGGGTAGCGAAATGGGAGAGAACTTTATCTTAAGTGACTTAAAACTAAAAACTGCAAATTTAATGTGCTGCCCCGCTGTGGCATCAACTTGTGGCAACACTCACAAACAACACACTCAGTTTATACTTTTTGGCAGAGTCAAAAACATTTTTGCCTTTCTCGGCGAATTTCCTTTGGGCATTGCAGTTGACAGCATGTTTGCCACACACACTCTATTTCTCTCTCTCTCTCTTAAGTTGAATGAGAACCGCAACGAAAGTGGCACACAAAGTTTGCAACACTTTCCGGAACGTCATCTGAGAACAGGGAGCTTCTCTTCGAAGTTATCTGCTGCCCAGTTTCTTTTGGAAAAAAACAATTTTTCATTTTATTGCTGCGGCCCGAAAATTGCTTACAAATTTAGTGCTGCAGTCCTTCAAAAAGTCCCGACGAGGGACGCGTTGTTCTCACTCGCCGATTCGCCAGAAATTCGGCAATTCACAATTATGTTTGTCGTGCACTTTGTTAAGCTATTCACGTTCGCTGTACAACACGAACTGTAGTGGCACAAAAACAGGTCACTGCACCGACTCCAGCGAACGCCTCAAGTTGTCAGGCAACCGCAATGCAAATATGACTTGACAAACACACACCCACAGCAGCATGTGTGTGTTTGCGTTATCTGTTGGCTGCCTTGACTACGGAGTGAATAATAAATAAGGCATAAAAGCGGCATCAAAAGCGCCTTTAAACGCTCCTAAAATTATGCAATACTTGCCCAGCAGCAGCGTCACAGCAATTAGAAGTAGCTTCCACACTGCGGGACGCAGGAGAGGAGAATGGGGGGTGCAAAGCCACAACAATGGCCACAGGTAAACAGCAATTGTCTTTTCGCTTTGTGCGTGCCTTTGTTGTGGTACACAATGCTCATTAAAATTTAGGCCAAGCCGCCGGCAAGCAACGACAACAGCAAGAACATTCTGAACATTGCTGCCACTTAATTTGGAATTGCTGCAGGGCGATGGCGAGGGCGACGGGGGTGATGCATGAAAGTTGTAGGCTTCTTTGTGGCCGAACCGAAATTGAAATTAACTTTGGCCGCTCGTGCAAAACGGCTTGGTGGCCGAAGGATTTCCTCGAGCTCGGCGGCTCAATTAAAATACAAAAACCTTGCACCATCTCTCCCGCTCTCTTCTTTTACAATTTCTCACTCACTCTCTCTCTATGTCTCTTGGAATTTCTCATGTTTATACACTCCCTTCTCTCTCTCTCTCTCTTTCTCTCTCTCTCTCTCTGTTTGCAGCTGAGACCAGCTATGTTGTTAATGGTTTGGATCTGCAGGGACCGATATTTCTGCACGAGCCGCCGCACCGCGTCGAGTTCTCCAACAATTCGGGCGGACTCATAGAATGCTCCGGCCATGGCAGCCCACCGCCCGAGGTAAATATGGGCGTGGCCCGTGGCAGCGTTTTTCTTGCCATTCGCCTCGCTTCGCATCGCTTATTTTGCGCTGTTTAATTATGCATGCTGCCGCTGTCCGCACTCATTTCCAAGTTAATTGACTGGCCCCTGGAAAAAAAAACCATAAAGAGCAAAATCAGCGAGAGCGTGAGCGTGAGGAAGTGGGAGAGCGAAACTAATACGCTTTGTTTGGCTTGTTGTAGGTGGAGTGGACGCCCATACCGCCGCAGCAGGATATGGTATTTCAGCTGTCGAATGGCAGCATGATGTTTTATCCCTTCACCGCCGAGAAGTATCGCCACGAGGTGCATGCGACCGTCTACAGGTGAGTGCGCATTGCGTATACTTAATATCAGCTTGAATTATCTATTCTCTGTTCCCCTCTCGTTTTCTCGGCCAGATGCAAGCTACGCAACATGGTGGGCACTGTGCTCAGCCGGGAGGTTCATGTGCGCGGCGGTAAGTATAGCACACACAAATTTTTAATTAATTTACAGCAATTTTATAGTCGCATGCAAAGTTGATTTGCCCTAACTCGCAGTCTAACCAGCTGCGACAGCAACAGAAACGGCAACGGCAACAACGAGAGCGACTAAGGCGATGGCCATGGCTATAACTCCCCACTGAAAACTTTGGCTTAATTGGAAAGTTTTTGGAGCAGCGCCTAAAAGCAGGCAACGCAAGTTTTAATTACTACTGCCAAATGTTGGCGGCGGCGACCCCGACACCCGACGACCAACACCCGACAACCGACAACGGCCTCTACCGAAAAAGTCGGCGCTAATTTGGCGCCCAAACGCGAGAATTGACTCTGACTTTCGCCTAGTTGCCCTAACCTTGTAGCCGAGTCTAATGACTAACCGATAGAGTGCGTTACACTTGCACATAAAATATCTTTAACGCCTTAAAATATTTATTTAATGCTAAAATAAGCAATTTAATTTGCTCACCTTGCCACCAGTTTTCAAATGAAAACAATTTCAAGAGCTTGCAGGCAAAAATAGGAATTGCAACATTTATGCGAAATATATCATAGCCCAAAGTGATTAATCTCAGCTTAAAGCAGCAGCAACTTCAACAGCAATTTGCAAGAAAACAAGTGAAATAAATTGCTGTTGATATCAAATATTTATCACAGCTGAGGAATGTAGCACAAGTATTTCAGCTGCTGCTCAAAAATTGCTTAAAATTCACATCGACTTTTCAGCTGGCAACTTTTACAACTAACGTAGTGAAACTTCAACTTTGCGCTGTGTTTTAGTCAAAGTTTCGCATTCATTAGGCCCTCAAGGGGTGGTAGCTGCGAGACTGTGAGAAGGACGGCGGACGGAGCAAAGAACTTTATAAAAGTGCATTAATGAACAGCCATTGGGCAGTCCAATAAGCGAAGTCGACTCGAATCTCTATTCGAGGCAAAGTGCTGTTGGGATCCAATCACTTTGATTGGCATCGCATGTCGCATAGATTTTGCGGCTCATTGAGCAGCCCTCAACGTAAATCTCTTTAACGAAAAACAAACAATTAGTGCTGGCCATAAAAATATATATGAATGCGCAGAGATATGTGGCAAGTGTGGAGCGAGTGCTTGACTTTTGCGTTTACTGCGTGCGTTTAATTAACAAGCCATAGAATGAATCAGTTGAAAGCAGCAGAAAACAGCAAACAGAAATGTCGCCACCGCGAAAGATCTAAGATAGCCCGGACACTTCCCCCCCCCCCCCCCCCTTCTATGGTATATATATGGCTCGGTTACATGCAAAGTTTCGCCGTCTGGCGGTCATTTTTCAGCAGCCACGCAACTCGACGTTACGTATACGTACGAGTATTTGTCCATGTCGCTGGCTTATTCTATTTGTGGTCTTTCTGTTTGTTTTCCTTTGTTTGCTTGCTTTTTTCCCTTTTTTTTCTTTTCTTTGGTCGCTTTACGCTTGAACAATTTGACAGCGCGTAGATTTGGCGCAAAACGTTTTGCCTAATTTGCAAAAGTTGCCAAAGGATGTGTGCGCCTCATGCCAGGATGGTCTATCACATCCCGCCGTTCCCCCAATTGGCCTCGCTACGATAATTTCTCAGCTAATGTGTGCAGTTGACTTTGCTTGTAGGATATGGCGCCATTGGCGACTTGCTTGACTTAGCAGTTGCGTTATTTAATTGCCAGCGCTTAGTTTCGCAGGATGGCAAGTAACGAGTGCCGAGAGCCAACTATATCCTTGACTTGGGCGGGCTAAGTGCGCGGTAATTAGCAAAAAGTTGTGGCAAAAACTCTTGACAAATTTCCACTGTTCGGATACACCAGAAAACAAAGCGAAACAGCACGAGAAGTAGAATCAGAAGAAGACAGAGTGGAAGATCTTTTGCTTTTGCTCTTGTCAGAGAGGCCACAGGCCACAGGCCAAGGCTGATGAATGATGTTGCCACAAAGTTGTGACTTATGCAACACGCACACACACACACACACACACACTGGCTGGTAGAATTGTGTAGAGCATTCTATACAATCCAGAGCACAGTCTTTGGCAAAACTTTTTGATTGAGCCACAAAGTTTGCGTTGGCTACACCTGCCGTTGTCGTCGCTCTCGTCGTCGTCGTCATCGTCGTGGTTGTGTATGAAACCTGTGTAATTTGTTCGTAATTAGTTGGGTGCACATTGTCAGTTTTGCTTCACCCTCCCTACCTCACCCTTTTGCTCACCCTTCTGGTATGCAAATTGCAATGCACGTTGCTTTAGTCATAATTTAATAGTCTCTCTCTCTCTCCGCTCGTCTCGGCTCTGTGGGCACAATAACTGGAAATCAGGCAAAGACTGCCGCAACCAAAAGCATCTTTCCGCCGGCGCACATCATAAACATAAATTTGTGCAACAAAAAGTTTGCCACAACACACACACACACACACCACACACAGACACACACATACTCAAGCCACACACAAGAGAACGGAAATGAATTTCCGCATAAAATCCACTCGCCTTCCCCATTCCCCCTCGCTCGCTTCGCAGCTCAGCTCAGCTCAGTTACTTTGTGAGTCGACTATAAACTTAGCTTTCATACTTACTTTCCTGGGCAGCTGTCCTGTTCCTGTCCTGCACTGTCCTTCTATGCAACACAATGTTGGCTCGCTCAATGCAAAATGCAACATGAAAGCGCAGAAAAGAGAAAACTTTTACGAAACTATGCACCAAAAACGAAAGAGAGCCGGAGTCGGAGTTGAAGTTGACGTTGTAGCTAGCTGCTGCTCTGACTATGTCCTGGCAGCAAATACAAATAATGAAGATACAAAAACAAAATTGCACTAAACTCAACTGAAAACAGCAGCCGCTTTCCGCCTTCCGCTTTCACTACTTCCCGCTTCCTATTCTTCTATTTTCCCCACCCTCGGACCTCGCCACTCGACCAGAAGAATTATAATAAAATGTTGTCAAAAAGTTTTTCATTTTTCATTTGTTGTTGTTTTGCTGCCGTTGCTGCTGTATTGCATAGCATAGAAAAATAAAAACGAGAAATGAAAAACAAAAAACCAAAAATGATGAAAATAAAATAAGCCCCCCGAACAATAACAACAACTTTTCAAATTAAACTTTATCCAATTTTTGCATATTAAAGTTTCTGCCAAATGGCGAAACCGATTCGTGAGCCGCATTCAAAAGTGCATTGTTTGGCTACATAGTATATAATATATAGTTTGTATATATAGCCCGATATGGCACTGCTAACTTCTTGCATAAGAGGATTAACCCGGCGTATGGCACATGGGAAAGCAAAACGCATTTCCGAAAACACTTTTCAAGTGACGCGTGCGGAAAATTGCCTTTGTCCATCTTAATTAATTTACAAATGCCAACGGCACATCACTAAGCAGGACTAGAGAGCGAGAAAGGAGCAGGAGTGCAAAAAGCAAGGAGAGCCACACAGCGACGAAATCAGCAAATAAAGTTGGGGGTTGTTTGAGCTGTTTCGGGAGCATAAAGCAAGCTGCACAGTGTGAAAAGACAACAAATTATTTAAAACAATTAATATATATTATATATTATAAATATATATATATATATATAAATATATATATATATATATAAATATGTATATACATATATATATATATATATACAGAGAATACGCAAAATACTGCAACAATATAGTTTGTAGCTCCCTCTTAAACCAAACCCTTTGGTATATTCAGAAGCTATTATTTATTTAAGAATAATTACAGGGTAATTTCAAAGTAGAATTTTTTATAAATTCGTTATTCGAAAATCTGGAGTAAAAATATCTTTTACTAATCAAAATACATCCGCTGCAATTTAAAATGGGATTTGTTCGCAATCAATGTTAGCAAATAATTATCCTCAATCTATTTTGGACATTAGCATACACTGTGTCCCTGTACACCACTGTGCGGAGAACTGCTTTTCTATTTTTGAATCCTTGTCATTCTTAATTTTGTGCTTTGTACCGAGTTGACACGGGAATAAAATATCTTTAACTCAAATTGCCACATCCAATTTTTAACGGGCTTGTCGTCGTCGACGTCGTCGTCTGGCTGACAAACGGTCACACTTTTGTTAAGTGTCACAATCTGCTGGACATGTTTTGTGTGGGCGACGCTTGACAAGGGCCGCAACCCAAAGGAGAAAAGAGACGGAAACGAATGGTGTCGGAGTCAGTGGGGCTGTTTAATGTGCAACATATTTTGGCTGTCAGGCCAGAGGGCAGCGCTATAGGCCAGGTCAAAAAGGTTTTTAAGCCCTTTTTATGATTATCCTGCGCAATAAAGAATGCCGATAAAAATGAAAATTAAACAAAAAGGTTCCGCTTCTTGTTTGCCTGTTGGCTGGCTAACAAAAACACAAACACAAGCCAACATAATTGTTTGCTTCACTTTTATGGCCTTGAACTTTGTTGTTTGCTGTTTGCTGTTTGCTGTTTGTTGTACGTTATTTGTTTATGATTTCGGCTGAAGCTGTTGTTGTTGTTTACTGTTGTTACCCGCCGCGTATACGCAATATATAATACGAATTTACATTTGCATTTATTTCAGTTGTCAACCAAAAGTACACGGTCCAGGTGCACGACGAATACGTGATGACGGGCAACACGGCGGTGCTGAAATGTCAGGTAAGCTTAGGAAGAACCTCACGAGAAACAAGAGTAAAAATAGAATAAAAATAGAAAGCGAAAGGCAACGGCAAAACAGGACGACCAAGGACGAACTTGCACTTGCACTTGCCACAAAATCCACTTAAAACTTTAATTCAATTTGAACTGAACTCGGCTGCCATTGCTGCTGCCAGCAAAATGCTGATCAAATTTGCTTATCTTGGCTGCTCCATCGCACTCACTATATCCCTATCTCTGTCTCTGTTTCTGTCTCTGTCCATTGGCAGGTGCCGAGCTACATGTCGGAATTTGTAATGGTCACCGCCTGGGTGCAGGACACGGGCATGCATCTGTATCCAAACACGGACATCGGTGGCAAGTACACGGTCCTATCGAATGGCGAATTGTACATAAATAATGCGGGGCCCAATGATGCGTACAAAAGCTACACATGCCGCACTGTAAATAGACTGACAGGTACGTGATAATCACATTTTCAGCTTAATCGTCCAGTCAGCAATGCCTCAATGCATGCATCCTACCCACCTACACCTACACCTACACATACACCTACATATCTCTCGATTTATCCCCCTCTATTGCTCACGGCTCGGCTCAGAATCGCTGCGACTGTGCTGTGGCAACAACTGTTGGCATATAATTAAGTTGAATAATTAATTCACTGCTCGGGGAATTGCAATGTGAAAGTTGTCCTTGGGTTATAAGTGCACTAATAATACAACTGAATGGAAAATAAGGTTTAATTTCATTAAAAACTTTCCACTTTTCTGCTTAAATTTGTTGCGCATTCAGCAAAACTGTTGCATAAGTGACAACTCAGCATAATTAATCGGGGATTAAGGTCACAGCATTGGTATTTTGTTCAAGTATTCGTACACCCTTGCTGCCAAATTCTTACAAATTTCTGCAATTGTCCTGAAAGCTTAATTTGCACATTCTTCTTTTGGCGTAAAGTGGAAATTTAAATAAATTGATTTCACATAGAATTTACAATTACCAAACAATTTCGATTTAAATTACAAGTAAGGAATATTTGCGAATTAACAAATTTTGTCCATCAAATCAAGCAAACTTAATGTGAAAGGCGAACGTTTGATAGACGCAAGAGTTGTGCATGGAATTGATTAGGAAATTGTGTAATGTTAGATGTCGCACAGTCATTAGGGCTCTGAAACATCCTGCAATTGTTTCATTGTTTAAATTTTGAGTCTCAGTTTTCGCAATTTGGCTTTTGGCAACGTCAATGAGCTTTCATATGCGGATAATAGTTGCTTTTGTCAAGTTTAATTGGCTGCAAACAGCAGCAAACCGAAAAGCACATAAAATTATCTGCTGAACACAGTTGTTGTTGTTGTTGTTGTTGTTGTTGTTATTGTCTGCTAGAGTCATAAGTAAAATCATGTAGTTTATGCTAGTTTTTGCCCCCGAGTCAATGTTGTGCGTTGTGCATAATTTATGATGCGTGACATTCAATCGCCAAGCAAAAGGCAACAGCAACAGCAAAAGCAACAAACCAAAGCCAAAAGGAAAACCAAAACCGAAAATGGCGATGCGCCATGGGAAATTCCAGCTTGCCACACAAGCTGGACACACACACACACAAACACAGAGGAACAGAAGTGAAGGAAGATTGGAGGGGCAGGCGGAGTGAAGTCGGTACGTGAGATCTTTTGTCGATATCTTGTGCTGCTTATTTGAAGTTTATTGTGTGTGAAAATGCGCTTAAGTTGAATTTCTATTAGCTTTTGTGCGCAAATTTCACATCATCAATCAATACGATAAAACTTTATGCAGACTCCTCCCCCACCCGCTTCTCCCTTTCCACCATCTCGTTCTATCTCTATTTTTCTCTGTTGCACACATTGTCGGTCGCTTTGTCCATTATTCGCTTCTGGAAAGTTTAATTTGCTTTCATGCCGTTTGTGTGTGCTGGGAACTTAAATTGAATTGCTTAACGATTTGTGGGCTCGAGAAATTGTAATACATTTTGATTAATCAAATTGCTTTCCGACCCGCTCAAAGGCAACGTCGAAAGCCGCAAGGGCATCAACCAAATTGGCTATTATCAGTATCTGTGTATCTGGCTATCTGTGTGTCTGTGTGTCTGTGTGTGCGCTGGCCACCATATTAATTACAGCTGCACTTTCGCACATAACTAGCCAAACAATGCCAATTGAAGTGGCACACAAACTGGCATTAAAAATGGCTTAGAGTGCGCTCATTAAAAGTGTAATATGAAACTGCTTTGGTCACCAAAGTCAGGTAGAGAGAGAGTAGAGTGTGTGTGTGTGTATGGGTCATAACTAATTCATTTAGCAAGCACACACACAACTGCATATACACACACACATATACACACGCAAACAGAAAGAGCGATAGAGAGAGAGAGAGAGAGAGAGAGAAAGGAGACACATACGCTTAATTTAAGCTATGCCTTCACCTGCAGCACACACAAAGTAGGCAACAGTTTTGTTTGTGCGGTAGTTCATGACGGGGGCGGAGGGGCGGTGAGGGGTTTTTCGTGTCTGGCTGGCAGGCAGCGCATAATTACAATTTAAACCAAAAATCCATTTATTTTGCACAATAACGGGAACAACAATGGCGGCTAACAATAATACGACTGCTAATGCACAATAGCGCAATGTTAGGGCAAGGACAGAGGCAGCTTCAACGAGCCAAAGCGAGATAGAGATCAAGCGGAAGAGCGAGAGAGAGAGAGAGAGAGAGAGAGAGAGAGAGAGAAGGAGATAATACTGCTTCTGATGATGATGATGTTCTGGCAAAATTATAAATTAAATTGCCAGAGCAGGGCACAGACAGACAAATAGAAAAGGCGGGAGACACAAAATGCGAAAGCGAGAAGGAATGCAGGAGGCAGAGAAGGATAGAGATGTCGACGGGGGGGAAGGGGCGTAGACTATTTGAAACAGATTTTGTTGGCCGAGTGGCCCACTTAACATACTCCTGGATTAGATGTCGTGTTGTGTTAACAAAAATAATAGAAATGAATGCGACGACATGATTTAAACCAGTTGGCATTAAAGCCAAATAGATAATACACCCACACACACACACAAACGCACACACACACATGCGTAGACAACAAGAGTGCCAAGGGCGACACGAAAACACAAGCAAATATTAATATTAATGATAATAAATAAAATGACTGCACTCTGATATGCCGAATAGTAAATGCTCTAATAAGAAAACTCAATGGATACCGTTAGCAAATTGAGAGTTATGCGATTATATAGGCTTCTTTTGCAAACTGTAAAATATACTCTGCACTATTCAAACGGTTGCAGAACTAAAATCTATCTTACTTGCTATCCAAAGGTTGCTTCAAGTAAGCCTTAATAATTGGGTTTGCAAGCACTAACTATAAAATTACATGAATGCATTGTAAATTTGCAGTTTCTTGTCTTTGCTTTCGTGCCAAGCTTTATTTAAAATGGCTTTTGTATTTTAGTTAGTATATGTTACTTGATATTTAACACACATTCTCCAGTTTCTTAAAACTGCTACGCATAATATAGTCAAGGAAAATGGAAAAGGCTTTTAAATGGCTTAATTAAGACAGGTTGTGTTATAATAGCTTGCTATGAAGTAAGCTTTAAAGTGAATACATTGCGAGTAAACTAACGAACATATTTCCCAACAAAAAGATAATAGTAAATTAAGTTAAATTATGTTGTAACAGCTTTATAATACGATAACTATTTTCAACATCATTTTTAAACTATAACTAGGACTGAATAGTTATTTGTTTTCTCCTTGATATATTTATATTGATGTGAAAGATGATATGCAGATCTTTGAAAGCCAGAGAAAGCTAAGTTATAACTTACAGCCTGCTGTGAGAATCGAGTTGAACGTTCAACAAGTCGGAGATTTAGAGCAAAGAGTTTTAAACTCGCTCACTATATAGCTTATAGTGCTCAGGGCGTAATGAAATATGATGTATCGAACAACAGCTGGGCTCTGTTGTGATGACCTCGAATGGGGCAAGTGGCGCGTGCAATCAACTCGATTGCTTTTATTTACTTTTAATTAATTAAAAATGTAGATGTGTGCATACATACAACAAATGCGCATATATACATATGTGTGTAGGCGATATATATCTGCAATCATTTGCCATAAATTTATCCAAGGGATGCCGCACTTAAATCTAACCAAAAAGTCGCATTCCATAGAGCTGGCAGCTGTCGGCTACCAGTTACTACTTGCCACACTTGCCACACATATGTATGTATGCCACATTTTTGTAGCTGTAAATTTCTGCCTCATGTTTACCTTTTCTGCTTCGTCTTCTACGTCGGCTATTTGCTCATCTTGTTCATTCGTTTTTATTTTCTTCGCTTTCTTCCTTTCTTCTTGTCTTTTTTTTTTGTCGTTGCAGGTGAAATACAAATTTCAACATATCCCGGCCGCATTATAGTAACTGAGCCCAAGGGCATGGTTCAGCCGCGCATTAACGTTGAGAAGCATTCGATGCGGCATGTCGTCCTTAATGGCCAAACAACGTTGCCGTGCATTGCTCAAGGACATCCGGTGCCAACATATCGGTGAGTAGCCCAAAAACAGCAACAACAACAATGGCCAACACAAACAGCAGCCGCAGGTTTGCTTCTTGTTTTTTTTTTTGTAATGGCACACACAGGTCACAGCAGCTGCCACTTGCTGGGGCAACGGCAGCCACGTAGGCTGACGGAGTGCGGTGGTGCGGCGGAAGGCGAGGGGCGGGGGCAGATGGCAGCAGCTCCACAGCATTTTATGACAATGTGAAATATTTAGCACTTTTGCCAAAAAGCAGAGCAAAAAACCACGCTAAAAAGCCAGCGAAAAAATGTTGAAAAATACAAAACTGAAAATGGAGCAAAAAAAAACAGCAGGAGCAGAAACAGAAAGAAGCAAACAAAATAAAAATGTCAGGCAAATTGTCAAATGTGAACGAACGAACGAAAACATGGCGAGCTGAAATGCCCTGCGCGTCCTTCGTCCTGCGTCCTGCGTTCTGCGTTGCCATGTCGAGCCTGTCAGTCTTATGGATAGTTTAACAGCCAACGGTAGGCACTCTCATGCATACATTCTCGCAGTAACAACTACTAATAGATGTCAGTCGTTAGTGCTTCAGTCACTGGCACTCGCAACTTGCCGCTTGCACATAACATGCCGCACTTTGTGGCATTTCTTCGGCCCAAATGACCAGCAGAAAGATCGTTGCGTCTAAAATATTGTCTCCGCTTTATAGCTATTTCAATGCAATTTATTTAGCAAGCTTTTCAGGATTTTTTAGCATTGACATCGCAGCTATTATCCCTTAGATATTGAGCAATTTAAACGAGTCTGATATATCAATGTAAATTCCAAAGTATCTCTTAAAAAGTTCGTTTGCCTTTAGATTTTATTAAATGCAAAATACAATATTATCTCAATTATTGATATATAAACTGTGATAGCTATTGAAAAGAATATACATGTATTTAGGATTAACAATAATTTATAATTATAATTAACAAATATTTACATTCTTTTGTGAAACATTATTTAGAAACAAAAACATTTTTGTTTAAACTTTTGAGTATTGTTACCCAACTTTCTTAACGTTCAATACACTTAGAAGCTAACAGCAAAAATACTTTTACACCATTGAAAATCCTGTATAAATTCAGACTGTATTCAAATTACACTGTGAGCCATAAGAATTCGAGCAGCAAGCAGATTCAACTGCTCAAAAAGTCAACGCAAATTTGCCTGAAAAGTCATTTCTTATTGTGCGGATCAAGGACAACTTGCAACTTGTCATTTCATGGTGTATATGATATTGGCAATATCCTCTCGCACACGCAGGTCGTGTCCCTCCACTTTGACTTTTCACTCCATATTTCATATATTTGCTTAACTTTCAATGTGAAGTGTGTGTGTGTGTGCGTCAAAGGGGAACGATGTGTATCTGTGTGTGTGTGGCTGCATTTAATATGTGTCAATCGTGAAAAGCGACAACATTTATCTTGTTGCTTGACAAGGACACTCCAGAAGTCTCTCCGGACTGGCAGCTCTGGAAGATTTCCCATGAGTCCACCCCCTCCCCCTCCTTCTGTGCTCTACGCAAATCAATCAAATGTACAGCATCCCACGTTTATGGCACAAAATGGCAAATTGCTTTTTGAATGCCCGCATCGAAGGATGCGAGAAGGTAGATAGGTAATCACCGGGCACAGAGCACACTTGCCACTTGCCAGTTACCCCACTTGCCGCACGTTGCAACTTGGCTCATCATCAAGTGCTAAAACATGCATTGCTTTTTATGGAGCCGAACGATGCAATGGTCGAGCATAATGGGTCATTGTAGCCGCTGTCCTTGGTGCTGCATGCATAAAAAATATGCGCCAGGATATGCTGTGATATGCGCTGTTGCCGCAGCCACTACATTTTCTACGGTGCTGCGCTCTGCTGTCTCCCGCTGTGCAACGAGCTGCACCAAGATGATGCCAGCGCAATCGAGAGCCAGCGAGGCGACAACAACAGCGTCCTCTCTCTCTCTGTCTCTCACCAGGATGTGTGCTGCATTGTTTTGTGCAACGTCCACATCCTGGAGTCCCGTTGCTGTTGTTACTCATAAATGTTTAAATAGTTGGCATGATGCATGACGCCGCGGCGTCGCGGTTCGTCGTGCTCCTTGTTTCGTTGTGTCGGCATAGAAACAAACATCCAACCACGTTAGAGTTTATGGTTATATTTTTAAAATAAATTTTTGTAGCACAGTTTTTGGGGCTGCTTTTGTTTGCACATTTCCATTGTGGCTGCACTGCGCCTTCGGACATGCCCACGTCATTATTCGCCTGAACATATTTCGATTGCATTTCAACAGATGGCTGAGTGTCCTGCATATCCGTGACGAGCTCGCATGATTTTCCATGATTTTAATTAAGAAAATGCCAGACGTTGCAAATGCAGCAACATTCAGCGTGCGGCGGCGTCGCTACGTCACAAGACGATAAACGCACTCAAGTGCAATTAAAGCCAAATTAAAATCAATAACTTGATTAAAAATGCAACAGAATATGCAGCAATGCCAGGTGGGTGGTTCGCAGCGAGGCTGAACAGCACGATGGGTGGGGAGAGGGGCCATCAGCCACAGGAGGGTGAAGGGGGCCGGCTGCAAGCAAACATCAAACAGATTATGGCACGCGCTAGGGAAATGCGTTGCTCTGTTGATTTTCCCAATTGATATTTTCACAGAATTAATATTAAAAAAATGTATACATACTATATGCGAAAATCATGAAAAGAAAATTGCACATTTCCCCCATTCAAATAAATGGAAGTTCGAATGCGCTTTTATGAAAAAACAGTAGGAAAGTGACCGAAATGGAGAAGAACAACAACGCATCGTTTAAGTTCAAATGGAAAACGTGATTAAGTTTATAAGAATCACAACTGAGATACTCGCATATTAATGAAGACTTAAGGCAGTAAGGACCAAGGAGCTTAAAGGTGTAGTTGTTGATTTGTTTTAATCTAGAGTTTAGCAAACGTTTGCAAGCCAAATTGTTTTATTTTGATTGTTTAAATTGCGCATATATTTGTATATTTAATATATAGTTTATTCATCTGTAATTGGGAGAAGTCAAATTTGATTTACACTCAAAACTAAATTAGTAATCCACAAAAGCGTTGCATACTTTTTTGCGCACGCATTCATTCATATTAAATGTCCGCGGGAAAGTGTGCTTTAAAATATGAAACAAATTCGCAATTGAATTTAATATGTTGTGGAGTTCATTTAAGAGTCCACCTTATCCATCTTGCCTTGCTAACATAAGCTCATCATAAATAAGGAATGCATTGCACTCAGGGCCACTTGTCGGTGCCTTTTGATGGAATGCTGCAATCAGTTAGCAGCCTATTGAAAGCAAACAACAATCAGTGGCAATCACAGACCACAGTGGAGCGCACAAGGGGCGATTGAGTTGACTTGCGATTTATATTGATAATGATAATGCAATTGTCATTATAATTCGATTAAGATACACTTTTTAACAATATCCGTTCATTTTGTGCCCCTCTTTGTCTCTCCCACTCTCTGCAGGTGGTTCAAGGAGGAGAATGAGCAGCTGCTGCCGTTGCAGTTGAGTGAACGCATTACCATTGTATCTGCAGGTCTGCTCAAAATAACCAAGGTATGTTCGTCCTCTCTTTCTTTTTATCTATCTTTGTGTGTGCGCGGTATCGCAGATGCACTTCTCAGTCAGTTGTCAGTTGTCAGCATGGAAATGAAAGCCAAATATTGTGATTGTCATTGATTTATGCCATTGCAGGCGCGTCTCGAGGACAGTGGCAAATATCTGTGCTGGGTAAACAACACAGCGGGCGAGGAGACAATTCAAGTGTCGCTCACGGTGACAGGTAAGTGCACAGATAGCAGATACCAGATAGCAGACAGTATTCAGTATTCAGCATTCAGCATTCAGTATTCAGCATTCAGTAGTAGACGGTAGTCAGTCGACTTGGCTTGGCTAGACTAGTGCCTCGGCAACTCATCGACGATTACTTATAAATCAACCCACAGCTCCGTTGACAGCACATCTGCAGCCGCAGGTGCAGACCGTTGATGTGGACAAGGATGCGCAATTCCAATGCATTGTCTCTGGCCATCCGGTGCACGACGTCAACTGGCTGCACGATGGCAAGCCCATACTGCGCGACAATCGCGTCGAGGTAACAAACGTGCTCGGTTCCGCTTAAAGAACGCCGCATTTAATCGCCGTCGCTCTCTTCTATTACAGATACTAACGGATCCACCGCGTTTAATCATTAAGAAGGTACAGAAAGACGATCCGGGCATGTATCAGTGCTTTGTGTCCAATGAATGGGAGCAAATCCAATCAACAGCTGAGCTGCAATTGGGCGGTAAGTTCGGTGGGGAGGAATTGGGAGGTCAGCCATATTGGCACATCATAAATAGCCAGTAAATTGGCAAGGCGAATGCTGTGCTCCATTTCCAGAGGGGTTGTTGGCTAGCATCATAAATTAACGTGCTAATGGCCATATTAATGGGCACTTATCCCCCCATTTCTAATTTCGCTGCTTGCGCGTTCGTCCAATTTGCGGGAGCAAATGAAAAGCATGAAATTTGCTTCGAGTGATGACCGCAAAACCGCACACAAATAAATGTTTGTCATAATTGCATTTCATTAATTTCTAATTTAGCAAATTGCTGGCATTTTTCAGCACCAGCCACAGAGACAGCAACAACCGCAACAACAGCGACAACAAAAGCGAAGCAGGCCATAAAACGCAAAGCTGACAACTTAATTTTATTACCAGCACTAAAAATCTAGCCACAGCCACTAAGCACACATGCACACGTTCACACACACATAGCTAGCACATTGTAGCATTTAACAGTCTTAAGGTTACACCCACACACACACACACACTCACACTTGCATAACGCGTCACACAGACAGTGTGGCTAGCTAGCGAAACGATGGGGACACAGTCGCACTGAGGCAGCTTTTTTGATTTGCTTTTAGGCACAAACGGAAATTGATTTCGATATATTATTGGCATGCTTAACACACACACCCACACACATAGACAGACACCCCCGCACAGTAAATACACAATCATAGACGACGCGCTGCCTTTGGTGTTAAAAGCTTCTGACGCGCAACCAAAAATGCCGAGCCCGCCTCAGCTTCAGCATCAGCATCAGCGTAGCGCCATTAAGCGACCGGATATGGCAGCAATTGTGTCAACGTTGTCGCTGTTGTGATGTGTCTATGTATGTATGTGAGTGTGTTGTGGCAGCAGCAACAGCGAATAGATATGGCAGCTTATAACTGGCAACGTCGATGCCAAAGATATTTTCTACAACAAAATTGTACTTGCATTGGTTTTGTCGTTGCGGAAATTGATACAATTTTCATCAGCTGGATAACATTTGCTCCCTTGTCAAATGCATTTTCCGCTTAGCTGAAGTGAAAGCTCAAGGCAACAGCGCCAAAGCAAAAGGCAAGCCAAAAAAAATAGAGAGGAAAAAAAACAAAATATGCTGCAATAGCATATTCGCAGCATTTCGTTTACGCAATTCGCAATCCCATTTCGATTGTGAGCAAATGCAACACAAACTTACAGTTCTCATAAAAGAAATGCGAAATATGCAATTTGAAATACATAAAATATGATTAAATTGCGCGCTTGGCTCTGTGGATTTTTTGTGTGGATTTTGATTTGACGGTGTAAGCAAGCTGTCGGTTGGCCTATTTATTGACAATTTTAAAACATGGGCAGCTTAGGCTGTAAGCTCACAGCGCTCAGCTCATAAGCCAATGCAAAAACACAAACTTCACTGCACGCCCCTTCACTTAAGGCTGAGCCGAGTTTATAGACCATTCAACGGGCTTTTGCTTTGGCTTTGGCTATGACGGTAGCTTTGTGATATGTATGATAAAGTCTTGCAGCGGCCCCCAAAAGTTTTGCACCAGCAAAGTGCGAGCTAAAAGAAAATCATTGTGCCTGCTAAAAAGGCATATGGTTTGAAAAGAAAAAGTGTGCACAATTTACCCTTCACTGCCACCCTTGACAATGAAAAGCATAGCTCAGCTGGGCTGTTGAAAGCGCTGTTGTTAGTCCTCCTTGTAAATAGTAAATAGATAGCTAGTATACTGACTCACAATAGCTTTAACGTACTTTTTAAATATGTAAGCTGCTTACTCAGTAATTTATATGCTATTAGCTGCTACATCCAATTACTACAACAGCTTTGATAACTAACATTAAGACTTCAAGCCATTAAAAATAATGCAAATTTAATTAGAAAAATCTCAGCTTGTTGGCAAAATACTCACTAACTAATTGAAATTTACGTACTCTTGATTGCAAAGGTAAATAACAATTTAAATAAAAGACGACAGTAAATAAATCTATCTTCAATTTAGAGAGTTAGTTTTGTGGATAATATAGTCTAAGTAATTTAAGCTTTAACAAACATTCAAAATTTACTGTTCGCATTTTCGTACACAAATTATTATTTCCTAATCAAATGCCATAAAGTTGGGCCAACATTGCCAAAGCCTTTGTTTCATCCCTCTCTCATATCGGAGGTGCCATTAAATCTTTGTGCTTTCTGGCTGGTAATAGAAAGCTCGCACGCTCAGCCCACAACACATTCACACACTGAGGCACCACACGCACACCTCGAAATGAGCTCATTAATGAAATGCCAGATGAAGCGTATGGTTTGTGGTTAACCCCCGAATGGGGAAGGCCAAAGGGAAAGGGAGAAGGGGGCAGGTGGCAGGGGGGAAAGGAATCGAAATTATGTGGAGCTTAAGTGGAAGTCGAAGCTTAAAGCACTCTTATCTATCATTTTAGATGCGTCGCCGGAACTGCTTTATTGGTTTTCGGAGCAAACACTGCAGCCGGGTCCAACGGTATCATTGAAATGCGTTGCCACCGGAAATCCACTGCCGCAATTTACATGGTCTTTGGACGGATTTCCGGTAAGTTTGGCTTAGCTCATACACATACGCACCCACACTCCCAACTACGCCAATCTTGATAGACTGAGGCGGAGATGAAGACACAAGAGAGAGGGGTAAACTTCACACACGTGCTGAGCACTTACTTAGCAGCATCAACAGCAGCGGCATCAGCAGCAGCAGGCACAAAGCGGAAGTGCAGGCAGCGTTTCCGTTTCCGCCAACGTCGACGCCATCGCTGCAATGTGCTCGCCTCACACTTATGTGGAACGTATCGCATCGCAATGAGTCGCAGCATTGCTGATGATGTTCGAGAGCTGCAGGATGTGCCAAAGCACATGCATAAATGTTTACGAAAGCGCGTTACCTCCACCTCCACCCCTCTCCTCTCTCCTCTCCGCTGCCATGGCATGCTGCTCAACATACCGCTGGCATTTTTGCTTTTTTTTGCTTTTTCCACTCTATCCCTATGCTCTCGTTGTCCATTTTCAAGGATTTGTTTCGTTTATTTGCATAAATTTCCATTTTCTTTCGACTCTCTCTCACTTCTTCGACATTTTTCGCCTTCTTCGGTTGTCCTGCTTTTTTCCTCTTTTTCCCTCCTTGCTTTCCCACCTTCCTGTCAACGTCTACCCAACTAAGCCTAGTGTAAATTTTATGCAATTTCAATCAATTCGATTTACATGAATTTTTCATGCTTTTTCCCTCGCTCTACAAATGCAAAATTCTCGACTAATTGACACATTTTCTTAACTTTATTTTATGCATTCTCACTCACCAGTTGCTAACATTTTCTCCCGTTCTCTCGGTCTCTATCCTTGCAGATACCAGACAGCTCACGCTTCTTAGTGGGTCAATATGTTACCATACACGACGATGTCATCAGCCATGTGAATATTTCAAATGTCAAGGAAGAGGATGGGGGCGAATACACCTGCACAGCCCACAATGCGATTGGCAAGTGAGTGGCCACAGTTCCGTATATAAAATATATCCCACACACACACACATGAACTCACTCACATAGAAGAGCACTCTGGTAGAGGCATAAAAAGCATTTGCATGCTAAATCATAAATTTAATTGTAGCTTGGCAGGATAAAAACTAGAACTGAAAGTCAACATTGCAGCTGACAGCACTAATTGATACCCTCCAATTGTAGCAGACAAATTTATTTAATTATTAAATATTTTTGCGCCACATTGTGTTTCGTAAGCTGCACTTCAGTTGACGAAATAATAAATTTGTTAATACACTGTTAGTTATAATGATGAGTAATAAACATTAAGGCAACTTAGTCCAGATTTTAAATGTATTTATAAATTTTCTACATATACATTTTGCGTACTCATTTTGTGCTCAATCTTCAGTCTTCTTAGAATAATAACAATAACACTCTTAGGTAAGGATTTATTATTTTGAGTCTAAAAAAAATACTAATGTTTCTCTGTCTGGTAACTGAGTTAAATGCTTGAAAGCAATTTGACGTTTCTATGTGTGCAATATGAGGCAGCAATCTTCTAGCAATTGGGTTATTTAGCAACTAGTGCAGCTTAGCTATCCTTTTCACTTCTGCTACGGGATAGTTGGACAATGAAGCCGCATTGTTTGCTAGCAAAAGCGACATAAAATCCAAACAATTTGCTGAGTCAGACTTTTTAGCAGAGGCAACTGTATACAACTGGTTCCACACATCACACACAGACACACACTCCCTCCTTCACACACCCACACACAAAAAACACTCACACAAAGTCGTGCATTTGGCTGCTGTTGTTGTTGTTGCGCTGTAACTCGACGTTGCATGCCCCACTAAACGTTAGTTATGAGTTGTATATGTTTTTTATATTGCCGCAGGGTCTCGCATAGCGCTAAAGTGAACATCTATGGATTGCCTTACATACGGGAAATGCCAAAAATAACGGGCATCTCTGGCTCTGATTTGATTGTTAAATGTCCTGTGGCTGGTTATCCCATCGATAAAATACACTGGGAGCGGGGTAAGAAACATAAATACATACACAGAAAGAAAAAAAACATATTTGTATATACATACGTACATCAGACCATGTACACATATATTTGTGCACGCATTTCTCCAATATTTGCATATATCTCGTTGCCCATTTATTTTCCTTCTCTGCGCTCTTTTTTTTGATTTTTTTCATGTTTACTTTGCCCCTTGGCCTGTGTATGTTATTAAAAATCTTATGTTTATTATTGCGCATATCAATGAATATTATTATTATCGAAACTGCGAAATGAACGCAACGCATTTTTACGTACCTCTTTTTTAATTTGAATTTGTTTTTCGGGCGGCAATCAATTTGTCATTGCGGTCTTTAAAATGAGTGTAGTTTATAATTTTTGGTTTCAAATTGACTTTAAATTTCTGGTTGCAATTTCACAGCATTTTGCAGTCCAAATGCAATGATTTTAATTAAAAAATAGTATACATGAAGCTCGGTGAGAAATTCCTTAAAAATGAATTCAACTTTTTTAAACAATTCACTCGATACCTGAGTTTTGATTTTATTCTTCAGTTCTGTCCCCGTTTACTTTATATACATGTATACAAGTGCATAATATTGTATTCTGCACAATTTGCATACGCGACGATAAATCATAGAGGCAACGAAAATAAAGAGGCAATACAAATAGGAATGCGAGCAAAGACCGAGTCATAAATTGCATAAGTTTGTTTTATGCGATTCCTGGCAAATTAATTGCGGCAACTTTTCGGTTATTTGTCTCTCCCTTTCTCACAATCTCTCTCTTTCTCTCTCTCTCTCTCTGTCTCTCTGTCTTGCTTGGGGCTATTTTATGGATTCAGATGGGCAAACGTTGCCCATAAATCGACGACAGCGGGCCTACAACAATGGCACCTTAATTATCGAGCAACTGCAGCGGCTGGAGGATGCGGGCACGTACACGTGCATGGCCCAGAATAAGCAGAAGCAGACGTCGCGACGCAACGTCGAGATACAAGTGTTGGGTAAGTGTTGCGTATGCGCCGTGTGTGCACACATCGCGTATGCGTAATATGTGCTTCTATTTCCTCTTCTCTTTTTTGTTTTTTTTTTGTATTTCCAATATTTAAATTAGAAAGTTGCTGTGCACACAGCACTGCAAAACTATTCCAATTAGAATGGCAACAAAACTATGCAGCAACAGCAGCAACTATTTCCAGCTGCCAGCACTTTTAATGCACATCCACACAGAAGGCGTAGGCGGATGCCGAGCAGGAGACGAAGCAGGCGGAGCCGGAGGCGGAGAAGAGGAAGGAGACGTGCCACAATGAAGTCATTGACTTTTGTGCGCGCTGTCTGTGTCTCTGACTCTCTTCTCTGGCTCTCTCTCTCTCTCTCTCTCTATCTCTCTATCTCTCTCTGCTCGGTTGCTACCTCTGGCGCTGGCTCTGATTCAGCTATCTGCATCCCGCTCTTTATAATAATTTGCTTTGCAGCTGTTATCAACGCGGCAGCTGTTGCTAAGCCGCATTGATGCGGCTGCTTTCCTGCCAGGCTGCCACGCCCACTGCCCATCAGCATGGACTGTTGTTGGGGCTGTTGATAATCATGATAGCTCAAGCCAACTTTGTAATGAGTTTCGGCTTTGGTGGCATCAAATGCAAATCGTATATAGCACATATTGTATAGCCAACATGGGCTCTTATCAGTCACCATTTGCCACTTGCAGTGCCGCCAAAAATCATGCCCATCCAGGCCATGACGAACATGCTGCGCGAGGGCATGCGGGCGGCCATCTCCTGCCAGATCCTTGAGGGCGATTTACCGGTCAGCTTTCGCTGGGAGCGCAACGGCAAACCACTCATAGGCACCGGGTGAGCAGCAACAAACATATTTCAGTTATAATGCTCAACTCAATTCTACCATTTTGGCTGGCAGCAATGAGGTAATACGACGACTGGATGAGTATTCGGCCAGCCTGGTCATCGAACACATCGCCTCGGATCACTCGGGCAACTACACGTGCATTGCCAGCAATGTGGCGGGCACCGAGCGATTCACAGTGCCGCTGACGGTGAACGTGCCACCCAAGTGGATACTGGAGCCAAAGGATTCCAGCGCTCAGTCTGGCACCGATGTGCTTGTCCACTGCCAGTCGGCTGGCTACCCGAAGCCGACGATAACGTGGAAGAAGGCGATTGGACCTACGCCGGGCGAGTACAAAGACTTTCTGTACGAGCCGACGGTTCAACTATTTTCCAATGGCACCATCTTCTTTAAAAAGATCAGCAAGGAGTCGCAGGGGCATTTTCTATGCGAGGCCAAGAACAACATTGGCTCCGGTGTCAGTAAAGTGATTTTCCTGAAAGTCAATGGTACGTATGCGGATTCTCGACACTCTTTGAATACAGTTATTAATGCCACAAGCGCTTTTCCCGCCCTCGCCTCTCTCTGTTTGACTTTGCAGTGCCCGCACATTTTCCAACGAAAACGAAACAAATCTCTGTGCCCAAGGGCAAACAGGTCCATGTGCAGTGCAACGTGCAGGGCGATAATCCAATTGACTTCAAATGGAAGATTCAGGCAACGCAACAGTATCTTGATGAGTCGCTCGATTCACGGTAAGTCCGTGATGCCCCTTTCCCCTTTTGTGCCCAGCTCAACACAATTCGTGAACCCTTTTGTAGAGCTGTCTGACTGACTTTACACTCCGGGGCATTTGCATAAATATATGAATAAAAAGGAACATACGTTTAAAGTGCCAAGTGTAATTTGCTGCAGAAAAAAGCTTAAGTTTCAAATAGTTTTTACTTTGACTTTTATTTCTTGATGAATATAATTTATCAACCTATTACATTTAAAATAATGTTTCAATAAAAATATTATACATTCTGTAGTTTAATTTTCTTCTATTTTATTCTATGCTTATATTATATGTTTAGTTATTTTTTTTAATTGCTATAGACCTGGACAAATTGTTCTGGGAGTTGTTCAATTACCAAAAGAACAAACATACGTCTAAATTGATTTATATATATATATTAGCAAAAGTGGAATGCTCAGTTTAATGAGTTTTCGGTGCTTTTCGTTTATAGTATGCACAACTTGGAGAGCCAGGCATTATTTACATTTATAAATGAAATGCATTTCTATTTAAATGCCTCGAGGTGTTCAACTGTTGAAATCAATTCCAAGTCGATTGCATGCTGCAAATTGCTTTTAATTAAAAGAGCTGAGCAAATAGCCGTCCGTCTAGCAGAGGGGCGGCGGCGTGATGAGGGGCGTGGCAAATCCAAGATGATGATTCTCAGCCCCTTGACTGAATTCAATCTGCCAGTAGCAGGCAATAAGTTGTGCAGTTATGCCAATGCCAAATATTTGAATGCGCCACGCAAAAGTTGTCAAGGTTTTCCACTTTCCACTTACCACTTTTCCACTCCCTCCCCCCTGCCCCACACCTCCACTAGGCTTTTTCCGATTGCAATTCTCGGTTCTGCTAAAAGCAACTTGAGTTCAGGTTGCTTTTGTGTGCCAAATACTAAATAGTATTTTAGTATTTAAGTCCTTCGTCCATTTGTAATACAGTATTTTAATGTATATGTATTTCCGGCTCTTTTCTTCTCGTTCCCTTACCTTGCTTACCTTTCACGCAACTGCAACGGCGACTGGCCAAAAAACAAACTGAATGCAACACGCGTTCTATTTATTTATGCCACATCCACACAAACACGCAAACACACGCTTGATGCACTTGTATGCCTACGTGTGTGTGTTGGCCTCGTTCGTCTTCGTCTTTGTCAACAAACAACAACAACAACTGCCACGGTGACTGCCGCTGTCGCTGCCGCTGCCACCGCTGCTGTTGCAACGTGAAAAACATTGTTATAAAATTGCATTGCGTCGCTCACGTTGCGCAAACACGTATCCGTATCCGTATCTATATCCTGTAACGAAAACGTAAACGTAAACGCAAACGCATACGTAAATGCATACGCGCAACATATTCGCATTCGCATCTGTATCTGTATCTGTATCTCACCATCGCCGTTCGCCATCGCCGTCGCCGTCGTCGTTTGCATGTCGACAACGTGTCTGTATCTTGTATCTCTTAAATGCATTTACTTGCATATAAATCACACTCACACACACACACACACACACACGTAGCTACACAATAAGAGATCAAGTGCTCGACGACGGCATGGTCTCCGAATTGGGCATTTCGCACACATATCGCCAGGATACTGGCATTTATATCTGTCAGGCCAGCAATGCATTTGGACAGGTAAGAGCAAGCTGACACTTTTCTGCCAAACACACACCTCACACACACACCGACACACAAAAAATATGAGAGCAAACAAGTGCCGAAGAAAGTTCAAGTTGTTTCTTTGTTTAATCTAACTAGCAATCTATGAATAGAGTTTACTGTTGCCATATGTAACTTTATGATGAGATTTCGAAATTCAATCTTAGTCTAGGTAAATGCTATATGAGCTAAAGCAATATGAGCTTTGTTCAGAGGGAAAGAAGTTGATGTTAACAGTTTCTCATGGTACTTAGCGCCAAATAACTTGCTTGACTAAAAACAAAACAGAGTAAGGAAACAGATATTTCTATGCAACTTATTCTACGAAAATGCAAACTTTTTTTAATAACTTAACATAATATAATTATTTGGAATAATACAGATAGATGATAGGAAAGAAAACTATGTGACATCATTTGAAAATTATTAAGAACAATTGAAATGATTTTAAACATTGAGTATCCAGTCAAGGCACTTTTTTGCTCCAACGAATCCTAAAAACTTTAACTACAATACTATTTAACTGTAATTTGTCAACTTGGATATTGAACATCTTTTCGTTAAACGCTTGAGCTTAAATTACAAGTTATTGCCAGCGCTAATTAGTCGTCATGCTGTGTTCGAATTGTAGTTGCAGCTTCTTAATTATTTGCAGTCAAAGCAATTCATCAAGATTAAAGCTTATAAAGAGCTTTTCGATGCTGTTAATTGAGGCAGCGCTATAGAGTAACCATAAGGCTGATCGATCACTTGCCCCACAGCACACTGAGCTCAATACAAACACACACACATACACACATAGATTGCCTCTTCTTTGGCAATGGGCGTCACAGTTGCGGCCCAACGAACTACGCCTCATTGCCGCCCACTTGCTGCCGCAGCTGGCAACAGTTGTTAACCCTAATTTATGGCAATTTCAATGGGCCAACGGCAACTGGCAACTGGCGACTCCACAGCGTGTGCGACGATGAGGCGGCGTTTGATGAGCTCCCTCACTCGAGACTGATCAGCTAACGAACTGCACTTTCCAATTTTTGACAGGATGAGATGTCCATCCAGCTCATCGTGCAGGAGGTGCCGGAGCAGCCAAAGAATCTGCGGATCAACTCACAGCAATCTCGCAGCCTGCAGCTGACATGGAGTCAGCCCTTTGCCGGGAACAGTCCCATCGAGCAGTATCACATCTACTACAAACAGATCTCAGGTGAGAGCACTATAAAATATGATAAGCTTCAAATGCATCATTTTGAATATATTTGATTTGAAATATAAAACAGGTGTAGATTGAATATTTATTAACACTTATGTGTTTTTATTTGCTTAACTATATTTACATTGAATAACAAGTGAGACGAATATCCGTCTGCTGCAGCTATTTATTGACAAATATGTAAAATGCATGCATTTGCTTATGAATAAAAGTGAAATAAGCATCCATTTATTACATTTACTCGTTTGTCTTTTGAATTCAGTGAAAAATGATAAAACACATTTTGCTGCATTTTTAGATAATACAAAATTAAATAATTGTCATTCTTGATAATAGTTAGTCTTTTATTTTCTTTAGGGAGTAAATTCGGTTATTACTCTAATTCAACGATTCAAAATGCATTTGCTAGACACGATTTTAATTAGTATTTTCGTGTACTTACTGCAGACATCTGGCAGAACGCCGAGCACATTGACATCAGCGGCGCCCAGACAGTGGTCAACATCCAGCAACTGCGGCCGGCGAAGGCGTATCACATACGCATGTCGGCGGAGAACAAGCTGGGTGCCTCCGAGTTCTCGGAGGTGGTGCAGGTGACGACGCTGGAGGAGGTGCCGTCGGGCCCGCCGCTGAACGTCAGAGCGGAGGCGAAGAGCTCAACTGAGATATCGGTTACGTGGGACGCACCGGAACGCGACCATTGGAACGGCATACTGCTGGGCTACTATGTGGGCTATCAAATGTCGTTGACGCCCGAAGACAAGGAAGTAAATCCCACGCAGGGTTTCAGCTTCAAAACGGTGGAGGTGCGCTCGCATTTCGGCGGCGAGACGGTGCTCAGCAATCTCAACAAGTTTACCCAATACCATGTGATTGTGCAGGCCTACACGAGCCAGGGCAGCGGGCCGCCGAGCAAGGAAATAGCTGTACAAACAATGGAGGATGGTAAGTGGGCGTGGTCCCTTTGGCCCCACGCACAATGCAAATGCAACTCCATCGCCAGCTGTTGCCCAGCTCGAACTTCGGCCCGTGGCGCACATTGATTGGATTTGTTAATTGCCCGTGCAAGGAAGGAAAAGAGCTGGACGCAATGGACGCACATTGAGTGGGGAGGGGTTGGCGATGGTTGGTGGTTCAGTGGGCAAAACTGGCGCCATCTGTTGCCGGACTCTGGCAAAACGTTTAATAAACTTGCGTCCCACTCACTCACTCTCCCTCTCTCCCTCTTTCTCTGTCTGCTTGCAGTGCCCTCGTCGCCGCCAGAATCGCCGCAATGCGATGTGCTTGGCTCCACATCGATTTATATCACCTGGTCACCGCCGGATATTGACGGACAAAATGGCAAAATCAAGGGCTACAAAGTGTTTTACATATCGGTCGATGAGCTTTACGGTAAGTCCTTCAGCACCACCCTTCCACCCACCATCCTCCTTAATTCAGCTTCCCCATCTGTCTGTCTGTCTGCAGTTGCTGCTGCTGCGTGTCTCTGGACACCGAATTGTTTGGCTCGCAAATTACTTTAGCGGCATTGGGATTGCCATCGAGATGGCGATGG
This sequence comes from Drosophila siamana, assembly GCA_035047445.1. Classification (NCBI taxonomy): domain Eukaryota; kingdom Metazoa; phylum Arthropoda; class Insecta; order Diptera; family Drosophilidae; genus Drosophila; species Drosophila siamana. Next base: position 83,900 of record JAWNPP010000046.1, read on the forward strand.
GGATTGCTATTGGTATTTGGGGGGATTTCAGCGCAATTATGCAATGCCATTAACCCATTAACCTGCACAACGGAAATACTTTGCACATGAATTTCGCTTGGTTTCCCTCGACTGGCGAAACAGCTGCAAACAAAGCTTAAAGACATTTTTAATATCATGGAAACTACATTGAATTTGATTTTCAATAATATTCATTTCATGCGCAGTAAAATTGTTATTTTTCTTTTGTGACTTTCACTTGCTTTATTTTGTATTTATATTTATTTTAAACAGAAAATAGATCGAATTCAATAGCCAATATTTTTAATAGTATTTCGACAAATGGAAACTGTAGCACGCATGCTTTTAAGGTGGAATTAATTCAGTTTTTTTTTTTTTTTTTTTTTTTTTTTATTATTTTATGTGTTATGTTTAATGTAGAATCTGTACAGCAAAGTTATAGTACCTTAACAACACATGTATGGAAAATGAAAAAGAAACCTCATCACAATTATGAGGACTTCACATATGAGTATCAGCCTTATTGGCGCCTGATCAATTAATTTAGTTGCTTGAAAATTCATAACTAATGTGCAAATCTCAAATTTATAAAAATAGTAAGAACTTGTTGTTGATAAATTTTAGTTTCTGTCTTACTCGTAAAAAAAAAAAAAAAAATTTATTGAGAAAATTACTTTTCTGAATACTGTTAAAGTTTTTGAAGTACAATAAAACGTATTTAAGCAAAATGGAAGTATTAATGTTTAACACAAACTTTATTATTGATAAAGAAATCAAAATTTTTTATTATCCGATTTTTTATGTTTCAATTTATGATCACATTATTAACTTTAATAGTTGTCCACTTTAATGATTGTTTCTAAAGATTCAGTTCGACTTGTACTTTACATTAAGCCCTAATAAACCATCTCTTTGCCTTAGTTCCTTTTAATTAGTCCCGTCTACGTTATTTAGCGTCGTCGTCTTCATGTTGCCCGCCAATCAATGGTAATTTTTGTTGTTCTTTGTCTTCCATTTGTTGCTGCTGCTGTTGCTGCTGGGCGACACAGAAACCGATCCGGAGGTTGTTAAGTCAACAAATCAATACGTCACCATTGAGAATCTGCGCAAATATACAAACTATACGGTCTGGGTTTTAGCTTACACCAAAGTGGGCGACGGGATGAAAACCAAACCATTTTATTGCCGCACCCATGAGGATGGTAAGTGGCAGCGGTTCAATGAACGCAAACGAGGCACGGCCACGGCAACGTTTCATCGTGCAACACACGCCCACCCACTCCCCACAAACTGCAAGCTCGGAGTTTGCCGTCGTCGTCGTCGTTGCCTCGTTTGCTATTTCATGCAGCGCTTTTTATTTATTTCTGGCGCTTCGTTTTTCATTACAATTGCTTTTATTTATATGTCGGTTGTTGCAACTCCGCTTGTATCGCTTCTCTGACTCTGACTCTTCTCTGTCTCTGTCTGTCTCCACAGTGCCCTCGGCGCCGCAAGCAATCAAGGCAATACCCGCATCGAGCACAAAAATCATCATATCCTGGCTGCCGCCCGACCTGCCCAACGGTGACATCGTAAGTAGTCCATCGACTGGACGCACCCAAGTCCAAACCGTAACCTAGACCCAAACCCAACACCTATGCCTTCCATCCCCATCCCCAATTCAAACCCATTCGGTATTGGCAGCGTCAATTAACCTGCGCGTTGTTTGCCTCCCCAATCTCCAACTAGACGGGATACACCTTCTACATGTCTATGCTGGAGGGCGGACGCGAGGAGGGCACACACAAGCGTCTGCTGGGTCCCTACGTCGAGATGCACGAGACGGTGCGCACCCAGGAGTCGGCGACATACCAGTTCTGGCTGACCGCCTCTACCAAGATGGGCGAGGGCGAGAAGACGCAGGTGGTGACGGTGCCGCCGAACAACAAAGTCCCCGCCCGCATCGTCTCGTTTAGCCAGCGCATCGTCACACCCTGGAAGGAACACCTCGAGCTGCCCTGTCGCAAGGTTGGCGCCCCAGCACCAGTGACCATTTGGCGCCAAGATGGCCACAACATGGAGACGAGTGCACGCAAAACGATAGCCAAGAACGGCACGCTGTACATGCGCGAGGCCCAAGCGAGCGACGCGGGCAATTACACGTGCAGCGTGGAGAACACCTGGGGCAAGGATGAGATTGTCTACAACATTGTGGTGAAAGTGCCGCCCGAAGCGCCCAATCTGACCGTGGTGAACACCTACACGGACAGCCTGCATCTGGAGTGGCTGGACAACAGTCATGGCGGCAGTCCCATACTCGGCTATGTGATCAACTACAAGCGCGACAACGGCGACTGGGAGGAGTTGCAGGTGGATGCCAAAACCAACTCGCATCTACTGAGTAATCTGTGGTGCGGCACACGCTATCAGCTATACATCACGGCGTACAACAAAATCGGCACTGGGCTGCCTTGCGACATTGTCAACACGTACACCAAGGGCAATCCGCCAGTGCAGCCGAAGCACTCGCAGATGATCACCAACAACTCGACGAGCGTCACCTGCTGGCTGGACTCGTGGGGCGACGGTGGCTGTGGCATACTCTACTTCATGATCGAGTCACGTGTCTACGGCCGCTCCACCTGGAACGTGGTTTCCAATCACATTGCGCCCACCGAGCGCATCTTCACCGTCAGCGACCTGGTGCCCGGCACCAAGTACCAGCTCAAGGTGACGGCCCACAACAACGCTGGCTCCACGACGTCCGTCTACAACTTCACCACACTCTCGCCACAGGGCGGTAAGTTGCAAGTACTTCTAGTTGCTTAGTATGCCAGAATGCCAGTATGCCAATAATCCGCTCTTTTCTTGCGCACAGTTCTCTATAACAACGATCGCTCCACACCCGATTCCCACCTGAGCGAGCTGCCCTTCTATGCCAACTTCAAGCTGCTGCTGCCCATCTGTATTTCGCTCCTGATGCTGCTTGCCCTTATTGCTGCTGCGCTCTTTCTGCGTAAACGAAGTGAGTAACTAAACAAGAGGAAAGGCCCAAATATTCAGTGAAAGGAGAGAGTAGAAGTTTTGAGACACTACTTATTGCACATTCACATTTAACATACAAAACTGTGCATAAATTCCAGCATCAAAGATCTTCTGGTTTGGGGCTGTAAGTCAGTAGTAGTTCAGTGAGTCAGTGCAAACAAAGAATTTTACACAACTATGTAGATGAAATCCAGTCCAATATCAATTGCCAGAAATGTAGAGCAAACAAAAGCAAAAGCTTTAGCTGGATTATAACGAATCCCGCCACTTGAAATAGCTACCAAAATTAACATAGTTTTTAGACGAAAGGTGAGGATTAAATAATTTCCGTTGTAAAATGCTGTAAGTAAAGCAAGAAAAATATCACTATAAATATTGTTCAACAAGAAACTACTGAGTTGCATATCAATTTGTAAAGTGAGGTCAACAATAATTTAACAATTTAAACAGATGCTTAGAACAATGTACATTTATCTTATTTTTCAAATGTTTACTAAACAAAAACATCTTCACAATATTCAGAGCAGAGAACAATATACATTTATGCTATTTTAGAAATGCGTAGACCAAAAACATCTTAACACTTTTCAGAATTGAACAATCAGGCGCGTCTCGCCAGTTCCTCGATGTCGGAATCTCCCTCGTTAGCCAACCTGCAAAACAAACAGAACCGAGATCAGCAATATTTGGCTGTGCGTTGCAATCCAACGAATTCGGCGCCACGCGGCTCCAACTCTAATGATTCGGGCAGCTTCGGAAAGGCCGAGGGCAACGAGTACATTGAGGACATTTGCCCCTATGCCACATTCCAGCTGAACAAGCAGACGTACAGCGAGAGCTCCTACAGCGGCAACGTGTACAGCGGTCCATATCACTCGGTGCGCGGCTCCTTTGTCTACCACGATGTCAAGCCCGAGAGCTATCATGTGAGTGCAGTGCGTATACGTAATATGTGCGAAATGTGCAACTAAAGCTAAAGCTAAAGCATTTATTTCTCTCCACACAAAGCAGTCCAAGGAACCGGAATACACGAAAGTGCGACGAAAAGTGGGCCGTCTACGTGATCCGCACTCGGAGAGTCAAGGTACGCAGCAAGATAAAGGAGAAGAGAGAGAGAAAGAGATAGAGAGAGAGAAATCCAGTTGCTTACCATTGTTTATTATTGTTTCCACATTTGAGATCCCCCGTAAACTGTTGTAGCTTTAAGCAAAATTTTTTCATTGTTTGTGCTCATATCATGTTGTCGCATTAACCCCGCTCCACATTGAATTTATGATTTCGTTTTGTATTAACGTGTTTCGCATTACTTCAATCAATCAATATAAACAACTAACATTCACATTCAAAACTTCATCCAAAAACAACCGAAAAAAAAAAACATCGAATCGTATTAAACTTTTTAGAATCGGACAATCCAGGTTCAACAGATTCCGAAGTTAGGAAAATCCTAACGCTTCACATACCAATTACAGAATATGACACACTCGGCTCCGAGTCCGACAATGATGTGTCTGCACGCGCTCTTAACTCGGCCAAATATCGCGCACAACGTGGTGAGTTGGGAACCAGCATTGCGTATACGCAATATTACGTATTCCCTACATTAGAGTAACTTCGATTATTGCCCCCTGCAGATACACAAGATGAGACTTCATCCTCGTCGGAGACGACGCCCACTAGCATGACACGCAAGTCGAAGCCGCCGTTTGCCGCCCGAAAGTCGAGCAAGCCGGGCACAAGCGGCAAGCGCCATGTACGCAGTTCCAGTGGCTATTCGAGCCACAACGAAGAGACTACTTTTAGGTAAGGACTGAGTGGGGCAGTTGAGGTGGCAGCTAATGCTGATGTATTGCAAACTGTTAGTCGCTATAAACATAATTAGAACCCTGTACGTTTAGCATATCCAACTATCCACCAAACTATCAGGACCACATAAATCCACCAGCGCGTTTTTCGGATGCCAACGACAAGACGAAGACACAAACGTCGCCACGTATGCGTGCCAATCAGAAACTACAGCGGGAAGCATTCCAAATCAATGTCTAAAATACAAATATAAATAAAAATACAAATATATACATCTAATTCACAACAAACTTAACTACGTACTTTTTAAATCAATATGAGAACACGAAATTAAGCAAATGAAAACTGTTGAAAACAAAAATCGTAAAACATTTAAAGAAAATTGTAAAATTTGTTGTAAAATCCACCCTAAGAAAAATGGAAATTAATATGATATTGATATTTAGATGACAAACACACACAAACACAATGTAGTTCAAACTAGAGCTGCATTTCTTAACAATAACAATTGTTAATAAAGAGCTAATTGAATAAATATTGATAAAGAAATTAAAAAAGAAAACAGAAAAAGAAAAAATGTGTCTGCCGTTCAACTATTTACAACAAAAACAAAAAAAATAACAAAAGCGAATAAATTAAGTTTTTCGAGGGCACTTTAATTTTACTTAATAACGAAAATGCAGAAAAAAATAAATATGAACAATAAGACTTATTTACATACTAATTATGCTTATTTGGACTTGAAAAGCAGCATAATTTATAAGTTTAAAAAAAAGTTAAATATACGTATCTTATAATGTATTATGCATAAACTAATATTAAGCATTTAATGTAAAGAAAAGAAAGCTATAGAACGGACAAAAATGGAACTGCGGCAGGCCGCATTTAAAATGTTTTGCATAGCTAAGAGAACTAAGAGGAAATAAGAGGAAAGAGTATCACGGTGACACTCTCAATTGCAGAGCATAATCAGAAGTCATAATCATAATAAAAGACAAGCGAGATAATACATGAATGATAACTATAGTGAATATATAAATAAATATATATATATAGTATATGGCCTTTGCGGTGAATAAACACACATACACACATGCACACTCACACACATAGAAACACCCAAGTATATATTTGTAGTAAATTCAGTTGAATTGTTTGTGTTTTGCCCCCAAGTTTTGCATAAGTTAAGAGAAAAGTGAAAGGAAATGTTAGCTAGAATTTAATTAATTTGTAAAACCAAAACCAAATATGCATCTAATAGTTTATGAAACTGTTGTAAATAGCTAAGAATCGATATATATGAATGACATTTAATTATATAAATCATAAAGTATTTAGTGGAATATTTAGTGAAAGCCAAAGTCGTAAAACAGCATGCATTTTCATAGAACTAGAATTTAGCAAACTATTATAGAAATCCAAAGCAGCTCAAGCTATTCCGATTGTTTGCAAATTATGAACCATAGACACAAAAAAACAACAAATAGAATCTATTTTGCAATAGCTCAGAGATAGATGAATCCAAACCAATTCTACATGACAATATCATAGAAGAAAACAAACACATTGAACATTATAATAACGATAATGAAACTACGATTTAAAGGCAGCATTGTAGACACACTACGAGTGCATATTACAAATCATCAACTTACAAGTTTAAAGCAAAACTAACTAACTATTAACAAAATCTATTCAGACATTGTTTCTTTCGGCTATGCAACATTTCAGACTGCACAGTTTTAGGCATTTACAAATTCTGAAATTAACTTGGTTGTAAGAATTTGAAGAAAATGGTAACGGTACCGATAACGAAATGAAATCGAACGTGAAAACGAAATGTAGAAATAACATAAAGTTGTAAAATTCCACACAACACAAATACTTATAAATATAGAAAGAAAAACAAAATACAAAATGCAAAAAAAAAAGTAAAGCACAGTTGTTGTACAATTTGTTCGTGTACAATTTGTGGTCGAAATACATGGCATGAAATATGGATAAAAATGCGAAAAATTAAGCAAAAAACTCTTGGTCTTTTATTTCGTATTTTTGCAGTGCACCATTTCAGTATAGTTAACAATAAATCGCTTTTATTTACATTCGACACTCTTGCAAAAAGTTTGTTCTTTCGATAAAAAAAATATATATGGAGAACACAGATGTATTTAATGTAGATTCAGGCGTATCGAAATGAACAAAACTTAATTGATTAATTTGTTAATTATAGTAGTGTTTTCCTCATTCCTTAAAAACAAACATTTCAATTGTTGCAATTTTGTTGCATTTAAAGCATTTCATAGAGAGTTACAACACAACTAGAGCGCTATACAATGATTGTGTTTCGTGCTTGGGCTTTTTTTTTCTTAGTTTGTTTCCATTTTATCACTTAGCAATAACTTACAGCTAGACAGGTTTACTTGAATTACAAAATGAACATTTCTAACATTTCACTTAAAGCACATTTACACAGTAGAGAGAAGGGGGTTCAAAACACAATTAACAAACAATGGTTAATGTGTATAAAATTGGATGTAGGTAGATTGAAGCCAACTCTGCGCTTGTTTTGTTGTAGCTTAAAAACTAATTAGACGATGACAATAAACAAATGGTTGTTTTGATTGGTTGATTTGTTGTGTTGATTGATTGCTTTGTTGCTTATGGCAAAATATCAGAACATAATCGGTTTATCCTTGCACTGGTCTATCACGTAGCCGGTGAAGCGTTTCAGAAACTTGGGATATTCACGCTTATAGACAGCGCGTAAGGCGCTCGCTGGTGCCCATCCACCGGGATTAACTGCAGAATCAATATTAAACATTAGTATGATGAGTTTACTTCAAGTCAAATTCAAAGACTACGCACCCACGGAACAGTAGGTCACTTTGCAGGTTAGATCATCGCGACTCAGCGGCTGACCCTTGACGTAGCCCTCCGGCAAATGTGTTTGGCAGGCTAAGATGACCGTCAGAAAGATGCGCACGCATTTGCCATTCTTCGACTGTTGTTGTGAGTGTAAACAGTAAACATTAGCAAACAATTAAATAGAGTTTCTGGTTGTGAGCTCACCTCCTGTTTGGCATAATCCGTGGAGTTATTACAGACCACCCACATGTCGCGAGTGTCCGGTTCGAGGCCATCGGTGATTTTGCGCATATGCGACCAGAATTGTGCATCACGCTGGCTGGCGGGCCAAATGCGCTTGTGTGTTTGCAGAAATAGCAATGTGTCCGCTGAGATTTTCTCCAATATTGTGCAGTCCTCTAGCGTAGCTGAAAGCGAGTGACAAATCATCGTTAGTCACAACTTGAGCAGCTGCTGCTGTTGTCTGCTTGAGAATACTCACTCTCCCAATCGTTGCGGAACTCGGGCATAAAGAAATAATGGCACATTTCGCGCGCTGTCACACCCTTGACTGAGTGATAGGCCTTGAGGGGATCCATAACCATGCCGTTAACCTCCTCCTCGCGTTTGTACATTTTGATTTCACCCTCGTCGGCAAAGATTTGCCAGCCATTGCCATCCTGGCCGACGCCTTCGCGCGCTTTATGCAACTGCTCCTTGCACACGCGATCAATCTGTGAAAATGGGATAATTCAATTACAAAATCGATTCTCACACTGTTACAATTTCCGGCTTACCTCCGGCCAAAGGGCATGTGTTTGCGCCTCGGCGCCAGTGCCGAATTCCTCGCGTGCCTCCTCCCCCTCGGCAACGGCCTCGTGCGGCACATTGACCAGTGTTTGCGAGATTTGCGATTGCAGTCTCAGTTTGAACCGCAACTGCATGTCCTCCTCGATTTTCTCCAGGCCCGTTTCGACAGCATCAAAGAACTCATCCTCGGGCAATGTGGAATGTGGACCCTCCTGCGTGAGTGGATTGATTAGTAAGTCAGAGAGTGTACGGCATAACTGAGTCAAGTTTATCTATCGCAAACAAACGCTTGAATGGGCGCGCAAGGGTTCGGCCTAATTAATTTTAATGACGAAATCGCGCCGAAGAAATGCGACACGTGACGCGTTTAAATTAATGCCGTATCCCAAGTAAAATCCCAGTCGGAGCGACACCGGACAGCGGCTGCATGCCTAATTGGTTGAGCATAATAGACACAACTCATATCGTACAAAGGCGCGCGCTCCACTGTGCCATGAATATTAAAAGCGAGTTGAGTCTTGTTTTTCGTCTGCCGCTCATAAATTGTATGCTTGATGCGCGCGTGTATTTTGTTGAAATGAAATTTATTAATTAATGCGGAAAGCCTGCAGCAGGTGTATTCCAGCAGACCCAATAGACAACACAGGATACGCCATACAGGATGTGGGCCAACTATTGAAGCGATGAAGTCATTGTCGCTTACCACGCTCCTTGAACAGCACTGAGAGAAAGCGAGAAAAAGAGCGAGAGAGCAAGCGAGCGATAGAGAGCGAGTGCAAAGTGTGTGAGGTCAAGAGGTCAGCTGGCACTATGAATGCGGAATCACAGCGAAATCCTTCCGTCAGGCGCGAGCACGCAAAACAAACTGTTGCTCGACGGCTCCAAAAAAGCAACAAAGCACAAGCGCCAGCATCCTCTTAACTGACTCACTGAGAGCGAGAGAGTCAGCGAGAAAACGAGAGAGAGAGAGAGAGAGAGCAAGCGAAAGCACGCAACAACAAAAGCTTAAAAGCTTTGAAACCAAAGGATTACACGCACTCGAATAATAAATCAATGTGTTAGTAGCAATTGAACTGGGCCGGATTATTACAGTTTTTCTTCATTTTTTAAGGGGGGGCGGGGGCGTAGGCACATACCACAATTTTCTTGCCATGCTGCAGCTTGTAGCCGCAACGCCATTGAAACCGCACCGAGGGCATATTTATTTTTGGACAAAGTAAAGCACAAAACTGTGTTAACCAAATGCAGTTGCCAACTTTGCTAATTTGGATAACAGTCCGCTACACAGGCACATGCAGAAACCACTCAAACACAGTTTATTGTGGCCACAAGTAATAGCAAAATAACAACAACAATTTCACAACGTATTTCGCTACGTTTGTCTTCACAATTTGTTTATGATTTGTTTACGTGCTGTGCGCAACACACGATCGCTGACCGCCAACTGAACTGACTTGACTGACCAATGTGGTCAACTAACAATGAGCTAAATAAATGCTACAGCCATATTGCGGCTCTCTCCGTTCTGCCTCTTTAAAGCCAGGCACAAACAAGAGCTGCAATTGTTTAGGCCACAACACGAATCTGATATGCTCTAACTACCGAAGGGCATCGCATGCAATGCAAAAGCAGTGGTATTAATTATAGCTGTGCTATGATATTTTCTGGATAACATAAAAGTAACTTGATATAATTCATAATATTGTGAATTACATACAATTTAATAAGCCATACTTTTAAATCGATGAAGCCAGTTTCTCCTTATGTAATAAAAAATAGCACTAAACTATTTGTGTTTATTACATGTTTAAGCTGGCATTTTTTTAGCCACATTTGGGCAACAGTATACATTAAACAATACTTAGTTACATTTTAAGAGAATAAAAGTGGAATTATTTTATCGACGATACTTAAACTTTTAGAACTCATTTCGACTATATTAATTTGTGGATAAACGAATACAGAATATGAAAGTTAAAGCTGGATTTTTGAGACATTTAATCAATATTTGAAATTATGTGATACTTAACATCCGCTATTTATGTATATAATATATATTTTTGTCGACCTCCAATTTAATAATCGAAAGTTTACAACGGATAGGATATCAGTTAATGTTATGTTTATCAAACAATAAAGTTTAAACGTTCAGCACTAATTAATTCAATGCTAATTTCTCAATAAGACAAAAAGCGAATATCAGAATAAATGCATAAATATGAATACAAAATTAGCTTCTGAACTGAAACAGTTTTAAATTTTAAATAATATATGTTTTTATAAACATCGCTAAACAAAACAGTGCACACACCAGCAACCTTTTTCAGTGAGGGTATAATTATTGCTAAATACCTGCTGAGGAGGCTTGCCAAATCAAGTAACAAAGTAAACTACTACACATGACCTACAATATTATTGGCTGTTAGCACAACTTCTGCAACCTCAAAGTGTCCAATAGTTTAATGTTAATGTGCCCTGAGTCCAATCTGTTTGCGCTTGAGCTGTCAACAAAGTGAACGAACTAGCGACGAAATGGTAACCAAAGAAGCCCACCAAGTGGAGTCAGTGAAAGAATACTTGTTATGGAAAATGGAAGAGGAAATAGAAATAGAAATGACAACATCCAAAGAATTCATTTGGCATTGCAATTGAATTGAAGCAATAAATATTCCACATACAAGTTCCATATCTACATATGAATATTGTCAAACGGCTGCCCAATTAAAGACGTGCGGATGTAAACAGTTGGACAATTAAAGCTAGATAAAAGTCCGAAACATGGCATAGAATCAATGCAGAACAAACGCCCCAAAAACACGACTACAACTATAATTATATAGCGAGTAAGGGGAGAACTAAACAGTAACAGATCAACAAATTGTTTAAATAATTGCACGGCATGTGGCACACTTGGTGCGTACTCTGGAATTGTAATACAATCAACCATCAACAGACACGTCGAGTTTATTTTTGGGCCATAAACTAACCGGTTGCCAGCGAATAGACGGTGGAGGAGACGAAGGTGGAGGCGGGGGCGTCTGGGCGTGTTGCAAGTGCCCAACGTCAACGGTGTTTATGACGGCGCCTCACTATTGTTCATGTTTACAATTTGCATGTATAGCTTTTTCACTTAAGCGCACAATCAAATCGACCATGAACGCTTCGTTGCTAGCCACGAAAAGACGCGTGTGAAATTTTTCAACTGTTTGCTTTTGCTTACCTCAAAGTCTGGGCCAGGATATGATAAACGTTTCAGCTTTTCAATTTCATCCTTGAACTTTCTGCAAAAAAAATTACGAGACGAATTAAGAGCTGACACAATCGAAAATGAATTTACAAGGTCAACATACTTATTTTGCTCCTCGGCGCGACGACGCTTATCAATTTCACGCTCTAATTTGCGTTTCCATGATTCATCGTTCTCCGCTATGATTTCGAGGCAATGCTGCAGCGTACTCAGCACTCCAGCGGTTGTGGCACGAAACGTGATGGATTCGCCCTGTCAACAGCATCAATTTAATTAGCTCAAAACAAAAGAATTTGTCTTGCTGGTCAATCTCACCTTGAAATCAATGGGCTTGAGGCCATCGCCTAAATCCAGCGGTTGTGCATTGCTTTTGTTCAACTCGGAGCACGCATCAAAGTAGCGTTGCAGCGTCTCAATCTGGACAAAGAGTATATCCTTGAACGTCTCCAGTTCGCCGACTTTCTCGCGAAGATTACGCAGAGTGCGCTTCAAGCTCCCGCCGCTGGCCAGCGAAATAGTGTTCGACTGCAGCGACATTGTGCTGCCATGGCGACGCAGGGAGGTTGTGTCTGTGCTACCTGTGCCCTCCTTGTACAGTTGCAACACCTCCACCCAGTGCATGCGGTCTTCGCTGGTCTCGGCGCGCAGACACCAATTATTCAAATTATTAACAACCACATCGAAGCGTAACTCATCGGATTCGTGAGCCTGCGAACAAAACAAATGAATGAATCATCATTGTTGACAACATAAAAATAGATTAGGAATAAGCAATTGAGGGACGCCCATCTGCATCGCAGGGCGGACATCAATTTGGTTTATTTCTGTCACTTGTGCGTCGTTCGAACATTAATTGATTGTGCGCTGCATTGATTGTGGTGGTGACCTCACACAGCTGACATCCATTACAGTTTGATTAGCTCAATTAAGAGCACTTGCTACGACGTACGCGTACCTTAATGGTCGCTTTGGACAAGCTGATGGCGCCACGACAGCCAAAGTCCGACTCCGACTCCGATTTATAGTAGGAGAGCGTGCCATCCTTGAGCACAATGTAGCGTGGCTGCCAGCCATATATGTAGTTGGTCCACTTGCTCAAGTAGCCGCGCAATTCGATGCTATTATCCAGATATTCCTCGTCTTCGGACGTGTCGCTCTGCGACCCAGTTGCTATGGCATCTGGAGCAGCTGTCGTTATGTTGTCCAGTTCCTCCATGACAAAGCTGCTAATGTGTGCGTGTGTATTGAATTGGCTACGAACAAATATTGTTAATCTTTAGGGCTCCACAAAGATTAAATTATATTGCGCCACGTCCACGTAATACAAAACAATAACAACAACGACAACCACGCCGGCTGCCAATCATCTGAAGCGGTGAGCTTGTGATAATATGCGATTCCATCATTATCAAGCAATGGTCCGATTCTGACTCAGTGAAATTTGTTGTTATTGCCGTTGTTGCTGTTGTTCTAATTGGCGTTGACCGGCGTTGTTGTTGTTTGTGGTATTTGCCTCGCTTTTGGATTTGATGACGTTGTGTTTGTTTCTGCCTCACTCACCTGCCACAAGCGTATTACTGTTCGCAGTTGCTTTGCTCACACATTTGTGCGACACGTAGTTTGTCCAGCTGCCGCTTAGCTATCTGCAAACTTTGTAAATAAACCACTAAAAAGCACCTTCGTCGGGTCGGTACGTACGCGTGATAAACCAACCAGCAAACAGCTGAGCATAATCGTTATCGATGTCATCGATAAGATATACATCGATACTATCGTTTCCAAATTACTCACAGTCGCAGTGCTGTAAAGCGGCTCAAATTGTAAACAACCGCCATAGCACATGTATAATTCAAAACGTCAACTCTCTGGCAAAGGCAGCCATCAAATTATTACAAAAACAAATTAGTTTCTAACGAATTACAGCGACGAGATATACGAAATTTTTGCATTGCGCATGTTCAAACAAAACTGAATCTCATATTTCGATCAAGCTAGAAAACTTTAACGGCATACGATTTTGTTGTCTATGTTCTCAAGTTCAGAAAGCTTCCAGTTGCGACAGCATTAAAAACATGGGCGACCAGAAGATTACTAAATGTGACGCCGACGCAGCAATTTCTCCCCTGCTGCCCGAGGGCTACTCATACTTTCAAGACGGCATCAAATGGGTATCTGACCTAATGGAAATTGAGGACTCCGATGCCGATTGGCTGGTGAATGCCGAATTCATTTGCAAGCGCATCAGCGATGTGATGACCAAAAAGGATTGGATTTACAAGTATGTTCTGGAGCATCTCTTGACCACAGCCACCTTCTACAGAGGCTCCAAGATCGATGTGCCATTCGACTTTGAGCAATACTTGCGCTTCCACATGCCATTCCCAGTGACGCCGATATTCAATGCCTCTCAGCCGGGCTACATCAATCTCTATGCGCCCAGCACGCATCCCATGATCACCAAGGGATACGTGAATCCAGAGCATGTGCAAGTCCTGCTGCGCGGCAATCTTCGCGACGCCATCAACCAGCTGAAGGGTGTCCGCTGCGACAGCGGAGTACAGTACAAGTTAAGCTACCGCACCCATGAGATTGGAGATCAGGGCTTTGTGCACGAGATATTGGCCTGTGAGCAACGTGACGGCGGCATGCCCAGCATCATCTCGTTTGTCTTTCTGCCGGCGCTGCAGTTCAAGTTCGCCGAGTTTCCGTTGCCCGCATTTGTGCCCTCAGGTCCTGCTTGGGCGCACTGCAGCAACGTCTACTATTGGCTGGCGCTGCTGCAGGTATATCCGCAGTACGACAGTCGCAGCTTCTGTCCGTACGTGCCGCGCATGCAGTTCGTGCAGGACGATCGCATGATCAAGTATCGCAATGTGCTTCGACTGCTTGTCAAGATCGGGCTGGGCAACAATTTACCGGACATCTCCGATATATTCGTCATCAAGGGACTGCACTTCTTCCGACTGCGCTACAGCATGAGCTGTGACTGCAATCTCTCGCTGGCCACGCTCTTCATGGAGGTAACTACTCTAGGATTTTGTGTAGCAAGGATCATGCAGAAAGCAAAGCTTGCTCTGTATATGTTCACTATCCACTTCAACTATCGATGGCTTAAAACACATCTGTCCGTTTTTACCAAATTGTACAAATATTCAACGTAAAGTCCAATTACATTAGAATTGAGACTACGAGCAGAGTTTTAAAGATGGAGATTACAATTTCTCTAACGTAAAAGTGCCCGGGAATTTCTTTTAAAATTTAAAATAATATAATCCCCAATCTTATTAACTCCAACTGCCCAAAATAAAACGCCATCTCCCTCCATCCGGTCGTTAAACACATCAAGATCTTAGACTTATATTGTTAAAATCGAACTTCCGATCCCTTATCATGGGTGAACTTTGCTGATACAAAAATAAGTTCATGTTTTTAGCGAGGGTCGAATACAAAAACGAGCGCAATTGGAAAAGAAAAGTAATATTTAAAATAAGAATATATATTTTTTCTATGTAGCTTCTGAACATTCATACCAACATCATATACACGGATGCGACAAACAAACTACTCGTGTTCGGAGACTGCCAGCAACACTGCATGCAGGAGGCGCTCAAGCTGGACACGATTGCACGCAACGTGTCCATGTTCTACTTCATGAACTATATACCCTGGAATCAGCTGAAGCAAATGTTTGGCCTCATTTGAAATGACGCGTCCGTATCGCCTTTCAAATTCCGCACAGTATGTATGGCATCTCACATTGCGTATACCGATAAACAATAGCGTATGTTGAAGACTTTTTTTTTGTTTATTGTTGGCTAAACACATGTGTCAGCTGGAATTTATTGTAATGTCTATATCTTTTTTATTTTATTATTTTGTATTTATGCTTTACAGTTTCTGCACAATCGGATGGGTTGCATGGGAAATGTTTATTTACAGAGTATATAACAAAATATTGTGCTAAGAGTTAACAACATGGTCTACGAGCTAATCAATAAATAGTTACAATACAATAATAAATAACTACAATTACAATAATTAGTTTAATCAGTTAATTAGTTAATGACTTTCAATGTGCACTCATTTCGGCAAACGAGTAAAATGCTTGTTGCCGCTTAAACTAGACGAGGTCCTCTGTCAATTTCTACTGCATTCACATGTACACCGCATTGCGACTGAGCTCCAGCTCCTGCTGATCCTTCTGTTCCTTCTGTTCCTGCTGCTGTTGCTCCTCTCGATCCTGCTCGTAGCTGTTGGGCAGCAGCACTGCCTGCTGCTCCTGATACTCACCCGCTGGCCTTGCAGTCGTCGTGCTTGTCGTACTCGTCGTCGCCGTTGCCGTTGCTTGCGCACTGTACTTATTGGCCAGCGCCTTGAAGATGCTCTTGGGGCAGCCCTTGTAGTAGGGGAAACATTCGCCCGGCGCCTGTTTTCCCTCGCCTACACGCTGTGCACGCACATACTCCGGGATGAGCTCCGAAAACGGCGACTTGGTGACCCTGAAAACCCCAATCACATGTCAAGCATTAGTTATCTAACTCAAACACGAAGCCAACAAATTGTTAATATAAATATAATGTTAAATTAACTCAATTAAAAAAATTTGGTCATGATTTAGAAGTTGAAGTAGATTAAATTCAAGTGTTTCCAATTCCAATTCCGAGAATTCCGACCAATTCACTCTTTATTTAACTCAGTTTAAAAAAAACCAAATAAAAGTGTTTGACTGTAGCCGTTATATTATATCAACCAAAGTATTTATACTTCTCATATTTTTAAAATAATTAACAGCTTTACTTTGTGTACTACTCACGTGAGAAAGAGCTTTGTCATCTCGCCGAAGACGCCAAACTTGTCCAAGCTGCGGGAGTGCATCTCGCAAATGGTGCGCAGCAAACACGCCTTACCATCCATGCCAAAAGTGGCGAGGAAGTCCTCGACGACGCCGTAGAGCAGCACACGCTCGCCACCATGAAATATGTGCTTGAATCCGGCAGGCAACTCTGGATAATCGAGCAGCTCTTCGTGCACCTTGAAGGGTTTCTCGTCGGAGCTGCTGCGCTGCTCGCTGAGATCGCGTTTGCGTCGCTGGATGTGCAGATAGCGTGCGACATACTCGCCAACCATTTTGCCAGCGCCACGACCAAAGGATTTGGAGAAGAACGGCAAGTCACCCAAAGGATTCTGGTTGTCAGTCAGCCCGAGCTTATCGAAGTCAACTGGAAAAGCGCATTAATTGAGTAATCATCGAGTCTGAAAGAGAGAGTGGACGGCTTGCACTCACTTGTCACGGGGAAACTGATGGTCAGATTGGAGAAGAAGCCTTCGGGCGGATGTCGTACCAGTGGCATTGCAATTGTCGGCGTGAATGTTAGCGAGGTGCCCGGTGGCAGCGCCAAGCGGCCATCGTCCGTAATCCAAATAAGTCGCTTTTTACGTATGTGCGACGCATTAGCTTCCCAATCGGATTGAGCTGCGGCTTGAGCCTCGGCATCCGCCAGTTGTGTGGCCAATGCGTCATTGAGTGCTGCAGCTGCTGTGCGTAGCAGACACAGCAGCCAGAGCAGCCACAGTTTGGGCAACAGCTGGGAGACACGCATGCTGCAAGAAAACGAAAGACTTAGGCAACAAACTCGAGATTAGCCAAATGACTGCAAGACAATTGCCATTTGCCATTATTTAACTGTTGTATAACAGCGATTGCAGCAAATTCTAAAAGAGAATGCACATTAAAAACGTGAGCTCGCAACTGGTTTGCGACACATGCATTCAAGAATTTATCAGATCGAGTTTGGGGAAGAAAGCTTTGGCTTCGTCTTCGGCTTCGGCTTCGACTGAGACTTGGCTTTGACTTTGGCGGGCCAATTTTGTTGTTATTGAAGCACCGTTAACAGCACATTTTGCTTACAAGCTATACAATTTCCAGCTTTACAGATTCAAACTCAAATTCAATGTCGAATTTAAAGTCGCATTCGCTTCGAGGCGGTACGTGGAAAGCAGTGAAAGCATCTCCTTGTCATTGAGTATATCATTCAATCCTGCCGCAAACCTGCCTAACGCCGCTTTTCGCCCAAAATGGAACACTTTTTGTGCGCCACAGACTGGTCATCATGTAATTTCTCAACGCACTTTTACCGCACACACCTTACGTATGCACTGAGAGAAAAATTAGCATCTAAACGCAAACATTTTAAAAGTGCTGATCAAGAATGAAGTAGAATTACTTATTGTTACGGAACACAAAAGTTGTTGAATGCAAGACAGGCAAATAAATATTTATTCGACTACCACAAATCAGATTTCGAATGCAGTTTTAAGATTATAAATTTGCAATGAAATATTAATTAATCTTATAGTACGTTTTGTTAAATGTTCGGTTCAGGTTATCAGGTATAATCCATAAACGCAACAAATAGTTTACAATTTAGACGACAAAAGCAAAGCAAAATATATTTTTATTCTGTGCAATAAAAGAAAGTATTAAAGATTACTCTTATTAGTTTCGGCATATTTCGAATAGTCGCAAGTGTTGCCAATAGATCGTATAGACTCGATTTATTGCTTTTCGCTGTGTAGACTAACCACGCAAACTACGCCCAGAGCAGCACTGGCACAGTTACTTAGTAAGAGGATGATGCAACTTGGCAGGCAGCCAGCCGGTTGCACAGCATTGCTGCCGTTGTCCGCCATCGAGTCCACCCCAACCCATGCATTCTAATGCACTTTCCCAGTACGCGAGGCTTGATCAACTGGTACTGGTTGCTGCTATTAACTGGTTCAAACCGCAGGCTCAAATCAATATTGATTAAATGCTTTTCGCTACGCAGAGACAAGGGTTGCTCCAGCAATGCAGCGACTCAGCGACTTAGCAACGCAGCGATTTTCTTTGTCCTCAGCCACACGAATTGTATGCAAATGATGTCCAGCCCGATGGCAGATGATGAGGCTAGACAGGGAGGTGTGGCCATTGGACTATGGCCATGACCAATGATTAGCCACGAAGTTTGACAGCCATGAAAGAGAAATTGGGTCGCAGAATTTGCAGAGAAAGAGAATTTGTAATTGCTGCCAGGGCGCACTTTTAATATCACTGTCAAAGCAACAAATGTTTGTTGAGGCTGTTAATGTTTCTTCTGTCGCCGCCGATTGTTGCCGCAATTACAACAACGCGTCAGACAACAAGCTGGCAGTCGAGTGACCAATCTCGCTGTCCAGCTGACCATATGCGACTTAAGGATAGTTTTGATTTCTATAGCAAATCAAGAGCAAACGCCTCGAGTTGCACGCAACAACTGTCAGCGTGGTATGCCACAAGTGAAAAGCGTTGCAACTCTATGGGAATTTGTAGCTGCTCGTCTTTAATTGGAGCGCAAGACTCATATATAGTATATCCGTAAGTTTGTTGTATTTCATTTCCTGTTTGACAGTCAACGAGTCGATTAACAGAATTCTTTAATGCAATGCGAGTATGAAATCGAAATTCGGGTTAACTGGTTTCAACTTTAATTTAAACAATAACTTCACGCGCTTTATATATCGACAACAGCGACAGCACACACACTCTGTCAAATCCTGAACATGTTCGATTGCGCGGTCATATCAAGTTCGTGCCCTCAGTCTTTTGTTTTATGAACGCGCTATGCACCACCCGCTATAAGAGGCGGTGGCATGGCACTGCATAGCTAATTTGAAGAGGCCAGGCAACGGCCAGCAGCAATGTTGATGACTCCGATAGTAATAATATAAATTGAGAAAGGCAAAGGAAAGTGCAAGTGGTGGGCATTCGTGATGTGCATGTGATATTGAGCCCGAAAAATAATATATAAAAAAAATCAATCAAATTCGTTGATGGAAAAATAGCGCTATAGAAAGTCGTTAAATGTCGTTAGCATAACAATTGAAGTGCAGCGCACTTTGGATTTGCTGTTACACACATTGTTGCGTTGGCTTACATAAGCACAAAAAGCGACTGTGAATTGAACTCTGCTCCTTGACCCACTTTTCAAATGTACACTGCACTTCCACTTCCATTTTCAAGCCGAGAGACGATGGAGGCTTTGCTTATTTGAGGAACTCACTTTTCTAGTTTAGGTTTTTTGTGCTTAGGCTCATGAAATTCTTGACACGTTTTCCACGATTTATCCTGTAGGTAGAAACTGTTACAAGTCCGTTGCGCGTTGCACGTTTTTGCGCGTTCTGCGGGTTTGGGCGGGAGGCAAGCAACAACTGCGCGCGCAAACGTTTCAAATTCAACTAAAGTGGCCAACGGCTGTGGCGCACGATAAAACCCAACTGTGCAAGCCACATAACCTGCAGAGACACCAGCGACGACCAGAGACGAAGACGAGGAAGAGCAGTCGGCAATTGGCAGGCGAGACATTGGCAGAAGCTACTCATAGCCAAAACAACAAACCAGTATGAAAGACTGCCTGCCCAGTTGTGTGTCGGTTTGTGTGTCTGTTTTGTTGATTTCCTCTTCACCATAAATAGATAGCGATAGTTGAAGCTCGAGTCGGTGGAGTTGAAGTTGGAGCTCGTGTTAAAGCGGATCGAGTGTCGTGCTGGGCGTTGCTAGGACCAGGCACTGACTCCTAGCGAGTAGAGTAGAATCCTCAAAATTTGGGGCGTCAAGCTTACAAGTTAGACGACAAATTAATTTCAATACTAATTCAGTGGAGTGATTCAGAAATTCTTGTTTAGGCTAGTTTAACTTTCCATGCGTACAAACCAAGTTCCTGCATACGAGTTTGTGGTTTTCCAATCCACTTGGCACAATCTCTTGCACATTAGAACATGTTTGCTGAATCTCCAACTGTGCGTGAGCCAGCTACGATAGCATTTTGAAAGTGAGTCCAAGTCACGTTCAAGTCTAGAATTCAGGTCTAGGTTCTGCTTAAGGAAAAATCGTTAAAATTGCATTGGGGAAAATTGCAAGTGTGAGAGAAATAATGCTTTATTGCCAGCTATCCAGTAGTAAATATTTACAGTGCAATTAAGTCAATTCGAATGACTAAATGGCGCCATCATGAAGTACGTGGTGAAAATTGATTGGAGGCTCATGTAAATGCAATAAATCGCTATCAGCCCAGGCCCTGCGTACGTGTTGGCCACGTTAATTGACATCATTTCGCACAGTCAATCGCTTTCCTTTTGCTATTGCTTCATTTAAATAAATCACAATCTGTTTACGGTCGTCTTGCGCAATATCAAAAGCTTAAAACGTTCACAGACCGCATTTCGAATTCCAACGGCAGCGCAAATAGTGTTGGGAAATCAAACTACGATAACCGATTTATCGATTAAAGCTCTTTATACCCGCTACCATAGGGTAGAAGAGTATTATAACTTTGTGACTTCAGGAAATGTATGTAACAGGCAGAAGGAAGCATCTCAGACCACATAAAGGATATATATTCTTGGTCAGGGTCATCAGCCGAGTCGATATAGCAATGTCCGTCTGTCTGTCTGTCTTCTTTCTGTATGAACACCTAGATGTCAGAGACTATAAGAGCTAGAGATTCCAAACTAGGTACCAGTTTATTTTACATTTTTGCCACGCCCATTTCTGCCCCCTAAAATCGGAAAAAAAATATTTACTAGCGCCATTTTAAAGATAGAGTCTCGAGTTTCCCGAGAATTTGGTCGCGATCGGACGAAAAACTTGGAAGTTTTGTATGGGAACACATAGGCAGCTGCACGTGGCTTGTTTTATACTTTATGCGATATTTAAGGATTTGATGAAATATGAATGTACAAACATACCAAAAATACTTTTTGGTATATTTTAGTATCTTTGAGCTGGGTAGCGGGTATATCTCAGTCGAGCACACTCAACTATAGCTTTAAGACTTTTTTTTATTTGCAATTGAATCGTGAATTGAATTAATGAACAATTCAAATTATTGTTACACATAAGTAAACTTGTTTTTTAGCATTTCAATGTACTTCCGAACTCCCACATTATTAACTTCTTCATAGTAGGGTAGCTTTTCAAGACGTTTAAGCCAAGCCGCAACCCTGGGAAATTCCACGGGATCCATTTTTAGCACAGCTGGCAAAGACGAAGCTGTTGCTGCACAGCAGAAGTCAGCAACGTTCATGGTATCACCATTCACATACTTATTGTCCCCCAAAAAGTTCTCCAGATGCCTGTAGCCATCCTTTACATTATTCAGCTTCTCCTGTGGAACCACAGTCACATTATGATAAAAATATGGCACGCTAATGTTCCGTAACGACATAAACAAGGCACTGGCATCAAAGTACAGTCGCTGATTGACAAGAGCTCGCTTCAGCACATCCTTGGGATAGAGTTCATCAGTTTTGCCGTACTTGTCTACCAGGTAGCAGCAAATAGCATGCGAATCCCAGATAAAGGTGCCATTATCGTCTAGCAGCGGCACAGTGTGCTGTGGATTCTTTTTGAGGAAGTCCTCCTTCATGTGCTCGCGCGAGAAAAGATCTACCTCAATATACTCGTAGGGCAGATCAAGGGCTCGCAAGGTTAACAAACAGGCGCGCACTGGAGGACTGATGTCCACACCGTAAAGCACAAGTTTCGACATGTTGTGAAATCAGATCTAGAACAGACTGAGAACAAAGTACTAGGCGTTGTCGGCTTTTATATGCATTACTAGCGAACGAAACTTGAGCTGTGGTAGATAAGCTTACTGAATGTTTATAGAATAAATGAAAGCTTTTGTCAATCACAAATTATGCCAATTGAAATAAATAATAGTTCGTTTGTTTATGCGCACATACATGCAAGCAAACATATGTATACATAAAATAAGTGATAAGACAGTGTTAGACTTATTAGTTAACGCGCACATACAATCAAATAACAATACGAAATGTTTGCAATGGAAAATAGCAACGCTGCACTCAGATAACAGAAATTTCAATAAAAATCAGTGAAATTATATTTCTAAGTAACCCATAATTTATTTGTAATATCATCCGCTTTTTTCTAGTTAAGTTTAATAATGGCAATAATCTTTACATTTAATCTGCTTCAAATCCGTTTGAATTCCAACGACCAAAAATCAGGGCTACAGCATTAAGAAAAGAAAGTGTTGGATAAAAGAGCTTTGATGAGGGGCAAAGACTTAACAAAACTGCGATATGTTATTGATAAAATGTATTTGAAAATAATAATAACTGCCAGTAACAGACTGTATGCATAACACAATAAATGAAAGACTGGTAAAAATTAGACAATAGTCAGTGCGTCTTTGAAGATGCTGATGTACTTATCAACGCCAACTGCATTTGACTCCTGATAGTAAGGCAGCTCGCTCAGACGGGCCAGCCAGGCGGTGATTTTCGGATATGTCTCGGGATCGATTTCGAGAAATGCCGGCAAAGACGAGGCTGTGGCCGCACAGCAAAAATCGGCAATGGTCAGAGTGTCGCCAGTCACATAGGAATTATCACTCAGAAAGGTCTCCAAATGATTGTAGCCATCTCGAATGTTATCGATCTTCTCTTGTGGTACTTCGGTCACCTTCTTCTGAAAGAACGGGCTACAAATGTTTTTCAGCGGCATGAAGAGCACGCTGGCATCAAAGTACAAACGCTGCTGGACATGGGCACGCTTCACCAAATCCTTGGGATACAGCTCATCCGATTCGCCAAACTTGTCGACCAAATAGCTGCAAATAGCATGCGAGTCCCAAATCATGGTGCCGTCATCATCGAGAAGTGGCACGGTGTGTTGTGGATTCTTCTGCAGAAACTCCTCGTTGTTTTGCTCTCCAGCCGCAAGATTCACTTCGATGTATTCAAATTCCAGCTCTAGAGCACGCAGCGTCAACAGACAGGCGTGTACTGGGGGACTAATGTCCATGCCATAGAGCACTAGCTTCGACATTATACTTTTTTAATTAATGTGATAGTTGTGTGCACACAATCGAAAGCAAACTTCAAATGAAATGGGGGTGTTGCCGGCATCAACTATTTATTGAGAGAGCAAAAACTTTTGGGGCTTCATGAAAGCAAAGCCGGGCGAGCTTTTCTCCATTTAGACCCCATGTGTGGGCGCCATGTAATAGGCAAAAAGCTTCGAAACCACAGACAGAATTTCAGTTTCAATTGGCACAAAAGTAACAATTGGTGTGCTCGCTATGTACAGTAGTTATGCATGCGTTCGAGGCGAGACGGCTGGCTCCACGTCACTTGAGACACAGCTGCGAACCTCATTTAATAGGAATTTTAATTTAAACACGAGCACAGATTTGCACTATATATAGAAACGCATATATATATCCTTTGCTTACTTTTGATATATCGTTATAAGTAAAGCAATCTGTTCAAATTACAATTAACAGCGTTGAATGGTGAGACAAATATATATGCATATAAAAAATAACTTTATTATAATAATATTTAATATGTTAATTTATTTTAAATTATATTTTTAATTTAATGTAATTAGAACGCTAATACACAGAATTATTTTTGAATTTCAACTGTTTGTGCGCCAATGCTAAATAAGTGTTGGTCAACGTGCTAAGGTACAGTGCTGAACAGCGCCCAATGCTGGCACACACCTGCAAACATTGAATGTTGCAAAGTTGAAAGCTATGTACACAAAAATACCCTATGAAGAGATCGCCAAAGACATCTGTCCTGTAATTTTACAAATAAATCATTATAAGCATTATAATTTAATTTTATAATATACAAAATTGAAAAGTACATTAAAAATACAATTAAAAATACAATAAAAATACTTATTGTCAGACAATGCAATTTTATTAGAAAACTGAAAAATCAATATACCCACTGGGTATATATATACAGACCACAACACAACACAGTCTTTGTGCAACGCATTTCCATTGCTATCAAGCAATTAAAGCCAAAAATTTAACATTTTCCATGCTAAACACAATAATAACTGCACAATAGTCTGCACCAGCAACGCTGAAGGAGGACGCACGTATCGTTGCAGCTGGACAGCGAAAGAGCAAGAAAAAATGACAGCGAGGAATCCCCAAACCTTGATGGCACTCCCAAATGAGGAGAATTTTGATTTTTTATTCAAAATTGTGCTAATCGGAGACTGTTGCACGGGCAAAACATCAATACTGCAACGTTTCAAGACCGGCAACTATGTGGAGCGACATGGGAACACAATCGGTGTGGATTTCTCAATGAAAACCATTGAAGTCGAGGGCAAGCAAGTCAAGGTAAATGCTACGAGTTGTTGGCATATTGTCACAGCTGATGATGATACATTTTTTTGCTGTTGCTATAGCTACAAATCTGGGATACAGCCGGACAAGAACGCTTTCGTACCATTACCCAGAGCTATTATCGAGCCAACAATGGCGTCATAATAGGTGAGTAAACGGCACCACCTCTTTGCAGGCAGCGAGTGTCATAATTGTCACGTTATCGAGGGTCATTGTCATGGCTCCTGTCTCTTATCGATAAGAAGGCGCGTACACTTTTTATGTTATTATCGGTTGCGGTGATTTAAAAAACAGGCATTCGCCATGGAGTCGCCTTATCAGCAGTTGCGGGCTACGGAAGTGCTACTAATTGCCACTAGTTAAATATAGAAATTGTTTACGAATCGTTTTGTATTACAGTTTATGACATCACAAAACGATCAACATTCGCCAATCTGCAAAAGTGGATCGAGGAGGTGCGCAGATATACGGCTTCCAATGTGCTTATCATACTCATTGGCAACAAGTGCGATCTGGAGGGGGAGCGCGAGGTTGACTTTGAGGAGGCGCGCCAAATGTGTCAATATATACCTGAAATCTTATTTGTTATGGAAACATCTGCCAAGGAGAATACCAATGTTGAAGATGCCTTTCGCTGCCTGGCCACTGAACTGAAGGTAAATTCATTCTTTTGTTTTCTCATCTTAAAATCTACATAAAATAAACCTTTGGGATTCAACAAAATTAATTTACAAAGCGAATTTCACCAAATCTATTCCTTAGTCAACTATAAATATCAATTCAAAGTTTACGATTTTATATTTTTTCATCAATGATAATGATTTATTTAAGGTAATGTCATGAATATTAGACCATAAATGGAATTTAAAAGAATTTCGCTGATATTATTAGATACCCTTATGAAAATTATCACACAAGGAAGTTTATTGAAGCATTTATGTACACTTGTCTATTAAATTAACAACAACAAAAAATTTAAATTTAATGAAAATAGTTTAAATGCATTTCTTCTAAAAATATATTAGATCACTTAAAATCAAAATCATTATCATTGTGGAAAACATTAGAACACAATTTCTTTAGATTACTGTATTTTTTGCAGCGACAACACGACTCGAGCAGCGTACAAGCCATGGACGAGAACACAGTGCAGCTGGGCCAAGGGAAGCCCCTCAAGAGCTGCAGCAGTTCGTGCAATTTAACATAAGACAGCTCATCAAATATGCATCTCTCATGTTAAATATTTTATTTTATTTTATGATTTTGTGATCAAATTGTTCGTGTGGCTATAAACGTAGTGTATGTATTTAATAATTGTAAATCCGAAACGCAACTGTTAATTTTGTAGTTTACTTGCTATGACAAGTAATGAACAAACATCATCCCCATAATTTATATACTTTTACATACATATTCATATTTATTTTGGGTGGCAAGAGTACAAAATAATCTCACACATCAACTAACAATGAAACAATGAGAACAATGTAATGAATTAACGACGTCAATTACAATGCAATGTACGTTCAGTTCATAACACTAAGAAATACGTCCAAAATTTCTGTATATGATGTAACTTAATATATTTTTTGTTTCGAAATAAACATGTTTATTTTATACATTTATTGGAAGTTATTAATTGGCTGCTCTTACGATCTTAAACATTAGCAATTACCTTAATACACATACAATTTTAATTTTATCGAGACATGGGATTCAGAGTAGGGGACTGGGGATTGAGGAGGGGTTTGTAGATTATACAAAGTATGTAAACAAAAGGCAGGAGTTTAAAACTAAAGCACTGTTACAAAAATTGGCTTGGCTTTGTTACAACGTTTCAACTTCTGCTCATCATTTCTTTAACAAACGTTTGCAAAATATGTCTCGTGTCTTTACATTTCTGTGTTTTTTATACTAAAATTGATTTATTTGTCTAAATTAATTGCAATAACTATAAACTAGTGACATCGCAGCGGTTCGATGTCGTGGCCGTCATTTGTTTTTAATGCGCTGCACAATCCATTCCAATCCCTGATACAACCCTTCGCCTGTCAGCGCACAACACGCCTGAATGTGCCACTGATGCTTCTTAATCGACGTCAGATCCAATTGTCTCGAAATCTCTGCAGCTGACATCGAACCCTTTAGATCCTGCTTGTTGGCATAGACTAGGAGACTGGCTTTACTCAAATCCTCATGCTGCAGCATGCGATACAGTTCGTCGCGGGTGACAGCCAAACGTTCGCGATCCGTCGAATCGATGACCATAATGACCAGCTCCGTATTTGTATAGTAGGTGCTCCAGGCGGCACGCAAGCTCTGCTGACCACCCAAGTCCCAGACGAGGAAATGAATGTTGCGCCACACGACTTCCTCGACGTTGGAGCCGATCGTGGGACTCGTGTGGACGACTTCGTTCATCAGAAACTGATAGAGAATTGTCGTTTTGCCCGCATTGTCGAGGCCAACCATGACGAGTTTGTGCTCTTCGTTGCCAAACATTCGCCATAATCGCGATAATAACAGACCCATTTTGTGTGGTTTCCTTTTTGTTTGGGCGGGAGTGTGAAACGAACCTTTTTTAGATTTTGTTGTATTTTTTAGTGTTGTTAATTGGTGACAAACGAACGCACTCTCAGTCAGGTATCGCAATCTATGCGCATATGTATATTTCACTTTTTGTGTGTGTTTGTATGTGTGCGTGCGCTTGTTTCTGTGTGTGTGTATGTGTGTGCGTGCGTAAGCGTGTGGGTCGTCTACTGTTGGCTTTGTTGTTGCCCAGTGGAAGGCCACAACTGTAAATTATGCACACTCTCTCGAGTCAGTCAGTTCACAACACACAATTACGCAGCAAGCTGCAAAATATATACAACTATTCTTTAATCACTGGGCAGACACTTGTTGTTATTATTGTTTTGTGATCGCACACAGATTTACGCAGGCTTAGCTTCACTTTTCGTCTTGAAACACAAAAAATTGCTCACGATTTCAGCTGGGAATCAGCGTGACCGTATATTGCATTTGAAAATATCTTACTTCCGCAATGATGATACCTACAAAAAATACTAGAAATCACAGATTTGCGGAAAAGTGGTGTGGCACTATCGGCATTCAATTCAACCATATCGATTGCACTGTTTGCAATCACTGTCTATCGATATTAACTGCGATACTAATGTTAACTATTTTTTGTCACTTTTTGAAAAATAACATTTTATCGTAAATTTTGTGTTGCCTTGTTTGACGAATTTCAACTTTATTTACCAAAACAAAACACACCTGACTTTATATAGTTTGACATATTAAAAATCAAATTCGAAATTAAAGTTATTATACTTCATATACATATATCCAAAAATGAACTGCCTACAAACATTTCTCAAGTGCGCCCAGTTTCTAACCGATCCCACGGAAATCGAAGAAATTGACGAATTATCCGAAGCAATTGCTGAAAAATGCGAAGAGGTTTTCAAGGGGAAACATGCAAGCAAACGACGACGGGTCGAATATATTGACAAATATATGAGAAGCGAGATTTTTATGTTGGAAGAGCCTATACCATCGCCCAATCTTGACCACATGCTAGAGGTGGCCATTGATGCGGTCCTGGGACAAATACGTTTTTAATGCATTCACAAATACATTGTGGGTATTCGCAAATTGAAATAGATATTCTGCGATTCCGGGCAATAAACAATAATCACTTAATTAAGTTAACAATATTCTATAATGTGTAATATGGTTTCTAAAACTTGACAATCACTTCCTTGGATAATAAGGAATATGTCGCTGCATTAACAAATAAGTTGAATATTCAAAAAAATAAACAAAAAATTTTAATTCATCATTGCAGAGGGTTATTAACAAAAATTACTTATGTGATAGTTAATATTAAGAATTCTCATAGTTATCATACAATAATCTGCTGCTATATCGTGATCGATTTCTTCCATTCGCAAATTTGTATAAAAATATACGCTTGATATATTGCAGAGCAAAAGTCGCAAATAATTTAATATAAATACAATATAATATTTTGTCCCTAACACTTAACACTCGCTTTATTGGGCTTCTTGCGAATGTGTCGATGCACCTGCTTATTAGATGAGACCAGCTCGTAACGGAATATGATGCAACGTCTGTCGAAGAAGCATTTGAGGTCCTTGGGATCGTATCGATGTCCCATATGTTTGAGGTGCTGATAGATCTCTTGCAGATCAATGGGCTCATACATGAGCACGCTCTCATGCAGACTGGGATTGGCACAGAGCAGATTATGCCAGGCTATGTGAAGCGGCAGTAAAGGCTGCGGCGTCTTCTTGGTCACGTTTGTCTGCAGCACATAGAACTCAAAGTCATCGCAGAGTGCCGGTGGCATTGTCTGGGAGAAGCGAAGCAATTCACTGCCTGTGGCATCTCGAAACTTAAAAGCTGAGGAATGATTTATTTCGGTTGGCGTTAGGCATTCGTTACTCGCGCTGTGTAGCAAAGGATTCCGTGGTTTGCATTTGCTGGTGCTCACTGGTGTGGACTTAGAGCGAGCCAAGCCCTGGGGTTGCACTTGTTTTTCATCCTCCAGCGGCAGCATAATGGGATGTGTTTGATTATAAATGAATTCCAATAGTTTTACAGCGTGTTTGCGATTCAGCGGTTTGATGCCATAATTGTAGAGCTGCTGTAACAGCTCCGACTCTGGCATGAACACGAAATCGGGTTTTGGCGACTGACAGACTCGCACACTGTACACCTGACCATTAACCTCCAACTGCTCGGGGGCTGCAACTGCAGTTTTTACAGGACTAGCTGACTGAACAGTCGACGGCAGCGTATCCAAGTTGATTTTAGCATTTAGCAAACGATCTAGACCACTAGGCACTTGATCTGGGACCTCATTATCCTTTGCGTTTTGGAATACCATCCTATCGAATTCATCCAACTCATCCTCGACTTCATTTGATACTGCATTTGGAATGCTGTTAAGTAGTTGCTTAAACTTATTGCTGCTTCTTGAGTTGCGTTTTAGGGCCTGCTCTGGGGGTGTGTCAAGAAAGGACGCTTCTGTCCAGTCAATTTGCACTTGAGACGTTTCTGGCTGTTCGCTGCCCGGTAGCTGGGAGAGTGTAAAAGGCTGCGAGGGCGCTGCATCCAATATGCCGAACTCAGCACGCTCTTTACTTAAAACGCTCTTGTTAGGCGACTGATAATCACTGGATTTAATGGAACTGGCGTGTAATGCTGGTCCAGTATCCAAGAAGGCATCCAATTCTTCGAGTGTTTGAAAGTATGGTAAAGTTTTCCTTTTAGCTATGGGAACTGGCTGCTCCAAGTCATGCTGGTTTTTGTCCGCTTTCCAAATGGAGTAGTTAATCTCGTCGTCGGAGAGCAAAACCCCTTCGCTATCATCCTCCTCGCCAGCACTATCCTGTGTGAGGTCTATGCTAACATCCGACTTATCGTTAAAAGAGACACTCTTGCGGCTCAATGGACTCTTAAAACTGTGCTCCAATTGAAGTTGCAATGAATTGTGTTTGGAGCTGTTTGGAGTTCTGACTATTGACAAGTTCAATGATGTTGCAGCTGAGCTGATTTTGCTTATGTTAAAAGAGAAGTCTTCTTTATCTTCATCCTCGATTGTCTTATGCGCGTATTTGGCATACAGTTCCTTAGCGATTACACAGTCTTCCTGCTTTTCTAGCAAGCAATTACGTTCATCAGGTTCATCATCAAAAACTTGCTGAGAGAGCGTTGCAAGACAGTCGGCGGAGGGAGCCATAATTGGCAAATCAAGAGAATCTTGTTCCTCCGTCAAATCCACAATGCTGTCTTCTGCATTCGATTCACCTTGCTCCTCAGTTGCCTCCGCTGCAGTCTTCACTGAAACAGAAGCCAAATGCTGTGATGGTGGTCATTGAAATCTCAAGAAGTCACAACAATTTGCTTACCTTCATCACTGGAAAAAATCTCGTAGGAGTTAATTTCTGTGCTTGTTGTTTCCTTGTAGACTTTTAGAGAAAAGTTCTGCATCTCGGTGAGTGTTGCTGGCATCTCGGAGTCAAACTCATCATCCGAGTCGGCGAATAGATCTGGCGATGTGCAGCGTGTCAGCTGTGTGGGCAAAGATGAAGTAGTGGACTTATGCTTTTCTTGTAAGGCTGAAGTGCAACTGCTAGATGCAGTATGCTCGAAAGAGGCACTGCCTTGGAGCTGCTCTGTTTTAGAAGATAACAACTTTAGCTTTTTATCACAGTTGAAAAGGGGGCAAGCAGGCTTTGCATGTGGAAAAAGATTCTCTTTATCTTGTGGCTCCTCCTTAATCGTTGCACTGTGTTGAAGCTTCTCTTCTTTCAGCTTTAGCTGTTGATCCTCTTTCGCATTTTTCTCCTCAAATAATATATTGACTTGAAGCTGATCCTCATGACTTTCCAAAATCTGTATGCTAGCTGACAGCTTTTTCTTTTCCTCTGAGCATTCTTTTATCGCCATTTGACCCTCTGACATCCTCACGCGTTTATCTGGCGGCTCTTTAGTTGGACTGCTGCCCCTTGAGCTCTCCTCCACCATATTGTCAGCGACGAGTTTCTCGAGCTCATCCAGCTCCACTTGCTCTGCACTTGCACCAAAATGTGCCTCCAGCTCGGCATAAAGCTGATCTAATTGTTGTTTCTCTCGCAGATTTTCTAAACTGGATCGCCTTGGCGACAAATCGCGTCCTTGTATGGCTGCCCAGTTCTTGAGCAAATGATTAGCTGGTGTTTTGCTAACTTCAAACAATTCTTCCACATAATAGGCACTATGATTGGCAATGGCGCCTTCGCTTGGTTCATGAATGATGCAAGACGTGGCTTTCAATTGCTGCAATCGAGTGCTACTTAATTCCAACGGCGGCAGACGCCGCAACTCATCAGTACTTGGCAGCTTTGTGCGCACCTGTTGAGCCATAAGTGCTGTCACCTTGATGTCCAGTTTCTTAAGCTGCTCCTCCGATTTGCGCAATGTGAGTGCTGTGAATTTGTTTGCCCAGCGACAACGTTTACTGCGCTTTCCCGGTAACATGCCAATGGAGAGCACATTGTAATCTAAAAGCAATTATATTTATAGACTGTTGTGGCATTAGAAAAGTATTAATATTCACCTTCCTTGGCGGCGGTGCGAAAGCCGTATTTCTGCAGTTTACGACGTATGTTCTCTGTGCTCTGATTTAACTTATCATCCAGCAGATTAACCGCCTCCTCCTCGGCATCTGCGGTATCCTCTAGACGCAGTATACCATGCTTTTCCGCATCCGATTTGGACAATGCCAATGCCATTTCAATATCATCTGGACTGAAGTTGTCTGCCATGCAGTGTTGGGCTGTTACCTCAGCAAACAACTTTTCGTTTCGCAGGAAATCACTGATGGTCGGCTGCTTGCCGCGTCCTCGCCCTGTGCCACGACCTCGACGTGTGGGAGCCGCATTAGACTTGAGTTTAGGTGCCTTCTTGGGCAACGGGCCATCACGTGACTTCTTAACTTTGGGCTCGGCAAAGAGATCATCTTTATCTGTGTTTTCTGGTTGCTCCGCTTGCTTAGTTGCCTCCGTTTCATTACTGAGATGCTCTTGGAAATTAAAATATTCGGAAAGTGTTGTTGTCGCAGTGACTGGCTTGCTGCTGCGCGTTGTGCTTTAGAAATTAATGAAAACAAAGCACATTTATTAACAGAATAACACTTTATTTCCTTAACAGCGACAAAGGGAAGCAAACACTCCTGACCTACCGCAGCTTCGTGATGGTGGCAGGTTCCTGTAGTTTTTTGAGGTTTGCCCTGCGCGTCTTTCGCTCCATCGTGCTAACGCTCTTTTGACAGATCGTCGGCTTCCTTAATTGCCTCCCTAATAAAGTCGGCTCTGCGTGGGGCAGCAAAATCAAATAAAGCACGGCGATCCTTCTCCTCCTCGGTTTGTTGTGTTAGCAATCGCAGCTTTTCGTTGGTAATGCGTTGCATGGGTGTTAGGCTAATAAATGCACAATATTCATTCATACGAATTGCAGCAGGATATCTAAATCTTCTTCGCTTACCACCAAAGCCCAAAAAGTAGAGGACCAATCGCAAGGAAAGCATAGGCGAAACGATTACGATATTTAAATGACGGTGTGCCTTGCGTGCGTCTTGGTTTGCGCTTACTCGTGTCAATTGAGGCCATTACCAAAACTTCAAAACTCTTCTGCGATTATATAAGTAAATACATTTTATGCGCGCCAGTCAGTAAAAACAAGCAAACACCAGGCGAATGCGGTCAATGTTTTGCTTGCCAGGGCTTCACAGCTGCTAAGCACTATTTACCCAGTTAAATTTCAAAATGTTAGCTGGCAACTATCGCAACTACAACTTAATGCAGCAACAATTTTAATTCTATTATACAAGTTTTATGCATTTTGTAATGTCATAAATTAAATACAATTTAAATTTTCAGCGTTAGCAATATGCTGTTTTGGTAGCCCTGCACAAGCAACTACTGGAAATAAGGTGTAACCAAACTAGTTATTGCAATCGCGGAAATGGTATTTTTTGGATATTCATCTAAGCAAAATGGTATATTCAGAATTCCTGAGTGTGGTCACGCTGCTGACTACGCAATTAACGTTAATTAGCGCAGAGCGAGGGAGAGCAATCAAAATTGAAATTTTAGTTTTATTTGTACGCTAACAAAGTGCAGGTGCCAAAAGGCAGTTGTTCCTCATTTGAAAGTGCGTGTAAGTTCAAATGTAACTGGACTGTAAAGTGCTTTGTTTTGATAAGCAGATGGCAACAACAAAACTAACGCAAAAACTACTACGCAGACAAAATTACACACACACAGCATCGGAAACGATAGACGACAGACAAAGAGTACAGAGTACAGTAAACAAAAACGAATAAGATAACAACACAACACACAAGCAGACAAAGCAAAGAGTTGAAAACAGAAACATACACACACACATTTGCTTCGATAGAATCTATCGAGTTCTGTTTGTGTGGGTGCGAGTGTGTGTCAGTGCTAACAGCAAAGCCACTCTAAGTAAAACTAGCTAGTTTTGAGTGAATAAAAAACATACGAAAAGTCCTATGGAATTGCAATGCAGTAAAATTTCTAACTTCTCATAAACATATGTTGTTTTTAGACAATCAAATGCATAAAAGTTGCCAAAGAAAACTTTAAATAAAAATGGATTGGCTTTAATGTGGCTGAATCTAACCAGAAAATAGCCAAAATGGTCAGCACTGCTGTGAATAAGTGTTTGTGCAAGTGGAACCAGATATAACGACATTTTGCATTTAATTTATTTGCAGAAACATTAAAACAACAACAAAGCTCCAGATTTGATATCAATCTGTAATACGCCCTTTCTGCGGGTCATTAATACGCGGGGCATCGTTTAAAACGCTACAGTTTAGTTTAGTGCTATCAACCTTTTAGTCACCATGGCTCGCGAGGATGAAGCGCGTATTGTGGACAACGAGGAGGAAGTGGCGGCGACTGCTGATGATTCACCCCGTGGACGGCAGGACAATGAGTTGGCGCTGCCCTCTGGCGGCTGTTGCATGCCCTCGAGCACCTGCCATCGCTTTCTGGCGCTGATCTTCATGTGTCTGCTCGGCTTTGGCTCGTATTTCTGTTACGACAATCCGGGTGCACTGCAGACGGTGTTCAAGCGGGATCTGGATCTGAGTGCTACGCAATTTACGCTCATCTATTCGATCTACTCGTGGCCAAACGTGGTGCTCTGCTTTCTGGGTGGCTTTCTCATTGATCGGCTGTTTGGCATTCGACTGGGCACGATTATCTATATGCTTATACTGCTGGTGGGGCAACTAATCTTTGCAAGCGGCGGTATTTTGGACGCCTTCTGGCTGATGATATTGGGACGCTTCATTTTCGGCATAGGCGCAGAATCGTTGGCGGTGGCCCAAAACAGTTACGCCGTATTGTGGTTTAAGGGCAAGGAGCTGAATATGGTCTTCGGTTTGCAGTTATCGGTAGCTCGTTTTGGAAGCACCGTCAATTTCTGGGTCATGCAGCCTCTCTACGATTACGTGAACAACTTCTATCAGGGTCATCGTGCCCTGGGCGTCGTGCTGCTGCTGGCCACCCTCACCTGTGTAATGTCACTGCTGTGCGCCCTCATCTTGGGCTTCATGGACAAGCGGGCGGAGCGCATGCTGCAGCGCAACAACAATCCGTCGGGTGAGATACCCAAGCTCACCGATGTCTTCACGTTCAAGGCGCCCTTCTGGATGGTCTCGATCATTTGTGTTGCCTATTATGTGGCCATCTTTCCATTCATTGCGCTGGGTCAGAAGTTCTTTATGGATCGCTTTCACTACACAGAAGCCCAGGCGAACACTGTGGACTCTTTGGTGTATCTGATTGCAGCCGTGTCGTCGCCCATCTTTGGTTTTATCATTGACAAACTGGGACGCAATGTGACGTGGGTGTTCAGCGCGACAACCACCACGATTGGCGCACATTTGCTACTCACGTTTACGCAACTGAATCCCTATGTGGGCATGATCATCATGGGCCTGTCCTATTCCATGTTGGCTGCTAGTTTATGGCCTCTGGTGGCGCTCATCATACCCGAGTATCAGCTGGGCACAGCGTATGGCTTCTGTCAGTCAGTGCAGAATCTTGGCCTGGCTGTCATCACTATATTGGCTGGTATTATTGCCGATCACAGCAAGGAGGATCACACTTGGGTGCAGTTGTTCTTCATCGGATGGCTGACAATTGCTCTTATCGCGACCTGTGTAATTTGGGCCTATGACAAGAAGCATCGTGGCAATCTCAACATGACGCCAGCTCAGCGTGCCAGCTACGTCAATGCAGCGACTTATCAGCACTTCGAGTAGGATGTAAACTGGGCATCTTTTAACGATTATCATCATCATCCGCATTATCATGTAAAAATTAGCTAATCCTAAATTGTGCAAACATGCGGGCGGCTTTGTGACTGATAATGATGATTGTGATGGTGGTTCTTATTATTGTTGGTTGATCTTTATGATAATTGATAATTGATAATGTGATGTGCGCATATTCAGTCGCAAATTGGTGTTTACTAAATGGAATTTTTTATTGTCGAACTACACACATACACTCTCACACATATAAATACAATATATACATATATTATAATTTTACGTCATGTATTTTTAGAGCAATTTATTATTAATACGAGAAACAAAAGTTATTACATGTTTTTTTTTATGTGTAAATGTCTTACAAATTTTAAAAAACGAAAATAATTAAGAATAACGACAACTCTCTACGAACAAACACGTTCAACTTAATAATCAATAAATAAATCATTGATATTCCAATACAAAATCTAGTTATTGTTATAATCCTTTTCCCTTAGCCTACATGTGTAGTTTTTATTATTATTGGGGCGACTACAATTATTTATTAGCTCGGGCGGTTGAATAATGCTGAGTTTTAATAGTGTTTACTCATTTAAAAAATTGGTACAGAGAAAAGGTATTCAGAGTGATTTAAGGTCAGTAACAACAGAGTTCTACTCCGAATTAAATAGGCAATCTAATCCAATTTCAATCAATTATATAATTCGATTCAATTCTTTAATTGTACAAGTTCTACTTGTGTTCTATCTCTCTAAATTTGGAATTTGGTGTTAACAACCCCTTTATTGCATGCAAATTAATTGGATTATAAGGAAAAACAAGAGTAGGCTATTTAGGAACAATCTGCAAGGGAACTATATCAAGCGACATTAAGTTCGAGGTACTCAAATATTGTGGCAGTTAAACAAATTGGACTTGCTAATTATTATAATTATTGATCGAGTTTGTTGCCACGTCTGCATTTATTTTCAAAACATTTTTATGTCTGTGCGCCGCTCGAGCACCTCGATACATTGTTTACTGTCTAAGCTGAGCACGCGTAGTTCATGCAGTGGCTTTGTCTTCTCCTCCGCCGTCTTTCCGCT
Source organism: Drosophila siamana (assembly GCA_035047445.1). Taxonomy (NCBI): domain Eukaryota; kingdom Metazoa; phylum Arthropoda; class Insecta; order Diptera; family Drosophilidae; genus Drosophila; species Drosophila siamana. The sequence continues at coordinate 120,800 of JAWNPP010000046.1, forward strand.
TTTTAACGCTTCCAGTAACAATAAAGCTGTACCTCGCGCAGCCGTCAACAATTTGCAAGCGTCATGAATTCTACACAACAGAAGGGAAAACGTATCAATTTAAGTTATTTTTGCATGACGATGACAATAACAATGACGGATGACTCACCTCTTAAAGAGCAGCTCAGGGCGTCGTGTGTGCTGACCGAAGAGCGCAAAGAGCAGTGTCATGTCATAATTGAATTGCGCTGCTCCCGCTGTCGAAAAGCGCGTATGCATCACCATGCTCTCTAGCAGGAATTCATCGATCTGTTGAGCGATCAAACGCAATGTTTGATTGAACAGATTCGCCGACAATTCACGCTCCAAATTGTGCAGCAAAGTGACCAGCACTTGGAACATTTCGCCACCGCTAGGCGAGAGAATAAACGGCTCCTTGCTGTTCTGCTCGGGCATGCTGGGCCACGTGTCGTGGCGATAATTCATCGACTTGGCTTTCATCTCATTGACTGCCTTGTTGGCTAGGTTCCTCATCAGCTGACTTGCCCAATGCTCCAGCTCATCAACGGCGTTTTGAAACACCGAATTGATTTCATTGGCATTGGGACCGGCGAGCGCTGTATGCAGATGCAAATAGTGGACATTCTCACCCCACTCGCGCAGCACCATGATCAAATAATTGATGGCATTTAACACAGGCAGACTGGCAACGGCTCCGCTGCTATGCAGCTGTACTAGGCGCTGTCTGAAGCTGTCAATAAGATTGAGCTGCAGCCGCAGAAATTGCAGTTGATGTCCCGGTTGTACAAGTCCATAGTATCGATCTTTGATAGCTTCGAGTAGGCGCATGAATTGATCAGCGCAACGTGGAATTTTTAAGTCATCCTCGTAGGTGTTGGGATCGATCAACTGAAAGGGCGTCTCTGCCTGCAGAATGTCATCCATTTTCGACGCACAAACTGTGGTAAAAACGATTTCACTTTGCTTTATAAAGATCATTTAAAAAAAACGGCTGCTTACACTGCTCTTCAAGCCCGATCCAGCGCAGTAAATATTTGGGCTGTGTGAGCACGGAAATGGCGCTGGGAAAGCTGGCCGGATAGCCAAAGGTCTCACACAGCTCGGCCTCAAAGTTGAGCGTCTCATCCACCAGGTGTGCAAATAGATGCTCGTCCTGGTCAATTTGGTCAATGTCATCGGCGAGTTTCTCAATCGTCAACTGCACCAGACCACGAACAAACTCCAGCTGCAAGACAAAATTGTTTCTCATTTCGTATGGGTAAAAGTTGAAGCAAAGCATGATCACTATATTAACAATTGCAAGAAAGTTCACTCAACTAAAAATTTTAGGATGCTTAAAAAGTTTAGCAACAATTTTTTTAGGTCCATTAACCGACTTAATGTAGCAATATAGAAAGAAGCATAATGTGTAATCTAATGTTCAGATTATTTGGAAATTCAATACTATCAAAAATAGTGGAAACTTATCTGGCATCGCCTTAACCAGACTCACCCGCAGATTGTAGTCCAGCTTGCCAGCCCTAATGGCGGCTGTTTGAAATGTGTTGCCCACGAAGAAATGCGACTCCTTGCCCCAGTTGAGAATCTGTGTGTAGAACCACTCCGGTTTGTCAAAGCGATTCGTCTGTCGCGTGCCCGTAAAGTGGAACATGAAACGCTGACGATACGGAGCCAACAAGAGCTGCACCACCGGGTTAAATGGTGGACATACGATGCTGGGCGTTATGCTTTGCAGTGGCGCGTGTTCCTCGGCTGGCGATTTGATCAGAAACATGTACTCAGCCAGCAGCTGCGCCTTGGCCGTGTCCCGACTGGGAGAATAGTTGAGAGGCTGCTGTTCCATATGCGCCCAGCGCAAACTCTTCAGCACAGCTTCAAATTCGCTGGACAGGCGCTGCATGAGGAGTTTGTGCCAATAAATGGCTGTGTTGGAGGCATACACTTTGAGTGTACGCGCCTTGAGGGCTTGCAGTCGACCCACCACGCTGTGCTCGCTATCGTTGCCCTCGTACAGCGTCAAATAGACATTGACTAGCTTCGCCTCATCTTTGCCATTGATGGAAGCTGCCAATGAGGCACTAATCTCCTGCACATCTTGGACGAGGCGCAAATACTGTGTCACACTCTGCAGCTGCCGCACTTGCTGCAGATTCTCTGACACGCCCTCTAAGGCTGGTTGACATTCTTGCAGCTTTAGTTTGAGTTGCGCTTTGAACTGCGCGAGTTTCTCTAGTTCAAAGTCGATGCTGTCGCAGACCTGCTGCTGGCAGTTGAACGCCGACTTGTAGCTGGACACGTTCTGAGGCTCCTCATAGTTAAGCTGTCAACTGGTGCAGTGAGATAATCAATGATTTCTTGTTAATTGCTTCCACGATATACTCACGGTTTGCTGCAGAGCTTTTAAACGCTCCTTGTAGTTGTCCAGTAGCAATGCGGCACGATGCAAATTACTGGCATCTTTGCCAATTTCTTGGTTTAAGCGCACTGCAATGCGCGTTTCCATTTCACTCAACTTGCCGTGCATTTTGTGCAACACATTCAAACAATAAACAAAACGAACCACGTATAAAAAATAGATTTACTGTTGATGCAGTCACTTGGGCAGTGTGACCCCAAAACCGTCTCTTAAATACTATAAAAAACCAGGGCTACATTGAACGGGGATACAAGAAATATTTTTAGTGGGCATACAAATACAGTATACTTTTTGGTATATTTATAAACCAAACTTTGCAAATATTTTTGATAATAAATTATTTAAATTTATTATATTTACTTTACTAATTTTGTTGCGTTTATACTGCATTCAATATAAATTTTAGTATATTTTGTTTAAACTGATTGGTATGTTTTAACGGTCAGGCCACACTGGTCGAATGTCGGTTTTCGATGTGACTGGCACTTTTCAAACACAGCCGCCAGCAGGTGTTGCAATTGGTGGCGTCGCATTGATTTCATTCTTCACAGTGAGAAAATTTCAAAGAAAATGTTTACACCACGACAAAAGAGCCAAACTCAAGTAGTTACAATGTCGCCACACACCCCGTTGAGTTTCAGTCGTGAACTGCGGCAGGTTTTACAAGAGCGTAATCTGTTGACAGCCAAGTCACGTAAAAAAGGTAAGTAAAAAAAAAAAAAATGGTTGTGAACTTGATATTTAACTATACTTGCTTTGTTCCTTCTGAAGTATGCTCCATGCTGGACTCAAACGCGAGTAGCCCGATTGGCTCGCCTAACCCGGAGTCGGGCAAGCGTCTCGGATTCCGTCTCCAAGCGGTGCAGGAAATCATCTCGTCAGAGAAGTCCTATCTGGAGCAACTGGAGCTGCTGATGACGTACTTTGTGCGTCCGCTGAAGGAGCAGGCCATCATCGATGCCGCCAATCACACTGCGCTCTTTGGCCAGATCGAGATGATACACAATTTGAACGGAGAGTTTTTACGCGAGTTGGAGGCGAACATGGAGAATGTAGCGCAAGCGTTTCTCAAGATGGCACCATTCTTTAAGCTGTATTCCGTGTATGCTTTCGACTATCGTGGCGCGCTTTTCATACTGCAGGATCTGATCAGCAAGAATCCTGTATTTCGGAAATTCCTCGAAGATACCGAAAGTCGTCCTGAAGTGCAACGCAAACTCAACTCGTTGATGATTGTGCCCATTCAGCGCGTGCCGCGCTACAAGCTGCTGCTGGAGCAGGTGTTGCTTTACACAAGTCCAGCGGACGCTGACTACAAGCTGCTCAAAGGTGCGTAGCCAGTTATCCCTTAGATTCCATTTAATATTTATGTATTTCTTGCAGAATCCATCAAGGAGATCGAAGCAACAGCAGCGCACATTAATTCCTGTGTCGAGGAACAGGAAATCACACAGCAGTTGATTCATTTGCAGAACTCATTGCTCAATCGCACGCCCAACATTGTGAAGCCCTCGCGTCGCGTCATCAAGGAGGGCATGCTTTACAAGATCACCCATAAGGGCCAGCAGATCAAGCGCTATTGTGTGCTTATGTCGGACATCTTTATGTACTGCAAGCAACTCAAGGAGCGTCCGACCAACACACAGATGGAGAACTCGCTAGAGTGCTGCTGCATCTTCCCGCTCAAGAAGTGCAAAGTGTACGAAATGCTGCCAGGAAATTTCAAAGTAACTTGCCAGAGCGATGGTATCATTTTTGGCAGCGATGATCTGCAGCTGTCGCGCACCTGGGTGCGCTTTATTCGAGACGCCATTGATCTGCATGTGCAGTGCCGCAAGACGTTGCGCAAGGATTCGAGCAAAAGGACGCCCATACGCAAGAAGGACATGAAGAAGTTTGGCGCTGATTACGTTTTAAGTCCCAACAAGCGCAAATGCGTGAGTGACACGCAGGACTATGAGACTGTGTTTCGAAACAAGAATCGCTCCACGGACTCCGAGGAGGAGGCCGATGTCTCGGCCAGTTTAGAGAGCCATTGCTTTCAACGCAAGCGCAAATTGTCCACACAGTCGCAGGTGACCGTCAAGCGTCCAGCGCCGCCTCCGCCCACAGTTCAATTGCGCCGCCCATTAAACGCCACAGTGGAGCCGCAGAGCAAAGAGAATCGCATCTCTAAGCTCTACAAGATGAGCAACGTGCGTAGCATACTGAAGCGCACCAAGCCTACAATCAGCACACCTCACGATTCAGATCCCAGTTATGGCTTTGCCAGCCGCTACTCTGACAGCAAATCGTATTTTCGCGCCCACAATGTGGACAACACTATACCCACAGCTGTTAAGCGTGAGGATCTCTTTGATGCCGAGCTGGGCGATGGTAACTTTCGGGATGTGCTCTTCCCGCTTCGCTCCAGTGGAGGCAGCCAAAAAAGCGGCGGCTGGACAGCGCCAGGACGGGAAGATGTGCCGCCGCAGAAGAAGCGCGTCAAGTTCGACGATACGCTGGAGGCGTATGAGCAAAAACCATTTGTATTTCCCAGCAACAGCTCCACTGGAGACGTTGCCAAGCCGACGTCGCTACGTGAGCGCATTTATGATTTTTTTGCCAATCTTTTTTAGAGCTGAACCTTTCCCATAATCAGCTATTGAAAACTAATTAGAATGTCGAGTTTGCTTCATTTTTTTTATTTTGAACTATTCACTAAAGGGTTTATCAAGCAAATGTTTATTGCATTTTGAATGGTAATATATTACTTTGCAAAAATAAATAGGAAATAATACCATAGAGAAAACAGATCAACGATGAAAAAAAAACGTCTTGCATATTAGGTTTCAATAGCTGTACATCATCAATTTTTACTCATTTCTACCCATTTATTTATACAATAAAACTCATTTTTCAAAAATTAAATACTTGTCGCGCTCTCGCAGACTCCAGATTTTGTGCATGAAGGTTTCCACTTGATAATTGGAAATTTCGTTGCGCCAATCGCCATCGAACTTAAAATGGGAGCCTACAATGACCGCTTGGACATCGTGATAATAATGAGTGATGTTATCTAAATTTATGCCCGATCCCAAAATTACTGGCACTTTCAGCTCCCCCGAAACAACGTCCTGCACATCCTTGTGATCCACCGCATGACCAGTAATGTTATTCGTGAGCACAATACCATCAGTATCAAAGAAGTCGGCTGCCAACGCTATACCCCGAAGACTCACATCGGCAGTGACAGCATGCGAATGGTACTTGAGATCGGTGAGGATTAGCACATCCTCAGCATCGATCTGCCTGCGATAGCGCATCAATTGGCCAGCACAGGCATCTATATAGCCCACATCAGCCACCTGACCGAAGACATACCCTTCGGCGCGCACAAACTGTAGCTGGCAGGCCTTGGCGACGGCCAACGCTTGTTTGTTGCCGCAGGCTAGCACTTGGATGCCAAGGGGCATTTCCTTGGGAATAACTTCCTGCACAGCTCGCGCAAGGCGGGTCATGCAGGCAGTGACCTCAATATCCAAGTGGCGATTCAGCAAGTACGGCTTGTCATGCATATTCTCGATGATCATAGCGTCCTATAGAAGAGGGAATATAGCAATAGCTTTTGTGTATAAACATTGTCCTGTTGCACACTTACCACTCGATGCTTTACGTACAATTTTGCTTCATAGACGGCTTTTTGAACAATTTGTTTCCAGTTGCCGGCGTAGCGGGGCGTGCCTTAAGTTGCAGCTTATTAATCATGGTTATTGCTAATGCACCTTCTCAGCCACTTACCTGGCAAAGCCTCTATGTGCACCATGGCAATAACACTACATTTGTGCGGACCAAAAACTTTCAAAAATCGATTCATTTCAAACAATCAAAATTTATTTTCCCGCCCATCTGTCAATTAATCGAATTATCGATAGTAAATAAATTCCTCAAAGCAACACTGATTGCAAATATTCAAGTGGACTGTCCGGTCACACTGTTTCAAAGTCAATCTACGGCACGTCCTAAAATCCCTGCTTCGGTCACATTGTTTATTTTCCCACCAATACCGGCATTTTTTTCTTAATCGAACCTGTTGCACTCCAAACTTACAATTCTTATTAAACAATTCAAATCAATTTTCATCGGTGCTACGTAGTTTGCAGATTGTGCGCATAAAGTTCTCCACAGCTGACTCGTCAATGTCCTCCAACCAGTTACCATTACGCTTAAAATGCGAACCAATTATGACCGCGTCTGCCTTGTCGAAGAATTCTTTGATGTTCTCTTTGGTCACACCTGAGCCCACAATTAACGGCACTTTCAGCTTTCCCGTAAGTGCATCCATATCTTCTGTACTTGCCGCTTGGCCTGTTGCTGTGCCCGTGACAATAATCCCATCACTGAGAAAGAATTCGGCTGCATGGGCCGTTTCTAATAAGCTAACATCAGCAGTTATTGCATGTGAGCTGTGTTTCTTTTTTAGATCGGTAAAGACCATAACATCCTCGGCATCGATTTTCTTGCGGTAACGCAACAGTTCGCCAGCGCAGGAGTCCGTGTAGCCTTCGTCGCCAATATGGCCAAACACATAACCCTCGGCGCGTATAAACTGCAATTCACTTGCTTTTGCCACGGCCAGCGCATGTTTATTGCCACAGGCGAGCACCTGAACGCCACAGGGAGTTTCTGCCGGTATGATGCTACGCACCACTTGCGCAAGATGTGTCATGCAGGCGACAGTCTCAGCGCCGATTTTTTGATCTCTCACATAGGGCACATCATGCATATTCTCAATGAGTACGCCATCCTGTTCAAATTTGAATATGTGTATATCTTGCATTAATGTTAATTCATTTTGTGTCTTACCACTTGTTGTTCCTTATAGACTTCGGCCTCTTTTCGAGCCTTTTCAATGGTCTTCTCCCAGTCTCTGTAGGCGTAGCGCGGTGTTCCTTGGAGGTGTTTTGTTACACATTAAAATTCACTGTTTTGCTGTTGGTGCGGCACTTTGGCTCACCTGGCAACGCGTTCACATGTATCATGCCAATAATTTTGCATTTATTTTTGCCAAATATTCCCTTAAATCGCTGCATTTTGATACAATAATACTAAAATTTAATTTGTGTCTCGTCGCAAGCAACACGTGTGTGAGCGAGACAAGTGTAGAATAACTATGTTGTCAGTGTTGACACACATCTGTGATGGTTTCACACAGTGACAATGAATGTTGTGTAAATGACTGTTAGCCAACACTGGTTCGGTTTAGCTGTGCAATCGTTTGCCGATAGTTTTTAAAATCAATCGATTATTGTCATTTATTTAAATCTCTGAAATTGTTACAATGGTAGCAACAAGTTGAGAAGCTAATTCAATAAAAACTCAACAAACCCAAATATATTTCTGTATGTTTTGTTATAAATTGGTCTTGAAGCTCATCATTTGTGTCCATCACAATAGAAACAATGCTAAAGACTTATCGCTGCCCGCTGGACGTCATAGAAAAATAAGCGCGATAGGAGGGAAAACATTGGCAGCTGTTTGAAAATTGCGAAATGAAAGGGTTTGGCATTTGGCTGTGCATTGCGTTTGCCATTGTTGTTGTGCTTCATCATGTTATTGCTGTCCCTTGTTACATTGTTTGAAATTGTGGCGGTTGGTGTCCTTGGGTTTGATTTGCTTTAGGGCCGGATCAGGCGTCGGTGGGTGGCGTGTGATGGCGTCGTGCCTATGTCTGATTGCCAGTGCTTAGCGGAAACGCCATCGACACTAGCAGTAGCAGCGCGCAACGGCATTTCAATTATCACAGCAACGCCCAAAAGGCCCACGCCTGCCCTCTTTGCCCCCTCTCTCCTTCTCGCCATTTCATCCCCAGTGTCCCATCGACATCAACGCGGGCGAATGGCAACCGTTTCCATTTGTTTATTTGTTTGTTTGCTATTGTTTTGTTTGTGCCATTTACACGTATGTTTTGTGCTTGCTACAATTGCGCTTTGTATTATTTTGCAATATGTAAAAGTGCTTATGGACTTTATTGTCCTTGGGTAAGTGGCCTCCTGCGGGTTCATTTAATAATAGGATTGTTATTGTCGTCGTCGCCTGCATCATTGACAAGTTGTTCTTTTCAAGTATATATTTATTCTCTATTATTATTATTATCATAACAAAATTTTAGCAAAATAGTAAATTTAACTTTACTAAAATGCAGTTAAACTAATTTATATTTATTTCAGAAAAATATCTGAAGTATATTACGAAATCTTGGGAAAAGTATTTAGGTGGTATTTAAAAATTTCTTGGGTCAAATAATTCCAACTGATAACAAATATTACACAACATACACAACAAAATGTGCTTTTACATACACAAATTATATTAGTCTCTATTTAGATCGTTTTTATTCTTCAATTTAATTTTTTTGTTCTAAAAACACCTCTGAAGTTTGTTTTGAAAATGTCAGGGAAGTTGAAGGTCATATTTAAAAATTCTGGGGTACAAAATATTCATTTGATGAATATAATCCCCACTTTTGATAGTAAACATTACACATCCACATATTACACATATACCATACATATTTGACTTTATTTATATAATTTATAGCTTTCTGGTACTTAGTTGAAGTACCTTTGAGTGGGTCAGGGCTAAGAGCTAATATTCTTGATGCAAAGGGCTGAAGGGCTGATTAAATATGTTTTGGGTGTCCAATTATATATATATGGTTCGGCTAGATATTTCTAGCGTTTTAAATAAATAATGTTGTACAGTTCTCATAGACACGGACAAACACCTCGCATAAGAATGTCGTTTTTACACTTGATGTGCAAACAATATAAATTATTTATAGCGTGTGTTGAGCATTGCTCTCATCACCTCACCTGGATGCTGCCTTGCTTTGCACACACGCTCACATACACACACACTAGTCAGTTGATTATAGTTGTTGTAGTTGCAACAAGTTGTTTCCGTGTTTGCTTTTGTTGCTTGCGCTTGCGATTATGCAAGATATACAACTTAAGCAAACAACACAACACACACATACATATATACACAGATACACATCGAGTCTCCCCACGGTGTGTGTGTGTGTGTGCTGTGTGTGTGTGTGTGTAGGCGTGTGTGTGCACTGCATTGAAAGGCAAACAGAATAGGCAGGATATCCTTTGAGCAACAAGAGCAACAGTTTAACAAGGCTCGAGCGTAAAGCAATTCTTCGTGCCACGTTTTGTTTTTTGTATTGTGTACTTTTTTGCCAGCTTTTGTGGCAGCTAATTAGTTGGCCATAACTTTTGGCCAATATAATGGTCGTAATAAGCAGCAACAACAAGTTAACGAAAGTGCTTACACTTGACAACAAAAGTGGGGTGTACTAAAAGGGATATTCGCTAAGCTGGCGCAAATTAGGCTAATTGTTTTCATTTTTTGTTTTTTATTTTTGGCATAAAAGCGAACAACAACTAAATAATTCGGAAAGTCAAGTTTTTGCGCTTTTCTAATTGAAAAGTTTGCACCTGCTCATAAAATGAACAAGAACCTGCGATATGATACTCCCTAGCAGCTGTTTGCCTCTGGCCACCTGCCACTTGCCGCATTCCCCTTGCAGTTGTCTTGAAGAAAGTTTCCATTAAAGTCCAATTAAATTAGATGTTCACACTTTTCTGCTGCTGTCCCCAGAAAACTCTTCCATCAATGTCGCTGACCAATTTGGAAATTAGCATTTAAATAATAATTTTTAGCACGTCGCGACATTGATTTTGTTATTACTCATGCGCCGCGTTGTCCGCCCCAACAACAAGAAAGACTGAGAGATAGAGAGAATTTGATAAATTTGCCATTTTATTTGGCATTTGAGCGCTTTCATTAGTTACTTCAAATGCAATTAGTCAATAAATTTAATGAAAATTACCAATTCCCATGCAAACGAGCGAATAGAGAATGCCATGAACTGGTTGACAACAACACGGCTATTGACCGCAATGGCAAACTGTGCGGTGGCGTGTTCCAATATCAGTGGTCATAATTTCTGGCTGCCATTCTCGACCCATCGATCATTTATTCTTCTGTCGTGGTGTGGGTAATAGAGACGCCACAGCACGCAATCCAGCATAGACGCCACGCAGTTGCAAATTGGAAAATGGCCAACACAGTGGGGCACTAGATGAAGGCGAAGAAGAAGTATAACTCAGTCAGTCTACTATAGATAAAAAGTCAAATACAATTATATTAGCTTCGACCTTGTAGCCTGCGCAACTTCGAGGTGTGCTCCGAACATGAAAATGTATTTCAGAAATATGGTTTAAACAACTTAAAGCCTGTTTTAACCCAAGTTGGGATAGACATACATATACATTTTGCTGTTAAAGCACTTTTTTCTAACGTTGTTATTCGTGCTGCCTTTTTACTTGTCACACTCTTTTTGATTCATTTCGTTGTCTGGCACTCAGCTGGTAACCTGTTCGAGACTTTTGTGTGTCATCAAATAAGTTGAACTCGCACCTTTGGTTAATTGATTTACGTGACGAAACTTGGCAGACATAGCGAGAACAAAGCCAAAGCAAACACCCTAATAACAAATGAAGTTTAAGTTGTTTTTCTTTCTTGACGTAAATGAATGAAGAAGCGTATAGGTTACACGTATCAAATGCAGGAATATATTGTAAGCGTTACAGAATACACAAAAAAAAATTGTAGAAAAATAACATGCATTCGCCACGTGCTGGCAATTTAGTGCAACGCTCAGGCGGTCTCGGGGGTCTTTTACGTAGGTGGTATATGTATATGTAAAACTTTCGGTGTCTTGGCTGACTCTTTCACAGACTAAGGGTTAGGTTAGAAAACTGCACTTTGTAAACAACAATTTCTATAACCAAATGTTGTGATGAAATACTTTAAACACTTTAGAAATTAGCTATTTATATTTACTTACAATTTAAGAAAGTATATGTCGACTGCTTACTCTATGTATTAAATATCAGGATAGTCAGAATAGATAAAGTTAATAAATTCTACTGTCAATATTCTCTAACGGTCTCTCCGCTGTTTAAGTGTCTGAACCAGCTGCTTCGCTGACTGCCCCAGCGGGGGCACAAGGCTAGGGAATTTAGGTTTAGAAAATAAAGCAATAATAGAAGCAACGAAATTTGTGGAAAACTTTAATTAAACTGCGCCAAAGACAGGAGCAGCTAACGTAAAAGCAGAAAGCAGGCGGTCGGTGGGAAGGCGGTTGAGAGGTGGCCGACGCGACGTTTTCGTGACCGACCTCAGGTGCAAATGCGGTCACACCCTTCAAAAGACGCCAAATCGAAAGTAACACGAGACAAATAAGCAAAAACAACAACAACAACTGCGACCACGACCACAACGGGGATGAGAACCGTGAGGACAAAAGTATTAAAGGTATTTGTACGGCACCCAAAATGGAGGCGTGGCAGGACTAGCTTGACTGTGCGCCTATCGCGTCGCTTTATCGCACGCTGCTAAAACTGTCGCAACGTGTGGCAAACACATTAAATGTCCCCGCTGTAAAGTATGCTACACTTTTTATATCGCCGCATTAGAGATGCATGCGTGAGAGCAATAAACTCAAAACCGATTCCAATGAAATGTAAATTCATATTTAAATTGTACCACATTTTTTGTTGTTGTTTAAAAACTTCTAAAAAGTTGGCTAGTGTTTTTGAAAGTTATGGCCGTTACGTCAAAGTGTGGGCTGAGTTAAATCAATTTAAAACAACATGAAACAATCTTTTGGACGTGTGAGTCAAGACTAATTGGGATTTTCAGTTGAATGTTAATATGTTTATTTACTTATTTATTACCAACATGGCTCTTAAGCTTGGTTTGCTTTAATATTTATATAATTTCAGTATTTATTTAGCTAACAACTTTTATACTTGATATGTTAAGTGACTTTAATATTTTTGGATATTTTAGCTAACTTTTTGCATACTTGCAGTAAAAATATTTTATGATTGTCATACGTTTCTTTGCCATTTTAAGTACCTTATTGTTTTTTGCTTTATTTGCAGTTGGACATCTCTAGAACAGTAAAAAGCGTTTAAAGTTTTGACCTGGTTCATTTATGTGTATGTGTGTGTGTGCCTGCGCTATACTCTTACTGTGATAATTGTAATAGCCGCAAACGTCACACTATGGATTTTATTTGTTTCTGGTTTCTTCTTTTAATATCGAGAGTTTGGCTCCATTGCGTGTTCAGCCCACATCGCCATTTTGTTTTTGAAGTGAAGCGTTTTCCCCTTCGCCCTGCGCCTTTCGTTTTTCGGCATTTCCCATTCCAGTGCTGATTAGATTTCGTTAACCAAGAGGACACAAATGAAAGCATAATTAGTAACAGTGATTTGTATCGCTCGACATGACTCCGGGTGGCTTTCAACGTCCTCGTCCTCGCCCTAGTACTCTTCCTCTCCGTTGATGTCGTCGACATCGTTGTTGTTGTTATTGCTACTGCTGCTGTTTCGTTCTATGCTTTCGCTGGGGGCTTTGGCTTATAAATAGCTGACATTTCAGCTGTGAGTGTAGCTGCTGTTGGAGCCATTTCATTTGCATTCTCCCCCTGGGCCAAAGGATTATGCATATCAGCTTGTAGACTGCTCGCTTTTGCATTGTTTTTCTAAACGATTGTAACTGAGGCATAAAACGCACTTAAGCCCCTCCAGGCGTTGTTGCAGTCACTAGAAAAAGTGTTTCTGTTGCGGCATTATGTGCTCTCTGAGCACTGCTATGCACTAAATGAAATGTTATTTGATGAGAGCGCTACTTCTAATTACAATTTAGCTCACATTTCTCGCTCTATGTTCCAAGTGAATTATTGACTGCGAAGCTTCCGAAGTGATTGGCCCAAAAAATTAAGCTAAATATAGAAATATTGTGTACAACAACTACTATATGATGCTCTATTCCGCTCTCTGACTCACCCAATGTGCGTGTGTGTGTGGATTCCAATCAAAGTTCTAAAGTTCACATCATTGACAGGCGAACTTGCCAACTGGGCGAACTCAAATTAAGAAAAGATAGCGACAAGCTCCGAAACTTTTGTCATTTGCGCAGTCCGTAAGGTTTCGCAGAGGAACGAAAATGGGGGGAATGCTAGTTAGCTGTTGTGCATGGTTGCACATTGATGAGGGTGTGAGAGGTAAGGGATTTTGCAGTTGGTGTCTTTGGGTTTAAGCGGGGCTCGATTTCAAGTCCTTGTGCCGTTGCCTGGTATCCTGCTGCAATTGTAGCCCTAAAAAGTCAGCCAGGTGCACAGCAGTAGTAACACCAATAACACATACACCCAGACACACACGCACACCACGTTCGCACAATCAATCACCGTTAGTTGGCTGGCTGTTGGAGCGCGACATGTTGACAAGTAATTGGCAGCAAGCTCTGCCATCAAGCATACGCCATGTAGCACGCCCTCATGCACTATGCAAATATGTGAACTTTAGCCTCCTCACCCTATCGCATTGCCTAGTATGATGTCCACGTTCCGTGCCTCAAAATGTGATAGCGCGCAAAAAGTACGAGTACAAAGTCAATCAAGCGCAAGGAATGACTACAAAATCTGTGGGCACACCAAATGCCTTTAATGCAAGGCATGCTGCTGCTCTTTGCTTCAAATGCTGTTCCAGCTGCTTGCTTTTGCTGAGCGCCGTGTACGTGAAGGCCCGAAATTGGGTCACAAGACGGGCGGAGACACAAACGAATGGCCAAAGGAATGCGTAGACAGCGTACCCCAAGAAATAGAAAGCGATATGTCTGCAACATGGGAGTTGCGGAGTTGAAGGTAGCGGGGAGGCAGGCTGCGCTTCTAGCAAGTTGGCAAATGGGCATGAATTGAGTGAGAGGAGAGCAGCGAGAAGTAGGCAAAGCGACCAAATACTTCATCACAAAAAGTGTAGCATAATTTTGAGGCCGCCGTGGCGCAGAAAACAAAACAAATCGACGCGAATGTGCCGCGACTCGACAGCAACATGTTAGCATGTGGCAATGTTTTAGCGAGAGAAAGAGAGAGCGTTAGAGAGCGAAACTTAGAAAGCGCTCGACAGAGCGAAAGCTCTTGGGTTTTCGACTTTACGCTGAGTTTTTTTGTTGTTGCTGTATAACCTTCATCTTGAACTTCATGGCCAGGCGAATTGGTGGGGGAGGGTCTAGAGTGTGGCATGGCAGGTCGCCGAGTTGGCCTGTTGGAGCGTGGGGCATAGGGGCGTGAGAGTCGGGCTGATTTTCACCTACTTTTTGTGCAATAAAAACAAATGCAACAGGAGGGAGTTCATTCATGAAAGCTCACACCCAAAAACTAGCAACCACTGCGTGGAAATCAGAGAGCGATAGAGAGTGAGAAAAGGAGAGAGAGAGAGCGAGAGAGATGGAGTGTGTGTGAAAGAGGGAGAGAGAGAGAGAGAGTGAGAGAAGAACGAAAATATGTGAAAGAGGGCATAACACATAAATAGCTGAGGTACGTTTTGTCCAAATTAATGAAATGTAAAGTTCCAGATTAATTGCAAACATTTAATCAAAATCCAGCAAAAGATTTGGGTTATAAATACCAAGTTAAAAACTGAGGGATAGAATTAAAACTCCAAATACAAATAAATATATTTATTAGAAATAAGTGATAATAAAACAAATAAAATAATCATATAAATCAATTATTAAAATTTGAATATATTTGTATTTATATTATTTTATTAAATGGTGTCGCATATTTTGTTAATATTTTGAAAACTTCAAAACTTTACTACATTTTATTTATTATATTTTATATAAGTTTGGCTAAAGTATGAATCGACAATCTAAACAATAAATACAGAAAGTGAGGGTTGTATGCATACATGAAAAAAGTTTACAATTTATAATAATAGAATTAATATTTACAAATTTTAGCCAAGTTAAAATTCAAATATTTCGTTTAACGGCTGAACAAAGCTTCGAGTAGAAACATCGCCCACGCTCTCTCTGACTTCCAGTAACACAACGCACTCTCTCGCTCTCTCTGTCTCTGTACATCTCTCTCTTTGACACTCTTTTTGTCTGTCGTCGGTTCTCCCAGAGGTCGGCTCTCTCGTTGGGAACGCACACACACACACTGTCGCAGGTTCTTATCAGACCATCGGGCAAGTAGCTGGAAGCAGACAGGCAGACAGTTTAGCAGGCGTTCAGGCAGCCATTCGGGACTCGATTGTAAGGATAACACGGGAGCAGACAGGCAGCACTTTATAAGGTGTAACACGAAACTGGAGCAATTCAGTTCGCAGTTGGCAGGCGTCGCAGAAGGTTGCAACATCCAAGCAGCAATAGAAGCAGCAGCAACAGCAACAGCAGCAGTAGAAAAAGAAACAGGAGCAGCAGTCAGTCAGTTAGTGTTTAAGGTAGTAGACAAACTGCTCGGCAGCAAAAACAAAAGCTGTGCGAATAAGTGACTAAATGAATGGCCATTGAAAACACGTTCATGAGTTTTAAAATGCGAGTGCGAGCAACGTGAATGGAATGAAATTAAGTGAACCAAAATTGAAACTAAGCCAAATTGAAATGCAATGAATTTAATTGAAGTTGAAAATTGAAATTGAATGGGGCAGAAAACGAAACAATTAAAAGCAAATTGTGGCATGTGGCATGCGAAGACCAAATTGAAGTGAACTCCAGTGTCCTGTGTCCAGTGTCCTGTGTCCAGTGTCCTTCATATCCTCCATATCCTCGACATCCTGCTGGCTTCCGCGCTCGCCATGTGCATTTGCACATAATTGCAAACTGTTGCGCAGTCTGTGCAATTTATTTTTTTTTATTACCATGACCGTAAAATAAAAACCCATTTGCCAGCGACGTTTTTTTCCAAAGAGCAACGGCAACTGTTGCACATGCCACACGCACGCACACCCACACATCTATACGAACACACATATACCCAAACACTAACACTATAACCCATTGGTTTTACGATCGGTTACGGTCGCCATGCCACATTAAGTTTGCTTTTGAATGTTTCGTTCGGCAATAAAGAGATGTAAAAGAAAAAAATATTTAAGTGCTCATACCCAAACAAAAGTAATCAATTTTAAATAATTACAAACAAAACGAAAAAATAAAAATAAAAATAATTGGAAAATAAACAAAATACGCAAATATAAAAAATTTCTGAAGCTGCTTTCAAAAAGACAAACGTGAATTTGAGTGTGAGTCCAGAATCGCTGCCAGGTGAGTCCTTGTTTGTTGTTTCATATAAATATATTTCATCGTATGCTATTATTTAATTATGATATCTACATTTAACTATTTATGTGCAAACAATATTTAGCAATTATTCCACTCAAATAAATAATAAATATTTTTCATCCGAATGTTGACTTCTGTTAAGTCTGCGGGAATTTTAGGGAAAGCATGAAATTCAATTATTTAAATGCAAATAGACTATTTTTGATATTAAAAATAAAATTTCGAACAAATGCATAAAATTATGTATTTATTACAGTTAGTTTTTGATCAAGTTTATTGGTAACAGGCGATTTAACACAGAACTTCTTTTTTGTAAATGCCTTTTTAAATAGCTGGATTTATTGTTGTTGCCATGTTAGCTAGTTTTGCGGCATTAGTCAATCAAATACCTGAATTTAAATTAAATTATTTGTCAATTATTAATTCAAAAAAGGTAAAAAGGGGATAATAAGATGTGAACTACAGTTTTTTTTACTAATCATTTGATTAAATATGTATCTTATGTTAATGGTAACTTTAATGAATACAATATGAGCTTACTGACATCCTTTAAGTAGGCGGCATAGTTAAACACAAAATAAGCAAATGTATTCTCGATTTGACTTCACTTGTCTTATTTCCATGGCCACTTAAGCAATTTGCTTTATGTATTCATTTGCCATATTTGTGTCAATATTATTTGAGACAACAAACATAAAAAGAAGCCAAAATCTCTGTGGCATATTTGTGCAAGTGATGAAAAGCAAATAATGACGTTGTTTACTATCAAGGGGCCGTCGCGTTTACGAGTGTGTATGGGCATTCTATAATGGCCAGCGGTACAGCGAGACATAGACAAAGAGAACCATAGAGCGAGCGAATAGAAGAGCATAAAACTGGCGCCGATAACGTTAGCTACGCATATGCCGTGCAATTTGTTGCCTACATTTTTTTTTTATCATACGCAATTCATCCAATGACAGGCTGAGAAATGCGCAGCTGTTGTTGCCAGAAACAACAGGCGTTGAGCAACAGTTAGACATGTGTGGCAACTAGGGGGAAGAGGTGGCTAGGCAGCTGTCCAGCAATTAATTAAACCACACACACACTACGTAACATACTTTGTTCATTCTTTTCAATGTATTTGGCAATTATTTGATATTCAACTACGGGCGAAATAAACTTAGCTTCATTTATTTTGAGTTGAAAGGCGAAAGTCAGAACTTTCGAATTTCTAATGAAATTACGCAAAGTAAAGAAGAGTTCACTCATTTTGCTGATGACATACCTGGCGTATGAGTAATGTGTTTACGCCACGTTTTGTGTGTCACACACACACACACATTCTGTAAACAATTAAAAGTAAAGAAAAGCAGCGCAAACAACTGAGACACAAACAAATTCAAGAGCGATTTTGGCAATTCATGTGACTTGAACATACCCTCTATACAATACTAAAATCTGCTTAAATTGTATGCCTCAAATTACCGTCAAACAAATTATCCAGTGCACATAATGCACATAGAGTTTTAAAAATAAGCCTTCAATGAATGCACCATTTCTTGAACAATTTCATTGTGTTTGAAATAGAAAGATTTAGAATTTTGGTTGATTTCTAAGTATGTAAAGAAATTTGAGAATAATACAAGTACATTTGCAGTTGTTTTTATAATATTCCTCGCACTGATAGAATTCACTTTAACCCTTTTAAGCATATTTTACAAGGTATTCGCGTATAAAAGAAAAGCCGAAGCCATCGACAAGCACAAGGTGCGGGTTTTCCCAATGGAGGCCAAGCTTTCATGTCAACTTTGTTAATTAAATGAAGCACTTAACATCGGCGACATATTTTACCTGCCGCCCCTTCCCACCCCCCCATTCCCCTGGTTTTCTAACCTAACCCCTTCATTTGATGTCAGTCGCTGTTTCTGTCGCAGTTTTCAAATTGTGTTTTTTCACTGTCGTTGTTTTTGGACTGCATAATTTGTGCGATTTCCATTTTAATGACTGCTCAGCCACTCGGCCAGGGGTAGGAGGAGGAGCAGGAGCAAAAACTGGAGCTGGAGTAGTGCTCAATGAATGCTCTTCAATGCTATACAGTTTTTTCTTTTGTGTATTTTGTTTTTTGTTGGTTCGCGTCCTTATCATAATTTTCGTTTTGCTTCCGTTTCTTGACCTTAACCACTTGTGCGTGTATATGTGTGTGTGTCTATTAAATGGACAACTTCAAAGACCCTCGTGGCCGTTTCATTAAAACCACTTTCAAGTGTCGCCTTTGTATTGTTGACTTGCGTGCTCTTCGCTGCTTTTGCTGCTGTTGTTGTTGCAATTTGGTTTCTAATTTGAGTTACGATCCACAACATTATGAGCAGCAGCAAAAGTAACAACAGAACCCCAAATAAACAAAATGATGGATGTTTTGTGATATTTCTGCTGCAAACTTTTCTACTCATAATTATTTTTATATTTATTTTTATTGCATTTGTTGGTTGTGGTTTCTGTGGTCAGCTTGCAGGCTTGTCAGCCACACGAAGCTCAACAAACTTAAACACTTCTGAACAAACACACACTCTCATTTTCTCTACACATTCATTTGCCAGCTGACAGCGGCAATAAAAACATATGGAAATAGTTGAACATGGTGAAAGTTTCGCCTTTAGGTGTTATGTGCCAAATAGTTGGAAATATGTTGCTTACAGAAATGTGCAGACTGTTGAGCAAGCAAGTCAAAAAGGCATTAGGAGTGAAAACTAAAGCTCATAATATAGGTGTCCAAAAGGTAATTAGAGCCAACGAGCGACGAGTCCCGAAATCAGAACAAACAGCAAAACAAGAGTAATTATACTAGAACTCAGAAGTGCACGAAGTGTTGGGGTTGCTGTTGTATTTATAATATTACATTTTTGACACTAATTAGTGGGCGATGTCGGAGAACTTGTCGATAAAACTTATTGTTTGGGTACAAATAATGATGAAAAATAATAAACGAAGTTAAGTTCATTTTTAATCTAAAGTAGTTTTAGAAAACTATCGATTATACAAGTACTAAATGAGTAATTTCGAGGAGGGAGTTGAGAAATGTTGGAAAACATAAATGAAAATATGTGTTAATCAAGGCAAACTTGAAACGACGCTGTTATTTAGTCATTGTTTCGTAGCTAGCCTTGACAGCCACTTCTATATTAATTCAATTCAATTGAAGTCAAATTACTAAAGACCGCAAATACCTTGTCTAAAGCAGATTGACAGCTTATGAATATTCATATACTCATCGATTGTAATATGAGATTCAATCTGCAAAACTGGCGCTCTTATGCGTAAAGAATACTCGGCTAATCTCTTGAGCTATTTATGTCCTTGGATTGGTCGTATTCATTTCAGAGTCCATTATATATTTATAGTTGAATAACAAGAGATTCATTTGGCCTCCGTATAATGAGATGAAATTGAATACATTGCGCTACAAGGGGGCCACATGACGACAGGTTCGAGCTCCATCTCCATCTCTTAAGTCCTCATTGTACTTGATGTCCTTTACTAAGTGCTGCCAGTGACAACAAATAACAAAAAAAATATATATGTAGAAAAAAAATAGCAAATACTCACTCGTATCTAATATATTTTGTGTCGTTCATTCGGCTTGTTGTTTGGCAACTCCCGCTGTGCTGACCTGTGTCACATACGTTCTTAAGTCCTTGTCACCTGCTGAGCGACAGTCCTTTGTGGAGTCGGGGAGATGAAATCAGAATTCAGGGAACTAAAGAAAAGGCTGGCAAAAATCGGTGAATCATAAGCAGAAATTTAACAACAACCAAAGAAATGGGCAATTAACCTTATCAAGCAACGTGACGCATTACACCAAATGAAATAAAATACAACAAAAATATGTACAAAAATAAATAAATAAATGAAGGAAAAATGTCTAGAGCTTCGTCTACTTTGTATGTGTCGTCGTTACGAGCTGTGGGCGAAATACCCTAAAAATACAAGTAGCGATGGTTGCCCAAATTTATGCCATTAGAGCAGACGGAATGCCAAAAGCAAAGGCAGCGGGCAATAGGGGTCAATTGTGGAGGTAGTAGAGGTGGGGGTGAAGGTGAATAGGTGCGGCGGCAGGTGTGGGGCAAAGGGCAAGACGAGTGGAAAGCAAGTGAAAGGTTATGGCAAAGCAAAAAGCAATTTCAAATATTTTCGTTACCTGCTTGTAGAAATTTTTACGTCTTTCTGATTACGGCAATGCCAGCGTTTCATTCTTTTCCAAATACCCTGGAGCATGCAGTGCAAGGAATGGGTATGCAGCCAGCTAGTGAATTCTTTTAGCTTGCCCTAGCTATAGAGCATCTGCTGGTCATGCAATATGCCAGTTACAAACATTCTTTGCAGCATTTTTTTTATTGTTGTGCTTGTTGTTGCGTAATTGTGCGCAAAAAACAGGCGACGAAATGGGTTATGTTAAGTGCGAATTGGAGGGGGAGGCGTACACCCAAAGAGTGAAAGAGAAGGAGGCAGAGTGCGGGCAGGGCAAGCACATGCTTCAGCTTAGAGACCAAACAATTGAAATGCTAAAGGCATTCCATACTTCGGTGCGTTAAGTGTCTTTTTGAGCAATAAATGCAGAGTTAGCTTACTGCGGGGGATCAAAGGGGGGGGCACGAAATGCGACATAAAACGCGATGAACAATTAAAATTCAACAATTATAGCATACTTTTTGGCAAGTCAAAGCAAATGACAAAATATGCTTTCGGTAATTGGATTGCGTTGACAGTTGCGAGTTTGCAAAAAGAAATGAAAATTCTGCAGATAAGCGGAGGGCCGAAGGGCAAATGCAGCAATCAGAAATGCAAGTTTTGCAGTGGATTGCGAAATATCGGGATCAAAAGAGAAAACGGGTGGAAGTTTGGCTCGCTTTGAAAATCAAACATTTGTTTTAAGTTGAACAAAAGAATGCTTTAAGAAATTTTATAGATTGCAGCAGAAATGAAAGTTTATATGTTATACGTATATAAATTATGCTAATTTGTGGAGAGGAAGAGACAAATATTATTATATGCATTTTCTTATAAAGAATTGAGATAAACCTTTGGAGTAGTGGAAATGAAGCAATTTTATGTTTATTGGCTGAATTTATCAATTGAAACCATTTTCTGTACATTAAAATTCTGTTATTAAATGAAAGTATTAAACATAGATTTAACAAATGCGAGTATTTTCACATTTATGAAACAAAAATGTGTATTCTCCAAGTCTCGTTAAAGTAAAGTTTTTTTTTATAATGTTGTCTTGCTCTCGGTACTCGCCCGGCTATTCAATCAGAGTCAATAAAGCGCACATAAAACTGTTTTGTTGCAGCTGATGAACTGCTTTCGCCTCCTGGCGAATTTTAAGTAGGATGAAACTGCGTTTTATGAATTTTTTATTCATACGATTTAAGGGTGTACTTCATGTTTGCTGCATTCTTCCAGGAGAGCTTGCAGCTTGCAGCTCTAATTGAATCTATTTTTAGCTTTTATGCAAGTTCAAATGTCTGGCAGCTGCTGGAACTGGAGAGCTGGAGAAGCTTTGTTGCCAGCTCATTGTCTATAAATAGACACACAGTTCCAACTGTTGCGTTGCGAGAAAGGGACAGGCGACAGCGTGTTCGCAGTCTATAAATAGCAGGGAGCCTTAACAGTCGCAAAGTGGTAAAAGCAGCATAAAATCCAATAAATGCTCCCCAAAGCAGGCTACCAAATTGCTTGGCGCTTATTGTCTTTAGCGTATTTATGAGCACATATCGTTCGAGGATTGCGCGATTGTGCAGTCAATAGCTTCAGTTGGCGAATGATGTTTATCAGCTTGTCGCATGATTGATTTATTTGCCCAACGTTTATTATTAATGGCCAACAAGTCAATTGAAACAACCTGCAGCAATTTCGAGTTGCCTCTTCGACTCCCCCAATTGCGCGGAGCAGAGGCTCATTTAATATTGATAATGTGTAAGTCAAGGCAGCGCAGGCCAAGCAAATGCAACTGGAAGCTTCTGGCTAATTGTGACTCCCATGGGAGCTTGCGAGGGGAGTCTGCTTAACTTTTGTGGCTTTTACTCATATGCATAGTGGCAGTGAGAGTGTTGAGGAAACGGGGAATGGGGAATGGCGGCCTCATTAGCTCACAGTAGCAGCAGAAGCAGCTGAGTCAGCAGGAAGCAAAGACAAAGTGCAAATTTCCTCTCTTTGTGTGTGTCCTAAGTTACTTAAAGTTGCCCTCAAGGCATATCCTGCCTGCTCAGCCCCTTGCTCAGCTCATGTCGCATGCCAAAAACTTTCCTTTCCGAGAGATATACACACACTCACACACACACACACACACACACACACTGAGGGATACACACATGGCTGGTTTTAGCTAAACTTGGCTCTGGTCCCAGTTGCGCTCAGGTGAGCGAGCGAACGCAGCTGACTGTTTTATAGCTCAATCATAATTTTTCACACTGTTAATGTGCAAATGCGATGCTTGGACGCACTTGACGCAGCGTCAACGCAGACTAACAGACAGACAGACAGACAGTCAGACAAACAGAGAGACAGAGAGACGGACAGACAGAAAGAGACACACATGCAAAACAAAGGCGACACAACGCGCACACAAGTGTGTGTAAAAAGTTGTTCAAGTGTTAAATGAGATAACGCAAACATAGCGCCGCTGAAAGGTGGCTGCGAAAGCCTCCCTTATTTCTCTTTCTCTCTCTCTCTCATTTCCTCTTCATCGTCTCATACACACACTCTCTTACAGTCTACTATACACCCACTCAACCACTCAGCTGACAGTCTGCATAATAATTATTAAAAATAATGCTCGCAAGTTCTTTAGGCTCAACAACAAAACTCCGAGTCTAGCTGACTTTTGCCAGGTCGCAGCTCAAATACTCTTGCTGGGGTTGATGGTTTTATATTAATTAATTAAAATTTACATCTTTATTATAAAATTATTTTTCACAATCCAAAAACTGTTGAATTTAATTTTTCAACTACTTTATTTACATTTAAGGATTATTTCCGATTTTGATCGGTTCGAAATACAATTTTCTTCTAACAAAGTTAGTGTTTGATGCTTTTAAGATTAGTTTTGAGTATACGCTAAGTATTTTTGTCTGCCTCAACTCGAATGTTTTAGTACAACGTATTACACTTCAGCAAGTCGTGCTGTGCTAACTACGTGAGTGTATCAAACTGCTGGCAAGTTCTTTGGGCTAAAAAGACTAAGATTATTATTGCATACTTTTGGGCTTGCGCTAAAGTTGCCAACATCTTGACTTTCACTTTGATGCTCTCTCTAATTTATTGTTATGCTGACATTTTGATTGCGCTTTTCTGCGCTGAAAGTGCTCTTCACATTTTAAGCATCTGCAAATATTTGTGCGCATCGCAGCCTTTCGCAAGTTTTCTGCAAATTTTCCAAGATAATTGAGTTTCCCAGCAAGTGCCTCAAGAGGAAGTGCTGAGAAACGGCAGAAGGGGCGCAAATTGTATAGCATCTACTTATGGAGAATTTCAATAATGCCGCGTGTGAATTAACAGAGCTAATAAATTACCCAAAGAATGCTTAGTATTTGTTTATTCATCATAAACAGTTGGGATTCCATGCTGAATCATCATCTTTCTCTCCTATCATAACATTTCTTCAAATACTTTGTGAACAATTTACATTTCATAATTATTATTGAGCGAATTATATAATTAGTTGAATTATCATTATCAACAAATTGATGATTGAAATAAAATAAAGTATTTTATTTTACTGAGACATATTAAAGAAAGAGAGGAATGCAAATTCTTCTAAAAATCATAAGTCATACAGTCATAAATCTTATCTATAATTTAAAATGAAAAATGACAAACAATATAAATACATATATTCCACTTGTAATTCTTGAATGCAGTAATTACCGCATTGTAATTTGTCACTTGTTTTATGCATAGTGTTTTCTACTTTTACCCATGAGAATGGCAAGAAACTGCATAATAGTTTTTACCTGTAGCTACAGCAAACAACACGTATACTTAATATTTTCAGTTCGATATGGAAAGCTTGTTAGTAAATATTAATGTCCTTCGCTTCTCTGGTGTGTCGTCTCGTTTACTTGCTTCGTATTTATTGCGGGACGGTCAATATTTGCATAGTTTGTGAGCACATGAGGAGTTGCAAGCAGGCGAATGTCAATTTCGATTTATTGAATATGGTAAACTGACGCCAGATGAATGAAGATTGAAAACGATGCGAGACGTTCACTATTCGACGTTCGCTTGACTGCGGCTTTGGCGTTGCTTATTAGTTTAAATTGTAAACAGGAAGTGCTGCGGCGATGGCGATGGCAATGGCGATGGCGGCAGCGGATATAAGAACAGTCAAAGTGGCGAGCGGACACAGACACGGACATGGAGCAGGATATTCAACAAGACGGGCGGCTTCAAGTTGCACAGCGCCTGTCATTGGCAGCGACGAAAAGTTTTACGCAGGAGATGGAAGATGGCCAGCGGATGCGATGTTACTGTTGCCTGTGCTGGGAGTGGGAGATAGGGTACTGAGGATTCGTCTTGGGCTTATTGCAATTGTCAAGCGTTTAGTTAACTCTTGTCGCTGTCCTTGTCATTGTCAGATCGAGTCGAAAACTCAAAAACCCAAAACGAGTACGAGAAAAGAATGAGAACGAGCGCAAGTCTTTGCCTTAGGCCAACAATCCTCAATGCCAAGTTAAAGTTTGTGAGCCGCAGGCGGCAAACGGCAGGCGAGGCACTCGTAACTTATTCAGCCTTTGCCTGCATTTTGCATGAGCTCCGTTCAGTATGGCAAGCTCATGCCACTGAGACGCTGCTTTTAACGGCTTAAGCAACAGCTTTAAGTGCTGCCGCACACACACACACATGGGTCGTATGCGCAATGTGCCACTCGGTGACAAAAGCAAGCAAACAAACAAAGAAAAAATTAATTAAAAATGCTTGAGTATTTCGGTTTTTATGTGCGGGCTGTGCGCTAAATCGCTTAATTATATTTGGCAGAAACATCAAACAGCAAATCACCTGCACCTTGCCCGCCCTGCTACCCGCCCCCTGCCCCACCTTCTATTGTCAAAGTCTTTTGCAAGTAATGTCGTATTTTTTTATTGTTCTCACTGCTTGGTAAGTCTAAATGTCGTTGCACGCCTGCTAAAATGGCGGCACAAAGTTCCATCGATCAGGCTTATGCAGCTTCGTGTAATATTCGACTAATGCCACGCCCACACCAGCCTCCCTCTGTTTCTCTGTGCGTACGTGATTTATTTCTGGCTGTTTGGAGACGTCCTGTCGAGCGCCTCCTTGTCGCCTGCTTCGTGCGTTGTGAAACATGTTGTCTATTGCTTTTTGAAAAGAAAATACACACACAATTTTTAGGCAACATAAACATAAAAATTGCTTTTGTCAGTTGTCAAACAATGCGCATAATGCATGAGGAGAGATCCGCCTTCACCTCCACCTCCGCACCCTCGTTTATGCCCCTGCATTCGGTGCGCATTTGAATGCCAGTTTTCTCGCTTGGCCCACAAAGTTTTGTGTGTGTTTTGTGCAGGTTCCTCTACAGCTGTCCCGCCTCTAAGTCCCTGCTGCAGTCGTACATGCTGCTGAATAATGGACAGCTTATTTGGGCATTAAGCTTCTTTCAATAACGGACGAACAACGACAACTTTGATTGGAAAACTCAGCAGGACAGGCAAACACCGGTCCGAAGAGGAGAGGGAGCTGTGGGGAGAGGGGCTTCCGTTCATGGGTCAGCATCTCATTTTCATGTCGTAATATTTTGTTGTTCTTTGCATTTTGCAAATCAATTATCAAACAATGCCCAGACAAATACGTAAAAATTACAGAAAGAAAAATACATACACCAGCAACACCAAATGCAACTAAGCACGACTAGTCAAACACCCTGTAACGGGGACTTCCTTTAGCCATATTCTCAAAAAACGAAGGAAATCAAATCGTCACAGTCCCGAAAGTTCGTCGTTCATGTTGTGATTTACAGGGCATACGCGGCGTATGCGTGTTGGGGGCGGACTTGTTGGGAATTTGCCAACTGTCAGTCACGTACAAGTAGCAACAATATCGCACTTTATAAAGTTTAAAAACTTTACATGAAACTGACAAAAGCGACAGCCGAAACAAATGGCCAAGTTTTCGTTTTTGGGCCCAAAGGCAAAGGCAGCGATTGAGTTTAATGTGCACTTGTCTGCTTGGCTACTCAGCTGTTACTGTTGCCGCTGCTGATAACAACAATAAAAAAGTATAGCGAAACATATAAAAAAAAACAACACGAAAGTAAAAGAATTCATCTGACAAGTGAAAGGCGAAAAGAGCGAAAGGCAAATGCGAAGTCGAATGGCAACTGGCAACTGGGTGAAAACGGAAACGGAAAGTGGAAATGGTAACGGAAATACGGTCTATGCGATAGTACAAAACTGTAATGTGAAAACTATGAATGATGAATTGCTAAAAGTCCACAGCAGCAACAAAACATATTGCATAAATATGCGCAGTTCCTCTCGCAGTTGATGATGGATCGTTGCGAGTGGCGAATGTTCAATGACAACTTGCTCAACGTTGTCAATAAAAAGTCTATTTCGTTTGTGTCTGTGGGGAAATCGACTTTACATAAACTAAATTGCAGTGGGCGGGTATGGAGATATGTGTGAAATGGAAAAGAGGTAGAGAAAGGAAAGTAACAACTTTAACAAAATGGACAAATAGACAGGTGGAAATTAAAATATAAAAAGATAGATATGAAAAGGAAAGAGTTTGCCTGTACAATAAAAATAGAAATATTACTTGCGAAATAACCCATCAACAAACACGAAAGGGGAGAGTGGACAAAAACCAGCGTGAGGAAGATAATGAGAGTTGCTGCTAAAGAAAATTAAAACTTAAACAGAGCGAAACAATAAGAGACAGTTGGAGACTGATTATTATTCAAATAAATATAATGTAGGTGCAAACTTATTAAATTTTCGGAGATATAATCAATACAAAAAAGAAGACTGATCAATTCTAAATAGAAAAAGTTCAACACATAAATATAGAGTGAATTACAGATAGGACAACAAAATTGAATATTGAAAATAAGGTTATAATAGATGGAGAGACAAATTAATAAAAAGTAAATAATTTTTACGTAAAAACCTATTTAAATGTTTGAAATACAATAAGTTTCAAAAATTATACTAATGAATTCCAATAGATATTAAATTTAAATGCATAGTACATCAGAAACATTGGCAACAGAGTGAGCAAGAAAGCTTGGTTGCCAAATACAAAAATAGATAGAGAAGCAGACGGCAAGGTCGGATGGACATGCAGAGAGACAGTCAGATTTTGCCTGGGGGCTTAACAGTCGCTTAATGTGCTTTTGTTGTACCTCAACATTTTTGATAGCCTGCTGTTGTAGTTGTTGCTGCTGGGGCACAACTCTAATTGAATTGTTCGCTATGCTAACGTCAGCTACATCGCCCCAGTCTATCGTAGGCCTAGGTCTGGGTCTGGGTCCTGGCTTGGAATCCGTAGCCGGGTCTGATTCTGTACTGTAGGCGCCTCCTGGCACGGCGCCCATAATCGAATTAGATAAGTTAATAACTTGATAAAAAGTTACAGCTGGTTGTTGCTGCTGTTGTTGTCCGTTGTCTGTTGTAGTCGTTGTTGTCTGTTGTCGTTGTCGTTAGCGTTTGCTCTGCATTGTTTGCCTGTTGTCGCTGTCAATAAACGCCAAATGAAGTTGCCAACTTGACATGCAAAAAAACGACGCCGACTCGGGGCCAACATCGAACAAGAACAACAAACACAACGAGAGCAAAAAAAATAAAAACAAAATCTGTGAAAAAAATCCCGGAAAAAACGTAGCAAAATGACAGTTGGAAAACAAACATCAAATTTTGCAACATTTTCGATTGTTGTCGTTGTTGGCGCTGCAGATAAAGACATCAAGTTGGGCTTACTAATGAGCCTACGGGCGGAGTCATAAATATGAATATAAACATAAACATTTTCATTTAAAATTTATGAAAACCTTGACGCTAACGGACATAAAACCCAACAGCGTCGAGAAACAAACAGAGAACGAATAAGACAGAGACAGAGAGACAGAGACGGACAGAGCGAGCAAGCACGTTGAAAATCAGAGAGGAAAATGCGCGTATGATGCGAATATTTGCGATAATAATTTTCTATATTATTGGCTGCGTTATGGCAGGGGCGTGGCATAAATTACGATCCAAACAACAACAAGGAAGCGAGCGGGCAAACCAGAAGAAAGCAAAATATATGAAAATATGTGTACATAAATGTATATGGAATGTTTGCCCACATTACGTATACGCCGCGTTAGATTATCCATTTAGTTGGACGAAAAGAATTTATGCGTTCGCCATTTGCGCTCCTTGTCCAGCGGCAGCATATGGCTTTAAGAGCAATGTTCAAATAGTTTTAGCTCCCTTTATCAGCTTTGCCGGCATCACTTCATTGTTTTGTACTTTGTTTTTTTGTCAGGCTGGCCATAATTATGGGCAACTTCGTTCTGCCAGCCGTACGCTAATCAGTTCAACGCACATTGACCCACTTAGCCCAGAGCGGAGCGAGCGGAAACGGTGGCAGGGAGAGGGGAGGGGCAGGTAGCTAGCTAGCAAAGCAGGTAGTGAATGTAAACAAGGCAAAACAGCTGGTAAAAAAAGTGGAAAACCTTTTAGCTTGGCGCGGTTAGAGAGCTCGTTCTGCGTGGTTAACATGGCCGAGGGTTGTTACTTGGCGTTGCCGTTGCTGTTGTTGTTCGGTATGCAAACCACAATAGCCGCCAAGGCGAGCCAGATGAAAACCCACTCGAGCAGACTCAAGCCACATGGCCGTTGACAGTTTGCCTCCAGCCTGGACAAGGGCTTGCAATTTAATGGCTTTATTATCGGCGGCACAACGGCTCGAGGGCGTGACAAGCACACAGACAGGGAGAGCCAGGGAAAGTGGCGGGGGGTTGGTGCCAAAGCAAACATATTTACCGACTGTACGATAAATTAAACAGTCGATGCAGAAGCAGACGCAATTCATCGCAGTGGAACTGCTGACGATAATGATGTGTGCATAAGTGGATTGCATGTGGATTGTGTGAGTATTCTTACACGTCTCGCAGTCGACGGGAGACAACTGTCCTCAGGGGGCGTGTCTGGCTGGTGAGGCCAAGAGCAAGGTATTAAAATTTGTGACTAGTTTTATACGATCTGAGCTAGCATATTTTGTTCCATTTAAATCTTAAAATATATTAATATTGTTATTCTGAAATAAAATATAAAATCTTCTTTCATATTCATTGACGTATGGTTCAGAAATTTACGGTTTAATAATGGAAAATGATAAATTGAAGAGCGAACAGTAATAAAACAGACTGTATTAACAAAGCTGTTTGTTTAAGGCGCTGATAGGCCGCCATCTGCCTGCTTTCTTGAGCTCATTCGTAGGCGTGCTGTTAGCCATAATATACACAATATAATAACTTCTAATGTGGCTAATTTTGCATGCCTTTGCCTCCACTTAAAGCTTGGCTAATTTCCTGCTTAAACGGTTTGGGAATTGTCGCGGACGCGCAACATTTTCTCGCCATAAATCTTCATTTGTGCTGTTGAAATGTGTCTCTCGACTTGTGCATAGTTACAAGCTGTTTTTACAACTCGCCTTTAAGTTGCACATTTATAGAGTTTGCTAGCAGTCATGAGTGTTCAGTTTATATGCCAGACAAAAAGCTGTATATGTTTTGTGTTTGTATATATATTGCTTATACGTCGTGTTTCAGTCGAATAGAGCAGCAGTAAATAAAATGCGGCCAAGTTTTTAATAAACACGCAACACGCAAAAGTTTTTTGGCTACGCGCCGCGTAACACAATTGGACACACACACTCACATACACACACACACACACAGACATAGACAAGTTGGCTAACACAGTTACAAAGAAATATTTATATGATTACTTAGACCAAAAAGTTTTTGGAAAATGGCCAAACAAAAGGCCAAAAGCACGCGGACTAGCGTCAATTTTCTGGGCGCTGTCGCTCATGTGTAACCTTCAACTATATGTGTGTGTGTGAGAGTTGTGTGAGTGTGTGTGTGTGTGTGTAGGTGTGTAGGTATGTATGTGTGTGTTTTTGTGAGTGTGTGCATGCTGTAAAAAGTGGCCATGTCGCGTTGCCTTATTAAATTAGTTGGCGCACTCAGCACACAGCTGAAACGGATGTCTGGCATATACAAACTTTTTCAATTTCCTCTATTAATGCTTGAGTGTGTGTGCCGTGTGTTCGTATACGCGCCTGTGTGTGTGCGAGAGGACGTGTCGTAGTGCGGCACTTTAGTGACTAGCGTTGAGCTAAGCAACGCTCATAATGTGCGACAACTCGCGTTTGCTTTTCAGGTCAACAAAGTATAAGCTGCTACTCGCTTAACTTGGCTAAATCAAAGCCCCTCTCGCCTCCCTCTCTCTGACTCTCACTTTCTCCCGTCTCTCTCTCTCACTGTACGTAATATGCCAGGATATAAAACGATGTTTGTTCGGTTTTAATGCTGCCCAGGTAGCTGCAACTCATCGACCTATACACATACATATTTTATCTCATTTATTTCTGGTAATTTACTTTGATTCATCGATTTTGTAACAAATACGTGTGTGGGCGGTTAAGGGAACGATGGGCGTGGCACAACACTGACTGTGGCGGAGAAGAACAAAATAACATTTTATTGGTTATATTGTAGGGCCAAAGAATGTATCTTTGTCTGTCTTGTCTGTCTGTGTTGAGAACTGATTGAGTTATTGAGCTTGGCATATATTGCTAGCCATTGTTGTTGTTGCTTCTGTTGTTGTTACTGTTCTTGCTGCTGTTGTTCGACATAATAATAATAACAATCTCATATCTTAATGCGCTCAGCAGATAAAAGCACTGGTGAGCTGTCTATAAAAGTGCCATAAAAGTGCCGAATTATTTGCGAGGGACGAAGCCGAGACGATGCTTTAATCCTATCGTCCGCCTTTAATATGATTTGTGTATATTTTGCACAATATTAATCATACGCCCGGCTGCACCTTTAAAAATCAAAGTAAATGATTTGCTTGCTGTTCTGACAGTTATGATAATCAGTTGTGATGAGCGATGGCTGCTTAAAAACTGACGCTTATTTGACATGAAATGAATTGAAATCAAAAGCAAACTGAAATTTCAATGAGTGCTGGCAGACAATTGAGGGGAACAAGCAACAACCAACAAGCAACAAGCACTGAGCATCGCATCGATTCAGGCTCAAGCGAGTGCCTTGTTCTGTTGTTGTTTTTTGGATCAATGACAAAACATCCATTAACAAAGGACACAGACACAGACACACGAGAGAGAGAGTCAGCCCCACACTCACTTGAATGGTAGGTAAAACAATCAATGGACAACAAAACAAACTGACAGCCCAGAGAACAGTGAGACACAGAACATGGAGGACAAAACTGACAGCGAATCGACGACCCAAAAGGCATTTTCATTGACAATTTCTGCCACCTGAAAGCAGTCCTCCCTTTTCTGTATATACGCTAAGTTTGTGTGTCTGTGTGTGTGTGTGTGTTGTATTTATGGTAGACATGTGTATTTTGGCATAGGTTGGCAGCTCTGTTTATTGTTTGCAATTTGTTTTTAGCTGCACAAACAGAACTTTTATTTTTATGAGCCCAAACGCGTTGGCGTAGGCTTCTGTTCTTCCCACTTTTCTCTGCGGCCGGCCCAAGGCTAAAAATGGCCAAGACGTGTTTGGCTATTTATAGCGCCACCTTGCGCTTAGCATATGCCGACTATAACACTACCAAAAACAACAAAAACAACAGCAATCGACATAGGGAGAAAAGCTCAACCGTTTGCAATAACCCACAAAAATGTCGTATTGACATTTAAGCTGCCACAAATTGGTTTTCGTCGCGCCACACACACATATACACACACATACTCACACATATCCTGAAGTGTGCGTTCTGTTTTGGCAGTCAAAACGAGTCGCCTCTTATGCCCTTCTCTTGACAACCTCGTCGACGCCATCGTCTGCGGCTTATCGTTCGCATTTCCATAACGTCAAATGAAATTTTCAAATTATAACAAATTGAATTTTCACATATGCAAAAGGCGAGCCAGGCAAGAGGAAATAGCATTCGGCACACCAATATGCGGACAATAAAACAACGAAAGTAAACAGAAACAGAAACAGAAAAAAAATTGGAAGCAGGTGGAAATAACTGGTAACAGTTTGTAAATGAAGTTTTTCAACTGAAATTAATTACTTGTGTTAAACCGGAATATTTCATATATATCATTTAAGCAATTAATGCATGTTTAAATACGAGAAACTTTCTTTTTGTAAACGGTCTTGAATAATAAATACAATAAATATATTAATGCAATTTAAGTTTATTTTAACCAACAAAATCAGAAGTTGAAAATATAGTTTGAATAATTACCCAACTTAAATCTGTCACAATTAAACTTTTAAAGGCTAATTCATGTCTTAATTAGCATAAACATATCAAGATTGGGTTTTTATTCCCGCTACCCATAGGGTAGAAGGGTATTATAGCGTTGTGACTTTAGGAAATGTATGTAAGAGGCAGAAGTATATATAAAGTATATATATTCTTGGTCAAGGTCACCAGCCGAGTCGATATAGCCATGTCCGTCTGTCCGTCTGTCCGTCTGTCTGTATGAACACCAAGATCTCAGAGACTATAAGAGTTAGAGATTCCAAACTTGGTACCAGTATTGGTGTATGGCCTACGCAGATCAAGTTTATTTTAGAGTTTTGCCACGCCTCTTTCCGCCCCCTAAAATCGAAAAAAATGATTTACTAGCGCAAAAGATAGAGATTTAAAGTTAGAGTCTCGAGTTTTGGTACATACGAAGATAATAACAGTGTCCATGATACCCGAGAATTTGGTCGATCGGATGAAAAACTTGGAAGTTATTCAAGAAACAGTTTTGTATGGGAAAATCCATAGGCAGCTGCACGTGGCTTGTTTCTGGTGAACAATGTGAATTAAATTAAATGCAATTAAAATAAATGCAATTAAATGCTCAATAATTCCGAAAAAAATATATAATGTGAATGAAAGGAATATATTTATTTAGCTAATCATATTGATTTCCTGCGAAGTTTCATTGATTCTTTGTTTATTTGCCGTACAATTTAAGCTATTTCTTAAAATTGTTTTTGTTCTCTTCCGGAAAATGCAAATTGAACAATAAATAGCTTTTCATGGAAGCAATTGAAAACTGGACTTCAGGATCCAAAATGCAGACACTTCAGGAGACTAAAGTTCTTTGCATCGAGCATTTCCAATTAAAAAACAAAATGTATGAAAATTTGAACTATACAAAGAACGGAAATCTCTTGAAAGATACTCGAGATTGCAAAGGGGCAGTCCGGCTCTCGTTTGTTCGTGCAATCAATCAATCAATCAATCAACTGAACAACTGAGCATCTGAGCAACTGGGCAAGTGTCTGCTTTAATGTGGCTGCTGCGCGCTTCTTCGATTTGCGCCTCACACGTTGCATGTTTTGTATTTATGCGTTGATGTTCTACGTGCCCAAAATACCAAAGATTCCAACGCAGCCAAGCACACTGATGTGTGTGTGTGTGCTATGAGTTTACGTGTAAAATGTATATTGTGTAAATGCGAGGCAAAAGGCAACAGTCAACAGGACTCTGTTGAACAGCATGTAGGATGTGGCACTCTAACGAGATGCGGGACCAGCGGGGCTCATGGGGGTCAGTTTGTCAGTTTGTGGCATCGGGAAAAAAAGGGTTAGTATTTCATTTGTCTCTAGCGCGTTCAGTTGCTCACACTATCTCTATCACTCTCTTTGGCACTGGCTCTGTCTGTGTTTCTGTTACTGCCCCAAACCATGTAGCAACTGAATTTACGTGGCTTTTGGCCACACATCATGTATGGGTCTGTGCCTGTGCTTGTGTTTGTGTCTGTGTGTGTTGTGTGTATATTTTATGCCATTCGTCAAAATGCACACAATGTTTTCGTATTTCGCTTTTCGCATTCGGATTCGTTTTCCGTATTTTCGTTTGCAGCATCGTTTCCTCATTTCCCCTTTTTTTGCCCTTTTTTGCTAGCCACTTTTAGTTTACCCATTTTTTTCTTACTGATTAAAGCATGGAAAATATTGACGCTACCATTAACAAAAGCTTTTAGCGTAAAAACAGCTCAAAACGGTGGCATTTAGCTGCCCAGCCAAATGGTGACCCACTGTGTGGCAGCTTACAGGTGGCAAGTGGGAAGTAGCAGGCGACAAGCGGCGAAAGGCAGTTAGATAAACTGGCCAAAGGCAACGGCAACTGACACAGAGTCGCAAACTTCAGTTCGCTGCTTTAGCGACGACACTTTGACAGTTTTGTCATTTCAAGCTGCACTTCGTGGAACGTTCCTGCTGCCACCTGCCACTTGCCGCCTGCCCCCGCCAGTTGCCGCTTTGCTGCACATTTCCATTTGCATTGTTGCTCCACTTGTGAACTGACTGCAAACGACTGCCACTGTAAATGCTCATCAGTAGCACTTGGTTGTTTTCTGTCGCCAGTTGACCATTCTGCACACTCACTGCGTCCATATGTAACAACAGCCACAGCGACAGCAACAGCAACTACAGCCAAAACAAAATGTGGTTGACTGGCACCCCAACAACTGTTGACAGTCATTTGTGTTGTCCTCTGTCTGCTCTCAGTGGCTTTGATTTGACTTTGTGCTGTCAATTCAAAGCTGTCCCATAGTTGATTGCCTAACTGGCCTCGCATATAGACGCAGGACATGTATGCATACATATATATACTTCTGGCTGGGGTTAAGTCACAACTTTTTGCTTTTGAACGCAGCAAAAGGGAAAGCTCGTAAAGCAGCAAAATACTGATTAAAATATGAGAAATTAAATCAATAATTGAAACCCAAATAACTGCTGAATACATTCAGACGCATTGAAAACGGAGAGTTATAAAATAAATTATGAAATATTTACTTGTTGGCACACAAAATTGCCAACAGTCGATTATTCGATTTTAATTGAAATTCCGGAAAAAAACTGCATCAACATCAGTGTAAATAAATGAAAATGCTTAAAAAAATAAATAATCAATTAACTGTGATTTATTAAAATTCAAGAATGTGCAAATATCAATTTTATATTCTTTTTAAATAGGAAAAATAATAGGAATCCGTATTTGGTAGAGTGAACGTGGGAAAATATTTTCAAATTTAACAAAGTACTAAATAAATATTTCTTAATTAACTTAAATGAGAAAATAACACTAGTAAAAAAAAACAAATATTTTTAAATATGACAAAATAATGAATGATTATTTCTTGATTATCTTCAGCGAAAGTAACGCAGTAAATAAATTAATAATGGAATGCAGAGCTATGCATTTATGAGATAAATAATGAAATTGTAATTTAAATTAATTTAAGTATATAGAGCATATAAATGACAAAAAAAAATCATAAATTAACAGTAATTATCTTCACAATTATTCAGAAATTACATTTTTTTGTATTCGTTCAAACAAGTTCATTCAAACTACGAACGCAATGTAAATGTTTTGACTGCATTTAAGCATCTTCGCCCCACTGTGCCCAGCATATTTTGAAGACATCCGTTGGCTGCTTACAACCAATTGCTTTAGTCAAATGACCAATCCACAAATGTGCTACGCAGTTCACCTGCGATGTGCCCCCGTGTCAACTTCCCTCTTGCCCCCAGCCGCGTAGCGAGGAAATGGTTTACGGGCGAGCAATCAAGCGTGCGACTGGCAGGTCCTTGAAGTAGAAGAACAAGCAGAAGTAGAAGCCCAAAAGCCAAGGCAATTAATGGCATAAAAAACGTAGCTACCAGTTGCCAAATGTGGCAGAGTGCCATCTAATTTAGTTGGTATAGAGATGCGGACAAAGTGGACGGCGAGCTGAGCTGATAAAGAGTGCGACAGAGACAGAGAGAGAAAGAGAGGAGAGGCAACTTAAGTGCGTAAAATCAACAAAACGGAAACGGATACTCATGCAAGTTGGGCGGAAATGTTAAAAGGACACTGAATGCGACTGCGACAGTGTCTGTTTTTTTGTGTGTCTGTCAGCCTGTGTCACGCAAAAAAAGCGAACTCAACACACATACACTTATTGGTGTGTGTAGCGTAGACGAGTCGTGCATTTTGTAGCCTTAAATTTATGTACATGCCGCGGGGGCGTATACGCAACGTGACTTGGCGCCTGCTTGGGCGCGCATAAAGTGTTGGAAATTGTTGTTTTTGTCTTGTTGTACCTGCCTAGCTGACATTTTATGGCCTTACTCCCAAAAAAATATAAAACCGTAAACATGATGCTCGTTGTTGTTGTTGGTGTTGTTGCTGCGTCTTAAATCCACACAAATTAAGCTCTAAATTAGAAAAGCATCACTCGAAAGTAATTGCTGGCGCGCGATTTTTATTTTTATATATTTTATGTCTCTCGGTTTTTATCTTTGCAGTCGCCATTGCCGCTGAACGAAACGTGCAACGCATGGCAAGAGGCACAACACCATGTAGCATGTGGATTAACTAGAACGTGTGTCAGCAAGCGAACTGTGGTCGCTCCTAATGAGGATTGTCTATGGTGCGTATGCAAAATTTCTCTCTCTCTTTCTCTTCCGCTCTCTCGCGCTCTCCTCTCGCTTTCACGATTCAAGTGCAAATGAAATTTTATGCGGCGACAAGTTGCCTGCAACTTTAATTTCAACAAGTAGGAAAGCTACAGTCGAGTGTGCTCGACTGTGATATACCCGCTAACCATCTCAAATATACTAAAATATACCAACAAGTATTTTCGGTATTTTTTGTATTTTCGGTATATTTGTACATTCATATTCCATAACATCCTAAATATAATATACCAAAAAGTATTTTCGGTATTTTTTGTATATTTGGTATATTTGTACATTAATATTCTATCACATCCTAAATATACCATATAAAATATACCATGCACAGTCACATTGTTCACCAAAAACACTCCACGTGCAGCTGCCTATGGATTTTCCCATACCAAACTGTTTTCTGAATAACTTCCAAGTAAATCGTTTTTGTCGATTTTTGGGGGCGGAAAGGAGCGTGGCAAAAATCTAAAATAAACCTGATCTGCGTAGGACATACACCAATACTGGTACCAAGTTTGAAATCTCTAGCTCTTATAGTCTCTGAGATCTAGGTGTTCATACAGACAGACGGACAGACGGACATGGCTATATCGACTCGGCTGGTGTGTCGCAATTCGCAGCAAATTTCGCACAGCACACAAACACACACACAGATAGACGTTCATTTGACCATATGTCTCTTTGCCGGAAATGTTTTGGTCGTCAGTTTGAGTGGTCCAAAAGGCAGAACAAGCTGCCCGCCTGCCTGATTAACTGCCGGGGGGTGACAGGCACTAACGCCTCCCGGTTGACAGTGACAGCAATTATGCATAATTCATGTGACAGCCCTCGGCAGCGACAGCGGCAGCTGCAGAGACTGCATTAATCATGCAGCAAGCGACGTGTCCAGGCAGCTGATAGAATCAACCTGAGTTTTATTAATATTTTTAAACGCCTGTCAACAGCATCAAAGTAAAACTGTGATGAGTATTGAGCCAAGTATTGAGCGTATATGTATTTGAATAGTGTATTATTGATCTGTCGAATTTGGCTGCCTTTTAGTTGGATCTTCCTATGTATGTGGCTGTGTATTTAACGTATTTCGGTAGTAGCAGATTTTTTTTTATTTTTTTTTTTTTATTTTATTTTATTAAGTGTAGAATCTGTACAGCAAACTTAGAGTACCTTAACAACACATATATAGCAAATGAAAAGAATAACCAAATATCACCACAATTATGAGGATTTCATATAAATATCAGCCTTATTGATGCCTGATTGTTATGGTAAAGCCTTGCCGTTTGAGACGCCCCAAAGGTCTCGCTGGAAGTAACTCCCTAGCTAGTAGGTTGCGGTGTCTTAAAAACTTGTCATTATAACGGCAGGTATGCCTTATAATCTGCTCTTCCAACGTATGCAGCTTTAAATGTCTATGGAGAGTAGTGCCCCGCACGTACCAGGGACAGTCCGTTATGTTTCTTAGTATCCAATTCTACAACACCTGAATCCGTTTATATTTTAATTTGGCTGCGATCCCCCAAATCTGAATTCCAAAAAGCCAAATTGGCAGGATTCAATGCGCATATAACGCCCTTTTACACCTAAGCGGCAAGGTGCTCCGTCTATGTATAAGCCAACGCAGTTGCTGTATTCATATGTTGCACTTTTTAACTGTGGCTTTTAGATGTGGCCCAAAGGTAAGGCTCTTGTCCACGATAATTCAAAGATATTTGGCATGCGACGGCTGCTCCAAAGTAACTCCCTCAAACTGGATTTCAGAGGTATTCATTATAAGTCTCTTCAGTGTGAAACAGGGATTTGTCGTTTTGATCGGATTGACTTTTAAGTTCCACCAAGTTCCACAAGTTTACACCAAGCTGCAAGAGAATTAAGATAACTCTGCAGTCCACGAGCTGCTTCTCTGCGACAGCTGGAGTTATAAATGACTGTAATGTTATCTGCATAGGTCGCAATAAGTGCTTTAGAGGGAGCTACCATATGTTGACTGTTAGGGGTGAGCATATCAGAGGTATACAGCGAATAGAGTAATGGTCCAAACACACTGCCCTGTGGAAATCCTGCTCTCATTGGATAGTAGTAGCAGATATTTGAAAATACTTGTAAGTAAACTTGTAATCGCTGGAAGTATATTTTATAATCCCGATGAAGCAAATGTTGCATAAAAATGGACAAAAAGCTGCAACAAAAGAATATTAAAATAATGATTATTGGAAGACAAAAACTTAGACTTGCGTTGTTGCATAAAAGCAAAATAAATGCTGTTTTTACCCGCAAAAATTGGCAAGCCAAGCAAAAACTATAAACTTATATTTTAATAGTATGTTTTAGGAATAACTTTTTGTCTAATCTTGTTATTTCTTTGGTGAACTTAAGTTTCTGCTCCCGCCTGTGGTTGAATTTTAAATGAAGCCTTCGGACAAAACACACAGCTTTGCTTTGCGTGCTCTCAATTTAAATGTAGCTCCTGAATTTAATTATAAATATTTAAATTAAATTTCTTCTCCTGGCAATTAGCGATATTCAGTTCTTCATGTGTAGGCGATGGAAAGAATTTAGAATCTGTTATAGGAATCCCTTGGCAATTTTTCGGTCAATCAAGTATGACAAATTTAGTCATCTATTCGTATAAAGGAATCTATTTGTTATTCATGTTGAGCTGCTGCTACGCTGCTGTGCTACTGGGCTACTGGGAACTCTACTCCAGTTCTCACCACACACACACACACACGCTCACAAAGTTGTCAGTTACGCCCACGAACAAAGCCCCAATACAACAGAGTTTTTGCAAGTTGTTTTTTTTTTTTGGTTTTTGTTTGCGGCATCTGAGGAGAGAAGCCCTCAACTCAAGGACTGACCGCATTTTAATGCCTTTTTCATTGTCCTTACAGCAGAGGGCCATGTCTCGTCGTTTGTCACGCCCACCATGATTGCGCCCATTTGCTCGCTTTGCCATTTGGCTGGATTCACATGCACAATTTCGCTTTGCATACTTTGAGACGCAGCTCAAGCAAATTGACGCCATGTCATCAATCAATCTGAATGTGAAGCTCGCTTAGCCATCATTTTTTACGCATTTCTTGTTGTTGTTAGCATCTTTTTGCTCTGACAAGCTGTGAAATTTCTTTAGACGCGTTTTTTATTCTTTCTTTCGTGCTTTTTTTGTGTGTTTCTTTTTTAATAATTTTACAGAATTCTCATTATGTAGCGTGGAGCTTGATTTATGATATTTTAATGAGCTGCTCTGTGAAGTTGTTGCTTCGGCTGCTATTATTGTTGCTGTGCCTTTGTCTCGCTGCATCGTTAGAGTTGTGCTTAATGCAACTATTTGCCAATTTCGAAGTGAGCTCGACAAAGTTCAAGGCCATTGCCGAGACCTATAACTGCGTTGGGCAGCCGCAGCAATAGCAGCAGTAGCAGCTGGAGGTCAGGGCTTAAGGGTTGCGATGAGGTGTGTGCCAACTGTTGGTGCTGTAAAATTTTAATTGCTTTGCCCTTTGACCAGAAGCTATTAACAAAGAACATTGCTACCCTCAACTTAACTCGACTTGACTCGACTTGTTTCGACTCAATTGCACATGCGGCTTATGCGTGATATGTTTGCCTCATAAGCACAGCATTATCATAGCTAATTTTCTTGGCTTGTTCAGCAGTGCTCGCCGCGCCCCTTTGGTGATTATATTTGCAACATTTTTGTTGCGTTGTTTTATTGCTCGGTTATTTTAATTAAAAACTTTGTGCAGCTGACAATGCCAAGTGCCCCAGCAGCATCAGCAGCAGCAGCAGCAGCAGCGTCCGCTTCCTGCTCCAACTCTTAAGATAACAGGGGGATAGGATAAAAA
Source organism: Drosophila siamana (assembly GCA_035047445.1). NCBI lineage: Eukaryota > Metazoa > Arthropoda > Insecta > Diptera > Drosophilidae > Drosophila > Drosophila siamana. Next base: position 161,961 of record JAWNPP010000046.1, read on the forward strand.
ATGCGAAGAAATGTTGCGCGTTTCGTTTGCCGCAGGCTGTGTACCGTGTGCTGCCTGCCACAGCAGAATGTGCGAAAACAAAGCTGTCAAGAGGAGAGCTACTTGTATCTACTTACTACATGCTCAAAGACGGCCTGTCTGCGCCTTCCCCTCACCATTCCCCATCCCCACAGAGCCCTTGGCTGCTGTCGCTGCCTTTTGTTTTTGCCTTCGACTTTTGCTATTTTTATGCTCTTAAGACGATATTAAAGGCGTATGCAAAGCATGTGAAGATCTAAACTGTTGCTCCAGCACTTGGTCCGCTTGTTATTGCTGTTGACACGTATGTAATTGTTGTTGTTGCCGCCGCTGCTGTCGCTGCTAAACAAAAGCACAATGCGTTGGCAGTGCTAATCCCGCTTAACGTTTTGTTGACAACGCGGTCGCAAGAGTCACTAATTTTTATGCTTATATACTTATCAAATACATAAAACACATATCGCACAAATACATACATATATACTATATATATGTGCATGTGCTGAAATCGTCTGACATGCTGTTGCCGCGTGGGTTATTTATCAAAAGCTCAAAATCCCCCCATTTTTGTTTTTATGCAAGATTTGTACCTGGTTGCAGCCTCTGGGGCTGCTCTGTATTTTGTGTGCGAGTTTTGTGAGCATACTTAAAGTCGAGCTCATGCCAAATACATTTAGGTGAATTTTGAGCTAAATATATTTTGCAGCTTGCTTCGCAATCTATTTTCAATCACGACTTGTGACTAATTTCCGTTTTATAATTATAAACTCTGTGCGAGAGGCTTTAATGTAAGCGATTCATTGAAGATTTTAGCACTTGGCAAATGCGCCAAAAATCCTTCTAATGTCGCATAAAATTAAATGAAAAGTCTACTTAACAATTTGTGCTCTGCACGAATTATGACAGTAGACAAAAAGCGACATTTCTATTGAAACAAAAAGAGGCAAACATTTGCTCAAGGAGAAATTATATTTTCTAAGATTATCTGCTAGGCTATTGATTAAATGCTGCGACAAACAGAATAGCTTAGTGTTAAATTTGACAGTTCAATAAATATTTTATAGCTGTAAGAATTCTAGGTTAATAGATAGACATTATTCTGTAAAGTCTTTAATGCTTTGAAATTTGCTCAGACTAGCCTTCAAGCTATTTAAATATTCACTTGATTTTGAGGTTTTTAAGCTCTGTGTTTGACTTAATAGATTAAAGTTCCTTCTGCATTCAAATTAGCATGAACATATAATGAAGTAGACAACCATACAGATTTTAACTGTATTTCCATTGCATCATAATTAGAATTATGAAAACAATATCCTCAGAGACTGCTTATCGAATAACTAATAAAAAAGTGTAGACAAAAAGAATAAATCAGTGAAAAACATTTAAGAACAACTCTCGTTTTAATTTCACTGCGAGTCCAGCAGCTGATTGAATAGATTGCTGTAGTATTTTAATTATAATTCGCATAGTTTGAATGTAAACTGCATTAAGGTCACCTGCGACTCGCGAAACATTTCATAGCATATTTTTGAGGGCGCGCCAACCATAACACTTTTTAATTACCGCACATTAAAGCAAACAAAAGCGCAGAAAGAGCAAAAAACAACACGCATTTTTATTGCAAGCACAAGTGCATGCATGCTCGTTTTCCTCTCGCCCTCTCTCCCTTTGTCCTTCTGTCCCTCTCTTTCTTTGCAGCTCTTCGCGCGCTGTGTGTGTTGGCTGTAAATAAGCTGAACGCGGCTTTAATTGCCAGCAGAACAGAAAGTGGATGCTTGCCAAAGCGCAATGAGGGCAAACAATTAACTTGGCCGTCAGAAGGAGAAAAGGCCAATGCCAGAGCAGTTGACAAAATAAAAGGGGAAAAAGTGAAAGCAAAACTGCAAAAACATAACTGGCAAATACTGTATAAAATGAAAAATGAATTTTTATTATGGCCTTTTGTTGGGACCGTTAACTGAACTTTAAGCGAGGCAGCCACTTGGAAACTTTGAACGTCTGCAACAGCAGCAGCAACAGCACCAACAACAACAGCATCAGCAAGAGCAACAGCGGTAGATCGAGTCAGCGACTGAGCTTAACCCTCTCCATTACACACAATAAGAAGCACACACGCATCGCACATCCATCCTGTTGCCTGCTCTTGGTGTTGTGCATTCATCCGTGTGGATTTTCTTGTAATTTGCAACAATGTTCAGCGCTCAGAGAGTGCAAGATGTCGGCGACAAGAGCAAGCAACAGCTACCCATCTAGCCATCTTTGTTGTTTGACATAACAAACCCAAACAAAGCGCCGCTAGACACACTCCACAGAAAGAAAAACCCCAGCTCAAGTTGGAGCAGCTGACAATCTATTTGGGGCGTCTCGTCGTTTGATTGGCGTCAAGAAACGCATCAAAACGCAAGGTGACTTTCAAGTTCAAAGCAAAACGTTAAGAGCAGTGTCAAGAGACAGCGGAGAGTGTTTTGCGTTCATGCTGGTTATTGTGGCTGACTTTCAGCCATTTTTATTATGCAAAAAAACAAAAAAAAAAAAGTTGTGCTTGTTGCATTCCGAATTTATCGCTTACCCAACTCGATTCGACTATCGATTTGGCTTAGGGGCCAAAAAAAGCGTGACTGGCATTCATAATTAATGCCGAATTTGGTCAAAGCGAACGGCAGAGCGAACAAATATTTGAAATTGTTGCAACGTCAAAGGCAACAATTGCGTCTGTTTCTTGTTCCACTGCCGTATCCACTTCGATTGCCTCTGGGGTTCATGTATCTGCGGTTTCGCATACTTGACAATTAGTTCGCTCAGTACATTAATTATACATGCGTATGTGTGTGTGTATGTGTGTCTGTGTTTGTGTGTTTGTCTGCTTTGGGTCTGACGCCCAGCAAAACTCTCCAATTTCCTCTGACACACGCGCCACTCAATGCCAAAGCATTTTTTGGACAGACCGCAAACACACACCACACACACTGACACACACACACACACAGGCACATATTGAAGTGACACTCACACACTCGCATATGCGCAGAGTCGCTGCTAGGCCTGGTTATTTGAGCAATATGCCTTCAAGGACCTGCACATAATTAGCCTCCGTCCCCAAAAACGTTGCGTAATTTGATAGTTTTAATTGGTATTTGCTTGTGCCGCAGCAATTTGATTAGAGTATTCAACGCATTTAATTAAGGAACGCCATTTAATTTGAGAATTCGGAATAGGGAATATTGCAGCGACACTACTAATAAGCTCTAGAGCAATGAGAGATGACAAAATAGAATATGTGGAAAATGCTGAAAGATGGGGAAGGTAGTCATTAGTAAACCCTACATTAAGAGAAACATGTATTTTTGTATTAATTGATGAATATGGATCAAGAAAAAACTTTTAAAACTAATGCAAGTTATCTTAAGTAAGATTGAAAAAGAAAAAGTTTATGGCAAAAACTGTTGAAATGCTATATGGACATGTGTTGAATTCATCTTCTTAATGTGGCTTTTTTCGAAAAACATAAATTTGATCTATACTATGTCAGCGCAGTAAAGATTAAAGCTTTTAGTGCTGAACAAAATAGATAATAATTTACTTCGTAAATATCTCAATTATAATCTAATTATGGCTTTCGAGGACATCAAATGGTGTATACTATAATAATGATAGAGCATTCTGTGAAGTGCGGCACGTAAAATTGCGCGTTTATAATCTGGGCTGAATTTATTTTTAATTTGAGTGGAGTTTGCTCGAGACTGCGAGACGAAGACGGAAAATTATGAATGTCTAAAGATGAAAATGAATGCAGTTTCTTCACAGCTCTCTAGAGTGTAAATTCACGTGTCCTTTGATTTTCTTTTGCTAGCTGTGCTAATTAGCAGCATTTTCTCGCTCGCTTCTTTCACAAGCAGCAAAGTTGAAGCCCAGCTGCTTTGTGTGCCAAGCAAAAGAATGAGTATTTTCAAGTTTTCCGGTTTCGACGCTTTAGCAATTTATCAAAACGGATTTGCTGCACACACAAATACGCACAAAGTTTTGCACCCATACACGCATACACACACAGACACCAACACAAAGACGCATCAAATGCAGAGCTTTTGACATTTTCTTTTGTAATTAATAGCAGTGGGGGCGGCAACAACAACGGAAAAAGCAATGTCAACGGCCAGCAGTCGAGTTAGCCGTCGAGTCAAGTTAATTGAATTTGTGTTGCATTTGCGCAAATTACTCATACGCTATGTATCGCCCTTTGGGCGTGTGCGTGCGTGTGTGTTTGCCTTAACAAATTAAGCAATTTGCTGGCCAAGTGCAGCTGCAGCTGTTGCTGCTGGTGTTGCTGGTGTTGCTGTTGCAGTCAGGTGACTCTTGAGCGCATTTATCAAAGAGGACTTCGATTCGGCAGTTTGCATGGTCAGACCACATTATCCTTGGCCGCTTGTTGCCATTGTGTTTGCTAGCACTCAGCTTGTTTATCTGACATCTTCCAGTGGCGCATACAAAAGGCTCTGCTTGTGGCTGTGTTTTATTGCATTTGACAGTGGCCAAATCACTCTGCCCACTTCTCTGCTTCTCAGTTTTTCTTCTCCTTTCTCCTTTCTCGTTTCGTTTGCTCTGCTCGCCTTTTCACCCATATTCAGCTTGGCAGCGTAAACAAAAGCGACTGCATGAAAAGTGTGTGGAAAGTGATGCATGTGCTGCACTTTGTGATTTATGATGATGATGATAATGGGTTGAAATTGCAGCTGCTGACAGTAGACACTGTGCAGATGATTACAGCACAAGGCTGTGAGCACGCAACGAGTACTCTCTTATACTCTGTCTGGAGAATAGTTCTCAATTAACACTTTTGCTCACTCTGCAATGGATGCAATAACTGTTTGCTGTTGATTACAGTTGCAAAAAAATATATTAACTTGATTAAAAATGCGCATTTCTTGTTGGTGTTCAACTCGCTTCAACTCGTTTTATTACCATTACTAGTGTTTATATTTTCGTTTCAATTACTATACAGGAAATACAAGACTGTTCTCTACCAGCAAATATTTTTCATGCATTTGGTTGTTAGTTTAGTTGTAACTAGTTTTATGGCAGCTTCTGTTATCGCGCTTCCTTGCTGTTATTGTTATGACTACCGCTGTTAGTGTTACGGCTGTGGCTGTTACTGTTATAGCTACCTGTTAAATGTAGTGAGTATTTTTGGCTTCTCGCGTCGGCTAAATCATATTAGTCGCAATTGCCGACTGTTATCGCGACTCGTTTATCTTTTGTCTGTTGGCTGAGAGCTCGTGCGTAAGGTAATTTATATAGAGAGCGCCACGCCCACGCCTCCATGTGAACTGCCTGCCACAAATGTTAGCTAAATAAGACATTTGAACGCCGCACATTTGTAAAACTCGCAATCGCATTCACATTTCATCTGTCTGGCCGTCTGTCTGTCGTTTTGGTTGTTGTTGTTGTTGTTACTGTATTTTTTTTTTTTTTGTGTTTTTGTGAAACGTCGAATCTGCCACAATGCGGCTCGTTTCATTTTAAAGCCACATATCAAGCTGGGGCACAAGAGAAAATAAATTTTATGCCACAGCATGCGTTGCGGCTGCCACTCGGCTCCTTGCCCTCTGACTTTCCCCCCGCTGAGCAGATGCTTTGTGATTTTCACGTAAAGAACGCCCCCAAATACGGCAGAGACACGCCCACTAAATGCCTACGCATTCATCTGCAAGTTGCCTGGTCACATACACACACAAACAAACACAACACCACAGCAAAAAAATGACATAAAGCGACATAATAATTTTGCCTTTGAAATTGCCTTACAATTGCTTTTTTCCACCATACATGAGTGTGTCTGTGTGTTGTGTAGAGAGAGATTGGGGGACACTGGGATTCGATTTCCCCTCGCAGGACACGCTTATTTTTAACTTGCCGCATCGCGCACATTCCTTTTATACGCGCTGCGACTTTCTAAATACACTTTGCATAAGGGTAATAACATTTTTTGCCTAGATTGAAGTCGCAATGGGACTTCAAATGAGTCACTACGGCAGTTTAAATGGTGCACGTGGGACTCGAACGCATTTCGAAGTATGTCAAGGTGTAAGTAGATATTTCGTTGTGCTTAATAACTTTTTGACCAAGCGACTTGTGTCTGGAATTTGGAATTCAAAACAAGATTTCCGATGCATAGTTAAATGTGTGTTTCAGCTATTTGTTATTTACTAGGGTGATTTTTCTTCCAACTTAAAAACTTTTGCACGTTGGCATTTATTTTTATTATAAGCAAAAATATCTGAAAAATATATTGCGAACTTTTTGGGGTTAACGAAAAGAAACTTGCAAAGTCTCGGGAAAGTAACGTTAAACAAAATGCAATTAGGTTTGATATTCGAAAGCGTAACTAAGATGCAAAAGTTGTCGTCGTTTTCATAACGAATTTCTGAAATATTTGCCCCAACTTTCAGTTAGCATATAAATACTTCGTCGTGCGGAAAATGTGACTTGATTCTTTTTTTATGATTTCCATTCGCTTTTATCAACAGGCATTTTCAGCAACCAGCCCCCCATCTCCTCTCTCCGCTCGCATCTCGTGCGATCTCATCGCACACGGTGGCACCTCATATGTTTGTTTGTCAAGATATGCATACAAAACGCTGTCCGGAAAATGTGTGAAAATTGTGGCACACTGAAAAAATGAAAAAGGAAAACAGCGCGGGGAGTTGCTGCCAACACGGAACTCAGCTGGCAGCTTATTTCATTTAATATAGAACGGCGAAGCAAAAAAGAAAAAAGTAAATTACATTGACTTAATAAGAAAGATGGTGTCACAATTGGACGGGGAAGATGCGCATTTCATATAGTTTTGCGTCATGTGGGCTGGGGGAAGTTGTGGCCACATGTCGCCATGCATAATCATTAATAAGGGCAACTAAATAGATTGAGATTGCTTTCGGTTGACGTTGCTGTTGATGGCTAATGGCATTCATTAGCGCCCCCAAACACAACTTCTTGGCGAAATACAGTCCCACACAAACATTGGAATTTACTCACACACGCCTTAAACTTGCGAGCAATGTCTGGCTTAAAGTTTCCGCTTCCGGTTTGGTGTTTTCGCCCCTTTTGACTTGTCTAGCGTTCAATTAATCTTAATTAAAGTCGTGCTCAAGTATAGCATACAAACACACACACACATGTATATGCACATATTATATGTGAGCTGGGTCAGCAGCTGTTGCTATTGTCCTGCCTCCTGCCTCCTGCCTCCTGCGTCCGTTTCCATTCCATTTAATTGTAATACATTTGTCTGCGCCTTAATGGCGAATTTACGTGCCGCATATAAATCAACTTTTTCCGCTGTCTGATTTATTTTTGGCATTTTACAAATGCAACAATAACAAGAACCACACGAATAGTTAGCCCAAATGTGTTGCAAATTGGTTTCGCTTCCCTTTTGTTGTTGTATTTTGAGGGCCACTCTGCTAATTATGCAATAATCGGCTGCAAAGCGAACTCATTGCCTGTACTTGCTGACCTAGCAGGCACACAAAACACAATGATTACATCGACACACACAGACACACACACACACACAAATGCACGCGTACACACACAAAGACACCCATCTCACACACACACACACACACACACTAGAGCTTACAATTGGCAGCCATTATTGTTGCTCAATTGTTTTGCTGCTGCCATTACAGTACTGTAAAACATTTGAGGTTGTTTTTGCCACAGCCTCTACTGCTGCTCACTGCTCATTATGAGCACCCACTTTGGTGCCCCTTCTCAACCGCCGAATCCCCTCCCCTTTTGGAACATGCGGACTGTGCCAGCTTTTGTGGCATTTAAAGCCAATCATCGGTGTATTAATGCCAGCCCATTGTCAACGTTGCGCCAGGCAACCAAATCAACTATACAATGAGCACATTCTCACAGTATACACCTGCTAACAAGATTTGCTCATCAAACAATTGCTAAATATGCTTCTAATTAATTTCGCCCAATTCCATATACAAATTTCAATCAGAACTGCTTTGAATTTTTATTGCCAAGATTATGTACAATGCTATTTGAATGGCAGTCCACTTCACAATGGACTTACATGTGTATGCAGTGATGTAATTAATCCCAAGAATTAGCTTAAGCCCTGTCTGAGTATTATTTCCTTTACAATTGCGATGCAATGCAATAATTAGCGTGACTTCAAAAAATAAGGCGTATTCCATTGAGTCCCATTAGCAATTTCGATTTAAGATTTCTTTGTCTATTAAGAAGTGTATTAACAAATATACTTTTTCTTTGACCTTGTTTCTGTTAGAGCTGAACCCTGCCAAATATTATAAAATGTTCTAAAAATGAGAAATATGAGCATCCTTAAAAAATTAGACTATATATAAATGTGGAATATCCCAAAGAACATTGCTGTAATTCCTGGAAGTAGCACTCAGTTTTATGGCAACTTTGGAGCTGAATAATTCATCCACTGCTTAGAAGTGATGGCTGCACAACGCATTGTTCCCTACAGCTATTCTTGGGGAATTTTAAGCCCACACTCAATTCTTTAGAATCACGCTAGTCTTCATCGCAATTTATCTGCAGCTTTTTTTTAGTTGGCATAAATCTTAAAGCGCCACTCAATCCATATTAAATTAAAGTACTTGTTACTTCATGTCTGCGGGTTTTCGCAAACTTGTTGCCTAGTGTTTGGTTATGATAATAGTTGCTGCTGGCAATGCTAATCCAGTCACGTTTCGATTTATCGGCGAAAAGTGATAGAGAACTGTGTTTTATTTGCGTTTTGTTGTTGTCTGTTTTAGTGAAATAATAATGCGCGTCTTTCTTCTTGTTGTTGGCAATTAATTAACTGATTTGCTGTTGGCTACTGTATTTATTAGGTCCCATATAATAATTGCGATTATTGAGCTCTGGTCACAGCTGCCGCAGCGACCGTAAATTTATGGACAAGTATGGTGGTGAAAAGACCCCCCCACTGATAATCCAAAAGCCATCAAGGTGTTTCGCATTTCGAGGCAATTATTCATGCAGATCGATTGCGCACATTAGCCGAGAACCGCAGCGAATGCTTCGCTGAGCGCAGCTGATTAAACGTTAATTAAGTTCGACGCAAATAGATAGAAGAGGCCGCACAACTGGAAAAGGGCTGTTTTACTTCCGACTCCTCCCTCTCCACTGCCTGAGCTGTCAATCACAACGAAATTAATTAAGAACATTGCCAAAAACGAATAAAAAACGATAGTGGGGTTAAAAAAAATACGGGAAAAACTCGAGCGAAATCAATCGATAAACGCATTGCTGCAATCTATTTTTTCTCTCTTTTTTTGGGGCGAAGAGGGCACAAAAGCGGCAAAAGGGGATTGTTTTTATTTGCACAAATAGCAGGCGTTGGGTCAACACAATGACAACTCAATCAAAGATAAATAAACTGAGTGAGAGCATGCTTCAAGCATTCAAAAGTATGCTACAAAAATAGCCAAGGAGCTTTGCGTGCCTTCGTTTTGTGTAAGTGTGTATGTGTGTGTGTGTGTGTGTGAGGCTTAATTGCTTTAAATCTGGTCGTTCAGGTCAAGCATATTGGCCACTCAGCATTCAGCATTCGCATTCATATCGTGGCAACAATTTAAGCCCTGGCAGCATTTTCAATTAAGATTAAAAATAACAACAAGCACACAAATATCTCTCACAGCCCTTGCCTGCTTAGAGAACTTATGATTCTTCTTTCTATCTTGCAGAGCTCTGAACTGGAATTCAACTGTTGGCCTGCCTGCCAACAGGGCAATTAAAGCGCCAGCAACAAGAACAGCAGCAACAACAACAGCCATTTTTTAATTACAAAACATAACGAATTTGAAAGCAAATCCTGAGCTTTGCATTTACCAAGTTTCCAAGTGATTAATTTCACAATACCAACAACGACGCCAGCGCACAATTTAAGCCAATTAAACGAGCGAGCGAACGAGCGAGCAAGCGAATCTACTGCTGACTGTTAACAAGAACAACAGAACAACAACAAGGGACAGAGGGACAAACAAATGCCGCCATGAGTTTCCTCAGCTCCATGCAACAATATGTAACAAGTGGCATATCGAGTTTGGGACTCGGCAATCGTCGCTTCTCGCTGTCGCGCCAGGAGTCCAGTGAACAGCAGACCAATGCAGGCGGCATGCCATCGCAACAGCTGCTGCTGCCCCAACAGCAGTCGCAGCAACAGCAGCAGCAACAACAGCAACAGCTGGCCCCGCCACAGCAACACCAGCTGACGCCGCAGCAGCAACAACAGCACCAGCAGCAGCAGCAGCAACAACACGGCCACGCACCGTTGCAACAGCAGGCGAGCATCGGCAGCGGTCTGGGCCTAAGCGGTGGCAGCGTTTACGGCGCACCCACACAACCAACAGCGGGCGTGGCAGCAACAACGGGAGGCAGTAATTACCCCGCCGGCGGCGTCGTAATCGGCAATCCGAATGCCACTAATCCATTACTAGGTAAGCTTCTATTTTCGTCTCTTTCTGCTTCGCCATGCCACACACCCACATACGCACACACACACACGCATACACATGCGACGTGTGATAAATGAATGGAAGCTACTCCTGCTGGGCAAAGTGTGTCAAGATTAATGAAACTCCATGACCAATGGAAAGACACTTATTATATTTGATGAATGTCGGGGGCGCAAAGCAATTTTAACACGCTGCCAAAGTCTAATTAAATACAAAAATAATTATGATAATCATTCGTTTGGTATGAGAGCCAGAAATACAAACGATAGACACCAAGGCTGGTTTGATTTGGTAATCAGAAATGATTGGAATGATTTCATATCGTGGCTGCTATTAAGCATTATAATTTTGTGAAACGTTGTCATGGAAAATATTGATGAAAATAGAATCGAATAACAACCATCTAATACTTATACAAATTCAATTCGTTCGTTCTCACTTTATGTATTTATTTTATCTACGTTTTCGATTGCTTAATTTACCAACTTCAAACAGTAATCTGGCAGCTGTAACTGAAGGGCAAATTTGCGAAAGCGTCAGCCCTCTAATCAAACTAAACCGTAGATTAACTCGAGCTTAAACATGCTGTTGATTGGCGCTCGAACAAGTTTCAAAATGCCAAAAAGATTTCACAAATGCTGTGCAACATGTGTGAATACATTAGCAATAAAGCCAGCTGAGTGTAGTTGCCATAGAGTTAAACAATGCGTAGCGGTTGAGTAAACATGCCAAATGAAGGCAGAACGTATTTTGGTAATGAAATCCAGTTATAACTGCTGTGATTTAAAGCACAACCTGCAGAACTTGATTTGCATTTCATCTATTTATTATTAACTGAATCGTATTTTTGTGTGTTGATTTCCACCGTACGAAACACAATTTTGCGCTTTGTGTTGTTTTGTGTTATTTTCATTTTTTTTATGCCTTGATTTTTCGTATTATTTCACATGGCGTATACGCCATGTTGTGTGGAAATTTCAAAATGAAATCGAATCGCAACAGCTGCACAAAAGTCATAAATAAACAAAAGTCGAAAACAATGCAAAAACTAAAACGCATGTACAACATGCACACACATGTTTTAGAGAGTTGGGCGACTTAGCAGGAAGGTATGGAGAATGTAAGATGTGGGGATGTAAGCGATAGCTTTGTCATTGGCAAGCCGCAGAAATGCAAACGGCAAAAGTTTATTGAATCTGCCAAGCGTTATGTTCGAAGTGGAAACGCAAATTTTACAACCGTTTTTGCAGCAGCACCAAATGTGACCGAAAAACTTTTTGGCATTTGCTGCAAATTGGCAAGAGTTGAGGCATCTCTTCCGTTCTCCTTCCCCTCCCCTTCTTCTTTCATATCCTTGGCGTCTCAGTTCTCGCGAATATGCTTAGGCAAATATGCGCAGCGATATGCAAGACACCAGTAAGCAATCAACATGCATATGAGGGCCCACTCTTCTGTGTGTCTGCTTAGCAAACACATTTTGAAGTCAAGACACAGCTGAGCTCGAGCTGTGGGCTGCTGTGCTGTCGTTGCAGGCCGCAAAAACCGCTGTCGCTGCTACTAATATTGCTGTTGTTGCTGTTGCAGTTTCCTATCTCTGAAATTCCTGTGCTTTGCTGTGCTGTGCTGTGTGGATCGTGGCATTTTGCTTGGCTTTTGATTTACAAACGTCTCCAGCATGTGAATCAAATTGAAATTGGCTTATCTTGTTGCTCGAGCCACGAACGAGCGGTTTTTCTGGCCACAGCAACCGACGAGATAGAGCAGACCATCAACTCTCTTCTCTATCTCACTTTCTCTCAGCTGTTGTGCGGGCCAACTTTCAGTTTACGAGCTTACTTTGTGCTCGTTCAGCAACTGAACAATTTTTAGCAAGTTTTTTTTAGATTTTTGGTTGTGTTTTTTATTTGCTGGCTTTTGCATAAGCAGCTGTCTGGCTTTCGTGACGAAGCCGCAGCAATGGTTGAACAAATGGAGTGACAGCAGTGTCCTTAGCCAAGCCAACAATGTCCTTGTCGCTGCCAGCAATAACACGAATAGCAGCAGCACGAGCAGCAGCAGCAGCAGCAGCAAGAGCAGCCGCACAAATGCATGTCAAGGTTGTGGTTGTGTTGCCTAGAACATCGCATCGCATCTCCACCGCATCCACATCCACATCTCCTTGTATAGCCTCAGCGACGTATTCAACTCACGCCACATTGACCGCATCACATTGACTTCACTCGGGTGGTTGGTTCTCTGGCTGGTCTGGGCTGGGCTGACTGGCTTGTTTCCTTCCTATTTCCTTTCCTTCTGCCTGTTGCCGCCTCCCACAACTTGCGCCAAATTGCAGTTGCCCCTAATCCATTAACATTCGCTTCACTGCTAAGTAGTTCCCATTGTATCAAAAGTTACGACCGTCGCTCTCTAGTTGTTTATCGCGAATTGCAAGAGTCTCTATAAAAAAGCGAATAGCAAGTAAAAAAAATTAAATGCGAATGAGGGGAGCGCGCAAATAACTCAAGTAAACAACATGAAAACGTAATTTGACTTATGCGATACTTTGCGAGCTTATTATTCGTACAAACTCGCTTTCCTGCAAACTGTTTCGATTTTTTAAAGTTATTTTCTCTGTCAGCATCACATCGATAAATCTCAATAGTTATTTACTGTCTGTGAATCTTTACTGGGTGTACAAATACTTCGATTAAAGAGCTTACATATTTGTTGAGAGTTGTGTCGAGTTCAGTAGTTGTGTACAACAGTTTATTAGATCACATAAAACTAATATTTAATTAAAAATTACAAAATTTCATATATTGCCAATGAACAAAACTTTATAACTTCGGTGAATTTGATATCAATCACTTCATTTATGATGAGACGTTAACAATAATAAACAAATTATGTATATTTTTTAAAAACATTTTATGTGACATTTATTTATTAAAATATACCAATATAATACAAATTAAAACAAAATAAGAACAGTTTAGTTATAATGCGTAGACGTTCTTTGTTTAAATTGCAATAGAAATAAGTTAATAATATAACTTATTATATAATATAAATTCAAAAAAATAAGTTAAATACACATATGTATATGATCTACGAATTCCAAAATATATATTTTTTATATAGAAAAGTCGCTGTTATCAAAACTAATCTCCTATTATTTTAAAAAACTTTTTGAATTAATTTCAATATGTACAGAGAGTATTGCAGTGGCAAGCAGACGCTTATTTATTAAGTACGAAAATGAGTCAAATGGACTCTGGCGGCTAGTGCATTGAGTAATGTATTTTTCAGAATATTTCCTTATTATTATGCCATTTACTCCACAGGGTATCCGAAGGTGGCAGGCAGCGGCGGCGCCGCAGGAGGCGCCAACTCATCGTCCGCTGGGAGCACGCCCATCAATTCGCGTCGTCAATCGCGGGCCCTGGAGTGTTTGGCGCCGCCGCGTACTGGTTCATTTCGTAGTCGGAATTCGCCACTGCATCAGCCGGATCCGCCGCCGCGACCGCCGTTGGCATTCTGCAAACGTCGCCTCAGTTGGCCCGAGGTCGATCCGCGCTCCAACTCGGGGTAAGTGAAAATGGCAGATGCTGATGATGCTGATGATGCTGATGTTGCTGATGATGTGCGAAAAGCCGCAAATGAATTTCGATATTAACTAAGTGACGGCCTGATGGGCTCTGCTCTGGCAGCATGTTTGCTCATTATAATTAACTACAGCCAACCTCGACAGCTACAAATTTGTGCATGTGTGTGTGAGCTGCATAAATTAAATGGAGCCTGGGCCTAATGAGCGTCTTTTGGGGATTCTGGCCATAAATAATCAAGTTTCGCAATTCGAATGGAGCATAGGGCTAGAAATAAAATGAATTATTTACCAATTAATTAATGTACTTCAATTGCTGTTGTCTAACGTTTGTTTTCAATGCTCTCTCTTAACTTTTGAGTCGACCTTCATAATTATGTAATTATAAAAGTTTCGCGCTCTCTTTGCAAGTTCTTCGTTTTGGTTTCCTTTATTTTATTTTATTTTTTTTGAGTTTACCACCCTTAGAGCGCGCTGTTATTTGGCCAAGAAACTTGCGGCACAGACGCCTAAGTCTATGCAACATTGGCAGTTTCAGATGCGGGCCCGTGCCCCTAACCTTTGAGTTGGTGAAACTTTTTGGCCAACACATAGAATCAGCAAGAAAACGAGAAGTGAGAAGTGCGTGAAATACAGAGAGAGAGAGGGTGAGAGAACGAGGCATCTCCTGATGTTCTGTTTAAGGCAACAGTGAGCACTACACGCGCAAGCTTGCAACATGCTGCAGCCTGCCACAACGCCGTCGTCGAGCTGCCATCTCGTTGCCTGCTTTGCATAATGTGGCTTCAGCTTAACCTGAAAATGTGTGCATAATGAGCGTTTGGTCTTGAGGTTACATTTAATTAAGCATGAAATGAGATTTTATAAGGTGTTGCTTTAAGAAATATGCATTTTGCTTGTAAACGCGATACGCGCCTTCAGTCTGTGAGTCGCTGGATGTGGTGGGCGGTTGGCGCCGTTTCTTATGAAATTACCGAATAAACGGCTTCACTAACCAGTTATTGCTTAGCAACTACTTATTAATTAAATGCTTTCAAACTACATGCTTTTAATGGAGGGGCTGCTTCAAATGTTGCTGTCAGACTGTTGATCTACTGCAATACAAAGTAAAGCAGTGAAGTTATTTACAGACTGTTAATCTGCTGCAGAAGAAACTAACCGACACTGTTGATTAACATACTGTTAATGTATATTCAGATAACAGCAAAATTTTATTTACATTTGTTGTTATCTCATGTCAATGAAAATAATAACCAAACTAATAGATTAAGGTGACATTTTAAAACCCTGCAGGCAATGGAAAATATAAAATTATTACAATTATAATAATTCAAACAGTTGCTAACGAGTGCCTGTTAATTGCTCTATGCGCTTCCTACTCTTTTCTAAAAATGCTGTTAACAGAATCTACTTTGTCAATTAAGCAGCATAAAATATTCAATTAATTAGTCAGAAAGTTGCAATTACTAAAACCGCAGGCATTAAACAACACAGCAAATGCGGAATCAAAAATTCATTATGACATCAACATCAACATAAACAAATGGAAATGTGGCGATTAATTAAATACTGGAAGGCAAACAAAAGCAAACAAATTGAAATGCCAAAGTCGCATTAGTTGGCAATTTATTTGCCACAAAACTCATCGAAAGCAAAAAGATTCGAAAACCAGAGACTGGGAAATGAAAAATAAAATGTAGAAAAAATAATGAATAATTGGCAAACTAAAGGAAAAGTTCAAGCTCAGTGACTCGAGTGCCAGTGGCAGGATTTGTTTACCTACACTTGAATATTGCGACAAGATAAATACAAAATAAATAAATAATAATAACAGCGACACAAAAGTTGTCAGAAAAAAGTTTTCTGTGGGCAACAGCAGCAGCAAAAAAATATAAAAAAAAGCAAGAGCAAAAACAGTAAACAGACCGAAAACCGAAACTGAAACTGAAAAGAGAAAACTCAAATGAGAATCGTTAAGAAATTTAAGCTGAAATTGAGTAAGCGACAATGACATCGAGAACGAAGCGTCAACGACCAAATCACAAAGCGAAAAGTTTAAAATTAAATTTTTAGCAACAACTAATAATTGGCAGACTTATTGACTCAAAGATACTACGCAACAGTTGCAAGCTCGCCAACTTGCAGCTGTTTGCTGCTATAGCTTAGCTACCCGCTGCACTCTTCTAATGGCCAAAGAGTATGATAAATGTCAACTTCTGGCCAAGTTGCAAACAATGCAATGTGCTCGACACTCCGAAAAAGTGTCGACAGCAAAGTGTTGGTCATATTTTGAGCCAGGCTAAAAAGCAAAAGCAAAAGCAAAGTACAAAACAGTTTATACAATTTTTGTTGTTTTATTTTTATTATTTTGCTAGTCCCGTCATAAACGTTAAAAAAAATCTCGAAGCGCCATAGCGACCGAGACTTAAGCCGCTTAGCAGCTGCCCATTTTTGTGCTGAGTGTGAAAAGTTTTTCCGCCTTTTTTCCTATATATATGTAGGTAAATATATACTTTAAAGCGAAAAAAGTGAGATTATGTTGCTGTGAGACGGTGTGTGTCATGCAAATCAAATGATTAGGCACAACATCATCAGATTTGCCAAACTGTTTTGGCCCTTCGGCAGAAAAGCGAACAAACAAACAGGAGTTGCAGGGCGTATGATTAATATCAAATTTAATCGAGTCACACGCAGAGATAGCGGCAGAGTTTTCAATAAAACTTGCTGCTAAATATGTATTTGTATACAATTAGCGTCACAAGACAAGCGACAGGCGAACAAGGCATATGGCCAACTTAAAAGTCGACCCTCATCAATGTTGAAAAAGGTTTGACAATGCCGAATGGAAATGGAAATGGAAATGCGGGAGGCGGGTGGCGATAATGCGAAAATGTGAAATGAAAATGCGAATACTTAATACTTATGCAAAAGCATATTGACAGTGCCAATTAGAGAGGCGGCTGACAGAGTCGATAACCGAACAACCGCCCAACAAAAAAATGCCGCTTGATCAAATGAAGTGTGGCACACATACTCACACACATCAAACACATGTGAATATATATACTCATGAATATACCCTTTCCTCCCTCCTCCTATGCCCTTTTGCAGTGTGCAGGAAACGGATGGCTCGTATTTTGAGAATTTTACATCGTTGGGCTGGAAACGTGAAAATCGTCGCATGTCGGCAACGCGTGCGGCCGAATCACGTGCCGAGGCTAATCCTGAAAATGAACGTGATCCACCAGCGCCCGAGGAGTCCATTGACCGTCAGGACGAAAAGGAGAAGCTCTACATCGAGGTGCTGCACACCATTGCCAACACGGTCGGCGCCCCGGCGCCAGGCGGACAGGTAAGAGTGGAAGAAGACTGACACAATTTACATAGAAATCAATACGAGTGAGGGGTGCTTGGGGGGAAGGATGGGCGGCCTGGCAGCACGTATGAATCTTTGATTAAGGTTGCGTTCAACCCGCTCAACTTATGCAAATAGTTGGAAATTATACAAACTGTATTTTAGCTGAACATTAACGAGCAAATTTTTGTGCCAGTGTGTGTGTGTGTGGGTGTGTGTGGGGCACCCGAGGGTAGAAGAGCCCGCGATGATAGATGATTGAAAGACCCAGTTAATCACATGCGTTTAGCCCCCAAAATGTTGTGCAGTTTAAATGATTAATACCGGTTGCTCCAGAAGCCGCAAATGGATTAGGCCGAAGATGAAACTCAAGTCTATCGAAATGCGAAGTCGGTGTAAGAAATTTATCTTTTGCTGAGTGGTCAGCAAATGCAATTATAAAAGTGATTCTCGACCGTTTTCATTTCGATTGTAATTTTCCAATACGTTTCTTTGCCTTCTTTTTCCTCGGCTCCTCTAACTCTCAACTTCATTTTTCAATTATCGTTTTTAATTTAACAGTAAGAAAATTGCACAACTAATGAAACTTGAGCTGACTGTAGTCGAGTCACTCATGGCATGAGTGACTCGACTAAGCTGAAGGGGTGAGTGTTCTGAAAGTTGCACGAAAGGCGGAACGGTTCGAGGCAAGGAGTATAATAAAAGTTTCAATGGCGGCGGTGGCGGCAGCGGCGGCTGCGGCAAAATAACGTTAGTCCTGCTGTGATTGAGTTGAAGCTGGTCAAGTCTCGCGGGGCTTTTGGCCCTAGCCAAGAAAGTCGAGTCACTAAAGTTATTTATTCCGTCCCGGAACGGCTCAGCAGGCGGCTCAGCAATGTATCCTCCACCTCCTCCTTTCGTCCTTCGCACTTTGCTTTTTCTTGCTTTCTTTTAATGGAAAATAATTAGAAATAAATGCGAGGCAGCTGCAACTGGGTTAATGTTTTTAATATAAACTAATGGACAAATAAATCCGCTCAACTCGACTGAACATACATCAAAAACTTGAACAGCTATAGAGAATTTACTCGATAGAATGAGAATGAAGTCTAATAGTCAAGACGATTGAGTTTTATTTTATAGTTGTTTTAAAACCAAAACTACTTTTTCACCTAGCACTTTAAAAATTATCAGTATAACCAGCAGCACTTTTTTAGTAGTTCTTTAGAAAGCAAAAAACTTTAATAAATTAAAAAAAAAAAAAAAACAAAATAATTATGTTGGCTTAATATATCTAACTAATTCTCGATATTTGCGAAAAATGTGAACTTTAAAGGTAACTTTCCTTATTCTGAAAGTTTCATTATTGTTGTCAACATTAAGTCTGATAAATACAACAATACAGAAATGAAATTCACATGTCGAAATATAATTGATTCCACTAGACATGTACATTCTCAAATGACAGTTGTGTCAGGTGCTTTGATTGAATGTTGAATGCTCGATCAGCTTTGCATAGACAGTTGATTGAATAATTGAGCTATTGATTTGGGGCACTTATAAGAAATGAAGTGCAAAGGGAAGCGCGTATTTGTAGAGGATATGTGGCCAGCTGTGGGACTCTGAAGCATAAAGAGAACTGAAACAGAAACAGAAAAATTCAAACAAATGTGGGCAGGGGAGGGCAATGGGGGCAGAGGGTAAACGGCCAAAGGGGCAGCCGTAGTGGCAGCTGGCAAAGTAAGATTGTTAATAATTTAGATGGACGCTGCCTAGGCGACTGCAGTCAAAGCAATCAAATTAAAATAATACTCCACCAGGACGACAGCAGGAGGAGGAGCTGATGAAAGCGCTTTGCGAAGCGTGTGCAAATCGTCAAGTCAGTCCAGGGCAGTTGGCAGTTGGCAGGACGGGGGGAGAGAGAGAGAGTTGGGGTAAGGGAGGCTTATGAATTCGACAAGATAAATCAATATGGAAAAAATAAGCATATAAAAAAAAGCTGAAAGAGACGAAACAATTTTTTATATATTTCGGGGAGTTTTGGGGGCAGCCAAAAGCAAACAAAGAACACATTTTCGTTGCGTTGGCGGAAGCCAATAAAAATAAAAATTGTTTTTGTTTGTACTGTGAAAATATGCTAATTTATTGAATATGTATTATTTTTTTTGTTGCTGCCCGCTGCTGTCGAAGCTGATGATATTACAATATTGTTTGTTTGCCGTTGGAAAATGCTGGCAAATAAATGACAAAATAATTAAATGAAATTAAATTAAACGCGTATCGCGACAGCAGCGACGCAGCGACGTATACGTAATTTTTGCTGACATGTGTTCATTCTCCGTACTCACACATCTCTGTCTTTCACACATCTGTATAAGTATATATGTATATGTCTGTCTCTTTCGTGCAGTTTGCCCATTACAAGGATGAAATGTATCTGCATGCCCAGCGCGCCTTTGGTGTCAATCCGGATCGTCATTATCGCCTGCTGCACGCCTCCGCCGAGGATAAACCAAAGATAATCGTCCTCTCTGCGGTCGTCATAGAGGCGGATGGCCTCGAGGCAAAGGATGCCAATGGTAAGATGCTGAACACACACACACACATCTCCTCCTCTGGCTTCGCCTTCCTTCCTTCCGGCTCCTACTCGAATGCCCAATGTATCAATCTGTCAAGAGTTGTGTGTAAATATTTTTTTTTTCTTAGTTTACAAATTGATTTTGCGGCTGCCTCCATAATTGCATTATGAATTTGAGTGCGTGTGCGTCTATATATGCGTGGGTGTATGTGCATGTGTGTGTTTTTGTGTGTGCAAATCAAAAAGCCAAACGAGGCATCAATAAACTGTGTGTGTGGCATATGTGCCCTGCACGCATATTTAACATTTTCTCTTAGCCATTTTTATTTCGGTTTCTGCCCCTGTCACAGTTACAGCAAACTCCCCTCCAACTTTTTGCCGCCTCCCTCCATCAGCTAGACCAAATCACTTCTTCTCCTTCTTCGTCCCCGTCTCCGTCTCCTAGTCGAGCGCCGAAGTCATCGACTTTGTTCCGCAGCTCGTTCAATAAATTTGCAATTTAATGCTTCCCATTTTGTTCATTATGCTCGAGAGCAGCAACAGGAGCAGCAGCAGTCGTAGCCGTAGCGGCAGCGATGTTGAAGGCAACGCAATTTCGCATTTTAATGTGCTCAAGGATGTGTAAGGAATACGTTGAGTGCCGTTGCTGCCTGCCACACAGCAGTGCACTGTTTGAAGGTCCTGCCAGTTGGCAAACTTCTCGCTACCATCTGCTAAATGTACTGCTGACGGCTGCCGTCTGCCGTCTGCTGCCCGCCTCCAGCTTCCTTGACTGCTGCCTGTGGGTCAACAACAGGAACAGCAACAGCAACAGCAACAACAATTCGTTGCCAATGAGACGTGGCTGATGAGTGGAGTCGCTTTTGTTTGGGGCATCCTCAATTGGCAAATAAGCCGTTTGCCAGTGCTCAAGGCTGATGGCTGTTGCCTTGCGGCTCAGGTTCACTTTTCATTAGCAGTAGCAACAGCAGCAATCGCAATCGCTGCTATTTCAGGTCAAGCATGAACTAGCACAGCACTTCCAAATACTCCAAATCCCAGGGAAAACCAAAGCCCAACCTCGAGTCTCTGAATTAAAGACGCACCGCCCATTAAATCGATTATCATTTCTCTGTTTGTTGGTTTCTTGTGCTTGCCAGTTTTATCAGCATTGCCATTGTGTGCGTTTGTGAGCTCCTTAGATTGCAGTGTAACGATTCAGTTTTTATTAGTTTTCTCGAATTAACCAATCAGTCGGTAGCCCAAATTAACAAATTAATTGCCAATAGTTTTCGAAGAATTCTTTCGTTAATCAGTTGTTGAAATTATTAATGAATGAATTGAAATAAGAAACTATTGTAGAATAGTCTTTGCTTTTTGATTAATTCTACGGCAACTGTTTACTATAATAATCAAATCGATTGAATTACGGCAAATGTAGTAGCATGAATATAGACACAACAAATGCTATCCATTTGCTAATGCTGAAGTAAACAAATTTTTAAATGATTTTAAAAGCCATACACCAATAAAGACATTAGGGCTAAAATTCAATAAAAACTTGGATAACTAATATTCATTGTACACTTAAATTTGTTAAAATTATTCGCTTTTTGATCAAAGCCAAATTTATCAGCTAATTTTTTAATATATTTGAAATGGAAGTTAGCAATTTGATATCTTATTAATTGGTCGCTTTTAAATTCTCTCCTTGTTCATGTATTGTGAAGACTTCAAACAACATTTTCCGGGAAGAACAAAGAAGAAGAATTGAAAGAAGTTGTGTACGCAGTAAAAAAACTGTTAATCAAGCGAGTTTTACGAAAAATGTTTTACGAAACTAAATGCCATAGGTAGGAAGTACAGCAAGTGAAGCCATATCTGGCGTTGAATGTCGTTAAATGTGCCTCAGCTAGAGTTAAATAGTTGTGCCATACTTGCTACTGTCGTTATTGTGTGTGGAGTGTGCGTGTATAAATCACAGGTACTTAATAATTGAGCGGCACTTTATGCAAATGAAATGTTAATCATACGCCATGTGTGCACATGTATGTGAGTGTGTGTGTGTGTTGCCAGCTGACGCCCGTTCAAGTGCTTGCTCGGTTGGCTTGATTGGCTGCAGGCATCTGCCATTAATTGCCATTTAATGTCACTGGCAATTTCATTAATGCGACACCAAATCCTCCTTGCATGCACATTAACTGTTTCTTTTGTCTGCTCTCTTCTTTTCTTGTGACAGGCTTCTCGGATCCGTACTGTATGTTGGGCATACAGCCGGACGGCGGTCCGCCCGTGTCGCCGCTGCCGCTGCCGCCGACTCCGCGCGCCCTCTCCGCCGATATGAGCGGTGGCTTTGATAACAGTGCCACGGACTCGCCACCGCATCGCAAGCACAGTTTTCGCTTGAGTTTCAAGCGGCGCGAGGCTGGTCGACGGGAGCAGCGCGACTCGCTGGGCGGCCCAGTGCCGGCGAAGCTCATCAAGGCCACTAGCATTAAGCCGCACACGCTTAGCCCCAAATGGAACGAGAAATTCAAATTGTAAGTGCATTCATTCATTCCCCCATCTTGCGAAACTCATTTCCACCTTAGTTCGTTGCGCAATTGCGCGCGCAATTGAACAATTGTGAGGGCATTTAAATTCAATCACGTGTCCATTATCTGCCAAATCGATGGCTGCTCAATGGCGAATTTACTTCAAATTATTCAATTACGTTTGCCTTTTGTCAATTTCGGTCTAGCGCGCGTTTCGGAATGCGTCTTAATGCGCCAAAAAATAAAAAAATAAGAAAAAGAAAAAGAAGAAAAGTTACTCCAGGGACAGACACTTTATTTACGTCTTGCCGCATGACAAATGTACAACAACGTTTTTATCTGTTGCACAGCGATCTATCTCGCTGGGTGTATTCATTTGCCGTTATTTACGAGCTTTGGGAAACAATTTTAACTGCAACATCAAATCAACCATAGTCGTAACAATTGCAATTTCAATTCCAATCGCAATCGCTATCGCAATCGTATTCGCAATCAAATTTATGTTGCAATTGCATCAAAACAAGCGACCAAAATGGGCTTTAAACCAGATGTCAGTTGAAAACGAAGTTGGATAACAACGAAATCGACGACGACGACGACTGTGCATGTGTGTGTGTGTGTGTGTCCATAAATATAAAAATTGTGTATAGCCTATAAAATAAACGGCGCGGCAAACAGCAGCTGCAAACGGAACAGAACGAGTGAGAGAGAGTAGAAAAAATGTAGTATACTTATGAGCGCACGCGCTAATTAGAGAAATTAATGAGCCGAGCGTCGTCGAGTCGAGGGGCGTCTGTCCGCACCATATACCGACCATATATACCATTTATTCCCTTTGCCCTCTTTAGCGACATCGATGACATCAACACGGACACCTTCCACTTGGACATCTGGGACCACGATGACGAGAGCTGCGTCATGGACGCCGTCTCGCGACTGAACGAGGTGCGTGGCGTGCGCGGATTGGGCCGTTTTTTCAAGCAGGTCTGCCAGTCGGCTCGCCAGGGCTCGCAGGACGATTTCCTTGGCTCGGTGAATATCCCTATCTCGGAGATACCTTCCACGGGTCTGGATGCCTGGTTCAAGCTCGAGGCGCGCAGTCATCGCAGCACAGTGCAAGGACGCATACGACTCAAGCTGTGGCTGTCGACACGCGAGGATCGCGGCAATGCGCCCGAGGAAAACAACGAGCAGCAGCTGCGCAAGATCGAGCAGCTGCAAATGGTCTTCATGCAGCACGAAGTGACCACGCACGAGCCATCGTGGACCTGGTGCGGCGATCTGCCCGGTCCGGCGCTCACCATTCTCCACCAGCTGGCCGTGCAGGCGGAACTCAGTGATCTGCAATGTGCCATGGCGAGGTAGGTTTAATACCCGTAAGACCCTAAAGTCCGTTATGAATAGCAAGATTATAGAAATAAATAAATTGCCTATAGGCATTAGCAATATGAAACCAAGGGTTGTACTATAAAGTAATAATTTAAATTTGTGATATATATTTTACAATTATTTGCAAGTACGTTAATATTTGTTAACATAGTAAATGAATTTCACAGCTTTTGCTTATTACAATTGATAAAAAATACCTTTAGTAAATATTAAAAGCAAACGACATCAAATAAAAATTTGCCATGCATATTTGCCTAAAATCGTTCCAATAAATTCGGAGAAGACAAGAAAACCCTTCAAGATTACTTATGTGTCGTTTATTGCATCGCTTTAAAATATATTTTAGTGTAGAGAATCAAAGGAACGTAATTTTATAGCTGAAGTTTGCAAATTCAGAATAAGAGACAAAGTATTAACGATGCTCTAAATCGCAGCTGCAGACTTTTGTTTTTAGTTACGGGTATCTCACAGTCCCACGTCGCACGCTTTTCACACTAATGTTGCGGTTGCTTTACTTGGCTGCTTGCAGATATGTGGCCGCAGCCAGACTGAATCGCTCGACACCACTGGACCCAAAGTTTCTGCACCGCCTGCTGAGCGATGTGGAGAAGCAATGGAATCAGCCCAATCAAGAGGCACTCACGCGCGATCTGGAGCAGTGGTTGGCCGAGGCAATGAACGGCTTTGTGGAGCGTTCGTTGAATCAGATACGTCGTCATCGGGACATCTTTCCAGCGTTGAATCCGCCGTCGCTTATCCGTTTAGAATTCCTGCTGCGATGTCTGGGCCTCCTCGGATCGATGCGGGCCTTTCGTGCCGTCTGCCCGTTCAACAAGGGAGTGCGCGGCGAGGTGGTGAATGCATTGCGCAAGGGCTCCATCATGTGGGGACAGAATGTGCTGCGCGAATCGCAGTGCTTGCCCAATCCATTATCGAATTTCGTAACAACATTAACCGCCGACATCCAGCTGGGCCAGACCTACTATCATGCGCTCTTCGACAAGTGAGTAAACGACCCCTGATTACAGCTATATGTCCTCTTCCTCCATCCGCCATCGTCTTGGCATTGCAGCATTGAATTAAATATTTGCGGCACGTGTCCCATATAAAACACACTTCAAGGCTGCCGCCCGCTGTCCGTTCAAATAAAATTCACAAACAGTTTAACAAAACAAACAGCTAACATCGAATTTGACCTACAACCCAACTGACCCCTGCAGTTACGTCATGTGTGTATGTTCGTGTGTGTGTGTGTGGGTGTGTGTGTGTGTGTTGCAAGTACTTCAGTGCTAACCCAATTGAATGGCAGCCGAAATGTTGGTCCTTTTGAAACTGCGACGTTGCCGGCGAATTGGCCAAGTTTATAGTTGCCACTAATCAGCTGGTCACTTGTTAGTTGTTTAAAAGCTTCCTAATGAGTGCCGAGTACCCGATTTGATTTCTTTTATCTGATTTGTGGCAAGCTTAAACTGAAACTGAAATGCAAACCGATTTCCCCCGAACTGCAGTCATTGGATCGTTTATATCGATTGATACAGATGTCTAACAGTTGGCGGCAGCTATTGAGTCCAATCTACTATTTTAATTTTGAAGTAATACGACAGTAAATTGCCAAGGGCATTGGATCAAATTGCATAGTCAATAATATGGAATTCATTTTACAAAGGTAGAGGATTGGATTGTAGACTCAGTGACTGTTCTTTCCTGGGTTTGGATAAGGAGAAGCTACAGCAGAGTTGGGTTCTTAAATATGTACAAATTTTTCGTATCAACAATCTTTACCGGTTGCTATGACGTGGGTTTTTCAACACATCCAATCTTCTCGACTAGCTGTTAGCTCCCATTTTCATTTTAATTCTATATCACCGACAATTTAATGATATACATCTAGATGCCTCGTTTTCGTCTTTGTACTTCCTTCGAGCTGAACTAATTCGAAAGCTATCCAACACTGGTCAGTCACTTTCGTGCAAGTCATCTAATCAGTCACATATTCGGCAGTTAACGTGCCCATTAAGGGTTCATAATGAGCACATCAAGTGGCTTACGGACCTAAGCCTCAAATTAATTGCGCTGTCATAAAAATGCGCTCACGTTGTGTCCTTCGATGTGCCCCATCACCCCATCGCCCAAGCACGAGGCCGCTGGACAGGCAGCTCAATGTGGCCGGACTTAACGTGATGGCGAAAGTGTTGCACGCAAATGTCGTCTGAAGAGCCAAGCAAATGCTGCAGCTAATTTCAAATGAAACGTGAAACTTGCACAATCGATTTTCAGCTTAGTGATACAGCTCCTGCCCCCTCACCGCACTCCCCACTGGCCATTCATGCCCCGCTGAGAGTTGCAGTTAAGCAGCTTGCAAGCACAACGAAGCCTTCAGAGATGAAACATCTATGCTTTGATTATGCTCGATATTTTCAGGCTAGTAAGGAATATCATATTTTAACATTTGTGTTGTAGGAAGTAGAGCAGACTGAGAGTGCACGCAAGTTCTGAATTAGTTAGCTCAAGTGCCAGAAAATGTAGGAACAAAACTCATCAGACAGATCAATTTGGTTTAGAACTTGATTATTTTGAGTAGGTACGTACATCAACAAATTACTTAAATAGAAAAGTTGCTCAACACAATACCTAATTGTTGATTTATGATTTGTTATTGGTATCGAAGATCAAACTCTAATGATTAACGAGTATTTTAGAGTCGGGTATGCGCTGACTTTCGCTCGTAGCTACTCTCTTATCGCTCTTTTTTCCATTGCGTCCAGATTATTCCCTTTTGTGCACTACATTTGCTATTCTGTTTTGTTGCACGCAGCACGAATGGCATCCAGTACTTCAGCATCATCTACAAACAGTACGACGCCATGGTCGGCGAGGAGGTCTACACACGCATGGCTGCCGGCCAGGTGCCCGGAGTGCGGATGAATTTGTCGCAGTACGCGGTGCTCGAGGGCGACGTTGAGCCGGTGGACACGAAGCCGTTCGAGTTGTTCCTGGCACTGCAGGAATTCTGCCAGCTGAAGCGACACCTGTCCGCCCAGCCGCAGCCGCCGGAGAAGCCGCTGGCGCTGAGCAACAGCCACGAGTGGTTCATACCGACCTTCGAGCGGTGGATGATGATCAGCAAGGCGAAGGCGTTGCAGCGCATTCGAGCTGCCATCCGCATGGATGCGATATGCGAGGGGGAGCGCATAGTGCGCTACAGCAGCTCCTCGGTGGACACGGCCAGCACGCTGCTGAACATCAAGGAGTTCTGGAAGGTGATCAATTGGCCAGACGAGGACACGGCCATCATGCTCGAGTCGCAGCTCATCGACGTCGTCTGCTCGGCGGCCATGCACTATTGTGATCTCATACACACAACCCTAGCGGACAGCGGCTACTATGAGCAGCAGGGACCATTCCGCTGCTCCGACGACATGTGTGTGACGGTCAACAATGTGGAGTACGTGCGTCGCACACTCGCCGAATTCCGCTCCGATGAGCAGCCGCTGGAGGAGTCCGCTGACAATCTGCTCGAGTCGAGTCTGACGCACATGGAGAATCGCTGCGAACGCATTTTGTCCAAGTTGGCGCCACTGATGCAGATGTCGCTGCAGAAGGCCGTATTCCACTTGGCCTGGTCGCCGGACTCGTTGCCAGCCAATCAGGCGATTGTGCCGCTGCTCGAGTATCTCGATTGCCATTTGGCTGCGCTGAATAGCGCTCTGCTCACCAAGAACTTCAATCGTTCGCTGCGCTTCATCTGGAAGACGGTGCTGGGCGAGATGTCGCGTCAGATGGAGACGGGCGATGAGACCGATAAGCCAACCCATTTCCACAAGCGTCTCTACGAAGCACTGCAGCTCCTTGTCGACTTCTTCCACGCCGAGGGCCAAGGACTGCTGCTGGAGTGCCTGCACACCGAGGACTTCTGGCGCATCGAGCAGCGTCTGCAGTTCCACAAAACCGACACGGATCGCCTAATCGACATGTTCTACTTGAATCGATTGCGTGAGCAGCTGGTGGCTGTCAGTCCCGGACCTTATGGTTCGCTGGCTGTGCGCGCGTACTTCAATCACGACTCGCTGTGCGTCGAGGTGCTGCATGCAAGGGATGTGGTGCCACTCGATCCGAACGGGTTCAGTGATCCCTTCGTGGTCATCGAGCTGCTGCCGCGTCGCATCTTCGTGCACTGCATGGAGCAGCAGACCAATGTGCACAAGGTGAGTAGAGATGGGTTGGGTACAGAAAGAATAATCAAATATGCTAGAATGAAATTTTCTTCTGCCTGTCAATTTGTAGAATATAATATATATTTTAGTGATAAAATTATATTATATACAGTATAATTATATTATAGAGTGAGATAATAGTTTAATATTGGTTGGTTTTGTTTGGGAAGAAATTTATTTTTTTTTTAATGTTTCTCGTTTCAATATTATATTTATATTTGCTATTCATTTTTAACAGGCTTGTGTCACGTTTGAGATTCTTAGTTTCAACATCAAAATGAATATTTCTAGATCAAGATTAAGATTGAAATGAAAACAAGTTGTCATTGGTCTTTGAGCAGTCTCTATGGCAAGGATTAGGTGATTTCATTTCAATTGCATTTCCATTTGGTTGCAGCGCACACTAAATCCCATTTTCGATGAGTGCTTTGAGTTCTCGGTGACGCTGGAACAGTGCCTCAGCGAGGGGGCGATGATTTGTTTCACGGTCATGGATCACGATGTGTTTACAGCCAATGACTTTGGTGGCGAGGCCTATTTGGCTTTGGGCAACATACCCGGTGTGGCCGACTATAGCACTAGTGTGGATAACTTTCATGGGCTTAAGCAGATTGAGCTGCCGTTGATGCAGCAAAAGGATAAATGTGAGTAGCAAACTAACAACGGTCACCACACCACACTTCTCCAGCACGTTGCCTCAATATTGACTTTGATTTGCAGGCAATCCAATTTTGCAAATCCTTGAGCTGCGCATCAATGACAAACAGGCGCAGGACTTTGTGCGCAAACAGAAGGCCCGCTTCATCAATTGATTCTAAGTCCAGGTGAGCAGCGTTCGATGCGTTTGAAAAACGCATCTATCTCTCTTCAACATGCAATAAAATTGCAATGGACTCAAACGACAAAAAAGTGTATAAAGTTCTTAAGCAAAACACTTACGAATATTCGGCACTGTAACTATTAATATTATTATTATTATTATTATTATGATTATTATCATTATTATTATGATTGCTTGAATGAAACGATCATTGTAGATGTCGAAAGAAATTTCCTTACCTTCCAACCTTAGTCCTAATCCTCCACCTTGTGTCCTTTTCTGTTTGTAAATGTTTGCAAATTGAAATTCAAATGGTGCATAAAGTAACAAGTTACGGAGCATTTCACGGGCATCGAATCGATATCAACATCGATTCGAGAGAGAATCCAAATGGAAGCCTAAATGTTCTAAAAAAAAAAAAAAAAGTAAAAGTAACACAAAACGGAAAAGAAATTACGATTCGATTACGAAGAAAACTAAATGAAAATTTATTGTTAAATTACGAGTACTTGAAAAACTCATACACACACATTAGGGACTATCTAAGTAGTAGCGTAGACATTGCTGAAATTGCCACAATTAAGCATACAAATATTAAAATAACTAAATTAATTAATCGTAACATCAAATATACATATTACTTGTAGCTCTACACTGACAACTACGAACATTTCTAGCACCCAGCTGCGTTTTGAAGACTTTTACTAAAAAACAAAAAAAAAACCAACACGACTAATAATAAAACACACGACATTTGAATTCATCTTCGGTTAATCGAAGTAAAATAAATGCTTGCAAAGGGCTTTTCGATTTTGTTTTTTTTTTTTAAGTTTCGAGACAATCTAGAATCTCAATTGTGCATTGCAAAAATAATTCACAGCAACAATTGCTCACTCAATCAAATGTTCCAGTTTAAGACAGTTCAACTAAAGTGTCTAGTTTTTTGCAAGTGTTTTTTTTTAGGAATGAAAACAAAAATATACACAAACTTTTTTGGGTCAATTTAAGCTAAAAACGATATAGAAAAATCAACAACATTGAAGAAAAATTTATTGCCAGCTATTTTCAAATATTTTCTATGAAATATCAGTGAAAAATGAATCTTAAAAACAATCAAAATATGCGTAACTCCGAGCTTCTATACAAACCCCCTTACCCACACATAGACACATACACATATTTTCTAACACATACAGACACGAGTATACAAAAAGATTATTAGTACTATATCACGCCCGAAAGGACAGTGTAACTAAGTCTAAAAAATATTTGTAAACTATTTTCTGAGCACAGATTTTGTATAAATTTATTCGACACACGCTCACACACACACACAGACATACATGCGCACACACTGTGCCTAAATTAAGCCTTCAGCTTTTTTGCTTTTTATACACTTAACTTGAGGCTTCTATCAAAAAAACCAAATTTGGCAAATCCCCCTTGAAATCGAGAGTAAAATTTGATTTGGAACAGAAGTTTTGTCGCTTCGATTGTAAATTTTGTACTATATACAATGGTCTCTATGATATAGTATGTTATATACGAGTATATGATGATGATGTTGATGTTGATCATGACGATAGTGGATAGTAAGAATGACGAATAACTGTAACTGTAATTCTTAACTGTAAACTGTAGCAGAACAACTTTTTTATATACCTTTCGCAAGGCATCTGAGGACAATTTATACAAATGTGTGGCGCAATAAAATACAAGTATACACAATAAAGTATTATAATAATGCAAAATACATATGAATATTACATTGCACACGAACAACAAGAAAATCCAAGTCAAATTACATAGAAAAATACAAATAATATTTTTAATATTTACACACAAACGATGCGCTACAATTAGATTAAAAAACAAAATCACAAATGTATGAGTATTATTTATACTACATAGTACGTAAGACAACAATATTTTTTGGGTAAACTTGGCACCAAACTTTGCTATCAACTTTCGTCTAAATATACAACTTTATATTCAGTTGATGCTGCTCTCATAGGGTTGTCACACATCGACAACCAGTAGCAGCAATCCTACAACATCGAAGTGTAATTCAAGCTGCCTAAAGCTAAACATAAATCAATGGTATAATGAAAGATTTTGATATGTGATACCCTTAATTTTTGATCTACAAATGCAACTCCTTTAATTTTCCGAGCACATTTTTGAGTTGTCTTTCCCGACACTGTGTTTCCTGACACTTCCTTTCGAGATACTATCTTCAAACTGCTCTCTTCCAGTCTAAAATAATACCAAAAACGTAATTAAGTGAATATTATAATATTAACAAAGGCAACTATTTGCTGTAGTAAGCGTAACTACTAAAGCTAAACTACTGCAATGCTGATAAATATGTGTACCTATGATGATTATTATTTCCTACAAATAATAAATAACAAATAACGAATACGAACTTGAAATCAAATCAAATTACGCATGATAAATGTAACGAGTACTAGCCACAAAAATTAAATAAATAAAATTATTACACAAGCTACTAACAAGTTCAACAAATATGAAAAATTGAAACACAAATGCAAATATGAGTATAATTAAATGCGAAATTGGCCAAACCAAGAGACCAAAGGCATTTACAACAGCAAAACCGAAAAGAAACAGGCCAAAGTTGAAAGACAGAAACAGAAGTGTAGAGCGTTATGAATATAGAAACAATTGTTATACATGGTGGTTACAAATATGCAACAAATGAACCTACAATGAGCCCTCCTACGATAAATATACATACATATACATATATACAAACATACATATGAATGCTATATACAAGCAACAACAAAAACTACAAACTATGACAAAACTATTTTTGATTATTCATGATTTGTAACATGCATATGTATTATTAAATACCTCCCTAAGCAGGGCATTTATACAAACTTGACAAACACATTCACACACACACACAGGTAAAAACCACAAAGAGACACGAACATAAAATGTTATCAATAGCTCTGTTCTGAGTTTTGAGCAGAACCTTCAATGCTACAAAATCGTTTTATGTTTTTCTATGTTTTACTTGTAAGCCAAAAACAAGAGACAAAAGCAACCGTTTACCGCCGAAACTTGCTTAAAGGAAACGAAAAAACCAAACAAAGAAACAAACAAACAAAAAGTTATCACAGTTATTAGAGCGAGAGAAACAGAGATCGATCATTATTTTAAATGTGCGCTTTACATGTTACAAATGAACAAAAGAACTCCTAATGAGCCACGTTCAGGTTCCTAACAAACTCCAATTTAAATGGTTAAAGTCCACAACTCTTAACTAACAGTAAGTGTGAGTGCAACAGTTTTAAAAGAAACATCAACAGCAACAAGCATAATCAAAGCAAACTACATAAGATTTAACTAAAATACATGAATTTAATGTATGTGCAAAAAAAAAAAAACAAAAAACAAATGCTGCAGACCGATAAAAAAAACTTATCAAATTCAATCAATAAATGTCAATGAATATTTAAAACTGTTTTTTATTTAGTGTGCTGCAACCCTTTTTACCATTTTCGAAGCATATTTTCCATGCAGCACGAAACTTGATTTATGGCTATCATTAAGCTTTGGTAAGTATGGATTGACGCCATAGTTTATACGCAAAATTTGAATATAATAAAATTAGACCGACCTTTTTCATAAAGAATAATAAATACTCTTGCAGTAACAAATTGTAAATTCTGTGTGGCTCAAAACTCGATATTTGATCGACGAAATGACCGACTATTTAATCTTTCGTAACTGTATGAAAATATTAAGAGAAAAACAATTATGAATTTTTATATTATCTTTTGCTAATATTGTGATGTGAAGCAGTTTTAACAGTTTATTGTGGGAAGTAACAAATTTAAAATTAACAGAATTGATATGCCTTTGGTAAGTGTATTAAAAACCGTCTTGCGGATAAAAAATTAGCTAAAAACGGTAAACCAATACTATACGTATAAAATTTAACCTTCTTACCATTTTGCCACCATCTTCTGTCCCCCGGTCCGATGCGGCGCATATCCGTAATGAATATCCTCATATTGGGGCCATAAAAATAAATTGTCGTCGCTAGCAAAGGTTGAGGCAAGTGTTTATGGAATTGATTTCAGTGCATTATCTGGGCTTGAAAGGGCCCGAGCGTGCAAAGCTAAAGCTTTTATCTAAATTAAATCCAGTGCCACATGCACACACGCACTCGCACACGCACTTGTTTACACTCATGTGGCAAGTTCATGTCGAAAGTTGAGTCTGCTGCTGCAACAGAGACGTGCAAAATGATTTGCCATTTGGCGCCTCGTCAAAGTTAAAAGTTAATGCGTTTTCCTTGCCTTTAAAGTTGCAACTGAGGGCAGCATATTGTTAAAGAAATATCTCTGCACTTTTATGCAACTTTTATGAGACTCTCTGCTTCTCCTCTCACCTCCATTCCCTATGCATAGGAAGCAGACAGCAGCAGGCAGCGTCGTGTCAGTGGCAGCAACTGCGACGCACAAACTTTTTACGACTTGCAACGAAGAGAAATGCATTCTATAAACAAAGAAACGCGTGCTGAGTTCTGAGTTACATACCAAACAAAATAGAAAAAAAGGGGAAAATAAAGCAAACGATTTGCAGTAGGGCATACTTGCCATTTGAGGCATGCCACACAAAATGTGTCTAAGACCTGTGCAACTTAAGGGCCCGACCGAGGCCACCAACTGCTGCTGTGACAATGACAATTGCCCACACACGGCACACACAAGAATATGGCAACTTGAGGCTTACAACCCACGGCTAAATGTGGCATTGAAGACGCGACAACGGCAACAAATAAAAGCTGAATTTTAAATTGCAGGCATGCACATTTTTTGAAACTTCGCCAAACTTCGCCAAAGGCAATAATGAAGATTGCAGTCAGAGTTAGATCAGAACTGAGGCAACGGGGAGTCAAAAAACTGCGTACACTGGGAGATAGTTCATTTCCAATGATAAATGCTTTAATTGAATGAATGTGATATTTAACTCACTAATCTATTAATTGGTTTAATACATACCTGAACATAATTTAAAATATAATTTATGCTACTGGGAAAGTAGAGCAAAATTATACCAAACATTGACCGTTCATTTTAATAGCCGTTGTTCCAATTTCATGTTTATAAAAATAGACGACAAAATCAATTTTATACATCATACATTCGAACACAAAAAAAAATAATGAATATTTATAACACTGTAACAGGTAAATCAAAATGAAAGCACACGATGGTCAATAATTAACATAAGCGTTTTAGTTTCTCACAATTTCTACTTCCTAAAATAAAGAAGTAAGAAAGCTACAGTCGAGTTTGCTCGACTGTGATATACCCGCAACCCATCTCAAATATACTAAAATATACCAAAAAGTATTTTCGGTATTTTTTGTATATTTGGTATATTTAGACATTCATATTCCATCACACCCCATATATCGCATAAAGTATAAAATATACCATGCACGGTCACATTGTTCACCAGAAACACTCCACGTGCAGCTGCCTGTGGATTTTCCCATACTAAACTGTTTTTTGAATAACCAAGTTTTTCATCCGATCGCGACCAAATTCTCGGATATCATAAAGACTATTATTATCTTCATATGTACCAAAACTGGAGACTCTATCTTTAAAATTGCGCTAGTAAATCGTTTTTTTCGATTTTAGGGGGCGGAAAGGGGTGTGGCAAAAATCTAAAATAATACACCAATACTAGTACCAAGTTTGAAATCTCTGTCTCTGAGATATAGATGTTCATACAGACAGACGGACAGACGGACATGGCTATATCGACTCGGCTGGTGACCCTGACCAAGATTATATATACTTTATGGGGTGGGAAATGCTTCCTTCTGCCTGTTACATACATTTCCTGAAGTCACGACGCTATAATACCCTTCTACCCTATGGGTAGTGGGTATGACAACTATATTCTGTTGCATGGAACCTTATATTCTTGATGTTTTTCTCGCTATTTATTTTAGACCCTTGGAAACTACAAACTCCTGTACACAAAAAACAAAATGTAAATAACAATCCCATCTTTTGTTTTATTTTCAACAACAGTGTTTGCGTCGAGTGTAGTCGAAACTGTAAACGACTCTATATTATTTCAGTCTGCTCTTCGCTCTACTTCTCTGCCCCACTGTACTGGGTTTTCCGTGCCCGAGAGCTGTGCGCATAAATTTGAATGCGAATTTTAATTTAGTTGCCTGCAGCAGGGCTGGATGCTGTGTGCTGCAAGTATGACCAATACTTAAAATAGACGCCACAAACATGCATACACACATACACACAAGCCACATAATGCTCTCTGGATTTGGCTGCATTCATTATCGATGCCATTCAGTGGCAGTTTCCTTAATGACTGCCAGCTTAGTTGCTGTAAATTTGGCTGTCCCTCTTCATTCGCTCTCTCTCTCTCTTTTTCTTTCTCTTTTCCCTCGGTGCCAAGTCACGTGCGACAGCTGGTTCGCTGACAAGCGAAGCGTCTAATGAAGTGTCCATGTTCTGGCAACGCTACATTGGCGTCAAATGTACAAAGTTTGCAGTACTCGCTGACTCTGTCACTCTTGTGAGCTATCATTACCTAAGCTCAGTGCACGTGTCGCAGATATTTCGGTTAACGGTTATTAAATGTAGTTTGACAACAAAAACGCGGCGCAAAAGTGCAAAGTGCAGTCTCGCTCTTGCGGTCTCAAATTAAAGCTCTCCGCGTGGTCTCTCTATATCTCCCGCTGTGATTGGAGAGCGGCGCTCTCAGCGCTTGAAACCAGTTTTGCAACTATGTTTTTTAGTCCAGTTTAGATCAAACACAGGTGTCCGAAGTTGGGCGAACGAGCGAATGCGTTGCGATCAGTTCGAGTTGAAAGCGCAACGCGTTCGCCACGGCAAAGCGCTTCGAAAATCGTGAGCCTAAAAGTGACGACAAACAAAACAGCAAATAAAACAACAGAGAACAGCAGCAACAAGAGCAAAACGCGAAATAAAAATTCAACTATTTTTAGCAGATTACGTGAGTGTCATTTCAAATTGTTTCGTAGAATGCGCAAAAAAAGTGTTAAAAAGTGTTGTTAAGTGTTGCAAAGTGTATAATACACAGCAAATATTTCTAACATGCGTTGCCCTTTAGCTCAATGTAGACTGAGCGTTTGAGAGTGTGAGTGTGCGATGTGTGTGTAGGCGCATAACTCAGCTTGAGCCGAGCCAAAAACCTGCTGCTATTATTAGCTTTAACCAAGATTATGGCCGATTTGGCTTGAGTTGGGTCTCTCTCCTTCTTGCTCTCGGTCTCGCTCGTGCCCATTGTTGGTAATAGCTCCCCCCTCGTCCGCGCTTACTGTCTGCATGCCTGAAATTTTGTGTGAAAATTTGCAACGCCTATATTCCATTCATGCCAAGCGATTATATCACACAAGTGTGTTGGCTGGCGTTTTGGTCAGAACTGGCTTAATCCAAGATTCCCCACACACACTCACGCACACACACAAACACACATCATCAGATTGACAGTAGCGACGACTTCATTGATATATGTGTATCATTCAATACATACTTATCAATTCACATGCACATATCGATATCGATATACTCATATGTGCATATCTTTGTTTTTTTGTGCAACAGTTGGTAGCGTAATGAAATGTGTGCAGCAGCAGCAGCAGCAACAACAACAACAACAACGAAATACTAACAACCTGTCGTTGTCGCTGGCAGAGCGTTAACAATAAATAAAGGCGAAAACAATAGCAGCAGAAACAACAACGACAGTTGACTGTACAACAATGAGCAGAGAAGGTAAGCCAGTTTTTTAGCCCACAATCGTGCACACACTCAAATACACACACACACATTAACACACCCATATGCATGTATTTGCGCAATTTGATTTGGCTTAAACTTCAACATTTTCTGAAGTGCAAAATTGTCAACGGTATAGAAGTCTACTATCCATCTACCGCACCTAAGGTAATTTCCGTAACTCGTTTGAACTCTGACCTGTTGCCAACAAAAAAATACAAAAAATGAAAATCGAAAATTTCGTTTATTGAGTGCGTGGGCGCCGAAAGCGAATTCTGAATGGTTTCCAGCGGTTGACCGTGAAAAGGCCAAGTCGAGTCAAAGTTGTGCTTTTTTTGTATTTGCTTTATTTTTTGCCTTTTATGAGCATGATTCGGATTTTTTGTCTCCGTTTTTGCTTCTGCTTCTGGTTCGCATTCAGCATTCAGTTGGTGCTTATGTCATTTAGCAAAGATTTGTCAGCGCAGCGGAAATCCAACAGCTGTTAGTGCAATCCGCATCCAAAGTTAAGTGCAGGAAATTATCATTAGTTTGGCTACCACAACGACAACGGCAACAGCAACTACTTTTGGCCAATTGCACATGTTGTTTAAGGCCCAATTGGGCAGCTAGTCCATGCCAATTGTCTATTGCTAGAGCCTTAAAAAGTTTTCCTGTTTAAGCCAGACACAATTTGCTAAAAACTAATTAATAGCTTTGCAAAACTAAATCTTGCGATTTCCAATTTATACAAAACTTTAGTCAACTATTCAAAGCGACTTCATTAATGTGCATATTAATTATAATTGATGTTTTCAAATATTTATAAGTATAAGTCGAAAAACTTAAATTAATATTTCAGTTAAAAGATATTGCTCTGCTAGATAAACTATTTATAAATATTTATTGTTTATAATTTAATATATTTTTGTCTTTTTATTGTATAAATGTATTCAGAAAATTTGATTTTGTCTCAAAGAATATCATATAAATTGTAATTCATTTAGCTGAAAAAAAATTTAAGCAACATATATAGAAAACCGTTTGAAAATGCGCTAAGATTCTTTCAAAATAGATTTTAACTATAAAGAAAGATGTTCTTCAATTAATTGAGAGTACTATTCCAAAATTCATTGTAATTCTTCTACCATGTGCACAGATTTGTCATCTCATATAAAACACCCGACTATGCATTGCTGCCGGGTGATTACATCTTAGCTAATCTATTTATAATACAGTCCAAGCCAAATAGCACTCAAGTCGCCTGAGATTTTATCATAATTTAAAACACAATCTAAAAGACAATAGAGGTATTAAAGACACTCTTCAGTTGTCAGTCTTCGGCTGATGTTGCGGCTGCGGCTGCGCTGCCGTAACGGTTACCTCATAAGTATATTCGTAGTTTCTTAGCGTTTCACATGCCCATGCAGCCCACTGTGCATAACAGAACTGGCTTTGGGATTTTTGGAGTCTGAGGAGACCCAGCAACACAACCACAATGAGCGCCAAAGCCAGAGCTAAAGCCACAACCACAACACCGCTGGCGTTGTGTTTTATTTTTCCCCTTATTTGTTGTGTTTGCTTTTTTTCTTCTTTTTTGCTTGCTTTTTATGATAAAAAGGCAGCGATGCTTGGCGCACGCCATGCCATGCCACACTAAGCCGTACGTACAATCGAATAAAAGTAGTATGCCAGCCACACAAAAACAACAACGATAATAACAACAACTAGAAATTCAAAACCAACGCCAGCGGCAAAATTCGTTGTCTTCTTTTATTTTTATTGCGTTTTTCGTTGATGACAATGTTGTGATAGTACAAAAATTTGTTGCTTTCAGTTTTGTTTTTGGGGTCAAGCAGTTGAACATAACTGTTTACACGCCGCAATTAGTGTCCATAACCTCGAAAAATAGTCAAATAGAGTATCAGCATAGTCGTAGTTTATATGCTAAGTTGAGTCACGTTCAGCAGTCCAACAGTCCAGCAGCTGCTGCGACAAAATTCGAACTTCCCCACAGCGAAAGTTGCATAATTGTGTGGCATGTTTAGGACTGGTTTACGGCTTACGCTGCGTATGCGCATAAACGTTTATTGAACACGTGAAGCGATCATTAAACGATCAAACAATATGAAAAATACTTAAACAACCAACAAAACCAAGCACAAAACACAAATCAATCAATGCTAATCACTAGCTAAATTTCAGTCAGTCAAATGCGAGTATATATGTGCTTCAATATTCCGATAAATACATCGACTTGCGACTTGTGTAATCAACACAAAAGTTGCTTTGCAACAAAGCCATACAAATAAGCGAGAGTCACACCAAAAGTATCAGCTGAACGAGTCTCTCAATTATCAGCTATAGACTCATCTCTAAATCAGACCCTCGCACATGCGGCTGCATAATTATTAATAGCATTTAAACTGATACGTCGAAACTTTCATTTGACATTTGAAAGCTGCTCTGACTTGGCCATAACTTGCAGCCGATGCAATTGCCTCTACTCAGTGACAGCGACAGCGACGGACTTACGGCAAAGACGATGACTTCAACACGTAATTAAGTCTCGTGTCATTTATTGCATGCCAATTAAATTCCTCATTTGAAATGCCAAAGGAGCGGAGAGTGAACAGCAACCACAACTACTATTAATATCGATTCGTTTTTGCAATAGATATTGTATTTGGATTCAAGTGCAAGTGTAATAACATGTGAATCAATACAAATGCTGTATAAATAATACTCGCATTTAAGGCGGTGCCAGCAGATGCGATGCGACATCTGGTCTGACACTGAAACCACTTTGGATTAGACACAGCAAAAATACCACAATGAGAGATTAATTAAACCCAAAATAGACCTGGAACGTGCTGGAGTTGCAAATCATACGCACTGTTGCCAGAAAAAAGTTTAATTTCTTGACATACGATTTCTTGGTATAATAAGCCACTAAAGGCAATCATAAAATGCCAATACTTAAAAGTATTACAGAATGATCTCTTTGTTATTCGAAGATAGTTGTTTTGAACAATCGATAAGCGTTTGAAAATAGTTCATATAGTTTTGAGAGTTGCAAAAAATCGACGCTGTTTATTGCCTACTCATTGTGAAGGCTTTTAGGTCGCATAAAAAGGAGAAAACCCATCGAGCAGCTTTATTAATTAATGGATATGTCTGGCGGATTAGAATACTTGTAGTGGCGGCTTCCAACTGGGCAGCATTTTCTCCTTGAGCAGCTGCAAAGCCAAAGCCGGACCCAATGAGCGTGGGAAACTCATGCCTTGGACACTTGCGACTTGGTTGGCAATAGGAATTGGCCAAGACAGGCATAGCGGCTGCTGCCATTGCTGCTGCATGAGTTTGCATATGTTCGACTCTGTTCTTTTTTATGTGTCTTTGAGTGTGTTTTTTGTTTTGTTTTGTTTTTGTTTTTGGTTTGTTCTCTAGCTTTGTTTTGATCGCGCCGCGTCAAGTGCAGAGTGCTGGAAAATGTGGCCACTTGGCCAGAAGCCGGAGTCATAGAGCTAGCCGCAAGCAGTTGGCATTGCCAAAGTGCCGTTATATTATGCAATTAAAATAAAACTTGAACTAACATGGAAGCTACACAGTCGTTCAATAAAAACCTTAATGGAAACCGCAAATATCTAATAGGTAAACACACACAGACACAGTCATATGTTCGCTGAGGTGTGCGTGCTTTTGGCAGTCTCATAAACACTTAGAGTCTCTTAGGGTCTTAGACAATGCAAACCGTTATTGTTCTGGCTTAAATCACTTGCTCACAACCGAAAAACAAAGGTTATACACTTGTGCCCCTTGCCCGTTTCTTGCTTGGCAATTTCGTCGATGCTAAAACTTCAACTGTAAAGTGACTTCAACCAACAGGTTTGCATTCTTCGTAAAAATTACTATTTCATTGAATAGTATTTTCTTTATATGTGTATATCAATTTATTCAGTTTAGTTCAAGCTTATATAATATTTTCGCATTTCTAATTGTTGCTTTACAACGCATTCTGGGTTACCTTCATATTATAAAAGTACAATTCAACAAAGTGTAGCTAGAATAATGAGTACAATTTAAATGAAATTAATTGAAGTGCTTTGGTCACACCTAATTGAAAATCTCTAGCACTAATAGGTATCTCACAGTGAAGCACATGCGCCTAAACTCTTGTTACCTGCTTTAACTGCTGTGGCGGCGTTTGATATTTAGACCGTGCACCACACGAAGGGGGGAACAGCGCACTTAGAACCGTTTGCGGCTGCTAGTTATTGTTATAGTTATAGTTATTGTTACAGTTACAGTTACAAGTCGTGGTAGATGTTTATCTCTATCAGTTCTGCCTGGCAGCGCAGCATGTTGCAAGTTGATGTCAGTTGATGATATAATATTCTAGACCCAGACGGTAATTAAACAAATCAAATTTGTGCAGCGTATCTGACGGTCGATCTGCACAATCAACTCGTGCATTCTTTAGGGTCTATTGCGTCCATGCTGTGGCTGTGGCGCAGTTCATGCCAGCTTTCGGTCAATTGTTACAGCTGCGATTTGGCCTAGTCGAGGGAGCTCAAAATAGCCAAGCCAAAAAATGGGGCTTACTCGCTGGAGCTCAGTCTTTGATGTTGGCCAAAAAGGCTTACAGAGTGTGGCAGACTGATTGAAATTAATGTAGCAAACGTGACGCAGTCGTCCCTTAAGACCCCCTTTCTATAATATTTCGCTCTCTCTCTCTCTCTCTTTCTCTCTCTAGCTGTATTTTGGCTGTCGAGTCGAGTCTAGTCTGCTCCATCTGCATCTCTAGCTCCGAGTCCGTTTACAACTGTGTCGGGCCGCAACAGCTGCGGCAGCTGTCAACGGCTTCATTTGCGAGTTGCCACAGCAGTTTCAAGTACAATAGAACCTGGTCAAAATAGAAACAAAATCCGCCGAAATTGTTTGGCTTTAAGTGAGTTTGCAAAAAAAAAAAGAAAATGAAAACAAAAAAAAAATAGCAAAAAAAACCGATGAAGGCATAAGGGAATCGTCAGAAAGGTGGCAATGGGGAGATTTCTGACAAAACATTGCGGCTTTTGGCCGTGAAGCCAACTTTCTCTGCACGAGTGTTGAGATTTAATATTGTTTACACACAATAATAACAACAACCGCAGCAGCGAAAACAACTTCAAGAGCAGACGGCAATTGTAGCCAGACCTTTTGGCTTGGCCAATTCTTTTTGGGCGAGCATTGATTTTAATGGCTTACAAGCATAAAGAAAAAATGCCAGAAATTAATAAAGCAAATAAACACACATACACACAGATACTCATGTGTATGTGTGTCTTTTATATCGCACTTTCATCGCCCTTTGTAGCCTTTGGGCGCACTTGGCGCTTATTAATTTCTGTAGCCGTTACCGTTAACCATTTGGCAACTTGACGTAGTTGCTGTTGTTATTGTGGTTGCGACTCGTTTCTTGTCTTTAGCCCAAAAAGATTACCCGCAACAACGACGTGAGCGAGCATTTATGACTAGAAAGTGCCAAGTCGCCGCAGTCACAATATTTTGCCAGCTGACCACCCCATTTGAATGTTGTTTGGAAGCTCGGCAGAAGCGCGCTGAGATTGACATGGCACCGGGAGTTCACGCCGCTAAATCTTACCCACAGTGGCAACAGCGATGGCAAAACCAACTTGAAATATCACGCTACCAAAAAATCTAACAATACAGACAAATATCAAAAAAAGTGAAATTTGATTTTGAATACAAAAAGAAACGATCTCTCCTTACCGAATATAAGAATTTTAATTAAGACTAGTAACATTTTAATTTATTTCTTACGCGATATTACAATTTTTTATTATCGACTATGAGAGTGCTTTCCATTGCAAATAGTTATGCATTCCATTTAATTTAATTTAATAACAATCATAACCTCGCTAGTTCCAAATTAACTCAGTATTTCTTTTATTATTTTTTGTTGGGTTTTGCAATTGATTTATAACTTTCGCCCACTGTGCATCGAACAGAACAATTTTAAACGCTGCTCATTTTTCAAAGTTGTGGCGGCCTCTTTGCCCCAATATGTTCGCCAAGACTTGTGGCTGTATAAATGTAGGTCTGTGTGTGTGTATCTGTGTGTTGGGGTTGTGTGAGTGTTTTTAATAGCCTGCAGGGTTAAAAATTTAATGGAAAAACGTTTTAATAAATCAGTTAAGTGGTCTTGCCGCTTTTTTGCGGCTAATTACACGCATTAGTGTTGGCCAAGCCAATCCAGAGGCTTCGCAGCGCCGAGGATGGGACCAGGCCAAGCCCAAGCGACCAGACGCAACGAGTGAAGAGACGAGATGAGGCGAGGCAGGCAAGACGGCGTGTTAACAACCGCGCGTCCATGTCCCCAGCACAAATAGAACAAGGGCAACAAAAAATAAAAAAGAACTCTTTGTACATTGTAGTAAACTGAACTGAACTGAGAACTGAGCTGAGCTGGTTGCCCATGCAGCGCGTAATTTAGCAATTAAAAGCGATTAACGCGCAGTCAGCTACTTAACGTCTCAACGTCTCTGCCCAGATTGTCGCTTTAATGGGAGCCCCCAAGTTGTCAAGTTGCCAAGTTGCCAAGTCGAAAGAGCCACAGCATGCTGAGGTATTTGATGTTGCCATCAAATGTTATGCTGATTATTGAACACATGTTGCAAGTAGCATCCCAACTGTTGCATGCCTACGCATTCGAGTGGTTCTCTAATTAACAAATTTATTGATGCCATCGATGCTGCGCCGAAATATGATTCCATGTGGAATGCGCCGGAGTGAAAAACTTTACGTATCTAGCTCGCC
Organism: Drosophila siamana; assembly: GCA_035047445.1. Classification (NCBI taxonomy): domain Eukaryota; kingdom Metazoa; phylum Arthropoda; class Insecta; order Diptera; family Drosophilidae; genus Drosophila; species Drosophila siamana. The sequence continues at coordinate 205,536 of JAWNPP010000046.1, forward strand.
AGCATTTTAGTTCTTCACAAAATTTAAATACCCGTTTATTTCTCAGCATTGAAAAAACGTCTTTTAATTTCAAGAGGAAATTGTTGTTTTTATTGCGGAAATGGTTTAAAGGCTGCTCACGATCAGCAGATAGCGTGTGATCCATTTTCGAATTCAATAATAACAATATTATTCCACTTATGTATTCCATGCAAACTTAAGTAACTTTAATATGCTAAGTGTTTCATCCAAAACTACTTGGAATTCAGTAGAATAATGGAGTAGTATCTACAATTTATTTGCTCTACCACCATTAAATGCGATTTAATCAAAACGATGGCAGTTTTCTCATCATTTGATTTGTGAATTATGGGCAAATTAATCGAATGGCCATTTTTTGGGTCAATATTGGCAACCACATTTGGCCAAGTTTTTGTTGTTTGTTTATTTGTTCTTGGCTTGTTTCGATGGCATGTGAAAGTCACTGCACGTTGCAACTTGCAATGTGGACTGCACTCGCTGAGTGAATGCCTTGCACCAGTTTATGTGGGTTAACTGGGCCGCCCATAAATTGCGGGCACCTCAACAGAGTTGCAGAAGGAGCACACAGACAGACGAGCGGTTGAGCGGATGGTGGAAGGGAGGGACTATAACTTTCTAAACCGCGCCCCAAACATTGTGGCAATGAGAGAGACTTGCCCGTCGCCTTCCATCACTATCATGCTAGGCCCCAAAGTTGGTCTCAGACTGTGAGTCAACCTTTATGACTCTTGACCACAAAACTGGACTATGGAATGCATTTGAATTTGAGTGCGGCCAAGTTGTTACTGTGGTCGGTATCATTTTGATTGTTGTTAACTTTGTTTTTTTTCCCACTTGCCACAATGCAAATTGTTACAAATTAACTTCTCGCATTTTTGTATTGTTTCCTTTTGGCTGCAGCAGTCGCTGTTTGAAGTCGGTGCTGTGTTGGGTTGAGTTGGCTTTTCGTAACGACTTCCGTTGTGTATTGGCTTTAACCCATTGTTGGCCACCTCGACCGGAAGCACAGGTGCCGTTTCAAGAGCGAAAGTTGTGAAATCTGGCAAGACGTCTCACCACCTCTAATCGCGGTTGTAAGCGAGGGGAGGGGAGAGAAATGGGAAACCCATGTAGCTTGCTTTACGATGTACTCATCGCGCTCGCCACCTGGATTGACAGCTAAGAGTGGGGAGCGTTGAGCGCTGAGAGCTGAGAGCAGAGGGCTGAGCATAAATTCCTTTTGCCCGATTCCGGCTGCTTTACGGCTTATTTATGCTGTTTATGCAGCGTTAAAGGTTATAACACATGCCAAGGCTTTATGCGCGCTCGCCAAGGTAAATATGAGAGCAAAAACATTTTAATGGCATTCCATTTATATTTACATTGACCGAAGAAGTGTTCTGCTCTCAGCTCGCAGCTCCCAAGTCCCAGCTTTCAGCTCCAAGGCAAATGCGAACCTAACACAACAAACCCAAACACAAGCAGAACTCAAACGCAAACGCAAACCGAAACCCCAAACCGCATAAACAAATCGAAATGGATGGAGATAGAGAAAAGGAGAGAGAGACAGAGAGAGAAGAGAAAAAGCGAGATGATGAGAAGGGAGAAGGGAAGGGGCAACACATAAGGGAGTTGCAAAAAGGCTTTTGATGCCCGCCAAGCGATGGAAATGGACATGAAATCGAAGCAGCAAAGACACCGCGAGAAATTTGACGATCTGATATCAAGACGATAAATAAGTATAGCGTTATTAACATGAGCTAATTTCACATGTTAATTAATTAAATCATTTATTTAAAATAATATATGTATTATTTTAAGTTTTACTTTTCATCTTTTAGATTTTAAAGCGAACTTTCCATCATAATATATCATATTATGTGATATCACAATTTTAATAAAATTTTAATTTTAAATAGATGAAGTTAGAGCTGATGTTAATTTTAGCGAATATATTGATTTTTTTCTAAGCAATTGCTAACTGGGATAATAGTGCAGATAAATTAATAGCAACAGTTAGGTATGGAGAAAAAAGTGTATAAAAAATGAATATAGAATGCATAGAAATCATTCAGGGTTTTTGACAACAGTTCAATCTGAATCGGATTGATTCCATTTCTCACTGTGCAATAACGACCACACACGCCTGCCAAAGGGCCTTGCTTCGATTTTTCATTTGACAATGAAGGGCAACGCCCACGCCATACATGTCCCTCGCCCATCACTCTGACTAGGCCCTCAATGTGACTGTGCTCTGTGTGTTTGTGTAAGTGCGTCTCCCTAGGCGCTAAAATCAACGCAACGAACTTGAAACATTTACTCGGACTCTGGAGGCAGACCCGTTTATCCCTGTCCATGTCCCCATGTCTATGTCCGTGTCCAGTCTGAGACAGGCCCCAACTGACAATTGTATCGCGATTCACCGCCAGGCAAGAACAAAAAAAGGAATAACTGAATACGGCCTCAGTCCAAATAATAAGTGGGCTGGGCCCAGATGGGCTGGCTGGCCAGTTGCAGCTGTGATCGTCCTGCAGAGACAAGCAGGCGGCAGCCTTGGCAAGCGACACCCTTTAATTGGCGTAATCGAAACAATAACTCAATTTTTCATATCAAAAAACAGCCAATAATAATACATGCACATTATGTAAAACCAATATTGCTGAAACCTTGACAATTGAACGACTTCACCATACCCTGTACATAGCAAACTAATTTCGATTCGAATCGAGTTAAGCAAAACTTTATTTTTATTTGTGAAAGCTCTTTAGTATTAAGGCGACAAGAATTTTCCCCAAGCTGTTGCACCAAATGCTTTACTAAACAAAGCTGCTGAACTTACAAGTTAGTGTATTTTTGAATTGAGCATCGAGCAGCTATAAAAGTTCTGGCAGCAGTTTAAGTTCCATTTGGTGTCGTTGGATGGCTTCGGTCGTTGCGAATGTGGAGTGTGTCATTGTCAGCTTGGCACGAGAATGGGCAAGGCCATAGAGCAAAGACAAAGGTGAATGCAAAGGTAAAGGGTTAGGTAAAAAGAAGCGTAAGCGAACAGGCAACAGTCACAATAACGTGAAGGGTGAAGCTAAAGCTACGTGACCAAGTGACAAATTGCAGTTGCAACTTCAATTTGCATCATACCATGAACTTGAATGATATTCGAGTGGGTGCGGCAAGCACCGAAATGGGGCACGTCAGGATCTTGCTGCTGCTGTTGCTGCTGCTGCTTTTACTGCGCGAAGCAACGAACTGTAAATCTACACTAACAATAACAATCACAATAAACCCAACTCGTGCATATGCATAAACAAAATAAAGCTGACATTTACGCCAAGGAGTGTTCGGCTTTATCATATGGCCAATTTATAGGCTGCTCAGCTTCCCCCATCCCCAACGATCGCCACTCGTCATGTTTGTTTATGTGGTTTTGTTTACAATGCTCTCTTTCTCGGAGCTACGCCCATTAGCTCTGACGTGCTGAAGTGTAGACCTCCCTTAATTCAGCGACTGCTTAACTGGCGAAGTCACGAAGTGTACATATATTGACTTTATTGCCCGACTATGTAATACTCTTTAAGCACTTCTGCAAACTCGACAGAACTTTTGTGCTTGTTAACAACAACAACAATAATGTGAAAATGTTTTGGGCATCTAATGAACATCCAAAATACCCTGAAGAAAGTGAATTAATACTTGTGGAATATACAAAATATTTTTATGTCTTATGTATTTGTCATAATGTAAATAGTATAACAATAATGTATTTGAAACTTCAAATGGACTTCAAGTCACAATGGGTCTCTGAAGTTTCAAGTGTTTTCTGTAATTTGGAAGTGATTTTTATTTCGAGCAAAAAACATCAAACCGCCTTTTTTATAAGCACTTCAAATTAATCATTGCGATTGACCCACAAGAATTATGATAAGTTTATTCGTAGCACAATAAGCGAGTTATTTATTCAAAAATAAAATTATCATTATCGGCGGTCCGTGATGGGAACGGAAAAATATATTTTGCATCCATATTTTGTATCCATATACATTCACATACACGCATCCACAATGGAATCATAACTTTTGCACACTAATTAAAAGTTTAAAACTGGCTACTAATTTGCAGCAAGCATGAGAGTCAGTGGCAAGTTAATTGCAACAAATCTGTAACGTTTTGCGCTTCGTGTTTTATGGTTATTTTCACAGGCAACCACAGCACTCGTGGGACTTTCTAGTGACAACAACGATCCACATATAGATAGAGACACCCAAAGCACCAATACACAAAGCCACTGCCTACCACAGCTCACCACAGAGACGGCGCAGTCGGAGTCAGAACAGGAGACGCAGATTGGATAGAAGTGGCAATCCCCAGGCAGATAGAGCAACACATCTGACAAAATGCACGAACGACGTGTCAAAAAGTAAGAACCAGTAACTTGCTAAAATACCTCAGACGTGATTGTCTCCATATGAAGAAGAGTTTGATATTTATGTTAGTTACAATATGATATTGTGTAAAGGACTTTGCATATAAGAAATTTGTATGTAATTTGCAAACTGTTTAGTAATATACATAGTTTGGACAATTGAAAATGTTAGGACAGATTTCACACATATGTATCTGGTATAAATGTACGGATAATATTATCATGTGCAGTATTTCTCTTGAAGTTTAGAGTGTAGAAACAAGTTCTCAGAATTAAACGAATTATATACATACCTAATAAATACAGCGCCTTCACTCAAGCATTATATTTAGCGCCACTTGAGTGCAGTCTGTGTCAAGCAATTTATGAAGATTAGGAGTAGGTTAATAACCATCTTTGGCAAAGGCTTAACTGTGAACACTTTGCAGACTGAAGGGCGGTCACTATGTGGCCACTCACGGACGGCTCACGCCCGATCCGCCGTATGTGCACTCGAACCGTGGCTACTCAACGGACGGCGAGGAGTCGCATTCGCATCGAGGCCACTCGGAGTACACGCTGGCCCACGAGCGCATCTCGCCCCAGTCCCAGGGCCATTATAATTCGTCGCGCAAGACACGAGCTGTGAATGGGAATGGGAACGGGAACGGAAATGGCCAGCAACAGCACCTGCAGCACAGCTATAGCCACAGTCAGATGGGTCTATCCAACTCGCCGGACAATGGCGGACCACGTTCACTGAGCGGGCCACCGCCCACGCGACAACCGCCGCGTGCTCCGTCCGCGCTTAGCTACGACCAGGCCGGCGATGCGGGCAGCGACATTTATGTGACTAGTGCTGCCTACAAGGCGCCATCCGAGATCAGGTAAGTGGACGTCTGCAATAGCACGTTGTAGAGGCGCAATTAATGTTCAAGTCTCAATGTCTACGCAGCCGGTACAGCCATCGTCCAGTGTCGCGTGGAGCGCCACGCAGCGTCTATTCGGTGGCCAGTACGGCGAAGACGGGTCGCAGCGGACGGTCGACTACACGACGCGGCGCCAAGATCGAGACCATGTCGGCGCCGAATCCCTTTTGTCCCAATGTCAAGGGCGTCTGCTGCCTGATGTTGCTGCTCAATCTGGGCCTGATACTGGTCACTCTTGGCTTTGTCATCGTGGTGCAGTTCTACGAGCCCGTCTACGTCTGGTGCGTAATCCATACAACATCCCACCACCATCATTACGCTCCTGTTAACGCTTTTAACGCTGCTAATTACAGGGTTTTAGGCATCATCTTTCTGATCTTTGGCTTCCTCACGCTGATCGGGTGCATGATCTATTGCGTGTATGTGTGCCGGGATGTAAAGACGCCATCGCAGGTGCGCAACGAGGATCTCTATTGGACGCGACACTGGCAGAAGAACATTGGCTACACGCCCCAGGAGATCAACTACAAGGCGGACAAATACGACGCCTACTCCGATCGCTATTCGGTTAGCAAACTGAGTGGCAAGTACTCGGATCGCGAGAGTCAACGTTACTGAGATCAGTACAGTGCGATCACGGGGATGACGAAACAAGTTAATCCATTAGCTGAGCGAGGGCAGCTTGACAAGTAAACCGATCTATTTCGTTTCCATAGATCCTTGTGCGATTTAGCTGTGCATCGTCGCCCATAATCATAAACAGCAAATTATATTTTAGTTATCTAGGCAAATAGTTTTAAACGGTTTATTAACAATGCCTCAACGTACCTGCTGCAAGTTGCTTGCTAGTTTGTATGTTCTTTTAATTAATCATAGAGAGCGCGCTAGAGTTACAGAACTACAAAAAGAGTATTGGAATGCTGCCATATATCGGAGAGAGAGACACATACAGAGAGAAGGGCTAATTTTTTTTTGGCTAATCTGCGAACGTTTGCCTAAATTCTAACTTTAATGCTTTATAACATGTGCAAAGCAAAATAATAAACAGAAACTTAATAAAATCTAATCTCTCTACTATTTCACTTCGACGTCAAACAGTTGGTATAGATCCTCTCCAGTTAAGTAATTTGCATCGCGACGTCGTATCAATTTTGCCAACATTTTTCGCAGAATCCTCACATATTCTCGCCGCTGTTTCTTACTTAGTTCGTCGAGATTGCTGTGATCGGGGGCCAAGTAAAAGGGTAAATTGTTAAGTCTCACGGCATGCAGCAAATTGACCATCATCTGTAAGCATAAACATTTTCAATTTAACACCTTTATGTCTAGTCTTTTCATAAAAAATTTTTAAATCTAACCCAGCCTTATTCCTTCTTAAAGAAGTCAGTCAGTCGAAGCAAACAATTTTATATAGAAAATGTAAATCTGTAGGGCTTAGGTTTATATTGTGCTTCACTTACACGTATTAGAATGCGACCAGGTTTCTGATTCCAGGTGACATACTTTTCTTCCACCGCATTCAGATAGATACTCTTCAGATGGTAGCTGACCAGCCCAGCCATTTCGTTTTTATTACGCAGCGCCACCATCAGACACAACGAGTTCTTGAGGTTATGCTTCTTGTGCAACACCAAACGCGCCCAGTGCGGTGCGAATGCTATGAAAGATCTGTGATCCTGAGCTTCTGGCTTGTCAGAGTATTTGCATGGCACCGCAAACCACTGACAATTGCCCTTGGGGTATTTCCTTTGCTTCAGTGGCCACTGGTGTGACTTGAACACGAAGACGGGCACAAAATCAAATGAGATTTGGCGTCGATGATTGCGATGTTCAGTGGCAAGTAGTGTGTGGGCCACTCCATGGCCGTGAACCGTATACTGCAAGTTGTAGGCACGACCGTCATTGCAGCGTATATTCTGCAATTTAGACAATACAGCCGCAATGGTTTCCCGGTACCAACGCTGCAATGCTAAACGATCAGCAAAGTAACCTTCGCCCTCAAAATGCCTCACAGAGGGATGATCGTAGCTAGTCGTACGTAAAAAGATGAATCCTGGACGCTTGGGCACTGAAGTTGGAATTAGTGTGCAATCCAATTGGGTTTCAACGTTCATATCGAACTCATCCGGCAAACCCACTTGAATACCATCCAAATAGCTGCCACACAACCTGAGTCCTTGGAATGCAAGACGGACCCTGGGATCGAAACCAGACATACCGTTTATGATGGCATTTTCAATAATTTGCGCATCGGCGTTAAAAGTAGCCTTTGTACCATCGGGAAAAGATAATTTATTTAACGCGTACTTAATTCCTTCGTCAAAATTAAAGATGCAATCACGATTGTACGACATTTTGCAAAGCACAAATACTGTTCAAGTTAATGCGACTTTCCCAGGAAACACAAGATTATAAACTGTGCGTTCATCGGAAGTGATCACAAGTTAAATTTCAAAAAGTGCCGATTAATTATCGTTAGCAACATCGATATTTCCATACTTTTCCTATATTTCAAAAAGAATATTTTTACAGCGATTCTCTTGCGATTCTTATGTTCTCATCATGCGTCAACTAAGTAAAAGCTGTTTGATATTTCACGCAAATCAAAAATTACTCACAGCGAAAAACTGGCAGCTATGCACGCAACAGATGCTTTGCCACCAGTGTGACCATTACGGCGACAGTGAAGGAGGTTTTGTTAACAAACATCATTGTGACACAGATGGTTTCTGAAAAAATAAAAGTAATTAATATAGTGGCCATAAACTTTGGTTTAATATATATTCCTGAAAAAGTGCTGATATAACAATAAATTGAAATGCGGTTGGAAAAATACCAACATTTTAAATAAATGTAAATATACCATTACTGCAATTTCTGTACTTAATTATAATTTCATAATATTTTGCAACACAAGTTTTTATAAAGATTTTTAAAATCCAAAGAGTCTGGAAGTTTTATTTACTCAATAATAAACGATTCGATATTACATATAGATATTGTCAATAATTTTCAGAACATCGATGTATCGATACGATCATCGATATTCCTTCATCTTAACCGCCCTCGCCAAGTAATGCTTGTTCCTCAGTTCCTCTCTCACAGCGCTTAAGTGCGGACGGGTTCGAGTGGGAATTTGTGAAAATTGCTGTGTACACAAATCGCTTTGGGTTCGCTTAATTAATGTATTTTGCGTTTTAATATCGCGCGATATATAATTTATTGGAGAAAAGTGTTTCTGCAAATCAGTGCCAAACAATTTTGAGTGTAGAAAATTTAATAAATGAAGTATTGCCAAGCAGGCAAATGAAACTGATGCATTGCAGTTCGAGTGTTAATTGAGTGAATTCCATTTGGCTGTTTTGAGTGAGAACGAGTTCCACTAACTAAAATTGTTGGAAAACATACAGATATCAGGTAAACTAAAAGCAAATGCAAATCATTGCATTTCACTGACCAAAAATAGCAAATGGCGTAAATAAAAATGTACATCTTTGTTTTCGTAATAAGTGGCGTTGATACTTGTTGTTGTAGTAATTGTTGTTTTTGTCTCTGTTTTACGAAAGTTCCAGTTAGCTTTTGGCTTTCGAGTGTGTCTCATTGTACTGTATTTGTGTGTGAGTGATTGAGTGAGTGTGTGTGTTTGTTTATAGCTCGTGTGCGCTTGTGTGCGTGTCAATTAGCGTTCTTATTTTGAGCGCGTTAAAAAGACAGTTAAACCTGTTTTGGCTTTTGCGGTTTGTCTCATTCGCATATTCGTTTTTTTTTTATTACGATCGTTTTTAAGGTTTTCTTTGCGTTCTTTTCGTTGCATAGAAAGCGGTAAAGCAGCTTACAAATAATCAGCAAATATTTTATGACCAAAAATCAGCAAAAATTTTCTCTCTCAATCAAAACAATTGTGCTGCCCGCATCCCGTCTGTTGATTAACAACAACAATTGACTGACTGCTGTCTCATTCTGTCTGTTGAGCAGAAGTGAAGCCTGCTGTAGCCACATGGTAAACAGACTCTCATAACTCACACATTTCTCTCTTGCTCGTTTATTTTTCTTTAAATTATCAAATTCTATACTATACATAGGATGGACACCGGGGGGTGCCATAGCTTAGCTTAGCATTATTAACAGCTGCCTTTTGTAGCTTCTTTACAACAGTCGTGTCTAATTGAATTGGCAGACTAAAATATACTAGTATCTGCTGGTTATGTGAGTGCATTTATTTATAAACGGTTTTTATTGAAGCATTGCTGATTATCAGATTCACAGCTGTACTAATATTCTTGGGATGATTAGGTGGGAACTTATGCTAAATTGGGGAAGTAACGAAAAAATGCTTATTGTAAGCACTGTTTTAATTTTGAAAGTAAATAAATCTGATAGTAAAATTTATAAAACCTGCTAATTATTTTGAACAAAAGATTGTTGAGCAAAATCCAAATGCAGCTATCGTACTTGTTCTCATTGTATTTGAAGATGTTGAGCTATGCAAATAATAAAACGCTCAAGTTGTTGATCATAATCATTTACATGCGGCGTTGGCCGCATGATCATGATAAGCTTAAAACAACCGTGAAGTGCAACAAACTGTATGAGAGTGGATTGAGACACACACATACATACATTGATAGTTCATGCGTCAAAGACACGCAACGTCAGCAAAGGGGAGTTGGCTTCAGAATGTAATTACTCAGCTTTATTGATAATGCACTTAAGGAGGTGCGCCAGAACACAATAAAACATAAACCCCTGATTCTCTTGCTTTGTGACATGTTTTCCATTACGTGACGCGTCAATGTCAGTCAGAAGGAAGAAGAAAAGGCCCAGCACTGTTTCTGTCTGTTTTCTGTCTCATTATGAGAAAATTTGTATTTTTTCCTCTTTTACGCCGCATTACATGGCATTCTACTTGCATATTGTTGTCAACCCACCTCTTTCAGTGCTTGCATTAAGCTCTTAGCTTTAAAAGCGATTGCATTCACTAGAAAATAGTGGGTGTGGAAACAGTTGAAACTTCTGCTTGATTAAACAACACAAATGAGACTCAGTCTTGCCGTCGAGGGTATCTGATGACGAGCCAGAGAAGAGAATCAACCTCACTTGGGATATCGTTTTACATTTTTTGCATTCAGCTGACGTGAGCACATATGTACATATATGTTTTGTGGCTTGGAACTTTGGACTAGACGAGTTTATGCACGCTTTATTTGTCACACATCACTGGAATAAGTTTCCTAAATGTTTTTAAAGTGCACAGATTGCTGCATAATAAGCAGGAATTAAATATTGTTTATATCAGCAAAGCTACCCTGATAGTAAAATCCTTAATTTTAAATTAATTTCGTTTCACAAAACACAAGAATGTCAATGGCTTGATAAATAGTTCGCAGTTATACAAAATGTAATAAAGCTTGCTTATAAAACTGTTACACACATATACAACCTTGCAACTCAATTCATCTCCAAGAAGAAAAGTCTTCATTTAACTAAGAGGAACCGTGCGTCTACTATAGCCTGAAATTTGCTGAATCGAGTTAATTGCTTGTCGTCTCGCAAAATTTTTCCACATTGCTTGTTATTTTTATTTTCCAGTGCGCAATCCACTTCAAACGAATAAAAGAAATAAGTGCCGGTACGAAACATTTGTTTTCATTCCAATTATTTATTATTGCCGATTACCGTAGAAATGTTGATGCAGAATTTTTAGTACCATCGCCACTTCGAGAATTTCAAATGAGATATAAGCAGAGATTGGAATTGATCCAAAATGGGAATAAGGTTCTGTTTTTTTGTTATTAAATCGAGCTCGACTCAAAGTCATGTTCGGAGCTCAACTGCCTTTGTTTAGTGCCTCTCAACTGCGCCATTAAATGCGATTGAATAATTATATATGTTGACTGTACATAAATAATTCGATATCTTTATGTACCATAAGTTTAAAGTAAGCGAGGCACCCACGCACGATAGCAGCGTCTACGATATGTAGACTAAGCAAACCAACTGAAGATACAGAGCTAGCCCCATTCTGAGTACATTGCGAGTACATCTCAAGTTCTCGGAAATAATCACAGCAAATTGAAATATGAGATGGTTTTCTTTTCACTTTTATTGTTATCAGCATTCTTAGTTTTTTTTGTCTAATTCAGTTATATTTTAACAACAGTTGTATATTGAATTTACTTTGTGAAATATCTGGTTATACAGATGAAACGAAAAATTTTGTGTTATGGAATTAGTCATAACATACTCAATATCTTTAGGAATGAAAACTTCAAGAATTCATGAAAATGATTAGACAAATTGTCGTCTGTTTTGTTGACTTTACGATTTCATATATATATATATATATATATATATATATGTATATATAAGTGTTGATTGGTTATAAATTATATTTGGTCAGCAAATTGATAAGCAACAGGAAGGGCGCAGTTGGGCCTACTTGTATGATTCCGCGTATGACAAACTACAAATCTCGATAACCGTGTGCTTCTGGAGTACATAAATAAGTAATAATTGCGAATAAGTATAGCCCTTATGAATGAAAGCTTTGGCTGGACATTAATTGAGAAAGAAAACCAGATGTTTCGACTGCTGAATGAATGACTAAACGGGCATCGATACAACTTTCCATTGAATGAATATTACAATGCCCATGTGAGCAATAGATACAAATACAACTATACCTATATACCTACAGATACAGATACAACTGCAAATAGCCTAAGATGCCGGCTAGTTTTTCCTCTCCCTCTCTCTCTCTCTCTCTTCTCTGTCTGACGTTTAGCGTGTGTGACTCATGCGTGTCATTTTTATTTAGTTCATTAAATTAACAAATTGTAAATACAAAATGTGTAAAGTTCACTCAGTATACACAGACTTTTGTATACGTGTGTGCATAATGGAGACCAGGAAAGCAATTTACAGTAAACAATCAAAACAATGCATTCAGCTACAGCAAACTATGAATGCCCTGTGAGTTATTTATTTGCAGATAATGTACATTTTATCATTATCATTGTGTATTATCATTATCATTATGTATTATCATTATCATTTATGTATTTATCACATCCCAGTGTTTAATTGGCATATAAAAATGAAGTAATATACTTATAAATATATTCTAAAATTCGATACGACTAGCCACCTTTTTGACTGCAGGGTACAGCGTAATTAACAAATTTAATTTACTCAGAAGTGGCAAGCTCAGATTGTATCTCATTTCAACTCTGATTTCCTAACGCTTGCTGCTCTTTTGCTGCAATGATTCATTTAGCTGGCATAGCGCATAAAGTTCTCTGACTGACCGCCTGAAATTGTGATAAATCTGTGCGTTTATTACATTTTCTCATATATCATCCAGCGAATGGACCAATTGGCGACTGTTCACAATCTTGACAAACTGTTAGGCCCTGACCAGATTAGGCATCTGGGGCGCTATAATCGCAATATTTATAGAAATATATAGATTACAAGTTTATAGGGTTAACTATGAATGTTTTTGATGTGTTAGTCATTAGTCATTTGACCGGACATCTTACTAACTTATCAGTCAAAATTCGAAGGAGTTCTTTATCGCTCAACTGTTGGCGAGGAACGGAGAAATGAAGATAAGCTTATCTACGAACTGTTATATGTATGTGTTCCTTTCTGATAAGGTTTTGCTGCAAGAATAGTTTTAAAACAACATTTTTCAACTCTAGACCGTGGTCAAGGCTTTAAAAATTTTCAACAAAGCAATGCACGTTATTCTAAATAATTGCCGAGTAAATGCTTTCATTCTCTTCTTCTCTCATAAGATATGCAACTCGTGTGATTGTCACAATGATATAGTTTTCGTCTATGATCTTTAATCGTCACGCGATTCCGATTCACATGCCATTAAAATGTTGATTCACAAAGTTTACCACCATATAATATAATATACCAACTTGAAATTATGGATTATACCTTAACCCGATAGACATATTTAGTAGCCGTATATTGTCGGCGAGTCACGAAGCCAGAATAATTACTGGTATTTTTCAGGTGGCAAACAATGTCGACTATATAAAAATTACAGTATTTCTGCCTGCGACAAATTAAAACGCTCTACTTACTTGTTGCAAATAATGGGACATTAATAATACGTTGCTTATTACGCCATACAATAGTTCGCGACGAAACTATAATTATTTAAGGAAATTCCGATATAACGTTTATTATTGAAAACTATGAAAAAATGTAAGAAATACCACAACAAAATGATTATATCTTTATTGTTTTTGGTTAACTTTAGTGCATTCTTGTGCAGATTAATTAATAGTATATAAAAGTAGTATATAAAAAAGCCTGTTGATCGCTTTCGGCAAATGTATTTACATTCTGTATCAGTATTTTATAAAGCCAATCAATAGATATATATTCAAAACAAATCTGCAGAAATAAAAATATCTTTAAATTATTAAAGCATTGTCCGAATTATTATTATATTAGATATATTTGTTTTAAAATGAAACATCTCCTTCAAATAGAAATTCTCGTAATATTCGCATTCCAATAGTTTGATAAACATTATTGTTGTGCAACCAGTGGCCGTTTGGTCATTGGGTCATTTGAAATTGTATCCTGATCGCTGGCCTTCACTTGGGCCAATTCTCACGTACTCTTGACACACTTGACAATTGAGTCATATTTCAGTTTATATTTGAAACACAACGTAAACAACGAGTAAATTGAGGCCCTCGGTGCCCTCTAAGCTTATCTTCGCTATTGACTAGTTTAGCCTTGAAACTCGCAGCAAAACTAAAGAAACTTTGCTTTGGCTGTGATTAGCTCAAAGTGGCTCGTTTATCATTGAGCGCAGCTCCAAAATTGCTTTTCAACTCTCTCTCTCTCTATCTCTCTCCCTGGCACTCTTCAGCTTCCCCTCGGGCTTTATGATTATTATAAACTTGAGCGTGAATCCAATTAGCATAAAGCAATTTTTGTTTTGCTGAAATTTTATAATAAATAAATGACGCATCCCAGAACGCACACGTTATGGCAGAAACTCGAGTACCCAGTACACAGTACTGTACTGTATATGGAATATTACACACATTTTCGCATGCTTCGTGGGGTTTAAAGTGCAGCGCAATTGAAAGTGAAATGAACGCAGTTGAGCGTGATGATCGATGCGTAGAGGGGGCTCCCCAGGGTGGCGGTGGGCCCAGTTCCAGCCCACATTGCGGACGACTGATGAGCAACGGAAATGCTTTTGTTGCTCTGCATATTTATTATAAAATAAACACAGATCATCAACTACATAATATGCCATTTAATTGTAGTTGCTTTTTGTTTTATTTGCAATTTCTGCGTGTGAACAACTTCTATTTGTCGGCAAAACAATTAGAGCAGGGTTCGCTGTCGCTAAGCTAATATTTAATATGATACTTTCACGGCAAGTGTTCGCCAAATCCTTCTAGTATAACCATAATAATTATATTCATCATAGATCTAAAAGTATACATTTCTATCAGTGATGTTCACTTTATTCATTGTCCATCTTTACAGTATATTCACTCCAAATGGTCTGCAACAACTTTGATTTTGTTATGAAGTTTACATAAAAAAGGAACGAATTGATTAACGTGACTTCGACATAACTTTCAAATTGATTTTCTCATATATTTGATATATAAATAACACGATATTTATTGAGTAGAGCTCAATAATCTGCATGATCTTTCAAGAATGTTTGTGTCATCGCAATTGGATTACAACGCATAATATATCAATTATAAATACTTTGCGGTTTGAAGATGTAACTCAAATTTCATTAGTAAGACAAACTTATTTAGTTTTTTTCATAATTTATTCATTGCCGCAACGTAAAATATATATGTATAGATGTGCAAGTTTGTGAATTGGTCAAGGTTCAGAGATCCCCAGTAAAAAGTGCTGCACAAGTCTCGTTGATGGATACTTTTGGAATTTGAAACTTTCCTCCTCTCTCCCCTCTCCTCTCGCCCTCTCAATCTCTCTCCCTCTCTCTAAATCTCTGTCTTGTTCGCTATTCAAATAACTGTCTTTCAGCATTAGCGTTAGTCCTTGTGTTGACAAAGATGATTATACAGCGAGTTTAAACCTGACTTAGTGTGAAACACAGCGGACACCACGAAACCAATGAGGCTGATGAAGAACAACCACGGTGTGATGAGCAGAATGCCCAGAAAGAGCAACACATCGTTGACCTTGGCATTGGCCATGCGCCACAGTAACTGACGCACCAAGCCACGCAGCATAAACTTGGTGGTCCACAGGCGATAGCTCACCTGGGTAAAGCGTAAGCCCATGGAGACGCCCTGCATCAGAGTGCCGACCAGCACGATGCTGAGCAGCTGCAGCATCAGGAGCACATGGCCATAGACAGAGTGTGCGCGGCAACGACGCAGCTCCAGCTCCATGCGCTCCTGTCGCTGTAGCGGCATCCTTGACTTGACCAAGTCGAAGATATGCACCCAATACTTGCGAGCTTTGCACCGCGGCCCAAAGTCCTTCCTGTGCTGGCGGTACTCAGTCTCAGAGTCCGTGTCGCTTTGATGGTAGCCATGGATTGCATCGTTTTGCGGTTCCATTGATCTATAATGGCTCAAGGGATCCAGTTGATCCATCCGTTCCATGTGCGAGTAGTCATCATTGGGCACAGCATTAGTAAAGCATGTCGATCCCAGTGGCAAGTTTGACATGTCTCCTTCGTAGCCGTTATTATTGATATTGCTTAAGTAGTTAATGCTGCTTGCATTGTTCATGTTCATGTTGTTGTTGTTGTTGCTATTGCTGTGATTGTTGCTAATGAAGCTGTCCTCGGAGGCGTAACTGCGTGGCGTGCCGCTGCGCAGTCCACGCTCATGCCCCACAGTGCCCGCAGTGCTGCGCTGCGACTGCTGGGCCAACTGCACTAGAAAGGGCATCCCATTGAGACCATCGGACTTGCCATACTTGGCCGATTTGAGCTGCTGTATATTAAAGCTTCCGGTTCCGCCTCCGCCTCCGCTGCCACCTCCCGTGTAGGGTGAACGTTGTTTCTGCATTATCTGTTTGGCAGATGGTTGTACCAAGATGAGATCATATACAACCTTAGCAAGTTGCAAGTGGCGTACCTACCACGTCGGCTTTATCGACTTTGAACTCGTCTTTTTGTTTGTTACGATTCGTTTAGTTAGAACGAAACTTCGACTGTGTGGGAATTTTGCTACGCTCTGATTCTGACGTCTTGAATGAATTTTCGATATGTGCTCACACTTATTTTAGGCCTACTTTAATCCCCAAATATTTTTCGAAGCCAACATATATTAATGGGAACGTGAGCAACATAGAAAATCTATTGTTGGTCCATATAATGTTTATTTTGTCCAACCTGGAGAGTATTTTATTTATATTATTATTTTTTTATATGTGTATACATATAGGCGCTTATAGCCTATACCCATATCCGTTGTGGCGAATAATAATACTTATGTCCAACAAACCTTTAATGTCTGAAGACTAACCTATAATAATTAAAACCTTTTATCTCATTCTTAGTATACTTTAATAACTTACCAAAGTGGCTGCAAGGCTTTAATAATGTCAGCTAATACTTGGTTTTATCTTATAATGATTATTTTTGTATATGCTGTAAACAATAAAATTTTATTATATAACTCTCAACATTTAGCGACTATAAATTAGTTTCTACTGAGTTTTTCCTCGAAATGTTGATTTATGTGTTGATGCTAAGCTTTAATTGCATTTGATAAAACCCGATTTATATAGGAATTTCCCAAATGAAAAGTACTCATACTATATATACTATGAAAAAAATCTTGTAATCGCTTTAATTTGATGATCTCGTATCTCCTTTTGCAGTTGTTGCCCCGTTTGTTCCATTGCTGACTGTTGAATCGCGTGATAATACGGACTGTGAGTCAACCGCTTATCAAAGGGAATCCACAACCAGCATCCATATAGCTTGATCTCTGGCGCATTGGCGACTCAGTTCGTTGTGATGTGTTGAGCTGTGGACACAACACACGCTCTCCTGATACGAAACAGGGAATAACAGAACAGATTGGATATCACTGCCAAAGCCGAAGCAAAATCATGTCGCGGGTGAGCTGGACACTTGGACTGCAGCTGGTGGGGCTGATGGCGATGACTGTGTTTGTGCAGACAGAGTTCACCGATCTAAACAATGATGAGTTGGAAGGACTCAATGTCTGCAAAAAACGCGAGAAGTAAATACCTAGAGCCACCGTGTCATGATAAGCTTAAATGGAATTAATCTCTTTTGCCATTGTTTACCTTGCAGCTACAATGTCGAAGTGGTCATCACGGAGCTGCAGTCGTTCCAGGAGCGTGGTTCCACCTGGTGCCTCAACATCCCGCCAAGCTGTCCCATCTATCGCATCAAGCATCGCGTGGTCAACAAAACTCAGACCTTGACCAAAGCTCGTATAGTGCGCGACTGTTGTGGTTAGTGTTACATTTCATAGCCAAACGTAAACCTTACTCTAATCATTTTCCTCTCTCTATACCCCTTAGATGGCTACGAGCGCCAGGGCAAGCAGTGTGTTCCACATTGCAGTCAGGCCTGTCAACATGGTGAATGTGTTGCTCCGGAGAAATGCAAGTGCACGGAAGGCTATGGAGGACCTGTCTGCAATATAAGTTCGTTTCATCTTGATTTACGTTTCAGTAATTTTAGTCAAAATCTTTTTAAGTGCTTCTTCTCTTCCTGTACGTGTTTGTAACAAAAATACAATGCCTTGGGTGCGTGGACTTAGTCCCATTGAACCTGATTATGCTCCGATTCCAAACTATGCGTAGCCACACGATTATGCTACTCATGCAGATTTTTGGATAGATTAGATATCTGGTCTTAAGATAATCATCAGAATCATTATGGTACAATTTTTGAGAAAATTCATGCTGTGCAGCAAAATTCACACAACATTAAACTAGTTCTGCAACATATTTCATTCCGTTTGAAACAATAAAGTGTTAATAAAGAGTATGGTATGTCAAGTGCAACTAATACAAAAGTAAGCTAATAATAATTAAAAATGGTAGTTACGTCAGTTTCTATTGCAAAGTTGAAAACGTGCTAGAAAATTAAACACTTGTTTAAAACGTATTTATCGATATTTCGCAGTTTCCAATATAATTATAAAGTTTAATTAGAGCTCAAGTCGTTAAATAATTAACTGCAACTGAAAATCTGCAATTGTATCAAAATCGAAAGCTTCGGTTAGCCGAAGAATCTCTACCGGATGGCACAACTGTTTTTAATTGTGATTTATTAGCTTTTGTTTTTAACTAATCTCTTGTCTTACTTGTAGTTTGTAGTATTTTATTTGCTAATAATTTCCATGGCACCGACACTCACAAACACACTGACACACACACACAGTCGGATGGCACACAGTCACAGACACACACACACACACATTACATACAAAACAAGTCACACTTACACTCACATTAATTGACGCCTTTCACACACTCGGCTGTGGCCAGCGAACTGTTCTTTTAACTAGCTTGGGCAAGCACTGTGTGGGCAACAAGCTAACTGCCAACTAACCACATACCCAGTCCTGACCTAATTTCCTTATCCCTGCAAACTGCTAAAGTGCAAATGTGTGTTCGTCTAGACTCTAAATAACTACAGTTTATATCGGCTATATGCAACGATGACAATATGCAAACAAGATTTCGCAAATTGGCTAACTAGAGTGACTACAATTCACGTGCATTTAACAAAAATTATTGCAAATAATTGCCTTCTAAAAATGGATAAACTCCAGAGATGTTATTGTGCCGTTGTTTATTTAGCAATTTAAGATATTTCACTTTATTTGCAATTAAATCAATGTTCAACATTGTCACTCGAGCTGCATTTCGCAATTTGAAAGATAACGAACGCTACTCTCCGGCAGATTGCTCGCCGGGTCTCTACGGCATCGACTGCCAGCTGAAGTGCGATTGCCTCAACGGCGCCACCTGCGAGCCGTACAGTGGCAAGTGCGAGTGCACCAAGGGCTACACGGGCACCAGGTGCGACGAAATCTGTCCGCCCCAGCGCTATGGGGAGCAGTGTGCCGAGGTGTGTCGCTGTGAGAATGGCGGCAGCTGCGATCACATCTCCGGCGCGTGTTCGTGTGCGCCCGGTTTCACGGGTCCGCTGTAAGTGGAGTGACCATTTTTCTATCGATTACCCCTACCCCCTAATCCCAATTATCCAATCTCCCTGAAACTCGTCTTTTAATACATACACGCCTTCATCAGATGCGATCTGCATTGTCCGGATGGCAAGCATGGCGCCCAATGCGAGGAGGATTGTCGCTGCCAGAACGACGGACACTGCGACCCACAGACGGGCGCCTGCGAGTGCACCGTTGGCTGGACAGGCGATGTCTGCGCCAACAAGTGTCCCACGGGCAGCCATGGACTCAACTGTGAGCAGCACTGTCACTGCCTGAATGATGCGCCTTGCCACCACATCACCGGACGTTGCGAGTGTCCGCCCGGCTACATGGGCGAGGTCTGCATGGACGAGTGTCCGCTGAACACATACGGACGCAACTGCAGCGAGCGATGCCACTGCGAGAACGATGCTGCCTGCAGTCGCACCGGCAAATGCATCTGTGCTCCCGGCTGGGAGAGCGAGCGCTGCGAGCGACGCATCTGCGCCGTCGACAAGTACGGCATGGACTGCAACAAGACCTGCGAATGCGACATGGAGCACACGGAGCTGTGCCACCCGGAGACAGGACGTTGCCACTGCAGCATCGGCTGGAGCGGCGATCAGTGCTCGCGTCCCTGCGCCTTCCTCAAATACGGACTGAACTGTGAACAAAACTGCGATTGCCGGAACGGCGCCAACTGCTCGCCTATCGACGGCAGCTGTTTGTGTGCTCCTGGCTTCACTGGCGAACGCTGCGAGGAGAGCTGTCCACACGGCACGTATGGCCAAGAATGTGCCCTGAAGTGCGATTGCCAAAACGGCGCCAAGTGCGCACCGGAGACGGGACAGTGTCTGTGTGCGCCCGGTTGGCGCAACAACAAGTGCGACAGACCCTGTGATCTTAATCATTATGGCGCCGGCTGTCGCAGCAGTTGTCAGTGCCACAACAATGCCTCCTGCAATCCAATCAATGGCAACTGCACCTGTCCAGCCGGCTGGATAGGCGAGCAGTGTCAACAGAAGTGTGTGCCGGGCTCGTTCGGCATCGATTGCGCCTTCAGGTGTCAGTGCGACATTGACAACACGATTGCCTGCGAGGCGGCCACCGGTCGCTGCCTCTGCAAGCAGGGCTGGCGAGGTACGACAACCCCGAGCTAGGGGTCAAATAACCACCCACCTCCCACTCACTATCAGGAGACTCCTTCACTCATCTGCTGCTCTCACTCAAATACGGCTCCATTCACACACACTCCACACACACTCCACACACACTCCACACACACTCCACACACACACACACACACTCTCACTCACTCTTGTCTCTATCGATCTCTATTGCTCTCGCTTCGCCTGCCTGATAAAGTGATTGAAGTACTTTCATTGATCTTCTCAGCGAAGTCTTTCTCCGCCTGATCCTCTATTCTCCATCACACTGTTAATACTAAATTAGATCTACTTCTATACTCTTCGAATTTTAATATCAGTTTGGAAAGACTTATCTGGAAGCCTTCAGACATTCTCAGGAACCATTCAGCATAGAATTTATTGCTCATTCTGAAGAACAGATCCATCCATTACTTGTTCTCTCACACTGACAAGGAGTCAATTTCTATTCTCTTCGCAGCAGTGAATACAAAAATTTTCTCCCTCTGTCCATAATCATTCGCAGCTGTCGCTTCTATTTTCATCGCAAGGCGTTACGTCTGTCCGCTTTTGTCTGGAAATAGAGCAGCAGCAGAGAGTACCCCAAAAACAAATCAGCCATGCTTATACTTACATACTTCCTTATCACTCGCATTTTCTCTTTCACTGTCCCTTCTACTTCCGCTCGTTTAAATACACTCTTTCAAATGAACTCATACTCACAAAATACACATATGCATGAAGTCTAATTTCATAATTAAATTTTGTATCTCCTCCATTCAGTTGTCCATTCACTCCTCAGTTCATATTTGCACATTTTGTTTGTTAACATGCTTTAAACTTAATTTGTGTCTCTTGTTTTGCACTCGATGTGTGTTTTTCTTTTCCCTCTTTGTGTCCCGCACCCAAAGGCGTTAACTGCGAAACGAACTGTTCGAGCGGTTACTATGGTGAAAATTGTGATCAAGTTTGCAGATGCCTGAACAACTCATCCTGTGACTCCGATACAGGCAACTGCATCTGCGCACCCGGCTGGACCGGCGTCGATTGTGCCGAACCCTGTCCCGATGGCTTCTATGGCTCGGAGTGCAAAGAACGCTGCCAAAAAAGTTTACACGGTAAGTCGGTCACTCACTCAGATTTCCAATCCCCAACTAATTCCGTTTTGAACTTCGTAGGAAACGCAACCTGTGATCACATTACCGGCGAAGTCGTCTGTCGCCCTGGCTACCTGGGCCTCACCTGTGAGCACGCCTGTCCCCAGGGCCTCTACGGTCCCAGCTGCAAGCTGAAGTGCAACTGTGAGCACCAGGGCGAGTGCAATCCCGAGAATGGCCAGTGCACCTGTCTGCCCGGCTGGACGGGTGCCAATTGCAATCAGTCTTGCCCCCAAAACACATATGGCGCGGGCTGTACTCAACACTGTCGCTGCCAAAATCATCGCAGTTGCCGTACTAATGATGGACATTGCATTTGCCTGCCCGGCTGGATGGGTGACAATTGTGGCTCTATTTGCCCCGAGGGTCTCTATGGTGATTACTGCATGTACACTTGCAACTGCCCCTCGTCTAATTTCCAGTGCCATGCGGCGCAAGGTTGTGTCTGCCGTAGAGGTTACACTGGCGAGAACTGTGACGAACTGATTGCTTCGCAACGCGTTGCCGAATCCGTGCAAGATTGTGAGTGACATTCCCCACTGCAATATTGAAGTATGACTAATCAATTCACTTGTCTTGCTTTCCTTTAGCAAGCAATGCTGGTGTCGCCCTGAGCTTAGTGCTATTAACCATCTTTATGGCCATCATTTGCGCCGTCTTCCTCTACTACCGTCGTCGTGTGTCCAACCTGAAGACAGAGATTGCTCACGTACACTATACCCACGATACGAATGGAAGCGGCTGGCCGCCAGCGAATCACAACTTTGACAATCCTGTCTATGGCATGCATCCCGAGACCAGTCTTTTACCGCATCATCTGCGCCCCAAGATGAACAACTTTAACCAGAATGGCTCATTGGCGACCGACTACGGTGACGACTCTAATGCCAGCACCCGAGGTACGTTCTACAAATTTCACATCTGTGGCAGTCTT
Source organism: Drosophila siamana (assembly GCA_035047445.1). Taxonomy (NCBI): domain Eukaryota; kingdom Metazoa; phylum Arthropoda; class Insecta; order Diptera; family Drosophilidae; genus Drosophila; species Drosophila siamana. The sequence goes on from JAWNPP010000046.1 coordinate 228,283, forward strand.
ATTTAAATTATTTCCTTGCAGTGGGCAGCTACTCTATCAATTACAATCACGAATTGATCAACAAGAACCTGAATGCGGATCTAACTAATCCGAATGTATACAATGGCGACTCACTGAAGGAAGAACATGTCTACGATGAGATCAAGCAGAAGGAGGGCTACAAGGATCCTGGTAAGTGCACAGTGGACCGCAAAAGATGTAAACGCGTCTAACAATTATAACGCTTACTCATTTACAAATGCGCTCATTTTCCAATATAAAGTGAAAATATATAGCAAGATATTATTCCCGGAGGGTAAGCTGTTATCAGTGTGTATGTCATTTGTTGTAGCTTTCATTCGTTGTCCCTCGCCTCATACTAGAATTGTATTCAAACCTGCAATTAATCAAATTCTCGTTGCACTTAGATGAGTACGATCACTTGGACTATTCTCGGCCTAGCACATCGCAGAAGCCCCATTATCATCGCATGAACGACACCCAGCTGAATATCAACCATGACGAGGAGAAGCCGAGCAATGTGAAGAACATGACGGTGCTGCTGGAAAAGAAGCCCGATCCACCAACGGAGCCAGAGCCGCAGCATGAGAGCTTTGACAATACGAATCTGGATGCAGCATCGACGGCATCGCCCAGCTCAAGTCCAGAATTGAACTAAACTTTGTGTGCCAGAGTCAGCGACGACTCTTAATTGATTTGATATCTAGATCTTTTAGTTTGTTTAGTGGTTGTCTAGCATGTTTGTTGTGTGCAGTCCTCTACAGTAATCTATTTTGTGTTCTTTTTTAAATTCTAACTTAACATTTCTGTCTCATGTGTACAACGCATTTTTTGCTCAAACGATTGTAAATTTGTATTTTTTTCTTCTGGGCCCTTTACAACCCATTGTACCGCAGCCTAGAAAGCCGGTCCCAGCTGTTGTAAAAGTTTCATGTCGAATTGTAACCATGATTTTTATTCATATACATACAACTTACATATATATCATATACACAACTAGATTTAAAAACCTCTTCCTTTAATTACAAACTGTGCTGTTGATGATTGTATAGAAATTGTGAATTCGAAATTCGTGGTACCTTTTAGCTTCTTTATACCGTGGAGAAGCTAGCAATGACTATGAATAACGCATTATCATATATACAAACATACATATTATTCTATTCATATCAAATATTTAAGCATATGGTATTTATATTTTAATAAGCAATATATTTGTATAACAAAAACAAAAAGAAAATGAAACGAAAGTTTTGCCAAGAATCGAATGTAAGCAAGTCAAATTAATTTTTAAGATACAATTTGTAATTCGAATGATTAGAAGTGTATTGGCCAAACAGTTTTGTTTAATGATTTTTAAATTAAAATTTACAGTAGGTCAAATATTGAGTGTTACAAAATTGTTATTGTAAGTCAGTTTCTCGTTGCTCATTTCGCTTGTCTTTCCAAAGGCAAAACCCAAAATAAATAATATTCGAATAATCGCGCGTAATCGAAATGCCCTGTCTTTTGTGTCCCAATATCGATAAGTTTACTGTTTTATAGACAGCACTTTTCGGCGCCGATGTCTGGCAACACTGCTGGAGAAATGTAAACACTCCGGGTCTGGCAGCACTGCTAATATAAACCAGCACCCGAAAGTATGCAACAATAATTATTTGAATGTTGAGCAGCATCTTGCCATGCATTCCTGTTCGCCTGGTATTTTAGTAGTTTTTGGGATCAGATCTGGCTGTTCAAACGCCGGCCAAACTAATTTTAACCGGTGCAGGAAATTGAATCGGAGTGTTCGCAAATCTGCCAGCACTAGGCGAACAGAAACGACAATAGCCTCCAAAACTGCCAAACAGTAGCAATGCACGAATACTGTTAATTACGGCCGCCCCTAAATTTTGCGAAAAAGTTCTGCGCAACTTTTAAATAAATAAGGGACCGTCAATCACCTCTGTTAATCTGGTACTTGTTTGGGCGGCCAAGTTACAAAATTGGGGGAATTTCAAGAACTTGTTACAACTTGGATTTCGTAATACGTTTATTTATTTGCTACATAATTAGTAGAAGCATCAAGTACATTAATGGTTGGTATGAATAGTTTATCGTTGTCGTGAATCGTGTGATTTTCATTCAATATGTCAGAGTGTCTTTGATTTGTGTTGCAATCATACTGCCTAAATATACACCAATTGCACTGATTACATCTATGTAGTAGATAGATAGATATATACTAGAAGCGTACACATACAAAACTAATCAGAGAGCAAAAAAATTACAAAATTATCGATGATATATTTCTATTTGTATGATGTTCATTCTTCCTCCTTCTTAGTACGATAATGAGTTACAAGTTAAATTAAGCTTATTCCGTTTAGTATTCCTAGCATGACTTTTGGAGCTGGTGCTGGTGCTGGAGGAGTGGAGACTTTCAGTCTGGCGCCTACAGGTAACCGTGACCGGCCACCTCGGCTGGTATGAAGCCCTCGCGACCGTCGCGTGTCCTCACATAGAACCACTGCCGCTGATCCTTGGACTCGCGGCACTCGCAGAGCGTTACAATTTCGCCCTTGTGAACGACAATGCTCTCCGTGATGTAGTCCGAGTTGATGGCGACTAGAGTTTGGCGCAGGCCATTCTGCTGTTGCCGTCGCAGCACATTGAGTGCCAGTGCCGACTGCGCAGCGAGTGGCGGCTGTGTTGTTGCTGATGCTGATGCTGATGCGGTTGCTGTTGCTGTTGCTGCCGATGGAATGCTCTTTGGATGCAGATGCTGACCATTGTGGCCATTGGTGATGTACGACACGTTCGATAGACGTCGCACCGTCTGCGCCTGCACTTGATGCAGATGCTTTTGTACCTGCGACGGCTGCTTAGATGTCGCCGTTGTCGCAGTAGTCGTGCTTGTTGTTGTGCGCTGCTGCAGTGTCACATACTCATCGTTGGAGGCACTGCGTACCGAGGCGGCGCCAGAGCTGCAACCCAGCTGCTTGGTGGATCGCAGCTGCGCATAGGCCTTCTCCACGAGTTTTGGCTGCGACGCGGCCCGCAGATACAACTTGTCCACGTGCTGCTCGCCGTACAGCGAGCCCGACAAGCTGCCACCAAAGCCACCACCACCGCCGCCATTCTTGCTGTTGTTGTTATTAATATTGTTGTTGTTGTGGGGCAGCAGCTCCTCCGCCACAGTCTTGGAGCTGCGCGGCGTGCGTGCGCCATCGGAACGCGTGCCGCCGCGCAGTCGTATCTCCTTCTCCGAGTCCGTCATGTTGCCACAGGGTCGTGGAAAGATGTCCGCATTGGACTCCCAGCAGGGCGCGTGTTTGGAGCCGCGCGCCGCCGAAGGCAAAATGCCCAACGGCAGACAGCAGGCGTAGCCCACATAGCCCTCCTCTGCGTGCGGCGTCTGCACGTAGAGCCAGTTCTGGTTCTTGAACACTGCATTGACCACCATGCCCAGCGGCAATGGAATCTCCAGCTGATAGCCGCCGGGCCGTGTCTGATAGAGTGTGCTGGCGGTGGCCAGCACCACGGGTATGTTGCCGGGTGCGGCAAGCGAGCAGCGCGACAGAAACTCATCCACATTGTGTATCTCGTAGCCGAAGCGCTGCACACGATGTCGTTCCCGTTCGCGACGCTTGCGGTGTCGATGACGACGCTGCTGCTGCGGCACTCCAACGCCACTGCCGCCGCCACCCTCGGACACGGCTACCAAACTGGGTTCGGAGTACGTGCCCTTTAGGGCATCCGCCGTTGCCGCTCCCGCCGCGGAGCAGCCATTGACGCTGCTTGTGGCAGCCGTGGCAGCTCTGGCCTGTTGCAGTCGATGGGCCAGCTTCTTGCGTATCTCGTTGCGTTTGCGGGCCAGCAGCAGCGCCTCGCTGTGCACATCGCTCTTGGGCGCCCGTTGCGGCGTGCAGACGAACAGCAGCTCTTTGGTGGATGTAGCGGCAACAGGCGGCGCTGCTGCAGTGCTGCGCACCACCGTTGCCTTGTCCTTGTAATCCAACAGATTCTGATTGCTAAAGAACTTTTGGTTGGCCAGCTGCCCATTGCCACTGGGCGCCTGATGGGCAGTGGGCGTGGTCGCATACCCATTCAATGGATCAGTGTGCTGCTGTCCCCCGCTGTTGCTGGCAGGCAGCTGCTTGACCCGATAGCGCTTTTTGCCCACGTCCAGCTGCGTGGGCACGGGCTCGGTGCGCTGAGCAATCGTCTCACCTATAATATGGCCATTGCTCAGCTTCAACGGCAGCTCCTGTGGCTGCTTCTCTTGCTGCTGCTCACTGCCATTCTCTGGTTCATTGGCTGGCTGCTGTTGTTGCTGCTGCTGTGGCGTCGGCTGTTGCTGGTGCTGCTCCCTCAGTACCCAGGTCAGTGAGATGCGCGGACGTCGCAGGCTCAGGTTCTGACCCATCGTCGCTAGGCTACTGTCGATGCCTACAACATGCTGCAGATGCGGTGAGCTCTTTGCCCTCGAACCAGCGCCTAGCGGTGGCAGCAACTCATCGATCTCCACATAGTCCGAGCTATACTCGTATCTGCCAACTGCTGGCTGCGATTGCGAATGAGTTTCCGTTTGCGAATGTGTTGGCGGCGGTGTCGCTGTGAAGTTGCCCACGGAACTGTCGCTGCTGCCGGGTTGCTGCTGGTGCAGGATCAGAGCACAGGCATGCAGCAAATCAGGGCAATAGGCATCTGCAAGCAAAATACATTGATAAGTCAGGTGTCTTTCTTATACCCGGATAATTTTATTTATTTACAGAGGAACAAATAGGCTTTCGAAGTTCAAAAATAAATAGAGTCATTGCAATTTTAGCCTATACTATTTATGATTCAAGAATGCCAAAAATCCTAATTGAGACTTACAAAATGTTAATTCAGTAGTCAATGGATAATTGATTATAATTTAGTTATCTATATCTTGACATTAGCAATCTTGATTAAAGATAAACACTTTATTTGAAACATTATATTAAAGTACGTAAAATTCATGAATTTCTTCCTTATTTTTGAATCATTTGTTCTCACTTTGTGTGGCAAGCAGAAAGGAGATCATCCAGCTAATTCAACAATTTAAACGATGTCCACCAATTTTAAAACATAAGTTTCAAAGTCTAAACTAAATATATTTAGGCGATTTGTTGGCAGTAGTTGCTTACTTATTACACAACTCATGTATAGAATTTAGTGAAGTCTCAAAATAGATTTATCAATATTACGCTAGAACTTACCACGCAGTCCACGTGAGCTGCGTCTGCGTCGTCGTTGCCGTCTGATGCCTAACTCGCAGTCGCTGTCGCTGCTCTGATCGCTGCTGCTGTTGCTGCTGCTGCTGCTGCTGCTATTGCTTGTGGCAAATTGTTGCTGTTGCTGCTGCAGTAGCTGTTGCTCTTGCAGTTCTCGTAGACGACGTCGACGTCGCGCCTGTTGTCGCGCTGCGGCAGTTGCAGTCGCAGTTGTCGCATGCTCTACCGCGTGCCGAACTCTGTCTGCTGCTGTTGCGGTTGCTGTTGGCGGCAGCGGTGGCGAAGGATGCGGTTCAGGTGCTGCTGGACGCTCGGTGTAGCAGGGCGGCGGCGTTAGCGGCTGGGGGCAATAGACGGGCGGCGGCGAGCGCTGTCGCAGTTGGGCCGAGTCAACGGGTGCTTCCAAGACGTAGACGTTCTCTAGCGGATCTCTAGCGGCCTCCCGGTAGCCAAGTGGAGCAACTGCCACTTCATCCGCATGCTGGCGATAAGTGGGCGGCGCAGCTGAAGTCGAACGAAGAAAAAAATACATTAAAATGAGAATCACATTGATGAGGTGTTTCCCAAAAAAACTGCGCGCTGTGCAGAGCTGGCAGCTGGCAGCCAATAAAAATTCCAAGACAATAAAAATACCCGAGAAATATTGGAAAATATTTGCCAATATAAACGTCAAGCGCTTGGGCCAAAAGCCAGCCGCAGTTCGCATAGTTTGTTGGCCACATTTATATGCGCTATCAAGGCCAAGATCAGCGCGCTTCAAAATGGCAAAGGCAAAGTTGCAGCGACAGCAACAGCAGCAGCGAGAAGAGCCAACAAGAATAGGCGGCTGCGGAGTCCGAAAGAGATACGCAAGAAGCGTGGCCAATAAAATTCCACAAACTGATATGCTCAATGGCAACAACGTGCTACAAGTGAGTACTAAAATGTTAAAACGTGACGGTATTTCACAAAAACAAAAAATACCAAATATTATATACCACTTCTCATTCCCACTCTCTCTCTCTCTCTCACCCCTCTTCCTCGCAGACTCTCCACTTCTCTCTCTCTCTCTCTCTCTCTCTCTCTCTGGCACTCTGGTTTTGCGCTTACATTTGCACAACGTTCCAAAAAGTAGTTGAAATTATGCTGATCTACAGCTCAACGAACTTTTACTGCAACACTGAACCAGGCTGCCCACTTCTCGTTTAACCGAGCTGCCAAGCTAATTTCGTACATTTAAGTAATAATTTTTGAACTGAGTTGTTGATAGTTTGTTTTTAGCCAACATTCAGGAAAAGTAAACTAATTTAAAGTATTCGTAATTCAGTCTCATTCTAGTTTGTTTCTAAGCTGCTTCGAATGGCATACCATAGTCAAAACATCCTGTCAAATGCATCATAACTGCAGCAACAAAACTGCAACCGATGAAGCGCAGAAAAGTCAAAGCCCTGAGCTGCGGCCCCGGTGGCTTTAACGACCTTTGCAAGGCGGGCGGCACTCACTGTCAGTGTCAGTCAGCCAGTCAGTCAGTCAGTTATTTACTGAGTCGGAGAGTTGGTAGGGCCAACAGCAGCAGCAGCTCCTTCTGCCACAGAACTAATCAAAAAGAAACGAAAATTAAGAGAAGAAGAGTTGAAGATCGTGCGAGGATTACATGGAGGGGGCTGTGACGACAAGCGAATCATTGAGAGATCGTGATGCAGCGGCCTTTAATGCCCACTACGTGATATGTGAGCTGGGCGTGGGCGTGGCACGACAGCCGAGAAATTGAAAGTGTTTGTTGGAGTTGGAGCAGGCAGCAGCAGTTAATGTTGCAGCAACGATTCTCTAATTAAACGCAGACGAGCTGCCAAATTAGCTAATGACGAGCGGAGTTGTGGAGTTGAATTGCAGAAATCACAGAGGCCCAAATATGCCTCTACGTGCAACATGCATGCGGCACCACAAATGGTCAAAAATCTGACAAATTTGTTTTGCAACTTGTTGCAAATATGGTGTGCGACAGCAGGCGCAACAACATGGCCACTGGGGCATTGTCGGTCGTCGTCAACGCTGGTCAACATTGTTGTACACGTTGCAACAAACAGCTGGTTGCAAGTTTGCCAGTTGCAACTGGTTGTGGTCGTAGAGGGGAAATAATAATTCAATCGAGAAATGTCGAAGCGTGCAAATCAGTCGTTTGATTTGTGTCTGCCTCACGGTGGCATAAAAGGCGATTGGAATTGATTGGAGCTGCATGTGATTAGCGGCAACGAGGTAAAGAGGCAACAAAGTGTCGGACAAGCTGGGAACTGGGGAAATGCAGGTGATGTTGATGTTGATGTTGCATGGAAAGCGGGCGCCACAAATATGAAATGAACTCGAAATGAACTCGACTCGAGTCGCGAGACTTGCGAGATCAGCTTGCGGATAAACTCTCGCGGCTGACAAATGGCAATCGCTCGCTCGCAGTGCCGATTCGCAATCCGATTCCCTGCCACTAATAAGATAAAAGCATTTTAATTGCAACTAAACATGGCATGCAGCTAGTGGACATGGACATGCCACCATCCGACTCTGGCCACTCTCTGGCCTCTCTGTTGTCTCCTACCTCTACCACCGGCCCTCCTCTCTCCCTCGCTCCCTCGGCCCGCCCCTCTAGCCAACCGAATCTCAGTTGGATCTGCGCTCTAGGCCAAACAACTGTAAACTGTAAACTCGCAACACGGCGAAACAAACGGCCGGCAAACAAACAGACAGATGGACGCATTGCCAAGCAACGCATAAAAAGGTTGTTCGAATGCACCAGTTAGCAGTGATGAGAACCACAGTTACCCTACTATGTCTAGAGGCATAAAGTACTTAGCATCAAAGAAATTGTGAAAGCGACAAATTAAAGTTCTTCGAAACACATTTGGCCTCGAACACAATGTATCTGCGCATATTATAACCTCCTCAAAACTGATATAATCGCATAATTTACATATTATTCGTTTTTCGCTTTGATATCTACTGCAAACCGAGCTGACAGAACAATCCTCGCAAACAATCTTATATTTTAACAGGGTATGTCGAACAACATACAACTGCGACAGCTCAGCAAATGCGTTTGTTTATAGCAAATAGTTGCACGTTTAATTGCTGTCTTCTTTATCAGATCATTATGAAATTTTCAGAACAAAGAGCAAAAACTCTAATACTCCACATGCATCCAAGTTTAGCTGGCAGCTCAACGCTAGATATAGCTCACATTATTATATTACAGACTCCTGTGCAACTTATCACACACCGCTTGCGTTATGTTTAATGGTCACAGGGTATTGTGACAAACACTTGCTATCAATATACTCTCGCTTTCTATATAGACTACCCTCTCTCTCTGTCTGTCTGTGCCTGACTTACCTGCCAAAGTCGTTCAGTAAATTAAAATGCTGCCGAGTCGCATCAAAAAGTTTAACGATCGGACCATGAAAGCCATAAAAATAAGCTAAACTACACGACGCAACACGGCGTACGACTATGCTCGTAAAATGCCGCATAAAGTTGCTTGATTGTCAGATTGTCGGGTTGCCCCAATCCTTGTTGACAGCGCTAGCGAGGGCAGCCCTGACCGCGAGCCTGTGCCCCGCTGCTGTTCAAAGTTGGTCGACTGCAGCGCCATCAAATGTGCAAATTTATGCGCAAAATAATTTACACAAATTTGAGTTTTTTAGCTCTTCAATTAGCACGCATCATGCTCGACAGGGGAAAACAAGTGGGAAACGAGTGGAGAAGCGAGGAGAGTGATAGGACAAGGGGCGGTAGGAGGAGCTGTATCTACTTAAGCCAATTTTATGCCTTTTTAATGTGTTGCTGCGTTTTGGGTGGTCGAAGACATTCAATAGGTGCGATTTCCACCAAATGCGATCAAAAATCAATTTGTATTTTTATTGACTTGATTTGACTGCGTTGCAAAGGAGAAACCGAGGAAGGTGGAAAGCGGGAAGGAGACATGAGGTCTAGTCAGCGCCAAGCCAAGCTAGCCAAGCGGCGGTTACCGAAACCTAGTCGGGTTGCACTCAGGTTGTTTTTGGTCATGGCAATAAAATTTAAACGTTGCTTTTGTGGCATTCGCCACGTTTGTTTGTGTGGCGTGTTTGTATTTTAAGCGCTTTTAAATATTTATGTGCCCATTTGTGGCCCGTTCCACAGAAATTATGATTTTATGACGCTAATAAATTTAAATGTTGTGGGTTAAGAAAGCTGCTGGCCCTTCCTTGGCCACAAACACCTTTAGCGCCTCACCGCCGCAGCAGACTTTTCACTTTTAATGACTTTCCGCACAACTTTGCCAGCATTAAAAAGTTACAAATAATTATTAAATGGCTGATCAACTTAATGCTTAAGGTGGAGCTCTTGAAGTGACTAGCAGAAGCAAGCGTGGCAAGTGCGTATTTAAAGGCTCAATGTCCAACCATGGCGTCCACTCCATTCAACTTGCATATGGACGATCACTGGCCAAGGCGCAGGCAGCCAAAATCAAGTTAACAAAAGACAAATGCGGCACGCAAGGAAGAGGGAGATGGAGCGAGAAAAGAGCTTGATAAGCGTCAAAGGACATGGAGCTGGCTGTGGAGAGATACAAGTGCGAGCACACAGAAAAAAAACCAAAGCGAAACATTCCAATGAAAAACTGCAAAGAAGCAGACATGCTAAAGGCACAATGGGACAAGGGGTAGCTTGGATGGATGGATGGGTGGATGGATAGATGGAGTGGGGAGGGAGGGGCAGGGCAACATCAAAGCAAAAGGCAGCGAGTGCTGCGGGCGGCATGCAAATTGAAATATGCCATCTGGAGCAGACCCAAAAACCCAAACTCAAACCCAAACTTGAGCTCGAACCCGAACCTGAACCTAGCCCAACATTTCGAGCGGAGCACAGCGGAAACGGAAACGCGCACAACGCATTTCATTTGCTGCCCAGTATGCGTAGGCGATGTGGGTGGCGGGGAGCTATTATTGGAGTGCACTTTGGCCTTTGCGACAAATATGTCTTGAAGTGTCATCGACGCAAAAAAAAAAGGAAACCGTTTGAAGAACTTGCAGCCAAGGACAAGTCCATTTTCCAGGCTTGCTCTTCAACTCCCCACAATTGTCAGTCGATACCTATGAGAGAGGAGCACGTGACACTAGTTATGCTTACTCTTGTTGTACAAATATGTCGCGTACTCATCTCTGGTTCACATCGAACTCTATGTGCTAAATCGTCAGTAAATCTCTCCATAGTACTCTATAAAGCTCTCTCATTAAATTACAACTTCGTCCATCTCTAGAAAGATCGTGTGTTTCTTGTCCATCTCTTCTGATGAATTCAATAAGTCTGTGGCATCTCTAGTTAGTTAGGGACTGTAATTCATCTCTTGCTTATCGCTCGTGTCGTGACACGCCGCCGTCGCCAGCCATTTTGCTAGCATACTTCGCATTCCCACTCCTCCTCTGTCGACGTTTTCCCCTGCTCTTGGTGCCTTTGATACGTCGCGTGCTTTATTAAAATTTCATTGTTGTTGGCGGTGGCGGCGTCAGTGGCAGGAGACGCGGGGGGAGAGGAGTGAAAAGAGTCCCTTTGGGGGACAGGACATTGTTATAAATTCCAATTCCTTTGGCTTGAAGAAAAACGTGAAAAATGCGCCATGTAAATTATTTCTGCGTCTTGAACGCATTTTTTATTGTGCATGATAAATTTTTATTGTAATTGGCTGTTGATTTATGGCCCAAAGACGAACACAAAGAACGGCAGTAGGAGAGCTTGTCTATGTCCATGATAACGAACGCTAGATAAGCATTCCCCCCCCCACCCCAAAACCAATTCAATTTTGTGGGGCGTGGCCATGGCTAATTAGACTGCAAACTTGAATTGGCATAGATTTTGGCAGTTACGAGGCAAGAAAATATGGAAAAGAATTTCAAACGCGGCATTAAAACTAATCGACGCATTTGCTGAAATCATCTATGCAACGAAGCGTAACTTGTGCCACGCCCCGTTCAGGGTTCGAGAGAGAGAAAAAGAAAGATACAGCAAAGGCTTTAGGCCACCCAAGCAGGAAGTGCAAGGCAGATATACTATTTAGGCTTCCTCTTCAGGGAGGCTCGTTTCATGGCTAACATGGCGAAACCAAACGCGCAGTCAAACACCATAAAGCTTTATGAAGAGACCATGAGAATGAGACTGCGAAGGCATCTGGAATCTCAGAATTGCCTGCTGCGTTGCCGCCTTCAAGTGGCAGATTTTGTAATGCTTTGTGAAAGATTTCATGGTAACTTCACCGGGTTATAACAATTTACAAATTATGTAATCGAAATTTATTGCCTCAATATCGTTATGAGGCTGAAGCCAAAAAAATAAGACAAAAACAAAAAAATCTCGAGGGCACAATAGAAGACCCCACCCAAGCCCAGGCACGCTCCAAAGAGCTGCTCTCTTCTCCGGGAGAAGTTGGCAGCTGGGTGGGCCACACCATATACGCAGGTGGCTTTGATAGGCAGCTGATGTGCACAACACAACAACAGGCGGCAAGTTGAATTTGACTCCAGGCAGACGACGGTCACTTCTCAAGTCTCGCCAAAGATGTGGCCCGATAAAGCTGCAGATATAGCTGCTGGCATTAATGAGTATGTCTAAGATTTAGTCAGGATAAACACATAACCAAGAAGCGAGAAGCCAGCTAACAATTCATGCCAATAGACTAAGAAATTCCATTAATATTGTGGCTGCGATACCCTGCAAACGATGGTCTAGTGGAAGGTCGTCTAAAAACGAGTGTCGCTTTTATTGCGTAACTTTATAAGCAGAGTAGCCAACACAAAATGAATGTTTTTTGAATAGATATAAATCGAATTGCAATTCAAATGAACCATACATCCTTTGTCTGAATTAAAATGCAAGTTTATGTGCCATTAAAGTTCATGGGGCAGATCGCATTTTGCAACATTTGTTTGCGCATTTTTCAAATGCATTTAACAAGATTTTTTCGCTCTAATCAGAGTTGCTGTTCGACTCAAATTGCCGCATAAATCAATTGTTCCAATTCAGCTCACAAATTCGCTCAAGTTTCTGCCACTTAACTTTCCGCGCTCTTCACTCTTCCACTCTGCAGGGTCCCCCTCCAAAGTTGCCACAACTTGCTTAAGCTGGGCAAGCAGCGTATCCCATTCGTTAGGGCACTTTTTGGAGTAAAGTCCAATAATACAGCCATTAAATGCCAACTACTTTGCCATCAAGTGCTTTAGTTTGGCATAAATCTGAAGCGCATGCCAAAACTTTTGCTGCTTCTCCACTCTTTTGCCTCGCTCCCCCTCCCCACCTTCTTCTACAAATCAGCGCGCGCGTCTCCAAATCCCCATAGCTTTGCCACACGTTCTCCTCACACTCTCTTACCTGGCTGTGCTTGTGTTATAGCTTTAATTAACGCCAACTTGTGATTGGCCCTAGTCCTCGACTCGTTCCACAAGTTGGCCAACAGGTGCACAAAACTTTTGACCAAATACCAGCAACAAGACCACGCCCACTTCCACGCCTATTGCCCATCATCCGCCCACCACCCAGCAACTATAGCTGGAGGCAGCTTAGTCCTGCTTCTGCTGCTCCTGGTCGTGGTCCTAGCGCATTTTTATTTAATTTAGAGTCGTGGAGCAGTCGCTGTCCTGCCCAGCACTTTCATGTTGTAATTTCCTAAAATTTACGAGTTTGCTTAGCCCGGCTTGGGAGTGGAGGCGGATAAAGAAGAAGAAGTTAGTGTGGTGGCCGGAACCACCTTGCAGTTTGCTGGATTTACGGCCTGGTTATGTGGGGTTTTAGGCTAGGCTAACCTTACACAGAGAGAAAAATTGCAATCTAAGGGCAAGGAAATTGAAATTAACTCAAATAATAACAACATACTTTATCAAATATAAAGAAAATAGTTTAAGTTCCTAGTTGAGTTTGCTTAGTAAAAAATGTATACTAGAATCAAGGCTTTGGATGTTGACAATATTCAACTTCTATACAGATTTTAGCCTTAGTGTTTGTCAGAAAGGATATTTGGAGTCTCTCAGTGCAGCTTTAGGTTTAGGTTTAGTTGGCACTTGGCTTTGGGTCGCTGCTCCCTCTCGTTGCTGCTTCGGTTTGTCAGCGCCTCGTTTTATAGTCGACATCCTACAACGCCTCCGTTGTCCCCGCCCCCTGCGCATCCCCCTTCCCTTTCTTTGCCTCCTGCTGTAAATGAGCAACTTTTTGCTGCTTTTACACACCTACATACATTGCCCAAGTGTAAGTGTGCGTGTATGTTTGTGTTTGTGTTTGTGTGTAAGTGAGTGTAGTGTTGTGTGTGCTTTTTGGCAATTTCGCATGCAGTTTATGGCTGGGCACGGGCAATAACAACAACAACAACTTACAACCAACTCGTGCAGCTGTTAGTTGCCACATGCAGCATGTCTGCTGCCGCTTATAAAAGTTGATCAAAATTATAACTACGCCCGTACAAACATTTCGGCATTGAGGCAGGTTGCCTGCCCCATTCATCCAACCCCTCCGCCCTTCAACGCCTCAGCGCCCGTCGCCGTTTTCACACCAAATTTCCCCTCCTGAGCTGCCGCTGCTGGTCGGCATGTTTTGGGACAATTAGAGTGGGCTCATTGCCCATAAAGTTATAGAATTCATGAGGCACGTTCCGCAGAACGCATTTCGAGTCGACTTTACTTATTGCCAAATGCAGCAGTTTATCCCGCAAATGTTTTGGGGGCCGCGTTTCATTAGCTGGGATTACAGAGCGGCGGCAGTTGCGAGAATGAAGAGTGTAAAGGATGCGCCCGCTGGATATCATCCACTTTTATGGCTGGCCAATCTTGCGTCGGGTTATTAAATGTATATAAAACAAACACATGTGCCCCTCTTCAACTAAAGGCCCAAGTGTTGGCCAAATGACTGACTGACTGATTGTGCAATCTAAAGGCCAAATCAAAATACAATTTCCTATTCGTTTTATTATTATTGTAATAGACTTTGTGTAATTTCAACCTTCCAAGCAGCTGTCTTTTTCATTGCCGTAATTCTGGATTCATTTCGATAAGTTCAATTTACACTTATAAGATAAGAATAATACTCGTTAAGTAAATTGGAAAATAGAAAAACTGGAAGTTTGTATTAAACAATTTTCCAGAAACTGTTATTTAAAGTGGAAGAATAATCTTGTCATTATATAAATATAATTTAAAGTCTCATAACAATTTAATAAATTATTTTTGCGATTACCTTTCCTCTTGCATTATTATTTTCATACAAGATTTAGTTGTATCTTGGAGAGACGTAATCTATCTTCAGAAACTTTTCCTAACCCATTCCGATTGTCAAGATTATTATTACCAATATAACTAGTTTTACCATATGGCTTATTTTCTTTTCTAATCATTTATCAATCTATTGCTTACACCTCTCCAATTAAGAGCAGAAACTGAGTCAAGACTTGATCTCTCCCTCTCTCTCTCTCTGTCTCTCTCTCTCTTTCTGTAAGCAAACAAAAGTGAAGCCCGTCGCACATGGCTCACATATGCCGCACTTAATTAACTCTGAAGAGTGTTAAATGTTAAATTAAATAATAAATAAATATTGTCGAGTGAGTTGCGAATCTGTGTCGCTTCCGCGTTTCGTGAGCCGCGTTGCATAAATAATGAAAACATTGCAACTGCAACATGCAATTACAATTGTTGCTGGGCGATGCCATTTGATATGGATTTATATGCATTCCATATGCGGCTGAATTATTGGCATTTCTTTGAAAATGAAATGATTTGATGTGTGTATAGCATTCATAGTCGCAGTGGAACTAGTTGTAAGTGCGCGCCTGGTGGAGATAACTTCCGTTTTGCATGCGGGCTCAACGTGGGGGCAGATCAGGTGAGAAGCTGCGGCGAAAATTGTTCAATTGTTGCCACGTTTTTTTTCGTTATCAGCTTTAGCTGCTTTTTTAGTATTATTTTAGTGTGGAGCGCACGAGTGAGCAGCAAACAGCCGCGCCCCTGCAGCCCTACGAGCAGACAACAGCAACAAACTAACAAGCGCGGCAAAATATTAATCATAATTAAACACATGCAAATGCGGCATGGAATGGAAGCTGCAACACAACAGCCAACAGCGAACAGCAAAACAGCGGGCACATCAAATGCAACATACAATATGCAATATGCAATCGGCACTCTCTAATAAGCTCAGCTTTATCCATAAGATCCATAGTGCACTGAACCTGGGCCCAAGCACACAGCGTTGATATATAAGCTGGTCGATTGATCGCCCGCCCAAGCAGTGCGACTAGTGAACGTGCCTCAAACAGTGGCATACACGGAAAGTGGCAGCGAATGCGCTTCTCCCAAAGGATTAATCCTCACAACGAACAACTGCAGAATGACACAAGTGAGTTAAGTGTTGGCCTTAACTTAAGTGATCGAAATGAAATGATTAAAAGTGCTGAGTACATGAAAATACAATAAATGAGAAACATATAAAAATGCAAATAGCTTAAAAGCTTTAAATTGAAACTAAATGATTTCAACAACTCGAGTGATTAAATTGATGAACCACATGATTATTAGATGCCTAAAGTATAGACAATATATAGAAACGTTTGAAGTGCAATTGACTAAGATTAAATCAAATTAAAGGCGGAATGATGAGTTTGGCACTTGCGATGCATAAATACAGTGCTCAAGCTCAGCTAATTGATTAGAAATATAACTATTAGACCACATTTCACCCTTTCTAAACGTATCGCTCGCATTTTTTCAGCTTCCCGCCCAACGCCTGGCAGGATGCAACATGACGCTGCTGTTGCTGCTGCTACTGACGACGGCAACGCTGCTGCAGACCAGACGCATCTCCAGTCGACGGCTGGTCATCCACGTGCCCGTCAAGGTGAAGACGCATCATCACACGCACACCGTCTACAAGATGTTGCACGGCTCTGGCGGCCACGGCGGCGGTGGCATCAAGCAGACTGTCTACAAGGTGGTGGGATTCTCCGGAGAAGGCGGCACCGGCAAGGGACACGTCAGTCACAGTCTTGGGCCCAGTCACGGTTCGAGTCACAGTCACAGTTACAGCCAGAGTCACGGCATGGACCATGGCGAGATCACGTATGAGGATAAGCATGGCTGTGAGAGCGGCAAAGTGATGCCGATGTCGGGACATCGAGACATGCTATTCAATCACTATGCGCGCCACGACCAGGAGGAGTCGGAGGCGACTGACTATGCCGAGGAGCAGGACGAGTTCATTGATGTCAGGGATGCCTGGTTGTGAATAAAGTCGTCGTGCGAAAACGTTGCCGATTAATTATAAAATTCCAGCCACCCAAACCAACACAATGCCCCAAAGACAATATCAACTCCCCCCACTTCCCCCACAATCACAGGCTCAGCGGCACTCACTGCATTTGCATGCGACTCAAAGTAATTACAAAATTGTTGAAGCCATGTCGACGACATCCTCTGCCATCATCCTCCAGCTTATCCACTTTAACGTTGCCTAAAGAATTCCTAGCACAAAAGCCATGCCAAGCATGAAGTTGTCTCCTTGTTGCCGGTCGTCGTGGTCGTAGTTGTCGAAATCGAAATCCGCATCCGATTTGCTGTCTCTTGCTGCTGTGTCTTTCTGCCAAATTCGCATTTTGTTTGTCGTAATTGCAAGGGGAGCACAAGGAAGAGGGGGGAGGGGGCGGACTACAGCTGGGGGAGGCACTCAGAGCTACGGTCAGTCGCGCACTTGAACCTCAACATCAAATATTTGCATAGCTTTTGACTGCGAGCCCCAAAAGCCATCGCATATTTTTAGTGGACAATTAAAAGTAGCAAAAGGCAATGAATGTATGTGAATACAATTTGGGAATTCGAGTACAGTTAGCACTTGGGTGAGGCTAAATAAGATCGAAGCACTATATTCAAATATAGTTAGGAATGAAATTTTATAGCAGTCGTAAATTTAAACACACACATAGGAATTTGTCGAAGTAACGAGGAAAAAGTCGTACGTTTTTAAAGCTTCAACGTTGGAGGACTCTATTTAATTTAAACTAATAATATAGAGGCGACAAATGTGAATAGATCTGCAATTGTAGAAAATATAAATAGTAGAATTTTAATCTCGAACCAAATAGACAAGCATCAAATTGTATAAAATGCAATTTTAATGACAGGACTGAATGGGAGAAAAAAGGTAAATAATTTGAGCAAATTTCAATTAAAGTTGAGCAACATCTTGGTGTGATTAAGGTCAGTTAATGTTCATACAACAACACCAGATGAATCTAAGAAAATTAAGATTAATTAGGCTTCGAATTAGGGCCACAGGGCAAGAGCAGCACATTATCCAAGTTGCCCACATTGCAGGCGTCCCAAAATCAATTTAAAGTGTCAGCGGAGGATAGGGACTCCATGTGAAGTGGATCAGCATCAGCAACGGTTGACATAAGTTGGATTGATCACTCAGTTGTGTGATGGGGAAGAAGCCTGGTTAAACCCGGCAGTGCAGGTGGCAATGTCGAGTGCCGTTCGCTGAGCACAAAAATAATTTGCGTTTAATTGAAGGCGACAGCGTGTCAGGGGGCGGGCATGATGAATGTGTCGCCTGCCTGGCTGGCCGCCCGACTGCCTCACTTACTGCCGCCGGTGTTGTTGCTGCTGGTTGGTTGGTTGCCCCACGGGTGGGCCGCTCTGCGAGGCGAAACAGTGGCTGCTGGCACCAGTTGCCAGCTCGGTTGATATGAATGTGGCTATTTAAAGGCATTTAGCCGGTAATGACATTGAAGTCCACAACAATCTTGTGCCCACGATAAGCCACTGGTCAGCTTACAATTGGAGCTGGGAGATGGAGATTAAGACGAGACTGCGACTGAGACATGGCTGATGAGATGAGCAGAGCTCTGTGGCCACCGTTATTAAAATTTGTAAGCCTTTGCCCACACATATTTGCTCAGAGCCAACCGAGCTGGGCTTTCAAAGGCCCAGGTAGGCATTTCAAATGATGGTAAAGACTGAGTGAGAGTTATAAAGTTAGATAGATGTTTGAGCGAACTGATTTCAAATGGTAAACCCAATTTCTGTATCCTGACCATTGATTGACCATTGACCAGTTACGGGCAATAGTTCGCCTTCATGCCATTCGAATTCAATTGCATTCATTCGCATTCGACTGGCCTGCGGTCTAAATAAATCTATTGATTTTGCTTAAATGGCTTTTGTGCTCAGCTCCCACCGCCCAGTGTACGAGGCCTAGAGTCAACAGCCAGCAGAGGAAACGAAACGAATATGCCTCGAAATTGGCACATTTCCATGAATCGGCTCAAAATTGTTTTCCTCTCAACAAGGTAGGGTGAATGATGGGCTTGTAGCGCTAAAAATGCAACTAAGTTACAATAGATTTAATATGCATTTTTCGAAATTTAAGAGTAAAGGTCAGGCGGGCATTGCTGCATCTCATTTCAAGTCAATTTAAATTTTGCTGAATCACCGACATCAAATATTTGACTCATTTATTTAACCTACATTCACTGCACCGCCTTTTAAAGTCGCCTATGGCCGATCGAGTTTGTGTTATATGTTTCATTTTGTAATTGAATTGGGCAGCTCGCAAGCTGGTGAACCCAGCAGCAATAGCAACAACAGCCGAGCACAGCTTGTTTACCCTTTGTCTAGCCTTTTGATATTTCATTTCGGTGGCTCGCTGCAACAACAATTTGAATGTCTGGCCGTTTTGCTTAATTGGTTTCATTAGGTTTCTAGAGCAGCTTACGCCATCCACTTACCGTCTTTCCGTTTTCCAGCGCGTAGAATGCCAAAAAAGCGACGTTCCTGTGAACCAACAGAGCGAGCTGCGAAGGAAGAAAGGAAAAAAAACATTGCATAAATGTGGCAAAAATGAAAGCAAAAACTTTAAAGATGGAGACCTCAATGAAAAAGTTTTGCTGCTCGCCAAGGTGAGAGAGAACGAGCAGCCACTTACAGCAACAGTAACACGTGTCGTATACGAAATAACAAGCTGGCTGAAGGGGAGTCCTGTGCCCAGTGGGATAGCATAATTTCCACAAAGTGACAACCAAATAAACAGAGCCCAAAAAAGGAAAACTTTGAAGACCTGGGTTCGCAGAGCGAGACAGAAAGAGAGAGAGAGAGAGAGAGAGGATGCTGCGGGTGTTGAATTTGTCTAGGGTACTAATTTTAACGCCATTAATTTGCAAAGGACGCACAGGTGGAGTTGCGTCCAGTGCGCGAGCGAGCGAGCGAGCGAGAGCTGAAGATTGTGGGAGAGCGTGAGTGAGAGAGAGAATTTTAAATTAAATGGACACAACTTTTATTGAATTGAGTAGATTGAGTGCCAGCCAGTGTGGCAGCCACATGCGGCAAGGCAAGTGCTCTCCCACAACATGGTAGCCGGAAACGGAAGCGCATTACTCAACTTCTTGTTGTTGCCCTGCTGCTTGTTGCCTCAGCACGTTTACACGCAAGCCAGTAGTTCCGCCGACAGCACGGAAGGATGGAGGAGGATGAGGGGCGAGGGAGAGCTGAGGTTGTACAACCAATCAAAGGGAACACGCTCTCGCTCTGTCAAAGAGCTGTGCAAAAGTTGGGGCCCGAAAGTTTTTGATTTCATGATATATTTATGGGCTTTTCCGCAGCTCCTTTGGGTAATAAACTTTTGCCAGCGCAAATGTCCTGAAAGGCTGCTACTCCCGTGGCTTACGGATTCAATTCAATTTTTTGGTGCACGCTTTAAAGTTGAAACCACAAATCAGACGCAACGCATCGCAAAGCGACGCAACGCAACGTAAAACGTAACGAACAAAGTGTGCACACCGCACACATAGTGGTATTGATGAGGATGCTGGGGCTCAATGCTTATTTAGTGGTTGAAGCGCGGTCAGAGGCATGCCACGCCGCGTGTGGCAATAGTGATTGCTCACTAACGCTTGAATTTAGCCATGTTTCGCTTGGGGTTAGAGTTTAATCAAATCTGCGTTCAAACCAATCTATTTAGTGTTAGCTTCGTTTTGCTATTTCATTAATTATGTCAAGCAATGAAATTATCAGATAATCCTCTCATAGAAAACGAGAGAGCGAGAGACAGACAGCGAAACCGAAAGCGAGAGCGAGAATGGCAACGAGAACGGAAAGAAGAGACAACAATGTCTACCTGGCGTTGTCGGTAGTTTGCAATTGAAATTCGAATTGAGTGCCACGGTAATGGAAAAATCGCTTGGGCATAAAATCAATTAAATATTAAATAAACGCTATCAGCAAATGGCAATATCCTCCCCGACTCGCCGCTGCATAGTTCGCCAGGTTGCGAACGCCATTTCCAAGTGAAATGCAAACACAGTTTGTGCAGCGTTCGAGAAACATGCAACTCGACGGCAACTTTATGAGGCAGCGTAATCCTGGCAATTATGAGAGCTGGCGCTGGAACTGGAGCTGAATCTGAAGCTGGGCGCAAACATTATCTCAATATTGTATGGCGAAGAGCATGAAATGAACCAATAAGCAATGTTAAGCACCAGCTGGACCCAGATAACTGAAAACACATAGAGACAGACACAAACAGACACACAGTGGCAAGCGAAACGTGCTGTTGCATGTTGCATGCAAAATGCATATATGCAAAGATTTAAGCAGGTGCACAAGAGCATTCTCATGTGTGTGTGTGTATGGGTGTGGATGTGTGTGTGTGTGTGAGGCAAGAGTGAATGGTTGGCAAAAAGACTAATTATGTATTCATTAAAATGGCAAATGCCAACAAGACGAAGTCCCTGAATACTCCCCCCAAAAAAATAACCAAGTAAATGCAGTTCACATTGAGGGTTGAAGGCAACATTTTGAGCTTGATATGATTTTGCATAATGGCAGACAGATTTGTGTATTCAGTTTTTGATTAAAATGTTACCGAGTTCATTTCCAAGCAAGCATCTTCAAGTGTGCAATTCACAAATTTGCGTTATTCACTTGACTGAATGTGTGACACATTTATCCCAAAAAAAATGTGATGTAAAAAGATTAAAGAGAACCTGAAATAAACCATGAAATATTTCGCGATACGGGGAATGCAGAATTACGGCGAAAAATAGAGATGAAGCGGCTTCAGCATTAATTGCTTTTTAGGTATTCATTCTCGTATCTTTCAAGTCTTCCAATGTTTCTCATTTGTACACAAATGTTTATTGAATGCTCGCAACTTAATGCTAATTAGAATCTATGTAAAAGTGCTGTAATGAAATGTTGTTGTTGTTTGTTTTTGTTGCTGTCAATCTAAAGATCATTTTAGTTAGAGAAGACGCCAAAGACCGACTTGAAGAAGCGATAGATGGGCTTGGGTATCTCTACGGCAAAGAGCACACCGCCATCTTCGCTGGCATCCGGAGATTGGGAGCGTTGCTGGCTTGAGGAATGCACCAGGTGTAAGTTTCTGTAGATCTCGTTAATTTGATTGGGCAAGAGATTGGCATTGCTGTCGCTCTTCTGGTTGTTCGTGGGATAGACAAGAGGTTGCAACAGCAGTTGAGAGCTGGGCAGAGGTTCTTCGATCTTCGGCGAGTTATCTTCCTTGTCCACAACGCTGGCACTTGGCTGGGGCTCGAATGCAGTGTTGCCGACGCTGGACTCGGCTGTTGCTACCTTGCCATCCTGTACTTTCAGTTGCAGAAAGATGTGGCCAATGAGCACAAGACCTGGCTGTTTGTCAGCTGGTTCGGCATCACTATGGCTGCGTTTGTCGCTAATGTAGAAGGGCGGAAACTCACTGTAGTAGTTGGGCTTGTAGCTGTACAGTTGATCATCCTTATTGCCCCAAGTGCCCGTATTACTGTTATTATACTTTTGACCCGAGGCCGCACTGCCGGGCTTCCAAAAGGGAATGGGCAGCAACGGCAGCGGATAGAAGCCAGGCCAGCCTTGGTCCTTATTGCCGGAAGAACCTGACGAACTACCGAACTTGTTGTGTCCCAGCCAGCTTTGATCCTTGTTGCCCGAAGAGCTTGACGAACTACCGTATTTGTTGTGACCAAACCAGCTTTGATCCTTATTACCCCATGAACTCGACGTACCATTTACGGTACTGTTAGTGTTGCTGGTGCTGCCATACTTATTACTGCCACTGCCATACTTGTTGCCATATCCATATGCGGCCGGATCCGAGACAAAGGTAATGATTGGCGGCGGCGGGAACGGGAACAGCGCTGGCTTATAGTAGACATGTTCGTGCGTGTGCTTATGTGTCGTTGTGGAATTTGAAGTGGTTGAATTGGTAGCGGTATCGTTGCTGAGAGAACCGTCGTCGATGATGTAGAAGGCATCGGGATAGCCCACCTTAACACGTGCCTGAGCTCCAGCTGGATTCGCCACATGGTTGTTACTACCTTCCAGCTTCTCGGTCTTCTTGTGTTTGGGTGACTCCTTCTCTTCGGGCCGAGCAACAAAAGCTACAGACGCTGCTGGTGCATTCGAAATGACATTGGTTAGTTTCTCCTGATTGGTGAAAACTGGAGCGGCAGCAGCTACAGAAACTACGTGGGCAGCTTGTCCTTTGGTAATCACAGTGTTGACCTTTTGCTGTTTGTTAGCCACGGGAACTGGGGCAGCCGCGGGAACCGTCACAGGAGCTTTAGGTGCCACGGGAGCTGCAGCAGCCACAGGAGCTTTAGCAACCACGGGAGCTGCGGCAGCCACGGGAGCCGCCACAGGAGCTTTAGGAGCCACGGGAATTGCGTCATCCACGGGGGCTATAGCAGCCACAGGAGCT
The DNA here is from genome assembly GCA_035047445.1 of Drosophila siamana. NCBI lineage: Eukaryota > Metazoa > Arthropoda > Insecta > Diptera > Drosophilidae > Drosophila > Drosophila siamana. The sequence continues at coordinate 251,268 of JAWNPP010000046.1, forward strand.
TCAGCATCCACGGGCACTGTATCAGCCACGGGAGCCACAGGAGCCTCGGGAGTTTTTGGAGCCACGGGCCCTGGAACTCGAGCTGCAGGCGCTACAGGTGCAGCCTCTACTTTGAGAATCGCATTGGATTGCTTTTGCTGTTCCTGAACTGTCGATGCAACTGGAACTTTAGGTGCCACAGGAGCAACAACTGCGACAGGAATAACATTAGATGGTTCCTTAGGTAGAGAAGCTATAGATGCAGCTTCGGCTTTGGGAATCGTATTCGAAATGTCATTGGACTGCTTCTGTTGTTCGTTTGTCGTAGGAACTGCCGGCGCTGCTGGTTTAATTTCTTGATCGGGCACTACATCCACTTTTGTGATCACATTGGGTTGCTTGTTTTGTAGCTGCACGACGTGGGGAACCATTGCTACAGGAGAGACTTGCTGAGGTCTTGCCAAATCCTGCTTTACGATTGCACTGGCCTGCTCAAGGGCAAGTGGAACTTCATTGGATACCTTGGGCTGTTCCGGCTGCGCTGACTCCTTGGGCTGTTGCGCGGCTTTCTGGATGACACTTGCTTGGGCAGCAGTCGTCAGCAGCAGTAGAATCGCAAAGCTTTGCATATGCTTAGAGTGGGACACACCAATTAGTTGACGGAGCACTCCAGAGTTAGTGAAACTTACCATGTTTCGATGGTTTCAGTTGCACAATTGAACTGTGTCTCATTTGGAAATTCACTCGAGTATTTATACGGCTCGAGGACAAAAGGTTGTAATTGTTAATCTGAGCCCAAAAATGTCTGCATTCCAATGGCATTAGATAATGTTGAGAGCGGAGAGTGCGGCATGATTGCAATCCTCAGGCAATTACCGCTCATATCAGCAGACTTACTTTATGCTACTCGTAATTCTTGTTCCCTTAGTTCACTTAAAAGGGCGCAAATGGCGGAAATATCAGGGAAAAATGAAATTGCACTTAAGTTCTATCGCTGCGACAGCGCCTCATTGTTGTTGCAGTTGCACTTCCAGTTGTTATAGTACTTTACGTGCAACATGAAAACGTCATTGTTTCGAAGCGCAGCAAAACAGAAATCTATGAATCGTTTTGTATGTTTTTCTTTCGCAAAAAGACCGAAATCAACAACAAATCCAAGTGCAAAATACTGTCAACTGCTAGGGCTGCCACAAGATGAGGGCTGCGGCAGGGATTGAGAGCGTGGGGGCGGGAGGTGGATAGGTTTGAGGGTGCTTTTTCACCCGCATAAAAAGTGCACACCAGCCTCACACACAGCACAAGGCTATATATGCATATGGCGATGCTGCCAAAAGCCCTGGCTAGGTTATCTAGGGACTTTGTCATCATTGCCTTTCACCTGCCAACTCTCCTTCTAGTTACCCAACTTCTGCTGCACCAGAGCTCTCCGAAGCTCACCAGAGCAGCAGATGCTGGTCATTGACATGGTAATGGCAAAATACTAGAGCTAGTATAGAGAGTATGAGGCCAAACGGAACTGGAGATGGAGTTGGAGATCTCTCGTGCTGGGCTTAGTAATTGAATTGCCTTCCGAATGAGATGTGGCATTTTGTGCCTAACTCCCATTTGATTGAAGTTTACGTTTAGAACCTGAAGGATTTGCAACTGACAGCGCAATTCAAAAGGGAATTTCCCCAAACATAGTCATCGCTGAATTTGATATGATGACAGTTTTGCAGAGTTGGCAAGGAATTCAAGAATACAAAAGACCGAGGGCAATGCAAAATACAACTTTAGTGTGTGTTGGAAATACTATAGATTTAAAGAACAATCCTTATTTTTAGTGCTTCTTTAGATCACGAGTTGTCAACTAAAAATTAAGGACTCAACAGTTGAAAATTAAAAGAGCAAAAAAAAAATAAAAGCGAAGAGCCGTAAAAACAACATTCAAGGATTGCAACGACTAGCAACAAGTCGAGTCAACAAGGCAAGCAGCAGACCCGAGATGCCTCAGAATCAAATTGTTTTGCGCAGCGGCAGATGAGCTGTTGAAATTGCAAGTGCGGCACTTGCTCAATTTTTCATGAGCCTCCCACAAGTCAAGCCCTTCGAGAAAAAATAATATAAAATGGAAGGCTGCACGGCCAACAACGAACTTCAAATGCACTTGGAACAACACATGGAAACCGGTTAATATAATTCCTAACAAGGGATGAATGTATTATACATATGTATTTATTCGGTGTAATCAAATAAAATGTATGTAGATACCATATTTAGAATATAAATTGACAAAATAAATAAATATCTGCACAATCTTCCACATGTTCAACATTCTTTGTATAATTAAATACGTAAATTATACAAGTAGCTAATATACTCGTGTTTCGATAGTGCATAATCAACGATATCGCTTGAGCCGCAACCCACACACAAATTGAAGCTCAAAGTGAATGCAAAAAGGAGCCACGCGAAATCTGTGAAAAGGTGAAATTAGCAAGCAACAACCTCCTCCTCGTCATCTCCCCATGCTCGTTCGAAGTCTTCTGCTTCATCCCCCCATGGCTCTGCATCGGCATCCGCATCGTGGCCAGACAATGAGGCGAGCTGCGGCCCTTGACTCGACCGAATCGCAAACGCACAGAAATGTATGTAAATAAATGGTCAAGGCACAAGAACGACAGCCAGAGTCGGAGCAAAGACAGAGCTCGAGTTAAAGCTAAAGCAGCTGAAGCTGAAGCTGCAGCCCAAGGCCAAGGCAGCAGCAGCAACAACAACGTGAAACATGCAGCATTCAGCTTGAGTGGAGTGAACAGATAAGACACAACGCAGACGCAGACGAAGACGTCGACGCAACGCTACGTGTAGCACGGCAGTCGCCTCCACCTTGAGACGAGGTTCTTTTTCATTTGCTTGTCTTCTCGCTTGCCTCTTTTATACCCTGTGCGTATAACATAGCAAGGCTTTATAACTCATCGGTGTACGAATATTCCACTGAACTGCGTATAGTCAAGGCGATATTGCCTTGTCGACAAGGGCAAAAGTCTGTAATTGATTTATTTTTTTAGCCGTCACAGAGTTGATCACATCTTATAGCAATAATTCTATAAATTCTATTACTATACTGTGCAATTCTAAGGATGGTAGATATTCAAGAGTCCCTAGTCTAGATTCTACGCCCATCGTATTGTAAGGCTGGCAGACATTCAAGAATCAATTTTCTAAGACTTTTTATAAAACAAACATTATGTAACGTGTACCACTTAGTCGTGTACTCCCTTCTGTAAGTAGATTTCTGACTTATTATTTTTTGTAGGTTCTTTTTTGGGGCCGCACTCTTTCATTTTGGGTGTGTGAACGATAAGATCAATGGGAGTCTGCATGTGTGTGTGTTTGGACTGTGACTGCGGCATCTGCAGCAGGTGTTTTGCTTTCAGGCTGCAACACAATATGGGTAACGAGTTGGCCCCCAAAACTGGCCAAGTTTATCTTCACATAATTCACACGGCCGCCTTGGGGGCAGGCAGATGTCCATGTCGTTGTCGACCGACGACCGACGACCGACGGCCGACCAGCGGCGAACGACGACCGTCGATGTCGATGTCGATGGCTGTGGCTGCCAGCAATTTGATTGACTCACCATGCACTCGTGTGAATATAAGAGAGTCATATAACACCCACTCACACTTACACCCACATCCACACACACACACACACACACACAATGGTAATTCGCAGTTTCAACTTTTGCCACACGTTCAGCAGCAACGTCAACACTATCGCACTCGCATCCGCATCAGGAGCAGCATTCAGCACGTGGAGTTGAAAGTACGTTGCCATCTATGTAGATGCATCCAGCACACCTCCTTCAAACACTCACTCATACATACACACAGCCCGTTCTCAACGAGGGCTCGTCAACGTTTAGAATTCAAAACATTTCAGACAAATTGGCGTCGCTTTCAGCAACGTGTGACAAAATGCAATGCAAACACTGCGAGTAGTCCGTAGAGTTGCCTTCCTCGCTATTTAAAAAGGGGACTGGACAATGCAACGGGTATATACAAAGTGCCCTTCTTTAATTTATGCCAAAACGTCACCCAAGCGACGTTGACGACGTCATTTGGTCGGCGCATGCAGCTGGTTAGAGGTGTCGTCTTTATATGCAATAAATAAGACGCAGGCTCAGGACAATAGAGTAGAAGCCAAGCAGCCTGTGGGAAAAATGTGAACGAGCCAAGTGGCCTCGCAGACGGGGCAAGCGGCGAGGGACAACACGACACATGTGGCACCATGGGCTAAAGTTGACTAAATAACTGTTGTAGTGGCATTCTTGACAAACTGTAAATAACGTTTATATTTCCTACAAATAAACAAGTCAAGTGGAGTGTATACTTTAAACAGCAACTAGAAAAATATGCTTACAAAAATTCAAATTACATTGGATATGCTGAACAATCATCTTGAAAATGTTGCGAAATTGATCACAATATATGAAGGAAAATAATAATCAATATGGGAATATAAAACACTTTATGGGGCATTTCACTAGTTTAAACTTGGCATTAACTTTTGTGTGGTATTACCGAGCAAAAGCTGCGACTAGATGGTGGCAATTGTGCGAGGGAAGAGGTTTTGCAGCGACTTGACACTTATTTACAGCAATTAAACGCTCGTTTGCCATTGTACACAATGTAACAATGACTGCATATGTGTTGCAACGTGGTACAAGAGTGCATACATAATAGATAGATGGGCTTATGACACAGTCCCCCAATCCCCCAGTTCCCCGGTTGCCCAGATGGCATCTTTCAGTGGCAGGCACTTTCTGAAGATGCTCCAGTAGCAGCAACACAAAAACCAACCAGTGTGTTGGAGGCGCCATAAGCAGAGTGCTGCTATTCATTCATGAGGCAAGAACTGTGACCCATTTTTCGTACATTGCAATTGCAACTGCAACAGCTCCTAAGTCGCTGCCGCACCACATTCTCATGCCCGTTCCCGTTCCCGTTCTCGTTGTCGTGGCTGTTGCCGTTGCCGTTGTTGTTTGCTTAAATGTTTGCCTATATATGGCAGAGACTGCTATATAAATATGTGAGCAGCTTTTAACACCTCGTCGCACTCTGCCTCTCAAAGTGGACAGACAGACAAGAGGCTAACTCGGTGGCTCAATGCTTCAGACAGCGGACGCACGTGTTCCGCGTGTCACTCACGACTGATGGCAAACAAGGGCTGCTGCTGCCGTTGCCGCTGCGGGCAATTTGGTGGTGCCCCCAAGTTCATACAGTGCTTTGCAAATATGAAATTTAGTTGAGGTAGTTGAGGTTTCCAATAACTCCAAGATCCTCGCCAGCAGCTGGAGCAACAACAGCCGGCGGCCGGCTTTCCTTCTCTTTGGCTCCCTATTGTATATGTACATATGTATGCCAGGCGGACCATTTTCAATTAAGCGAAATTAAAAATTTATTACAAGCCACGGCCAAAAGAAAACAAAGCCAACTTGTGGGCATTACAGGATAACGCAACAACAGCAAGGACGGGGCAAGGGGCACGAAGCACGGGGCAAGCAGGCTGCCACAATCGTTGGCAAATAGCGCGACTTGGGGTGAAAATAAAAAATAAGAGCAGAGAAATGTTTACGTTTTCATTAAAAAAAAAGTGAATGAAGAAAAAACGCGTGGTAGGGCAGCAAGGGCGTCGAAGGACGATTGAGCCGTGGAGAGCAAGAGGGGGCGTTAGGTGGTCCGGTTAGCTCATCCTTTTCATTTTATTTGCGTTGAAGTTTTAATCATTGAAATGACATTGGCAGCCTGACAGACGGCGCGGCGTGTGCGACCCAGGACAAGGACGAGGGCACCAACAGCTTTAGCAAAAGCAACAGCAACAGGAACAACAACTGCGTGGAAGAAGGGCAGCTCGGGGAAAGAAGGGTGCTACTCTCAGTATGACGGCTTTTTATAGGGCCATGGGCAAAGTGAAAATATTTATGAGGTTTAAGTAATTATTGAATTTAATATGCTGCTCAAATTGCTAAAGTTTTGCGCATTAAAAAGTTATTAATGATCGTCACTTGATGAATAATGACGAATTGCTGCAAGAAAGACAAATGCATGAAACGTGAAATAAATACGAATTAAGTAATTACAGCCGTATTCAAAATATTAAAATAGCTAAATTTCCTAAATCCAAAATAAAAGAAAACTCTCAAACAACTCAAATAACATACTTCAAATAAGTTGACGCTCGATTCCTCCAAGATCACACGAATTTGTATTTTCAGTTGCCTTAAAATTAATTCAAATATTCAAGTGGTGAACATTTAACAGAGATTAACACAGCAAATGCGACAACACAATCATTAATCACAATTTAAAGCTTGTTCTAGTTAATATCACATCGCAAATTAACTCAGATGTGAGCGGTGGCAAACAACATGCGGACTATGCATGAGGTTAAAGTTGCAAACCAAAATTACTTTTTAATTGACAAACCTTTTTCAACACCTTTCTCTGGCTGCCTCTTTGGCTCTTTTCGCACAGACTTTCAGAGTGCTTGTTACAGTTGCTGTTGTAATTCAATTAGCATAACGAACATTTATGTGTGCAACTTTAGCTTTTGTATAAGTTTTCTTCAATTAAAACTTTTGACAACTCGCCGCACAACACACTCACACACATGGACACACACACACTAACACGCACATCTGCTAGTTGAGCGCACTCGTATGTATATTTTTATTTCTGCCATAAATTTGAATTAATTTGATTTACTTTTGTGCCACAAGTTTGCGACTTTCAACATTTTTTGAGTACATTTTAAGTAAATACAATTTACAGTCGCACTAATAACACACTTCCGCTACGGCACAACAATGGCGGCTGCGTTGACTTCCGCTTACACACACACTGAAACACACACACACGTTCCCTCACTCACTCCAGCGAACAACAAAAGAAGCCTAAGCTTTATGCCGGCAAAAAAAAACGTTATTTTGCGTCACGTTTTTGCTCGTATTTTTATCTGATTTTTATTATATTTTTTTATACGAATTTTATTTTTATTTGCATTTCTTTTCTTGTTTTTTTTTCTTTGCTTTTGTTGCTCTCCTGCTGTTAAACAAAAGTCGCAGTTCAACGTTCGTTTGGTGGGGTACGCAGGATCAGCCGGCGAACTTTAGGCGTAAATATTTGTACCCGTGTATCTGAATCGTGATGCCAAAATAGTATCTGCTTCTTTGACGAAGCATGCAAAGTGCGCGAGAGCTGCGAACCACCCGCTAACGACAACAAACGCAGACTGAAAAAACTTTTTTGCAAACTGTTGAAAAATCGCACGGAAAATATAATGAAAACAGCGGCAACACACGAAGCGCAGCGACACACGAAGCTGCCACGAAGCGCCAAGAGCATCAAGAAAACACAAATGTATCTGGCAGATACAACAACAACATCGGTAGCAACAGCAGCAGCAGCAGCATCCAAATGTTGCCAGTGGGGAATGTTGCTGCATGCTACAAACGTGCGCATGAGAAAATGTTGCTGAGCGTGTTGCAGTTGTTACTTTTTGTTGCCAGCAACGTTGCCGTTGCCGTTGTCTTTGTCGTATTATGTTTGTTGCCGTTTGTTGCTGCCTTTTTTTGCGTTTAGGCGGGAAAATATGTGTGCCGCTGTCACTGTTGTTCATGTGGCTGGTCTGCTAGTTGCTGGTTGTAAAGAGCATGTAGCTTGTAGCCAAGCCATGCTACAGCATGTAGCAGTGATTATTTTGTCAATTGCAGTGACACAAAGGCATCTATCTATCTACCAATGTATCTGTGCTTCTTTGTATCTTTGTATCTGTATCTATCAGCACTAATGCCACGGCTATTATTCCGTTGTTGTCTTTGCCCGTGACAAACATTCGCCAGCGGAGGCGGGTCGGGGAGACACTTACACAAAGTGAGCTTAAGTAGTTGCAGCTTTGAGTGTTGCCACACAAAAAGAAAAACAAAAAAGAAAAACAATGTGTTCTTCGGTCAAAGCGTACTTTGACACACTCGAACTTCAATCGCAATCGCAATAACAAATAGCAATTGCAATTGCAACTTGCATTCAACTGACAATTAATTTGTGAAATTGATATCAACATTTAAGCCATCATCATTTATTTACGCATTAGCGATGATATTATTCATGCAACTGATTAGCCAGTTATTAATACATAATTCCATTCTATAGACAAATTTATAAACAAAGCCAAATAACAACAGCAACGCTCGCAAATTGAATTGCTCGCTGGCATGTGCACAAAACCAGCAAATTAAATTTTCATAAAATACACACGCATATTTCATTAAAGCAATTATAGAGTCTTCTCACACACACTTTAAGGGTATTGGTTTCACAAATTGAAATTCATTTAAATAAAACGTTTCGAGGCTGACAGACACATCACCGCAAAAACAACTACAACAACAAGTGCAATATAAAATTAGCAAATATCCTGCGGCATTTATAGTTGAGCTCACTAAAAAAATGCATTTGTTATTGTCAATAGTTTTCCTTTTTTTATATGCCCAGCATCGATTCAGTCTGCGCAATGGGTATATCAGCTACAAATGTTAGATGTTTAAGAAGAAAGAAATATAAAAGAGATTTGGTATAAGTATTAGCAGCAATTGCAAGCAATATGCTTTTTAACTTTCAACTATTCCAACAGGAATTTCAAGAAAATCGTTATGTGTCAACAGTTAAAAAACACAAACATGTTTATCTTTCAATTAAACTAATTGAGATCTCAACGGAGAGTATCTGACAGTCTGGCCCCACCTCGTCGTCGAAATTGTCATCAGCTGTCAAGCGTGCACGTTAAAGTTGAATTTAAACGGATTCGCACTTCAAAGTGCTCTCGGGTTGTGTTCAACTGTAAAGCGTATGAATTAAGCATCAATCAAAATCAACGAAAACGCAAGTGCGTTTTTCATTTAGCCTCCAGCTGCACCCGCAGCTACCTCAGCAGCTAACGTAAAATGCTGGTAATTAAGCACTACGAGCAGTAAAAAGGAATAAAACCGAAATAGAAGCGAATCGCACAACATATTAAAATGGAATTTAAAAAATTAATACAACACACAAACAGCGTGGGCGTGGCCCAGTCAACGACTGAGATGCCATTAAGCATTAAGCCAGCCAGTCTGCCAGCAGCGGGCGGAATTCAAACAAGTGCTGCCGCGGCCACAAAAGCGAAGGGTGAGCGACAGGATGGGCGACAAGGATGCTTTAAGCTGCCAGCGTCTAAAAGGCAGATTTCGCTCGATGTTGTCCCCAAAGCAATGAGACTAGTTGAGTGACGCAGTAAATTGGATTAATCTTTACGCGAATAGCGAAAAATATATGTAATATTATCAAAACTTGATTGATATGAAAATTTCTAATTGTAGAAGAGCTTTCTCTTCTGACAGAGATGACAAAAGGAGGATAGAACTTCATGGAACTGCGAATTTTCATTAAAAATTGAACAGCTTAAAGTACTTTAATATTTCGTTGAACAAATTAAATTTTGCAGGCAATTCTCTGTGCTTCCAGCTTCAAGATGACATCGTTGTGCCTCTGGTTTCGTGCTTAATCTAATTTTCAGCAAGTGTCATTTAATGTTAAGGGTCCGCAAAATCAACTTGTCGCATAACACCCAAAAGTATGCAATGAAAATTTGCAGCGTTGCTAACAGGCGCCCATCCGCCCCTTCGCACCATGCCCACCACGCAGCGTAACGTGGAACAAAATGTTGCGTACAACAACACGAAACACGAGCAACAACAAATTTCTTTATAATTCACAAAGGAAATGCCAAGCTCAAGGAGTAAAGTGAGCACAAACACACGCACACTTAACCAGCAACTGGAATATGTAGTCCAAATGTGACACAAACATGTGTATACTCAGCTGGTGCTCCAGCTCTTGCTCAACTTCAGCCCTCTTACGACTTGGCAGCTACAAGAGGAGCAACCAAAGGATTACAAACATGAAGGCGGAATCCGAGAAACGTGGCAAGCAGGCAACTCCGCCACTTCCACAGGCAGTAATACGTGCGTTTCTAATACGCAACGTAGTACGCTGTTGATGCTGCCGCTGCTGTTGTTGCCATACATCATAAGAAGCGTTTTTGCGTCTCGGCCCCGAGGCAGTCAACGTCAACAAGGAAGAAGACGACACCGTTTGGCCTGACCTTGATTGCGTTTGCAGTCGACTGACTTACACAAAGTTGGCAACTCGTGCTTGTGGATCCCTTTTGGAGAAAACGCATAAAATGTATTTAACACACAATTTATGTCTGCACGAGGCGTTCAAATTTACAGGCCACAGGCAACGTCAACAGCAACAGCAACGGCAACAGCACAGAGAAAGAGGGAATAGGGGTGAGAATGAGAATGAGAGAATGGGAAGTCGCAGCACGTTTACACGGGTTTATTTTATTAGCGAAGCCCCATCTTTTACAGCATTCTGGACTAGGGTCCTGGGAACGGGCCCGGGACTGACTCCGGGTTCCGGTTAGCGCGTTTCCTCCTCGCTTTTGTTTGCCATTTGTTCTAGACAGGAAATTGGCCCGCGGGGCCATCAAGCAAAAATCATATGTTTTATACATGCCAAAAGTTGCACAACAACGACTTTTCATCGCATGTGTGTGTGTATGTGTTATTGTGACGCGCAAAAAGTTTAATAGACTTTACTTTAATATTTTCAGATTTTCGCTTCTTTCTCATCGCTTTTTTTTTTCTTACTTTGCTTCTACAGCTGCACAAAGTTTTCATTTTAATTTTATAGCTCTGCAGCTTGGCGTTTTTAAAGCCAAGTTAACAACAAAAATAAAAGTTGTTGAAAGCAAAAAATCTAAAGGGCACGTTTTATGCAACAAACTGTTTTCGTTTTTTTTTTTCTTCTCTGTTGCTACTTTTATTATTTTTTCTATTATTACAGCTGATGTAAGAAAAAAAACTACATAATATTCGCACAAGTTTGTGAAACAGTAAAGCAACGCCTCGTCCGGAAGTGGCGGCTTCCCTTTTCCTCCGCATATCAAGCAACAAACTCATTTAAAACTTAAAAAAAAAAAGTTGGACACACAATTATGTGCAGACTAAAAAATGCCAAATGTTTCTCACATGTCACATTTTAAGAGAAGAGAAAAAAGATCCAAAATACAAATAGAAAGAAAACTTTTAATTTTCCGCAAATGCTTTGCCGAGACCCTTTTCTTAACAAGAACTTTTCATTTTTAATTAAATGGCAACCGCAGACTCTCCTACTCAAATTCTCTCTGCTTTCTCTACGAATTCCCAAACGCATCTCTCTCTCTCTGTACGCTAGAACGCTATTTCCATGGCTGTGCTGCAAAACAGGAAACGTGTCTGTGGCAAGTAAAAAGTTTTAGAGCCCTCCTCTTACAATGAAGCTCAATTAGTTAAAGGCAGCGCGCGTTGCTCAATCAAAGGCCAGCAAAAATGTCTGTCTAGTCACAGTCAGACACAGAGTCAGAGAATCGTGCATTATTATTTGTTTGTTTCGGCTGCTTATCAGCTGGGCCCTGGGCCCAAAAAAAACCAGACACAGATCAGATCCTCGGCCACGGCGACGGCACAGTGGGGCAAAGCAATCATCAGACTAATCAAGGTTTCGCCCATTAGGCAGGCTATGATTAGCTTTTTGCGCTCAACTTACAGGGTATTTCTGGTCAAAAGTGCAATGCCGTTCATTCGATTCGTTTATTTTGATCGCAGCATATTAGTAGTGTTTGCGGCCCAATGTGCATAGTTTGGCAGGCGTAGGGGCAATTGCAGTCACGCATCTCACGATTGCGCTATTATATTCTCACCTTATGATGACTGACTCTGAGCCTGAACTTGCAGCTACGGCAGTAGATGGATGTAGCTGTAGTAGTAGTTGTGGCCAAAGCCGAAGCTTGCCAGGCAATTGAAAAGCCGCAAACAATAATTGCAGTTGCCGTGGCCCAGGCCAAAAAATAAAACAAAGCATCGAATACAATAGTGACTGACTAACAGCTACCCTACACTAGATAAGTTACGAATATTTTTGAATTAATGAGAACAGCAACAATAAAACTTTTGAGCTTCGCCATATCACAATTTACGTTGTAACATTTTATTATTGACAAATTACGTCACAAACACAATTCCTTTCTCTATAATTTAGTGGTCTATTGGGTAATCTTTTACAGGGTATAGAAACCGCAGCAATTTTGACACCGCGGCTCATCCTGTTTCTGTTCCAGTTAGTTGTGGTGCGGGGCTAATGTGGGGGGAGGAGGATTACCAAGGGAGCGCGAATTAGGCAAATTGTGTGCAATTTTTGTGAAATCCCGCACATTTTGCTGAAAAAGGATTGAAAGGGGGCGACAGGGGTAGAGGGAACGTTAAGCAACTAGATTGATTGTCTTTGCTCGTTTGGCTGGTTATTAAAAGCCCACAAAACGAGCTGTAAATGCAACTGTAACTGTAACTGTGTTAAGATTCATAACCTGCTGCCGCTACCACTGCGGCTGCTGATGCTGCTGCTCCCACGCGAGTTCACGGGTTCAGTTGGTTCAGTCGCACTTGTGTGTCATCTCCATCTCTATCTCTAGCTCCTTCCCCGGCTGCCAGCGTCTGTTTCAATGCATTCTATACCCCACAGCCATTTTGAGGAGCAGTCGTAGCAGGACGACAACAACGAGAACCAAGCTGAAGCACCTTCATTAACATACCAGCTGCAGGAAAAAGCCGCGGAGGAAGCCGGGCGGACAGTTGTAGAGAGAGCGAAGAGCGGGTTGAGTCCCGCCTATGGGTAAGGAATTTCAGCTTCATGGCTTGGAATTTGCTGTAATCCGATACAATTTAGCGGCTTAAAGCTTCTGCCTGCTTGACGCTCAAGTTTCTCATCATCTTTTTGCTGTCGTTGTCGCTGTCGCTGTTGTTGCCGTTGCCGTTGCTATTTCCTACACCCGTCCCCCTTTCCAACTCTCATTCACAGTCAGTTTTGCAAGTGAGGCACGCGCTTGTTTCTTTTATCCGCCTTGGCTTTTGTTGTTGTTGTTTTATTTTTTTTTAAGGGGAGCTCGCTACAGCAAAGCTAGCTGCTTGTTGTGGGTAGCAGAGAACACAGACCGACTCCCCTGAATGGTGATTAGACGCCACTTCAAAGGCCTCACCAGCATTTACATTTAAAGCGAAAACTTGATAGTTAATGCCAAACGCGAATCTATCGAAGGTCACAAGTAAAAGTTCAAGTGCTCCACTTTGCAATACCAATCAAAATGATGCTGATACTTCGAATGTGCTCAACAATTACAAAAGAATCTATTGCAAGGGATATCTCAAGATGATCTGATAAGAACGTAAGATACACTAAGACACTGAGTTCATGGGTTCAGAGTTTAAGAAATATGGGATAGAAGTAACATCTGTTAACTTGGATAGTATATAGAAGTAAAAATATTAATATAAAAATAAAATTATTCAATATTTTATAAACACAATACTAGGAAGGAAAAACATCAATAGAGCTTTCGCCTGGGACAGTGTAATTGTATCTCCAGTTAGATATTTTCGACAATACTTAAGCTGTCTGCCTGTTTACTATTTGCCGCAGGAGACTAAAGTGAAAAGTACAAGTACCTTTACATAATAAGTATTTGCAAGTTATGGGTAGTTTCATAAATTCCATGGGGTCAACTTGTCCCCGTCGGAGAGAACGCACATCTGTGCTCATAAAATATGCCACGAAATCCGCTTTACTCTGAGCTGTGCAATGCTGTGCTTGTCTTCCTGCCTTCCTTGTCTGCTAGCACTCAGAAACAGAAATTCAACAAGGAAAATTATCAAAAATAAAAGCAACACAACAGCGGAAAGGGAAAGAAATAGAGAGACAGACGGACGCATAGAAAGATAGATGCGGCATACAAAATGCATGTTGCTAAAAGGAATCTAAACAATTTTTGCTTCCAATTCTGTGAAGGCTGCTGGAAAAGGATTACATAATGCATGTGCTGTGGCTGCACCAGAGTTGAGTTGAGAGTGGAGATTGAGAGGAGGCCACAGTCAGCGGGGGGCAAGTACTCGTTTTGTGGTGGTTTGCGGTGTTCAGTAATTGTTTTTTACGACACGTTACCAAATCCAGAATATGAACACGGCGCGATGCGATGCGATGCGACGAGCGAAGGAGCTGAGTGGCCTGGCCATTTAGCTGCAGCGAGTCCTACGAGGGTGCATAATTATGAAGGATTTGCAAAGGACTTACAGGATTGCAGTTGGCTTCGCTCTGGGTCTCTGGAGCGTTAATCTACACCTGGTCGTTAACCAAATTGACTGCCAGCAACTCTCGCGCACATTTCTCCCCGTCAGCGTTTATTTTTCACTTTTTCCACTCGGCGATCCATTAAATTGTAACATTTCTTTGCCCCACACTTGGTGTGGCCAACATTTCATTCAATTTAATGTTGAAACGTTGCTCATTGTTGTTGCTGGAAGTCAACCCATTGAATTTGAATGGGCTTTGACTGGGTTTTGTCGGGTCGAGGGTCAGAGTTGAACATTCAGAACGATATTCAAATATTTGCCTGATTGGTTTAGTTGCAGTTGGGTCGCAAATGTGAGTGCGATTTACAATGTTCTATGACTATGGACACTCATATGAGTTTTGTTTGCTGCTGGCATCGAGAAATGTGCATATAAAGTATGTATTTATCAAATGTTGGAAGAGGCAATGCTCAAAGACCAAGCAGCTGCATTCTGAGCATTTCCAAGATGAAAACGTATTTAAACAGCGGTCAAATGTGCAAATAATTTGCTCAAGTATATGTTGCATTTTAAGAGAACTGCTTAGATTGAAATTTCAACTTGAACATGTTCCCTCCCACTCCAAAGTGTTCACAAATGATGCGGGTATTGTATAGACATCTACATTAAATTTAGAAACCGCATTCCTATTTCGTTCTAAACTTAATTCGCTCAATCAATTTAAATAACTAAATACTTGTAATAAAGTTTCAATATGCTATTCCTTACTTAGGTTTTTGCCACAGCGTTTTGATGATTTTGATTCATATTGAAACCCACATTAAATGCACATTACGCAGTTTCTTAGATTTCCGCAAATTTCCGTTAGGTAAATGTTTCCTGTAAAAATTATAAGTTTATATCCTGTAATCTTAACTTGTGCTTGCTTGGAAGCCACCCCTAATGACACCTGCAGCCAAACAATGTCAAACGCCACTTAAATGAAGTGGCTTTAAGACGAGCTGAATGTGGATAAGTACATAAAATCAATACACCACCAATTGGCAGCGCATTTTGAAGGTTTCGTCACAAAGTAAACCTGTCATTTTTTCAATTAAATTATCAAAATTACCAAGCGAAAAGCCAGTCGAGACACAGACACATCGAGCAGCCGCAGCTCTGCCAGACGACGACAACTTCAGCACGTGCTGTCGTCGTGTGACGAGGGACGTGGAACGGAACAACAAAACGAGGAGCAGGAGCAAAACGAGAGAAAGAGAGAGGGCAAGCGAGTGAGAGAGACGAAGGGGAGGGCCAGAGAAACTTAGGGGATTGGTATGACGTTCGCTTCCAGTTCCAGTTGTGTGACGGAACGGCCTGTTACCTTCACCTTGGCTGCAATTAATTCTGGTAACATAATCTTCACTTACAGGTTTATATGACACTAAATCAGTGTGGCATCAGGTGGCCGCGAGCTAGCGAGCAGGTGGCGAGCAGAGACAACGTGAAACGTTGCCCCAAAATCGAGGCTGTTCTTGTTCTCAGCTAGTGAACGACATGGGCGTAGCCAGCTGGTTTGCAGAGCCCACAATTATGGGCGGGGCAAGCACATATGAGCATGTCTGGGGAATATGTGTATTTGTGTTTGTCTGCATGCCAGGACAACGAAATTTAACGCTTTCTGCGCTAAATTTAATTAGTTCCATTTAAAGTGGAAACGAAATACAACGAACAGCAGTCAAAACATAAGCCAAAAGACAACGGCAAACAACAATAACAATCCATGGGGAATTCTTTCCGCATATTTGCACGCCAGCCGATAATTATCGCTGGAAATTCGGTCAGAGGTTGACCAGTCGGAGCGGCCAACAAAACGATCCGAAAATACAACAAGACGAGACGGAACAACAACAACAGGTATATCTTCAATGCTGCCACAGATACCCAAGGCATGTTCACGTTCTCTTCATCTGCATGCGGCGATTGTTTTGTGAAACCTTTAAACACCTGATATGCAGCTACAGCTCCAGTGGGGCATGCGACGTTGTGTGTAGCGTGTTGCTGAACCTGAACGCGCAGGTGGAGACTTCACCAAGATCTTTGCCATGCCACAACGCACACACACACGCACATTCATTGGCCATTTCATTTTCACTTTTGGACGCATTGAACGTGTGCCCCCAGTTCAGGCAGCGATGCCCGAATGAGAGCACAAATCACGACTTGGTGATTATTCACTGTGATTTGTCGATTACGTGACTTTTGTTTTCATGTTGCAAGTAAGACACGGCCCACGGTAGTAAATTAGCGCTCTTATGGTGATGAAGTCCGATCACTATAAAAATATATCTACAAAATGTGGTGATGGCATATATAATATTTATACGTATGTTATATAAATAAATGCAGCCATGAAACATTTGCCTTAGCTTTATATATGCGACCTGTTATTGTTTTCTCTATTTGAAAGAACTCTTCGATATTTTTAGTATGTTATGTTTCATTACATGTATCTTTCATTGCATGCCCTAATATTGAGATATCGATTTCATAATAGATTTCGGACGCAATTCATACAAATCAAACACGGTTTTAATTATATTATCATCGTTGTTAAAGAACTCCACAGAACCATTATGAATTTGGTATGGCAATCACGACTTTACTGTGGTGCTAGGGTCACTGGAGTGTGAAGCCGAGGGTATGATCGGAGCGATAAGCAATGAATGCATCGCCGCCCTCTTTTCGTCATGTTGAGCATGTGATGAAGATTAAGTAGAAAATAATTACAAGCCCCGGTTCGCTGTATTAGGGCGGTGTGGGACATAGTGCGATCGCGATGGCTTTGTGATATGGGTGGCGAGTGTGTGACGGGGCGGGGCGGGCGAGAAATGTGTGTGTATGTGTGTGTAATTACATAAATGGCTATGTCAAAGCGGTGACAGGCCGGCGTCATCGCAACTGTCAGTTGCTCTGCCCGTCTGTTTGTCCGTCTGTCCGTTTACTTGTCTGTCTGTCGGTTGATCTGTGGATCCGTCAGTCCGTCATTGAGCCGATCATCAATCGTGCGAACTTTCCAGACCCATTGGCTCGCCCACTTGCTGCAGACAACAGCCGAAACACGTTATTTTGTGAATATCACTGCCCGCATTGCGGAGAAGGCAAATGAGGAGCAGGAGGAGGAGGAGGAGGACGAGCAGGCAGTGGAGGAGGTATGTAGCATGCAGCATAAGGCACCGCAAACAACCACTCGCCGAGCGTGTGTAGCCTGTTTACCTGTTCTCACACAGCCCGCACATAAATCGCGAAAATAAAAGGGCCAAATCAGCGTGTAAAGATACACGAAGGGATGCAGCGAGCCGACTCCAAAAAGATCCCCACGGTACGCCATAAATTTTAAAGTAATTTTCTCTTGGCCTCGCATAATTTATGGGAAAATATTAACGCTGCCCCAAATAGTTGCCAATATAGTACGAGTAATGAATGCTGTTGCTTAAGCCGAATCTACTCTTCAGCTTACCCTGCCCTGTTCTATCTTGTCATGTCAAACAAGAAAACTATGCCAAATAGAGTAATTAAATGAATGTGTCATGATATACGAGTTCTACATACAAATCGCAAGTAAAATGAGCTGCTATGCCCCAAAGATGCTTGAACGCTCCGACAAACCAAATAAAAAAAACTTTCGCACAGCAATTTAGTTGCCCCTCGTGGTATTTGGCCAAGGCTCTGAGTTATTGGCCTGCACCCATCCAAAGTCAGAGTCGAAGGCTCGCCAGACTGCAGTTTTATGTGTGTGTATACGTGTAAGTGTGTGTGTGTGTGGAGCAGCAGGTCACGATTATCTGCATACGCAGCCGCCAATAATTTCAAAATTGGCGCACTTAAACACAGTTTTGGGGAGGGATTTCGAAAGCGGTAGGACGGGCGTATAATTTGAAAGTTATTTTGTTGGCTCGTATCAGTAAAAATTATTGAGCAATATGCTGATCTGTAAAATCATAAATAAAAATATTTGTATCCCATTCTCTCCATCCCTTTTACTCTCGCGCTGGGCTTCGCAATGGACGATCCTCTTTTGGCATTTCGATAACTTTTATGTTATTAGGTGAGAGAGTTGCTTGCAGGCCACAATTGCCTGCCCCCTGCTTCCCATGCTCCCGCTTCCGCGCCCGCATCTGGTGTGGTTTGATGCCGGTTGATGGCAGCGCCTTCGGCTTAACGATTGATAAAGTCTTTTTATTTACAAGCTGATAATGATGGTGTAGGCGCAACTTTTGGCATTGCGAACGATTTTATATTCTCTCCCTCTCTTTCTCTCTCTCTCTCTTTCTTGTAATTTATGAGCAATTCGTGTAGTAAAAACAATGAGTCAAAGAGAAAAAAGAGTGAGTGAAAAAGAGATAATCGCGGCAGATTCTGTAGATACAGAATTAGTTCAGTTTCGCGGTTGTTGGTTAAGCCGCTTTATCAAATCGCATCGCTCGATCAGCCCAACCATTTTGTAGCATTGATAAGGCACCGTATTGCTTGCTCAGAGACAGAAACTGACTCGGATACGGAGAAACGAATAAAAATGTCACAACAAAATGCTGAACTCATTTTTATACGCATATCGTTACGAAGTCGCTTTACGATGCACCATAAAATATGCAACCTGA
Source organism: Drosophila siamana (assembly GCA_035047445.1). Taxonomy (NCBI): domain Eukaryota; kingdom Metazoa; phylum Arthropoda; class Insecta; order Diptera; family Drosophilidae; genus Drosophila; species Drosophila siamana. Next base: position 270,132 of record JAWNPP010000046.1, read on the forward strand.
TGGCGTTTCGACAAACAGAAGACTCAAGACACGAACTAATAACAAGAATGCCTAGCCAAATGGGCAGGCATAATGCTCAACCAAAAAGTGTCAATGCCAGACAACCCAGACAGACAACATGCCACAGATACTCTCTCATACCTAAGCCGATTATGAAAGGCAAGGGGAAGAAGAACGGGGTAAAAAAAAACAACATAAAAATGTCGCTGTCCGGCGATATACTAGAATCGTGTTAAATGTGCCCAGGTAGAGTGGGGGAGAGAGATAGCGAGCGTGGCAGGGGCTTTTTGGGATGCGGTCAAGCGGTGTCGATGTCACTTTGCTCTTCTTCTCGTTGTTTGTGTCGCGGCTGATGAGTGTCATTAACATCAAATTACCACAAGTCAAAGTATGTTGCTGATCAAAATAACGAACCATCGCAAAGGGCTAAGCGATGGTGGGCCGCAAAGGAATGGAATCAGCGACAGTTAGCTCAAAAGTTATGGTTCAACAAATGAAACCACAAGCAAGCAAATAAACACCACTGTGGTCCATACATGTCCAATCTGAGGGCAATAGGAATTGACACTTGTGCCCGATCGACTTCTAATAAATATTATGTGCGAATTAAAAAAGATTGTACTAACAAAACACATTAATAATTGTTGAAATTCCCTTGCGTAGGCCGTTAATACATAATAAGTTCCCTAACCAATCCAATTATATTAAGATTGATCTTGCGGATCCGAATCTCAAACATACTTAAAAGACATGCATGCATAATTATGTTAAACAATCAAAGCTCATTCATAAATCTTTTTGCCAACAGTTAACACACACGAAACCCACCCAGGATAATCAGAACTGAACTGAAGTCAACAACAAAAAGAATAACAATATTTACATATAAGATATTATTCATTATGCCTCAATGGGATAAGCTGCTTCACGCATTTGTCTGCTCACCCAGCGTCTTTTGTAGGTGATAAAATTTGATAGTAATTTATTATGCGGCGCAAAAGCTCGAGACAGTCGCAGACGAGTGACTACGACGTCAGGGGGCATTAAGCGATGGGTTTCGGATGGGGTCTGGAACACAGATTGAGTCTGCGAATGGCGAGCGAACGAAATCATAAAATGAAATCAATAAACCAGTCAATAAAAACAGAAACCGAAACAATTTTAAGATGCAAATTATGCAAATGAGGCGCACGGATTTCATGTACAACGATAAAAAAAACGAAGACGATTCCAAACTAAAACTACAAAATATGTATACTTATATTATAAATTTTTTTCTCTTTCACAATTTTTGATATTTGGTTTTCTGTTTGCGCATATTTAACCAATATGTTAGGCGCCGCGTGGGCGTTTTTAACGAAAGGGGCGTGGTTGAGTAGATATATATACTTATATAGTATGTAAAGTGTATTTAAAATATGCCAAAACTTACCTCTTCGCCGAGTCGACATGGAGGCAGACGATGCCGCTGATGATGATGATGTTGCTGTTGTTGATGAGGTTGAGGCTGACGCCGCCGGTGGCTCGCCTTGGGGTCGACAGAGACGCTTCCAAAACAACATCTTACAGTTGCTGCTGATGACGATGTGTGATAAGCACAAGCACACTGATTGGATGAGAATTGCTATTGCTTCGAATGCGGGTGCTTTGCTTTATTGCAAAATGTTGTTAACATTTGACACACGGCACATTAATTAAAATTAGCATACAATTATAATAACTCGAAATGTTGGAGATCGCGAGCGCAGCACAATTTGTACAAATGTAGTCCCCGGAGGCGCACGCGCCACACTCGCATCACCGACTGACTGACTGATACGACTGACGTTAGAGGTAACGGCGCACGTGCCACATGCAACTGTGCCGCTCGACAGCGACGTGAACGAGTGAAAACGGAGCGACGCAACAGTGACAGTGAGAGCGACAAACAGCAAGTGCCACAACAGGTGGCGTGCTCTGGAAATCAAGTCACTACGTTTTTTGCGCCCTCACTGCTGGCTTCCGCAAAAGCTCTGCTTACGAGTACGGGTAATAATATGTGTACTGTGCTATGCTGTGCTGAGCTGTGCTATGTGGACTTCCGTTAAGCGGGTTTCACGCGCGCTGCCACTTCTGCGCCTCACGACGGTTAATTAACGAATAAAAGTCGGTTTTGTGAGCATGGCTTAAACGCGCGGCGGTATCGCTCGATGTTGCTCGAACCAACAAAAAGAAAAACAGAAAAAATTGAAAAAAGAAAATATGTTACACCCAACAGCGACGGCGACGATGTTGCTTTGGCGTTGGCGTTGGCAGCGCCCAGCGCACATTGGGGCCAGTAGAAGCATAAAACAGGTGTAAAAGCGATATGAATGAGCGTAAAACATCACAGGTCAGGAGGAATGCTAGATGAACTTGTGGCCGTTAAACTTAACGATGTTCAGGGTGTGGACAATTAGATGCTCGTTAAATTCGACCAATTAAAGGCTTATATTTATAAATTGTGTCTGTGCTGCTAAAGGCATTAACATATTTAATGGCAAATGGCATTTAACACAATTGTCGCCAACCACAATTAACTTGTCATTGCAAGAGAATTGAATTTAATATAAATGCAAACGATTGGTATACTTTCGAAGTGGTAAGGAACGAATTCGTAGGTCTGGGGAGCTGCATTTGGGAGTGTTGCCCCTTTTTGCACTTTAAAGCACTGTGCGCTGCGCTGTCGATGTCGACTGCAGCGCTGCACTGTCCGCCATTTGTACTTTTTGTTGTTCGGTTTTGCCCCAAAAGTGTAACAAGCGGGTGAATTTTTTTTTTGTTTTTTTGCTAGCTTGCTCTCTGGCCCGTGCAAAGTTCATAATGCACGCAAAGCGGACATTATTGTTGTTGTTGTATTGCATTTGGTTTGCTTGCACATTTATTGCTTTACGCTTGATGCGTTTATATCATAAACGAAGACGACTCTTTATGTTTTCTACTGCTGACCAACAAGCAATGCGGCAATGCATACGCTGTCGCTGACGCTGCTAAACTGCTACTATTTTGCCCGCATGAGGAAATCTCCCGCTTCGTCTTCGTCTGGTTCGCTGCTTGTCGCTGTCTATTTGACATATTGCACTTGGTTTACTGCCGTCGACATCGCTGCCACCGCTGACGCTTTTGTTCATTAAGCGAATCAGCGTAGCGAAGCATAAAGGCAAATTAACATAAGGCAACTTCTTTTTCCACTTGTGGCGGAATTAAAGACCCTTTCTATGTATGTATGTATGTATGTATGCACAGGTAAATTGCTTTGGTCTTCATCTAATTGCTACACGAAAATTTGAACGAAACTTTTTCTATGACGCTTCATACCAACAACAATGGGTGTGTGTGTGTGAGCGTGTTCGGTTGATTGTTGTTCTTTCACTGGGGTCAACTCACGGAAGTTATGCTATTATTCACAACAGACAGCTTGGCCTGCAAGTCATCATAATCACAAAAAAAAAATATATACATACATACACTTCTTTTTAAAAAATTGTCAATTGTTTTGTGCCGCGACGCGCACAAAATTAAAACAACGGTAAATGCAACCAGTGCTGCCCAACGATTATTTAATTTGATATGCAAGAATAATGTGCATATTAACCTATCGACTATTGGTGTCAGCACCGCACCACGATAATTGAATTCGATAGCTTACAATTTTGGCGCGCGTACAATCGATTATCACCTAATCAGGCTGCACATGACACAGCAAATAGAGTATTTGACGTGCGACTTACTGCAAACACAATCTTGCCAGTTGTTTTTGCGCTTGCGCGCCTTCAAAATTTGTTGTAAGTATGAATATTTATGCGTTCATCTGCGCAACAATATGCAACAACTGCCGCATAACAACAATAGGGTCGTGGTTGTGGCAACCAATGTTGCCATATCAACCCATATAAAGAAGTTTGCGCCAACAGAAAACAAGATTGGCTTGGTTTCTTAAAAGATGTCACGAACGTTGAGACAGGATTATCGTGCTGCAGATTTCCAACAGCTTAGTGAACTAATATGTAGCCATCCACTGATGAAGACCACCACTCCAGGGGAGCAACAAATGATGCTCCAAAAACTGCGCACGCCCGAATATCGTACCAAGTGCGTGATGCGCGCTTCACTGGACGACATTGCGCAGGGAGTAAGTTGTGAGAGAGTAACACTTAAAATAAGCAACTTATCATTAATCCAACACTTTACAGATTAATCTCTACAAGCTGCAACTAAGTGCAAACAAGCCTCCAGCCAGCAAACCGCAGGCTATAAGCTTTGCTCCAACCGCACCCAAATCAGCAAAGCCACCACATGCCACGCCCTTTATCAAGGTGTTGCTGCGCAAGACGCCGTTGGTGGTGCTATTCGAGCGGCCCAGCATGACGGCCGAGCTGAACAGTGACGAGGGGCGTCTGGTGCTCGCAGACAATCAGCGTTACGCTGAACTCTTGGCGGGCACGGATAAATCCCGGCGCACTGTCGACGCCGACACGCAAACGGTGACAGCCCTGAAAAAATCGCGGCTGGTGAACACAGAACGTCTTCGTACATCCCAAGTGGGCAGCTATGTATCGAACTTTGAGATGTTTGACACTTACAAGGACCTAGAAGCGTGCACGAAGAGCGTTCAAGTGCAGGGCGAACAGCAGATGCAGGTGACAACATATAAAGTGGGAGGCGTGGATCAGTTCGAAGCCATCAATCGTCTGCCCAGCTTCAGGCTGGCGCTGATGTTAACCATGCGTATCCTGGCCAGCAATGTGTTTGAACCGCAGCAACGACGCTTTCGCAACATGACGCCACCCGATCCCTTTGCTGAGGATGTGCAGTTCAAGTATCGTCTGCGATTGCTATGGCGCCTAAGTCCGCCGTCCAGTTCCCCCAACGTGAGGCAAGCAGTGACCGCTGTTAGCTTCTGTCCGCAGAATGGCGACATTATGGCCGTGTCCTATGGTATTTACACCTACTCGCAGCTTTCGTCAGTGCCTCGTCGTGGCTATGTCTATGTGTGGAACATTAAGAATCCGGTGAATCCGGAACGTTGCTACAATTATCGAGTGCCCGTCGTCACGTTACAGTTCTCACCAATTGCGCCACAATTGTTAGCCATCGGGCTGCACAATGGCAATGTTGAGGTGCGCGACATCTCGAGGTCGGAACAACCACCTCTAGCCATATCACAACGCAGCAGCTCGCCGCACTTTGACCCGGTGACTGCCATTCAATGGATACCGCGAACCGATGGCGATGTCTCGTTGGGTGGTGATTACGACGACATTACGCCCTTTTTGGCCGCATCCCTTTCAGGAGCCGTCACCAAATATCAACTGATCAATAGCCCACATCTGCTGGGCTTTGAGCAGCAGCGTTTCCAACGCACCGAGGGTGAGCTGGAGGGCATAACACTGCAGCGTGCGACACAGCGTGCACCTTTGCTGGCAAATCGGCATCCACAGTGCTTGGAACTATTACTTGATCCGCTCCAGACAGACTTGTACTATGTGCTCAGCGATGAGGGCACGCTGTACAAGTGTTCCACGAACTATCCGTTGCAGCATCTAGAGCTGCGACAGGTGCACGAATCGCCCGCCGTCTGCATGGACTTCTCGCCCTGGTCGCCCAAACTGTATCTCACCTGCGGCAGCGATTGGTAAGTTTTAATCCAGCAATACTATATGCAATTAGCTTGCATTTCCACATGCTTAAGCCTAACAAGTGAGAAAGCTACAGTCGAGTGTGCTCGAGTAAATCGTCTTTTTCGATTTTAGGGGGCAGAAAGGGGCGTGGCAAAAATCTAAAATAAACTTGATCTGCGTAGGACATACACCAAAACTGGTACCAAGTTTGCAATCTCTAGCTCTTATAGTCTCTGAGATCTAGGTGTTCATAAAGACAGACGGACAGACGAACATGGCTATATCGACTCGGCTGGTGACCCTGACCAAGAATGAAATGCTTCCTTCTGCCAGTTACATACATTTCCTGAAGTCACTAAGTTATAATACCCTTCCACCCTATGGGTAGCGGGTATAAAAAGAGAACAAGCGAAAAGTTATCAGAATGTCAGGAAAATAGTATTAATACATTCTTGATATACTATTTCTGTAGCCATTTTAGTGATTGTTTGTAAGGTAGACTAAACCGACAGAAGAGTTAAATTGTTTCAGTTTGAGGTGAGATCTAAATGATTTCTTAAAAACATAAGTCATGAAGTTGCCCTGCAGACACAATGCTAAATTTATCAGCATTGTCTTTGAAGTTTCTGATATCCCTCGACTGTACCTTTCTTAATTTCCTTATTTTTTGACAGGTGCATACGCATTTGGTTAGCTGGAATCATATCGCCAGTCATCACGCTGTTACATCATCTCTCTCCGGTGCATTGTGCTCGCTGGAGTCGCACACACTCAACCATTTTGGTGTCGCTCAGCCACACCACTGTGGACATCTGGGATCTGCGCTACAGCACGCTCAAACCCGTCTCATCCACTACAATTGATGCCAAGATCTGTTACACAACATTTCGGTAAGTTGTGCTTCATTTCATTCAGTTTTGGGAATTTTCATCTAATTGCTCCTCCTTCACAGATTTGCGCATTGTGGACGGTCCTTGGCCGTGGGTAATGAGGCGGGGTATCTACTGATGCTGTCCTTTGAGGACATGCCCTTTCCACCGCATTTTCAGTACAGACAGCTGAAGCGTGCCATCTATAAGGCGCTCAATCTGGAGCCAATACTGCAGCAGCAGGTCAAGAGCGTGGGACACTTTGGCTATCCGCGCGGCGAGAAACTAACAACCATGCAGTAGACTTAAGTAAAATAAAAAGCTCTTCACAAAGTGGAAAATTCCCTTGGCTCTGCTCCACTTTTGTTATCACTGTCAACCCCAATTTAGAGGTTTCTCGGCATTTGCATACAAAGCCAACACCTTGGGCCACCTGATAGCCAACCAAGCCAAGCCGAGCCAAGTTCAAGCAGCTCTGCGGTTTTTGTGGTGGTGTCACATCATGATTTTCCGTTGTTTGTTTGGTTGACTCTGTCTGTCGGCTGTCAGTTGGAATTGCAACGTTCAGCATGCCCCATCTACTGCGTCAGAATCTTTTGCTGCCCGCACCGCCCACAGTCACCCTGCACGATCCGCGTACACATCTGCGGCGCCTGCCACCCGCCTACAGCACCGCCCAGACACCCTACAGTCGCGAGAAGGACTTTGCGCCACAATTGCGTTATCAACTGGAGTTGCCGCGTAGGCCAAAGCTGCGACCCTGCAAGGTTATCTTTGTGGGTGACTGTGCCGTGGGCAAAACGGCCATTGTGAATCGGTGAGTGATGCGTTATAAGTCCGTCCATCTGTTCGCGTATATCAACAGCAACAAGTTTTATACGAGAAGAGCTAAAGCCATAATCGCAAATTACAATATTATAAGTTCAATTTTAAAGGTTGAACCATAGAACTTGACAAATTACTTTGCAAAGTGAAAATCAGTTGCTGTTCTTAATTTGCTAATTACTAAAAATGTGTAAATTGAAGTTTTCTTATATGTGAATTGACAATTTTCTTAAGCAGCTTTTGTTACGACAAGTTCCAGTCGAACTACAAGGCCACCATTGGAGTAGACTTTGAGCTAGAGAACTTTAACGTACTTGGTCACAACTTCAGCCTGGAGATGTGCGTATCAAAGATGTGCGTAGAAAGAACACACAACTTTTATTTCATAGAGTTTATCTTCACAGGTGGGACACTGCGGGTCAGGAACGCTTTAAGTGCATAGCAGGCGCCTATTATCGCAATGCCAGTGGTACGTAAGGAAGTACTGCAGTTAATTCTTTAGTAATATCTCTGCTCCGCTTACAGTCATCGTTGCCACATACGACATGTCCAAGAGGGAGAGTCTCGACTCTGCCAAACGATGGCTGTCGAATGCGCTCAACTACAACACGGCACAACAGCCTCTTATTTTTTTGGTGGGCACAAAGGCAGATCTACTGGTGAGCAGCGACAATTCTTATTGATCTGTATAGGCACTCAAAAACTCATCATAGACCAAGGAGGAATTCATGCGCATGGAGCGCTTGGCGGGCGTGGCAGCAAGCGAGTTACTGGCTGAATATTGGTCCGTTTCAGCACGTTCGGGGTACAAAATAACCGAGTTCTTTCAACGGTTGGCTGCACTGGCTTTCGAAACAGTTGTGCTTCAACAGTTAAAAGCATTGAACGCAACCACAGCGGCACAACAAACGGCACAAACAACAGATAAATCGCAAACATTTGGTAAATCACTGGTAATAGTCACTAAATACGTCAATTTAACCACAATTTCAATTAATAGATTTACGTAGCTACTTTGGCATCCGCGCTGACAAACAAAAAAGTGGTTGTGCCTGCTGATATGTGCTAGCGATTGAACATTTTTCCTATTGTTAATTTGCAATATTTTTTAAACTTGACTTTACCGCGCACCAATAAACCTTAAAAATGACACTAAAAAAACAGTGTTGTCATCTTTTTTAATTCGCACAGTGTTGCCGTAGATACAAGAGGGTTGGCACATTGTTGCCACTGCACGATGTGAGGGGTTGCCACTTACCCAAAAGTCTGGCCAAGCTACCGTCAAAATCGGCTTCCGCTGATTTGACAATGCCCCTCAGTTCTCCTTTTCATTTCTTTTTCTCGTAGAAATGCCACCTAAAAAGCCAACCGAGAAATCCGGTAAGGATTTTTCATATAAAAATGCGTTAAAAATGTGTTAAAATATTACCATAAGCAAGGCAAAAGCAAGTGCCAATCACAGCAATGTGCAAAAATGTGTTTAACGTAATTTTAGAAGCAAAATTAAGACAAAATATGTCGCCATGTTTGCGCCACGTGCGGTGTGGCTGCATCTTTCCCATTGAATACAACAAATAGATAATGAGTGTGTGTTGAGCTGGTCCAAGTGTGGACTACAAATAGCCACGCACGTTTAATTTACATTTCGTGTCGAATTATTAGTGAAATTAGTCTCGTCGCTGCAGTGTTGCTTATGTGTCGTGTATAACCCCACTTTTTGTTGCTCGTCTGTTTACTAGTGTTATTTTGTTCATTTACAGCGAAGCCCGCTGGCGATAAGAAGCCAGAGCAGAAGAAGGCTGCCGCGGCGGCCCCCGCTGCTGCCAAAAAGGAGGCACCAGCTGCAGCTAAGCCTGCAGCTGCTGCTCCCAAGAAGGCAGCTGCGCCCGCCGCCAAGAAGCCCGCTGCCGCTGCTGGTGCCGCCAAGAAGCCAGCTGCTGCCGCTGCCAAGAAGCCCGCACTGAAGAAGCCAGTGACCAAGCCCAAGGCTAAGCTCGCCACCAAGAAGGCTGCTGCTGGCAAGAAGCCCCAGTCGGTGCTGTCCAAGTTGTCGGCTAAGGCACGTGCTGCTGCCAAGGGTAAGAAGCCCGCTGCCAAGGCTGGTGCCAAGCCCACCAAGGGTACAGCCAAAGCCAAGGCTGTCGCTTTGTTGAACGCCAAGAAGGTGCAGACCAAGGTGAGCTAACACACAACATCAGCAAATATATTTATGATTACTAAAATCTTTTTGGAAATCCCAAAACAGATCGTCAAGGGTGCTTTTGGCACACGCACACGCAAGATCCGCACCAATGTGCACTTCCGTCGTCCAACCACACTGAAGTTGCCCCGCAACCCCAAGTACCCCAGGAAGTCGGTGCCCACCAGGAACCGCATGGATGCTTACAACATCATCAAATACCCGTTGACCACGGAAGCAGCGATGAAGAAGATCGAGGACAACAACACTCTGGTCTTCCTCACACATCTGCGCGCCAACAAGAATCATGTGCGTGCCGCTGTGCGCAAGCTCTACGACATCAAGGTGGCTAAGGTTAACATTCTGATCAGGCCCGATGGTCAGAAGAAGGCTTATGTGCGCCTGGCGCGTGACTACGATGCTCTGGATATCGCCAACAAGATCGGCATCATATAAACATGCATACAAATGATGGAAACGTTTATCGCGTTTTACATTAACACAATAGAATTTTTGTCCATAAAACAAAATAATAAGCGCTGACACGATATAGAGCGAGGATGAACGTTTCAATGTTGTCTGGGTATAATAAACAAAAAAAAAACTCAAAAACAACAGCAGTTGGTTTTGGTATTATTCTTTCTTTTCTTTCAGCAATTTTCAGATAAGTAAACCTTCAACAATATTGAAAAAAGGTAAATAAATATGTTTAAAGTTATAGTTGTACATTTTAATAAATTAGTTATGTCTTTCTAGTCTCTCTTCTTTATTCACATGGCTTCTGTTTGCGTTTCCTATTTTACATAAGGTGTGTATTGTCTCTTCGATATTGTCTTACATCTTCAGCTGATGATTTACTGAGTAGGAATCTCACTGAGCTTCAGTCATGCGTTGCTATGAAATTAATTTAATCTCTTTCTGATACAATTTGCTTTAATTACGTTAGTTTGTTGACCCGTTCCATGACTAATGAACTATTTTTGTCCTGTTTTTCAGCTTACTCGAGGATATAAGCTATCAACATTGAAGATGTCTTGTTTATAAGGTGTGTATATCTCACTACAGACGTTATATATTTAGTTTCTTATGATGATATTTTGAGTAGGAATCTCATTGAGCTTCAGTCATGCGTTGCTATGAAATTACTGTGTCTCTCACTGACCGCTAAGCACATAATTCATTTACAAACTTTTTTCCAACAACTTTCAACTAACCAATTTACATTTTCTCTATGCTTTCAGAAAACCTATAAATGTTGGATGTGAGGTATCGAAGTGTGACTGTTCTTAATACTTGCAAAATACAAATAAAATGATTTTTACTAAAATATTTGTACTCTTTTATTCATTCAATCAATATCTACGAAATTGTTTGCGGAACTTGTCATAGTGATAATCATCTGTAGCTCTCTTGACACCATTTGGATTAGTCTGATGATGCGGTGCCTTGTTATTGCCTTCTTTCTCCTCGCGTTTCCGTCTGCGCTGTTCATTGTTTTCCTCGATGTTGACTGGAGAAAGAAAAACAGAAAATTTGTTGAGGCAGCAGCTATTGTTAATGATCAAAAGATCAACTTACATCGATTGTGCTGCATGAAGTTAACGGCCATATTGGTGGGCACAAATTGCGAAGGTCCATCTTTTTTGTTTTTGGCATCTTGCAGCAGTTTCTGTTTCGCCTCTTCCGTGGCCTCTATATTGCGTATTTTGGCCTGGATGCCCAGATCCACCTCGGGAATGCCATTAAGCATTTGATTGGACAACATTTCCTCGGATCTATGCGACGACGATTGACGCAAGTGATCGGGCAACGCGTAGAGGGCTGCATCTTCAGGCGTTAGGTACTTATGAGCATCACCATCATCTGCGGCATCTATTGCTCTGTCTTCGGTTGCTCCACCTTTGCGTTTTTGTAACTCCTGTTCAATGTATTTCATCATTTCCTCGTCTTCGTCGCGTTTATTTGTTTCGGCCGAGAACTGTGTACCGATGCCCACATCATATGCATCGTCTGCTTCCTTCATTTTTCCTGATTTGAGAGACTGCATGTTAACTAATCCTCCCATTTTGACATTGAAGGGATCCTTAATGGCCAATTCTTCTTCAGGCGCTACTTTTTTGCCCAAAGCCAAACCTACGAGGCTGACGCCATTTGGACGCTGTCGCAATCGTTGTCGCTCTTTGATCTCATCTAGAGTCAGTCTGTTTAAACAAATATAAGCATTTAATTTCAACTACAAAAAAAAGAAAAACTGCAGTTTGCTCACTGTTCGTCTTTATCTTCATCATCAGAAGTCTTGCGTTGTCGGAGGTTTTTGCGACCCCCTTTCTTGAAAGTGGATTTTGTTGTATTACTTGCGGCTTCATTTGTATTGTTCGGCATATTTAATTTGTCAGACTTTGTTACTTTTATTCAATTGTTTACAATTTTCAGCAGCTGTAATATCGATGGTGGCGTTCGATATCGAAATGTATCGATATATACGGTTGCATTTGGCAGCGTCGTGTTATTCGTGCAAAATCGATTTTTCTGGTGTTTGCAAACTGCACATTTGGCGGAGCGGAGAAGCTGCGATTTTTTGTGCAAACGTTTTGAGACGCTTCTGGATGCATATTAAAAAAGTAAACGTTTAGAGGAGCATTAAAGCTAGCAGGTACACAGCATGTACAACGGCATTGGGTTGACGACGCCGCGAGGCTCCGGCACCAATGGACATGTGCAAAGGAATTGGGCGTTTGTACGGCCGGGCAAAAAGGACAAGGAATATCGTGCCGAGGACGATGCCAAGAAACTGGACGCTCAGCTAAATCGGCCGCCTAACAAGGAGATACTCGATCACGATCGCAAGCGTAAGATTGAAGTCAAGTGCATTGAATTCGAGGAGATACTCGAAAAACAAGGGTAAGCAGCAAAAGGGAAACGCAAATATTTCGATATAACAGTGGCGAGACATGTCTCGGCATTTACATGTGTATGTAATGCAATAGCACTGTTATATAACACCGGTGCAGCGAATCTCCTGCAATAGCAGCAGCAGCAGCGTGGTACTATTTACATTAATTGCTGCTGTTGTTGCAGGCCGTGTTTATATTGGGCGCCTGGTAGCGCTCTGAGAGCGAACTCAGCACGCACACGCGCTTATCGAAAGCCACCACCAACCACCAGATAGCCACACCGACACCCTTTCCTCCCAATATCACAAATTTCCACCGACTGATAGCAAAGCCTCGCCTGTGCTCCGCTTTCGCCTAGACTGAACTGAGCTGGTGGTGAAAAAATGCATTTTAGTTGTAGAGATTATTTCAATAGAACACCATCCGCGTTCAAATACAGAGCGGAAAAATTTTCATGCGCTCACATGAATAAAAAAAGTGAAAATACATTAAATGCAGTTCAAGCTCACAAAATAAAGACCATCAAATTGGATTTGTTATACCATTAGTGGCACTGGTAGTTATTGAAGTTGTAGTCTACTAGGTAGTCCTATTTATACCCACTATTCATAGCGTAGAGGTGTATTTTGAGATAATTATTGTTTAGTAAATGTATAACATAATGAATTACTGTGAGAATACTTTATATACAGTATAATGTACTTACTGACACACAACTACTCAACATGAGCAAACTTATTTTGTGTAATTAAATACTAAATTTTTGAGAGGTTAAGCTATTAGGTACATTATGTTATTTATAGGAAATAGGAAACTATCACAAACAGTAAATCCAAAATCTTAATTCCTTTAATAACAATTATTTTCATTTCCTCTTTGACACCCAAATAGACGCACGCCGGAGGAGATCAAGACGCAAGTGGACTCGTATCGCCAAAAATTAATGGGACAAGGAAAAACCGATATAGCCAAGGATGAATTTGGACGCGTAGCGTACGTATGAATTAATGTATAATTAACGTAGTTGTTAGGTGTAGAATTATGTAATTTGAAACACACATAAATTGGGCGCCAGAGTTGACAAATCAATAACCGCTTCAACCGAACGCGTGTCAAATCTCAGCCAGCTGTCAGTTCGGAACATGCGCCGCCGGCTGCGCACAGCAAGCTTCCGCCCTCCTGCCACAAAAGCCGCCCAGCAGCAGCAGCGCCAATCAAAACAGACGAATAGAGAATTACAGAGAGGAAAAAGACTGCTGTAAAGATTTTCATCAGCAGTCACATCAAGTCTTCCAAAGCCAAAGCAACATTTGAGATACGCTTGGCCGACGAGCTCAGGAAAAGTCCCCATTAATAGCTAAATAGAATATATAATTTTTTGTTGTTAACTAAATGGTTAATATAAAATAACAAAAGTGCCGTTGATCATCGACCGCGGACGCATTCATGTAGCATACAACCTTTTCGTATGGAGGAGCCGCAAAGCTAGATTGCTAGGGCGCTGGAAAAATCGATAACTGAAGTGCAAATGAAAAACGATTGAAAACGTGAACTGCAATCAATATGGTGCAGCACACAAAGCGGCCTGGAGCAGCCTTTCAAGTGCAGAGCTAGGAGAGTAAATCCAAGAAAACCACAAAATGCATCCAGCCGTAGACGTGGGATGGTTGGTGGATTGCTGGATTGGTGTCCAGCCAGCCAATGGATTAGCTGCAAGCCGCAACGTCACTGTCGATGAGTTATACGAGTGGTTGCTAATGGATGGATGAATTAAATGCAAATGCAAATGCCAAATGCAAATACAAATGCCAAGTGTTAAGTGTAAATTGTGAAATGGGAAGTGGAGCATTAAGCTCAACGAATAGCAGACTGGATGGACAGAGAGACAGTCCGAACAGTTAGAACAATTGGACGTAATGTGAGCACCACACTTGAACCACTTAACTGAAAGCAACAAATCACTAAATAAGTCTTCCAAACTTAGCTTGTAGTTTAGTATTAGTTTTAGTCGCTTACCGGAGTCAAGCGAACGCGCTGCAAACGGAGTAATTCATTAAATATATAAATTAATCGTATAAATACCAAATTAGTGCTTAACTATATCGCAACGTCTTCCGAATGTTGAAGTGAAAACCACCAATGTAGTTTATAATTATATATTAAATGAGAATCCAACGTCTTCCAAATTAATATTAATAAAAGCAACTATTTTTATATCCAAAATTAAACAACCATTTATACACAACTAAAGTAAATAAATTCACAAACGTGTTTGCAAATAATTTTTATTCGAGTGCAACTTAAAAAAATATATTAATTGCGTTTATAATCCACGGTCTTCCAGAACAACGTGTAAAAATTTTTATATAATTACGAACTATATATAGTATTTCATCCACAGTCTTCCTATTAAATTGTGGCATAATTTATTTATAAGAATATTAAAATGCTCTCACTTATGGAACTTGAAATATAAAATATAAAATTCAAAGTTTATAATCAGAAAAAATATATTTGAACTAAATTACATTCCGAAGATTTTCAACAAAGTATTTCCAAATCTACTATCTTTCCGAGAGAATCGAATAATAATGAACTAACGGCCTTCAGTTTTTATAAGTGAAAATAACATTTGATAACATTTAATCCTAAAAAATCCACGGTCTTCCAAATGGTGAAAAAATTATATTTTTTCATAAATCGAAAACATAGGAATACGCGATCTTCTGAAATTAGTACTTATTATTTTTAAAAAAGAAATACATATATACAAAATATTACACTCATTTAAAAACGCTCTCGCTGCGTAAGCCATAAACATACACTTGGCCACTTGGCAAGTTGCCACTGCCACTTGCAACCCCAATCGGAACCACTTTTGAACTCTCCACACGCAATGCTCTCGTCGGAAATCTACACAAGCACAACAACCACTGCAACGGCCACCGCGATGGCGATGGCAACGGCAACCGCCACCTTGACGGCTGCCACAACAAGCACAACAGAAGCCTCAATCATGCAGCATGTGCTGAGGGCCAAAAAGAGACGTAAGCGTCGCAAACGCGCAGGACACGCAACCGGCTGTCACAAAAACAGCAACCAGAGCTGCAACAATAACAGCAATCAAAGCAGCAACAACAACAGCCTAAGCAGCAGCAACCACAATGCGTGCAGTGCACACAGCATCATTGGATGTATGACAGAGAGTGCTACGTCGTCGGGTGGTCGGAAGTGCAAGGCGCAATACTTTCAACACGACAATCGCGAATATATAACCAAGTATGAGAGTATCCAGTTTACGGCACAAGCAACCACAGCAGCAGCACTTAACTATGCAGCGGTGGCCAAGAAGTTCAAACCATTGAGGCCGGTTTTTGCAAGCGGCGCCAAGAAGAACAGGCGCCCAGCACTCTCCAGAAAGGCGAACAACGACTGCGCGTGCGTCTGCCAAGGTCCAATGGTGACGCAATGCCCGCAGCAGGAATCGCGAACAGCTGATGGTAATCAACGGGAACTGAGTGCGTCACGAGCCTCTAACACGGAAACGAGCACAAAAATCAATATTAATGGCAGTGGCAACAACAGAGCGCTGCCGGCGCTGCTTGAGCTGCTGAAGCAATCATCGAGCAGGTGGCTGCAAACATTGCTTCTTGGCGCTGGCAGTGCAGCGGTTGCGAGGTAAAAAGGGCGTCAGAAAATGTTATATTTTTTTATTAGATTTCTTTTAAAATGATGTTGCACATTTTTTATTCTGTGCGTGATGAATATTCCAACTATAAACGAATAAATGCATTTCGAAACACATTTTGAATAATTTATTTATGGGTTTTTTTTTGTGTTCTTGTTTTTGCTTTTGCAGCGTGCGTGAAACACATCAAATCGCCGAGGCTCAGCAGCAGAAAAACGCCAAATTGCGTGAGGCATTCAACATATCCGAGTACTTTGTTGAGGGTAGCAGTTTCGATTGCGATCGCAAGGCCAAGGAAGATCTGGCCAAGAGTGTGGCACTGCAAAAGGAGCTGGACGCCCAGCGCGAGAGCCTTGCCGCGGTGGCAGCCGCCGCAGCAGCAGGCAAGGACAAGGAGACGGGTAAACGCTATGGTCTGCTCCGTACGCCATCAAGAGAGCGCGATGAGGCGCCGTCTGCTGGCAAGTCCGATGCACTGGCAGCCAACAGTGGCGATGAGCATGTCTCAAAGTCTGACAAAAAGAAGAAAAAGAAGCGCACAAGGGAGAGGTAAACCTAAGAATCATTTCCGACTCTACGGATCATTTAATTGACTGATTTTATTTGGTGTGTTGCAGTTCGGCAAGTCCAGAGCGCCGGAAGGACAAGAAGAAGAAGTCCAAGAAGCACAAGAAAGAGAGGTAAGAAGGCTAGACCATGTCATCACGTCCACGAGACCTATCAAAATTGTAGAGACCTCTTTATTAAAGCATAACTACCTAGTTTCTTTTTCTTTTATATTTCCAAAAAGTCATTCAAGCTCTTATGTTCCAATACTCAAGTATATCGACTTGGTTTTTCATTTACTATCTACCTATCTATCTATCTGTCTATTGTATTTGTATCCACCTACTATTGTTGTTGTTGTTACATGATCAAAAAAAAATGCGAATGCAAAAAGAAATCTTAACTAACAAAACAACTGCTTAATACATTTTGTGTTTTTCCGTCTCTACTCCTTCTTTTACATTGCATTTGAAACTCAAACTCAAACCACAAAAGGGACTCATATGAGAAAGAAAGTAAAAAGAAGCGAAAAGTTATGTACTAATGAATTTGCATAAACACAATACAAACAAAAAAAAAAAAAAAAGAAAAGAAACACATTTAGTTTTTAAATGAGCTTACAATTAATAATTTTATGAACAAAATAAAAAAAAACTTATAAAATGAAATGTTGAAATATTTCGAATGCGTCTCACAAAACGATTAAAGTATTTTAATATACTTTGTTAACCGCAACTCGTTTTATTTTCCATGCGTAGGGACAATCTTTCTCTTCCTCTCTCTCTCTCTCTCTATCTATCTATACAATGTAACTATATTTTACCACACACTAACTCGCACAACACTCAGAACACACACAACCTACTCAGAAATACTCGTATCATTTCATTCTAAATAACAAAACCTGTGGTAAGTAGAAATTCGATTATATTATTCATCATGCTGTCAATCTGAACTCGCTCTAGAAACCAACTCACTACTCACCCACACACACACACCTACGCATATACACCCCATACACTCTCACACACCAACACTCGCACAACAAATAACACAAGCATAAAGTTTAAGCAGGAAATCTAAATCTAAAATGCAAAAATCCAACTGTGTTTGCAACAATTAAAAGCAAATTACTTTCTCATCTTTCTTTCTATTATTATTATTACCTACTAGTATTATTAAGACAATGCAATTTTGAGCAGTATTTCGATTGAAGGTAAAGCACTAAACACCAAGTTAACCAAAAACCTATAACAAAAAACTTCTTAATGTTGTTGCTGCTGAAAGTCTAATGGGACTACACTGTTTGTTGAGTCTAGATAGACTAAATTCTAGATGCAATCAAATTGAGATTGAACTAACTGTAGCTGCCCCTCCTCGATGAGGTACAATGTGTGTGCAACAACTAATCCCATTCCAATCCGATGCCCATTCTACTTGCAGTAAGTCGAAAAAGAAGAAGTCCCGCAAACGTAAATACAGTGGCAGCGATAGCATCGATACCGACAAGGACTCCGATGATGATAATGACGAGGGCCACAGCAGCGATGCGGAGCGTGAGTTGAAGAGTGCACGCAAGAAAGCCAAAAAGGATAAGGTAATGCAAATGCATGATCAAGTAGCTATTTAAGTTCAAGTAATGAGCGTTGCCAAATTCCCATTTCCACCTCTCGCCAAAAAAAAAAAGAAAAAAAAACGATAAATGAAGCAAAAAAGTGTCGAAAGTGTAATAAACAGTGCATGTATTGCTGTGCCTACTCAACAATGTATCATAAATTCTTTTAACCTTTTATGAAACCTCTCTCTCTCTTAACCACTCTCTTAACGCTCTTTCAATTAATATATAATCTCTATATAATCGCCCATATACGCCAATCTTTAACAATTGTATACATTCATCCGGATATACCTATAACATATTATTGTCTCTCTATCTCTATAAATAAATCTCTAAATATATATATTTATTACAATATATGTGTGTATAATATATGATTATTATATGATATGATGATAACTCGATTGACTTGTATCGTTTTTATGTTGTTTCAATTGTTCACCAAAATATTAAACATACGCCATTTCTTCTCTTGCTTATTTACTTCTTCTTTTTTCCACCAAAAAAAAAATAAAAACAACAATGAAACATTTAACAATCTAATAATATAACAATAATCAAGTACTGAAACTATGAAATACCTACCTGCATATAAAGCATTATCTACCACATAAATCAAATATTATAAAGCATAGTCAAGATCGATAAATATTATATCAATAAAAGAAAACAAAATATATACCAAATTCACCCCACAAAATATTGTAAAAGGTAAAAACAAGGCTTCAAACGCATTCACAATATAGTACTTACTATTGATTATTCAAATGTTTTTATTTCTGTTTCAATTTCCATTTAGTTTTTTTTTCTTTTCGTATAGCTAGTCAAAAGTTATTTCTTTGGGCTACGCACAAGTTCAAATGACTGATAATGTCTATATATTTAATTAGTTAAATAATACACAAATAATCAACTTAATCGATTTATTTCATATATTAGTTGTCATTTGAGAATCAATAAAAGTTATACAAAATAATAATATACATAGTAAACTAGTAATTAAAAACAGTATTTTGTTTATTAAACATTATTTGAACTTGGGCAAGAGCTCTTAAGTTTTCCTTTCAGTTCTCCTGGAATTATTGTGTACGATTTTCAGTTCTAAATGTAGTTTTCGAAAAAAAAAAAATCAACCAATTTATAAGTAACATTTAAGAACCGACAAAAAGAAAATTTATATTTTGTTTATAAAAACCCTTGGCGCTTCATTGATATAGGATAGCTTTCAAAGGCTCTCTTGTAGTTTTGTAAGTACTTTCATTTGTCTGTTT
Organism: Drosophila siamana; assembly: GCA_035047445.1. NCBI lineage: Eukaryota > Metazoa > Arthropoda > Insecta > Diptera > Drosophilidae > Drosophila > Drosophila siamana. The sequence goes on from JAWNPP010000046.1 coordinate 289,661, forward strand.
TCTTTAAAAATATTCTAGTATGTACATACCAAAAACAGCAATAACTCTTTTGATTGTTATCAATGATAAACTTCCTTTAAGGCCTAAGAGCAACGCTTGAGAAAACACTGCAAAAAATACAAATAAAAAAACGCTGCAAAATTTTCGAATAATGCCAACTGCGAGCATCCATCTGAGATACTGAAACATTCAACTCTCGTCTCATGCCACAAACAATCAATACTACCATATATATCATAATGAATGAATAATGTTCTATAATAATATTTCAATATTGAATATACGCAATTACTATTGCTAACAGTTAGACTCTTAGCAAGTTGCCCTTTAGATTCTCATCCTTGCCTCGGTTTCGCTAATCGTTTTAATTTTTCTATTACGCAGAAAAAACGCGACAAAAAGCTCAAGAAGAATCGACAACGTGCCAGCTCCACGGACACAGCACGTTCGAAGTGAGTAGCTGCCATCAATTATCCCAATTTTAATTAATTATATTTTTTTGCTTAGCTCACGGACGCGCAAAGACAAGAAGTCGGGTAAATCCCGAGCTGTGGCCACTGACAATGGTACACCTCGCGACAATCCCTTTCGAAGTCGGTCGACGGAGCGACGCAAGGAGGGAAAATCGCGGCGGAATGAGTCCTCTGCGGAGAGATTAAAGGATAGACAGGCCACAACACGTACCCCGCCTCGCCGAGCGGATCCGGAGCACAAACGTTCCAAAGACCGCCAACGTTCGAAGGAGCATCGCATTGAGCGACAACGCTCCAAGGAGAAACAGCGACAAAAGTCCAAGGAACGTTCTAGGGAACGTCACAGATCGAAGGAACGCGCGAAAGAGCGACAACGCTCCAGAGATAAACAGCAGTCCAAGGAGCGAGCACGTTCAAAAGAGAAACTTCGTTCCAAGGAGAGACTGCGTTCCAAGGAGAGACAGCGCTCCAAGGAGCGAGCACGATCAAAGGAGCGACAGCGCTCGAAGGAGCGAGTGCGCTCTAAAGACCGCCTACGTTCACTTGAGCGACAGCGCTCTAAGGAGCGACGTCGTTCAAACGACAGAGCACGCTCCAAAGAGCGGCAAGTCCAGCGACAAGGCGACACAGCCAAGGAGCGTTCGCAGCGTCGAGAGCGCAGCAAGGAGCGACGCCATGAACGACGTTCCACGTCACGTAAAATTGGACGCTTTTCACGGTCACGTTCGCGTTCGCCAAAGCCACAACAGAGGACAGTATCGCCTTCGAAACGTAGTCGCTCCAAGGAAGAGGCTATGGCGCCAAAGAAGTCGATGCCCGCCTTTAATCCATTCAAAGCTGCTGAAGACACTGTCAACGATATACTTGGTACCAAGTCGGTGATGGTGGCACTCGAGCAGACAAAGCGCAAGCGTACAGCATCCAGCTCGAGTTCGGACTCGGGCAGCTCGAGCAGCAGTAGCTCGAATAGTGAAGCGGGCACGCCAACGCCCAAGAAGCAGCTGCGACGCAGCCAATCGCCTTCCAAGAGCACTCACGCCAAACGTGAGCGTTCCAGCACGCCAAGCAAACGGCGTGTGCGGAACACAGAGAAGGAAAGGGAGATGGATAAGGGCAATACGCCAAGTCCCCGGCCCTCCAACTCCACGGAGCAGGAAGATAAGAGACGACAGTCGAAGACTGAGAAGCCAGCGCCTGTGGTGCGTCTCCGTGCCCAAAGCGATGATGGCAGCGATGCCGAAACGTGTGGCGTAGCCTTCGAGGAGTATCAGCAGAGCAGTCGACGGGAACGCGAGGAGCAGCAGGAGCTGCGCATGCTCGAGCAGCTGAAGTCAGGCATTGCAGCAAAGGCCAAGCAGAAGATCAGAACAATGGAGAAGAATGGCAGCGATGGCAAGAATGCGAGCAAGGAAGGCAGTGAAGTAAGTGCAGCAGATGCAGCTTGTGGTAATCTGGTGTTGGTGGCACCCAAACGTAATTCGCTAAACGAATTCCTTGTTGCTAACAATGTAATCGCTTTAATTAACAATCAAATGACAACGGCGACAACGACGACTACCAACGCGTTAACCACAACAAGCACAACAGTAACAAAAACAGGGACAACGACAGCAACAGCTACGACAACAACAACAGTAACAACAACGCCGCCTCTGGCAAAAGAGCCACACAAAAGGGATACGACAACGCCGCCCATTTGCAATACCTCCCAAGTGGATGCGAATGGCGGTAGCAAGAGTCCAACGGCAGCAGTTGCAGCGACAACAGTAACAGTGCCGCTGTTGACAGCAACATCAGCTGCAACAAGCTTATCTAAATACAATCACAGACCACAGCAACAGCAGCAACACCAACAACAGCAACTGCATCCTAATCACCATCCTACGAAGCGAATCTTTCACAATCGAACGCTGAATAACAATCCCAACAGTAGACACAATACTAACCATAGCAATAGCAATAACAACAATAGCAATAACAATAATCATGCATGTGGTGTTGGTGGCATCACCCATACTAATCATCCAAGTAGCAATCCCAATGCGTTGCCCTTTCTGGCCGGTACACCAGGCACCTACAATCGCACCACGAATCGCCTCAATCACGGTCCGCTGCTGACTGCGACCCACTACAACATCTGCAAGAATCAGCATAACAATGGCGTTGGTGTTGGTGTTGGTGTCGGTGTTGGGGCATTGCAGCCACTGCTTAGTCGTCGCGATCAGCAACAACAGCAGCAGCAACATCTGTCGCGTAGTCTAACCATGTACAACCCTTGTCTATATGGCCATGGGCCGCAGCATGCGCTGCTCGCCGCTGCCGGCGCCCACCATCACCATGTGCACCATCATCATGGTCGTGGTCATCATGCTGTTGCTGGTCATGGTGGTGGTGGGCTGTTGTCGCTTGGTGGCGGCGGCGCCAATGCGGCAGCTGCGGCAGCCGCTGCTGCGGGCCTGGCCTTACTTGGCCATCCGTCGCATCAGGCGCATGGGCGCTTTAATGCGGCTGCCGCAGCAGCGGCAGTGGCAGCGAATAGTATAAGCTATCAGCATCAGCATCATAGCAGCAGCAATCAGCAGCAGAACAAACCGAAAATTGTTATAAAACCGTTCAAAATTCACGATCCACAGCCATTAGTTGCGGCGCTCGCGGACAGTACGCTGGTGGATGCCATTGTCTCCAAGGTGTCGACCGCCACAGTTGCCGCCGCCGAGAGTGCAGCACGTCGCAGTCGCAGCCGCTCGCGGCGCAGCAGTCGCAGCAAACGACGCACGAGCAGCGGACGGCATCATCACCATCGCTCCAACAGTCGGTCGCGATCGTAAGTAAACCGGAGACCTAAATCATCACGTCAATTAACCGATTTGTTTGACTTTTAGACGCTACAGCTCCTCGAGCAGTCGCAGTGGCTCGGCCAGTTCAAGGTCACGCTCCGGCTCACATTCGTCCCGCTCAACCTGCTCGTCTCGCAGCAGCTCGGGTAGCTCATCCAGCTCGGGCGGCTCTGGCACATCACAATCCGGGTCACGATCGCCATCTATACCACGACGACGCGGCTCACCAAGCTTCTTGGACAGACGTCGTATTACAAGGTGACCTATTTGGCATAGTTGTATAATATGTACTTCCATTTAATTTCTTAATTTATTAATTTTAATATACATTGTTTTAATTTATGATTGATTAATTTTTGTAGCCGTCGCTCGCCGAAACGCAACACAAGACGTTAGCCAGGTTATTTCCTCACTTCAGTTGCATTCATTTCCAGACTTATACAAAATTTTTTATTTTGATTAAATTGATTTTCGTTTCTTACAGCTCAGACACACTCAGGAATTTCATTTACACTTTTTAATATTGGCTTTTTCTGTATTTTGCTGTAGACTGCATATTGTAATGACTTGATTAATGATTATCTAAATATTCGAAATAGTTTATGCACAATAAATTATGTCACCTTCGTAATGTTTATTTTTATTCCTACGATCATTTAGTTTCCTTTGATTTCCGTTGATTACAATTTTCAGTTTGGTAAGTTTTGAATTGAATTTCTGTCTGTTATTTTTGTTTTTCATATCAATCCGTACTCCAATTTTATCTAATCTCTAATTGAATTATTGCAGTGCCCGCAAGCGACCTATACCCTATCACCACAAGACGAACGGAGATGGCATAACCAATGGCGACGGGGACATTCATGTTGACAATGACGCCTCCAGCTGCTGCTCCAGCTGCTTTAGCCGCGGAAGCTCGCCCGGCACCCCGATGGCCAATACACCCATGCACAATAGTCGCAGTCCCTCGGCGGTCGCCTTTTGAGTGTTAAGCGAATCGCTGCGCAAGATCTGCGGCGATCCACAACCATACTAATCTACAATACTAGTCAGCTGCTATTCATGAATAGTCGCCATATGCACATACAGATATTGCTCCTATTCCATAAGCTAGCTGTTGGGTTTCGTTTCAGACACATTCCATTCAAAACTGAATTGTACAATTGATTTATCTAGGCCTTCTTTTGAATTTAGTAGCCAATTCATCTAATTTAGTCATGACCATGATATTATTATTATTCCAATAATACTCGGACACATTTGCTAGTCTTAAGCTGCGGTTTAAAATAAATATAAAATATTTGTTGCCATTTCAAATCTGTTTGCCTTTTTCTCTGGATATGTTCTAAAGATACACATATTTGTAAGATAAGATTTTTAGTTAGAAAGTTGCGCTAATCTTTTTAGTGGATATGTCCAACTTTATTTCTGTAATCTGCCCAAGCATTATTGGCCTCGTTGGGGAACTTTGAAACGCAGTGCAGATAGCGGACTAAATTAAAGAATGGCATAAATGAGAAAAAATGAGAATGTAAAATGCTATGTTGTGGACAGAAGAGAATACTGCGGATATTAAATATGAATATATAATATTGTATTTATAGTTCAATAAGTTGAAACATCGGTAATTTATTATTATCAGAATATACATAACTAAATAAGGATTGTTCCCATTCTATATCAGACTTCTTCACGGGGTTTCCCAAAATACAATCCTTTCGTCAATCTGCCAAGCTTTGAGCGAATATAAAACAAGCGAAGAAATGTTTAATTATGCAGACAAATCTATTTCCTATATGGAAGGTGCTTATTTTGCTTTTTCGGCAGCGAGTTTCTCCTGATGACGACGTCGTTTCTGGGCCAAATAAACAACCCAGATAAATGCAATAATGCCTGAGCTAATTGAGCGGAACATCGGTGGAACATAGGCAATATTTAAATAGATTAATAGTGATAGATATTGCCAATTGGCACGTAGTACAGGCCAGTACAATTTCTCCACATTCTTCAAAGCGGTGGCGTGCGAGTTACCCTGCAAAGACAGCGGATTTATCAGTTTAGAAACAACCGTGTGCAAAGTCCAAAAGACTTACCTCGAAGAGTGACAAGAAGTACAGGGAAAGGAACTGATAGAGGGGAGCAAAGGCAAAACGCTCGGACAAGAATATAAAGAATTTCCTGAAGCGCAAATCATGACTGAACAAACGCTCGACAATCTGGTAGAAATAGTGTGGAACAGTTCCTCCAAAGATAAGACCAAACAAGCCATAAGCAAAGACACTATGTTGATTCAGTTTCTTGGCGCCTGCAATACGCTGCGAGGTGACATTCGCAGATGTAGCTAGGACACAGCTGCAATGCATTTCATTGAATCAATATACATCACATATACACAGGTTAATTTTTACTTACGCCGTTACACATTTGGTGCGTACGGGATGATTGAACAGTTGCTCCAGATAGCTGCCAAACAGCGAATACAATGGCTTCGAGAGCGACATAATGAAGGGATCTGTCTACAAATGGATATGGAGTATTTAAATTGAATAATTTCTAATATGCAGATTTATAATGTGGTTCAAAGTGCAAAGTGCGCCGCACACAGCTGATAACGCAAAAAAAATTACTAACCGACGGCAGAAGCGGCGTTAAACGACTAAAAACAAACTTTACCTTCTATTGAATACTTGATTTTCAAAGATATCACCTGTTTGCAGTGTGACCGAAACATAATTATGTGTCAAAGACTAAATATATACCAAAATGCAAAAACTTCAATAATTGTCACTTCGTGGAATAGCCGCCTTAATTTTAACAGAAAGTTATTTAAGGGCTTAGCAAATAATCCAACCATCGTATAGAACTTTTTCTCAACTGTCATTCTGCTGAATACTCACATTTTTGATGAACAAAGAATACTAAATATATATACTACGCCGTTGACAGAGCGCTGTGTTACCACACTTTTGTTGAAAATGTGTACATAAGCAATGGTCACCTAATTCACTAAATCAAAATCTTGGTATAGCAACACTGGCAACTCATCAAAATATTTTTGACTAGTCAATAAAACAATTATTTTATTTCTAGTAAACAGACGTAATAATTATAAATATATTGGTCGTCAAAGATGGAGTTTCCATCTTGCCCGCCTTCGCTAAAATCAATACAGCACTTCCTTAAGCTGGCACAGGAACATGATTCTCGTGATGTCGTCATTGCTTACTGGGCCCGTCTCTAGTAAGTAGTGAAATTAAATGATTCTCCATAAATGAGATGAAAGTCAAGTCTATTGTTAACATTTATCATAAAGTGCGCTGCAAGTGGGACTGAAGGCTTCGTCACAGTCTGCCGAAGAAACAAAATTATTGCTGGGTAAGCGAAAATTAATGGAGGTAATAAAACTATGACTCATCCGTGTTTATGTTTTTGCTTTGGAATTCGGTTCGATGGTGACAGCGATTATGGATTGGCTAGAACAAATGAAGAAACAGCATGTGGACAATGAAGCGTTGACCAATGATATTGCTGCACAGGCTCATATTGAAAACTATGCGCTTAAATTGTTCCTCTATGCTGACAAGCAGGATCGCGAGGAAAATTTTGGCAAGTAAGTTATTCCATTGGCAAAGGCAATTTAACCCAGCCATAAAAAAATTTAATTTGTAAATTAAAAACAATTAAAATATAATTTTAAAATTTAAATTGCAGAAACGTTGTCAAGGCCTATTACTCTAGCGGTGTGCTCTACGACATATTGTTGACTTTTGGCGAGCTGAGCGAGGAGGCACTGCACAATCGCAAGTATGCGAAGTACAAGGCTGCTTATATACACAATTGCTTGAAGAACGGCGAGACTCCCATACCGGGTCCATTTCCCGATGATGAATCTACCGAATTGAGCGGTGATGGAGCCAGTGGAAGACATGATAATACTGGTGCTGCTAGTACAACGCCACCAGAAGATGCAGGTGGTGAATCGCCGGCAGAAGACGTCCAGCCAGCTGTTGCGCCAACAACACCATCACCCCCAGCTTCGCATATAACACCCCCGACAGCCGAGGAGGTGCTCAACAATCCGAACAAATTGCCCAGTCCTCCAGTGGAGGAGGAGAAGCCAGGTGGCTTCGAGCCATACGTGCCGACAACTCAACCCAATGCAGCCATATATACACCGATTGTGCCAGTTGCAGGCGTTCAGATAACTCCAGATCAAATGATCACCGCTCAGAAGTATTGCAAGTATGCGGGCAGCGCCCTCAATTATGATGACGTGAAGACAGCCATCGAAAATTTGCAAAAGGCACTGAAGTTGCTCAGCACAGGCTCAGAATAAATACATACTTTTGATAGATGGATAATATGACGAACAGCACAGCACACAGCACTGAGCACTTGGAACATAGCACGCACTCTTGACCAGAGTATATATAATCTCAATTATTCGCTGGCCACTTGAAGTGGATGCTTAATAAAAATATAAACATTAACAGAACGCGACTGACTTACAGGTTAAATAATTGTTGAACAAAATTAATTCATTGATTGATCAATTGAGTATGAGTTATTCAAATTTATTAAAATTGTTGCTAAAATGTCGTGGGCATAGATGAATTGCCATAATTTAAAGAATTTTTTTTGTGAATTCTATGTATTAATGTTGTTCACCCAAAATAGTATGTGTGGTCTTTGTCTTTATAGCTATACTGTTACTTTACTCGTTTTATTAATATTATTTATAACCTGAACACTTTCGCAATTATTTATGTATTATTATATATTAATTATATAATACGAGAGTACGAGCATGTATTCTGTTATTTGGCACCAAAGTGAAAAACATAAATTTAATTTCTCAATTTTGATTTCTCTATAATTTCTACAATCTGCTTTTAATTTCAATTTATAACTAGAAACGAGAGACTTGTCTATACGCTTTCGATTTGAGGATGCTTCTCATTCTTTCATTTAGGCCACGAATTGAGTTCGAAATATATTAACTTATTGTGCTAAAACAAAGCTGTTTACAAGTGCGATTAATGAACGACGACGTCTAATTGTGATGCTTGCTGAATTTAATTTATAAGTATATTTTGTTGTTAAATGATTTGAGGCTCCTACAATCCTTCCCGATCTATTCCTGTTTGAGGCCATTCGCTTGCGATTGATTGACAGCCGCCAATTCGGCGGCTTCTTTGCGACTTGTCTGATACCAGACAACCAGGCGGCCACCTAGCATGAATGTGAACACCAGCGCTGGTCCAGAACGCTCGAAAGGATCACTGACCATCCAATGCTGATAGATGCCCAGCAACATGAGCAGCAGCAGCGTCACATTAGCCACGTTCTTCACCTTGTCTGTGTGAAAAGAGTATGCAATTACTATTGCAGTTTGTTTTGAAGTCAAGCAATGCTGAACTTACGATAGGGTATTAAGGCCATAGCCAGGCCGCAAACAATCTCCAATATCCCGACAGTGCGTCGATACCATTTCGATGGTATTTTAATGCCAAAGAGAGCGGTCAGCGGAAATACCTTGGCATATTTGACATATTCTGTGCGCTGTAATGAAAGAGGAGTTACAGAAAATTAAAAGACTTGCCTCCTGGCAAAAATGTAAAGAAATTGAAAGTGAAAACATGAATGTTGAAATTTATGTTTGCTCACTTTGGGAGAACCAGTTTGCCCTCGAAACTAATGACTGACCTCACAGTAAAAGGCAGCAAAATGTATGCTGTTTATTTTTAAGAGAGAAGAAAAGAAAACGAAAACAAAACACAGTCAGATTTTGTTTGGCATTCGCCAAGTGTTTCGACTGCGAAGGTAATTATAAATGCTGCGGAATTACAGAAGCACTTGCGGATAAATCTATTTTCAAATCGCAAAATCTCAAAAGCAAAAACGTGAACCAGTCAAACCACAAGAAAACCGAAACTGAACATAGTTCGGCCATCTTGGTCCAAACTAAATGAATCCCCAAATATATTTATTTATTTTCTAATCATTGTTTAACAGGCGTTATCTGCTTCTGCTGCAGTTGAATGCGAAATGGTTTAATTTCCGTCGACTAAAGACCACAGAAGCATAAAGAACATAGACGAAACACTTGATTTTGATACTATAAGAATTAAGGCATTGAAGTTTGCCTCATTGACCCTGTAGCTCCAGTTAACATTCAAATCAAAAATCTATATTCTAAGTTCCCGATTTTGGTTCAGAAATGTATGGTGTTAATAGCCAAGTAATACTGTAGTTTTGTGACTTGTTTTCATTTTTTCTTATTGGGAGATGTAAACAAGATTGCCTCATACCAAGCGAAAATCACATAAATATTTGGCACGTTTCGTTGCGGATAACAACATTGTTTATATATAGAAACATATGCATAAAGCTGTTCTAAAAAAAAATAATAACAATTTACAGAACAAAATGTTTGGCTACACTCGAGCAAATTCCTTCCATTTCTATGATCAGTAATTACAAAAGTCAACAGGAGTTCTTCAATGTTTGCCCCATAAAGCAGCATACATGCTCTTAAGCTGCATAGAGAATAAATGTATTCTAGATTTGGAATCCAGAAAACACTTTTGAACGGCTTCCCACGATAGACATACTTTGTATTTCAGTTGAACGGAACTGTAAAGTGTTTAGATCATAAAAACTTATTTATATTCTGCGTGTATGATTTTTGTTTGAAGATCATTGCGTTTTCAAATATATTCGTGAAGGTCGTCGTCGGCTGGCATTGGGCTGGGGTCGAGTTCAATGTGCAACTATTCGCATCAGTCTTAGTTACATATCGAAAATGGACTCGATATCTCGTTGCTTTCAGAATTTAAAATGTGTTCAGAATTACTCTATACTTCTGTTAATCAACACAAAGATATTCTTGATTTTTCAATAAACAAACGAAAATTATTAGTCATATTTTCAAAAACAAATTTAGGAGTATATATTATACTTTTGTATCAATGCCTTAAAGGGAAGAATTAAAATTTGTTTACTTCCTAAGTATCCGACCAACGATCTCTGGCATCTACCTATTGAATTCTTACATGGTTAAAACAAAATTTGCTATTTCTCGCTAAGTTCACATATCCTTCTGACCCAATTGCATAAGGGCAAGCAGGATGACAGGATGAGCTGTAGTGGTGGTTTGGTTATTGTGTTGTTTCCCGTTAGCAGTTGACAGCTTGACTCTCGCTCTGGAAAATCGATGAGAGCAGCGTGTTGCCGCGAGGTAAACAAAACCCATCGATTTTTCACCCGGACCACTCACCAGATCCTTGTAGAGATCCTTGCTGATGTGTGGTGTTAATTTTAGAGTGCCCACAAAGATGAAGAATAGTCCCAGTAGTATGGAGAGGCTCTTCAACACAATTGTATTCGAAGCTGGCATTTTGTAGCTGTTTGTAAAGTCTTTGATTTTTTTGATTGATCGATTTTTCACTTCACTTCACAGATCGCCCTTCACACTCAATGTGTAATTTATAAGTTGTTTATTGTATGGTGAGTACTATATGAAATATGTATAATTCACAAAATGCCAGAGCAGCAATTGGGGCGAGTGCCGATTGCAAACTTGGGAGGCGGGGCGGAAGTCGGGAGGTTGAGAATCATAGAGCATACATCACCCTACGATACACCGGTCGCTAATTTTAGCGCTTGTCCGCAGCTTTTGCCGCAGCCGCAGCTGAAGAAATACAACAACAAAACCCGAAATTATAGAAATTTTGAATGTTTGGCAAATCACTTTTAGTACTACAAATACTCTCGCTATACTCTATAGTATGTATAGAATATTTATGAAATTTTTCCTTTCGCTTATTTTCTTCAGTTCTATTCGAAATTCGGAACCGTCGCAACGGACAGCGCGCACTCACGTTCGAAATATGACTGAGACTACAAAAGTTTCAACAGCATCCCAATGTCGAAAAATCAATATATAACTTATATGAGAAGATTGAGCGACGAAAGAGAATTGTTATGCTGGGCCATGCAATAGGAAATCGCCCTCAAATCTCTCAGAGCGCGTAAGAGAGAGAAGGAGAAAGAGCATGAGCGTAAAGAAGAGATAGGGGTTGGAGTTGATGTAATTAAGGCCAAAGACCCCGGCATGACAAGCAACCCTTATAACCACACCAAAAGCAACAGGGCTGCAATCACTGTTGTTCCTATATTTGGTGAATTTGTACAATTTTAGTTTGCTGGTACAACGCATCCCTACATCAGTTAGGTATGTACATACTGGGACCACAATTTGTACACTTTTAGTTAGCTGAACTCACTTGTTATTTTAGTTTGGTAGAATTCATTATAAGCTACAAAATACGAGACTCGGTTTATGGAATTGTTTTAAACATGCTTTACTTGCATTACTTTTGTCATTACTTATTTATTATTTTTGTTTTAATAATGTTTATTCGGCTAAAAAATACAACTCAACCAGAACAAAGATTTTATCTAATTGTTTTACTTTAAGCAGTCTTTCACCAGTCCATTGGTTGGCCAGTAATCGAAGCTGAAGCCATACCCGGTCCGGGTCGGGGATGAAGCATTGCCTCCTGTGGCGGGGTGTGTGTATATATGCGTTTCGATTCAGCCATGCGCTGATTGTGATTCTCGATATGCTCACACAACTGAGCATCCTCAACCAGGGCGCGTGCTTCGTCGTACTCCAGGCAGGCTACGCCGTCCAAACGTTCCAGATCCACCCAGCCACGAAAACGCACGCAGACTCCGTTCAAAATGAAGCTAGATCGTAGGTGAACTTTGTTGCGTTCCTTCTCAAAGTCGCACTCCTGTTCCGGCGCATAGGGATTGTGATTGGCATTAAAGTAGAGCTGTAGATTGGTGCCCGAAGACAAGAAAGACAACTCTGCATAGCCCTTGCGGCAATCTGTGACAAATCGCATACGTCGCTCGTCCATAGCCCGTTCTCTGTATCCCGTGTAACGGACCTCACCTTCGCGGCTCAGGCGACGAAAGAGTTCGTCGCTTTCAAACTTGGACTTTTGGTTAGGCACAACACGAGGCATGCGGAAAATAAAACGTGGTTTCAGTGGCTCGTACAATGAGATTTGTTCATACGGCGGCATCATGCCAGCCAAAGCAGCAGCGTCGCCAAGTTGTTGATGATGATGCATTTTACTGAGATTGATGTTAACACTTTGATGCTCAAAAACAGACTGATCACTTAGTAAGAAGGTCTTGTCTTATATAGCAGTTCCGTGCATTAAATATAGCTACCTGCATGTTATGCTTTTATAATCGACGCAACAGCTGTCATTACCGTAATATGCAAATCCTACCTGATGTTAGTTATTCAGGTAGTCCCAAACAGATGCTGCTTTTCAAAATGTAACTGTTTACTTTTTAAGGTTGCCAGATGACGTACGCAACAGTTTCTTTCACAGGGTGACACAAATCTGAAGCAAAAACAGCTGATGTTGTATGTTGAAATTGACGTTTAAGTTGCAGAAAGTTTAATTTTAACAATTTGTTTTGCATATCAAATGTTTAATAAGTAAATTAATAATGTCTCTTGTTGCATACGCTGCTAGTAGTGACGAGGAATCTGATAACGAAAAAGATCCCGAGGGCATACACGTGGAACTGGTGAAAACGACGCCCAAGCCGAGTGTCAACAGTTTGGCAGCGAAATATGTTGCCACCAGTGACCACATAAGTGACGAGGATGACGATTACATACCGCGCGAAGTTTCGCTGCAGGAGTTGAAGCCGTCCGGTGGCCGACTAACATTAGCACTGCCCAAACCCAAGATGACCACCAATCCAATGGCTAAGGATGATCAGGAAACAAAAAAGCAAGTGACGCAAGCATTTGCCAAATTGCCAATGCCATGTGCAGCTGCCGTAGGTAGAGCATATGTTGAAGAAGCGGACGATGAATTTCTGCACAAGAAGGAGACAAGTAGCGAAACGCTGGAAAAACCACCGCCAGTTGCTGGAAAACCACGCGTCAAGATTAGCATACCGTCACTTAGGGATTTTGCCGATGTAGATAAGGAGAAGGCAGCGAAGCAGCAGCACAAACAGGCACAAGTCAAGTCAACGAAAGGTTGCGGATTGCTCAGCATGTTGCCACAAGCCAAATCGGAGCGAGATTTCAGCAAGAAACAGAACGAGCCAACGATAAATAACATCCAAATTACCAAGCCTGCTGCTGCTACAGCTTTTGTGCCCGACACTGTGAAACAAAGGCGTGCAGCGCACAATACAGAAGGCGTCGATGGCGTCAAGGCGCCACTGCCTCCAAGCAAACAGACTGAAAAGGAACCTCAGCCCAAGGCAGCTCTGGTTAATGTTAGCGACAGCGACGACGATGAGGACGACAATGGTAATGGTGATTTCTTCTCGCTGCACCGCGAGCACAAGCTGCCCGAGGTGAACAGTAATGAGATTAGTGCTCTTGTGACCAAGCGAGCTGAGCAAATGGTTGCCGTCAGCAATAAGTTGCTAACTGAGCAGACACAACGCAAGGCTGCCGAGTCAGAGACAGCCGAGTTGCAGTCGCAGGAGCTACGCTTGGCGAAGCAGCGCTATCATGAGCAACACCTGAATGCCGAGGCTATGGATGCGCTGGTGGGAAAGAATGCCAAGCGACGTCGAAAGGAGGCCAAGGACATGCAGGTGATTGAAATTAGCGGCACACAAGTGATGCCAGATCGTAATGAATGGATGCGAACAGCATTGGCATCAGCGACCACTTATCAGCCTACTGGAGTGCTCACGGATGAGGAGCCGGTGGCCGGCACCAAACGGAAACACCAGATAACATATTTGGCGCACAAGGCGAAGGCCAACGAAGCCGAGCTGCAGGCAATGTGGTCGGCAAATCGACAAACGCGTCGCGCTACTCAAAGCAAATACGGATTCTGAATTTCCATTTATATTTTTCAATTACAATGTAGACTTAATAATAAAAGTATAAGTAAGTTGAATTTGCTCATTTGAGCCAATTCTCACGTTGCCTCAGCTGACCAGCCACATATACAATAGCTGTGCAGAGAAGCAGCATCAAAGGTGCCATCGTCACATAGATGGGAATTTGTTGGGGATACTCTAGCGTAATGCATATCATTATTTGGGATGTTATTGTTAGCAACACGCCGCCAATGTTCCATTTGTAGAGGAAAAGCAGATCAGTGAGCCTATTCAGATTTCGCCATTTCCGGATGAACTTAATTAGCACATAGATGATGAGGATACAGTCGAAGAACCAAAGCGGCGTAAATGTGACAAACCAATTCCAAGTTGTGCGTGGATCGAGGCGTAAACAGAGCAGAATCAGGAACACGAGCACGATAAACCAAGTGAAAAGCGCGCGATGTGCCAGCGTCATAATTTAATCGTATTGCATACTGCACACAAATCTTAAATGCTGAAAATAAACAAATTGCTTGCTTTTGTGTCTGCAGCTGCCTGCAAAACAGCTGATGCGCGAAGTGAAAAAATATATATCGATAACGGCACCGACATGTTTTTAACAATTGCTGAAAGCTGGATGACAACTCTGCAAAGCTGCTGCACAAGAAGAAGATAATTGACGTGTCACTTGAAAAATTTTGTGTAATTGGTGTGTTTTCGTTTAAAATTATTGAACACATTCTTAATTAACTGAGCTATTTGGAACAGTATCACGCCTAATATACTAACGCATGTTTTTCTACAATTCGATGTAGCAAGGCGAACGGCAATCACTAGGTAACTTCACGTCAAGCCAAACGCCGACGACTTCAATTGAGACTCCGCCACGGCAGCAGCAAGAACAGCAACAAAATGTTGACCAATTTCGAGTCGAAATCTGCCCGTGTAAAGGGTTTGTCGTTCCATCCGAAACGACCATGGATTCTGACCAGTTTGCACAGTGGTGTCATCCAGTTGTGGGACTATCGCATGCACACGTTGCTCGAGAAGTTTGATGAGCACGATGGCCCAGTGCGTAGTGTGGCTTTTCACCAACAGATGCCGCTCTTTGTCTCTGGTGGCGATGATTATAAGATCAAGGTGTGGAATTATAAGCAGCGTCGGTGCATCTTCACACTACTGGCACATTTGGACTATGTGCGTACCGTGGCATTCCATCACGAATATCCCTGGATCTTGAGTGCCTCAGATGATCAGACCATACGCATCTGGAACTGGCAGTCGCGCAACTGCATTTGTGTGTTGACTGGCCACAATCATTATGTGATGTGCGCTCAGTTCCATCCCACAGAGGATCAGATCGTGTCCGCCTCACTAGATCAAACGGTGCGTGTGTGGGACATTTCGGGATTGCGTAAAAAGAATGTTGCTCCAGGACCTGGTGGACTCGATGAGCATCTGAAGGGTCATCCAGGTGCCACAGATTTGTTTGGCCAGGCCGATGCAGTGGTCAAGCATGTGCTTGAGGGACACGATCGTGGCGTCAACTGGGCCAGCTTCCATCCAACGTTGCCACTGATTGTATCCGGTGCCGATGATCGCCTCGTGAAGCTGTGGCGCATGAACGAGTACAAGGCCTGGGAGGTGGACACTTGCCGTGGCCATTACAACAATGTGTCGTGTGTGCTATTCCATCCACGTCAGGATCTGATAATATCTAATGGCGAGGATCGCAGCATTCGTGTCTGGGACATGACGAAGCGTCAGTGTCTCTTCACATTCCGACGTGACAACGAACGCTTCTGGATTATGGCAGCCCATCCTACACTGAATCTCTTTGCAGCCGGTCATGATGGCGGTAAGTTGGGCTTGATGCTTATCTACACAGTGAGAAAACATTTGAAGAAGGTTCTCCAAAACGGAGGTTTAGGTGTTATTAAAAATTTTGTTGATGTAGAACACAAACCAATTGCAGCTTTGAAACATATTTTAACATCAGTAGATATAATGGTAACAATAGTAATATTTTGCTTCCTCCGCAGGCATGGTGGTTTTCAAACTGGAGCGAGAACGTCCCGCTTACGCGGTCCATGGCAACATGCTATACTACGTAAAGGATCGCTTTTTGCGCAAACTGGACTTTACCACCACCAAAGACACAGTGGTAATGCAATTGCGTCCTGGCAAATCGCCCGTCTACAGCATGTCGTACAATCCGGCTCTGAATGCAGTGCTCATCTGCACGCGCACCAACAACCTGGAGAACAGCACCTACGATCTCTGTCAGATACCCAAGGACAGCGAGAGCGAACGTCAGAATGAATCGGATAGCAAACGAAGTTCGGGAATCACAGCGATTTGGGTGGCACGCAATCGTTTTGCGGTGCTCGATCGCAATCAGCAGCTGGTAGTTAAAAACTTTAAGAATGAGGTGACCAAGAAGATACCGACCTTCTGTGAGGAAATCTTCTACGCCGGCACAGGCATGCTGCTTATTCGCGATCCTGAATACGTGACACTCTACGAGGTGCAGCGTCTAGTGTCGGTGGGCAGCATTAAGTTGGCCAAGTGCCGCTATGTTGTCTGGTCGCCAGACATGTCGCTGGTGGCGTTACTCTGCAAACATTCGGTGACCATTTGCGATCGTCGCTTGCAATACTTATGCACCGTGCAAGAAAATTGTCGCGTCAAGTCAGGTGCCTGGGATGAGTCCGGTGTGTTTATCTACACGACGAGCAATCACATCAAATACGCAATCACCAATGGTGATCATGGCATTATACGCACCTTGGATCTGCCCATTTATTTGACACGCGTCAAAGGCAATCAAGTGTTCTGCTTGGATCGCGAGTGTCGCACGCGTGTGCTTCACATCGACCCCACGGAATACAAGTTCAAGTTGGCGCTCATCCAACGCAAGTACGACGAAGTTTTGCACATGGTGCGCAATGCTCGACTAGTTGGTCAGAGCATCATTGCCTATCTACAGCAAAAGGGTTATCCCGAGGTGGCGCTTCACTTTGTCAAAGACGAGAAGACACGCTTTGGGTTGGCTTTAGAGTGCGGCAACATTGAGGTTGCATTGCAGGCAGCAAAGGCGCTGGATGACAAGGACTGCTGGAATCGTTTGGGACAGGCTGCTTTGCTGCAGGGCAATCATCAGGTGGTGGAGATGTGTTATCAGCGCACCAAGAACTTTGACAAGCTGAGCTTCCTATATCTCATCACTGGCAATCTGGAGAAGCTCAAGAAGATGAACAAGATCGCCGAGATACGCAAGGATGTTTCCGCACAATATCAGGGTGCCTTGCTGTTGGGCGATGTCAAGGAGCGTGTCGGCATCCTTAAGAATTGTGGCCAATTGTCGCTGGCCTATCTTACTGCCGCAACCCATGGATTGGATGAGCTGGCGGAGACCATTGGCGCCAGCATTACCAATGAGGGCAGCGCGCTGCCCGAGATTAATCCAAAAGCGCAACTGTTGCAACCACCGGTGCCCATTCAACAGCTGGAAACGAACTGGCCGCTGTTGTCCGTTTCAAAGGGCTTCTTCGAGGGCGCCATGGTGACGCGTGCCGGCAGCAGCGCCACAGCACGCCAAGCTCTAAACATCAATGCAGATGCTGCACTGCTGGACGAGCATAATGGCGGTGGTGATGGCTGGGGCGCTGATGCGGATCTAGGCTTAGGCGAGGACGATGATGGTGACGAGGAGATGCACGATGCCTTAAGCAACGACGAAGCCCAAGATGATGCTGCCGGCGGCGGTGGCTGGGATGTGGGCGATGATGATTTGGTGGTCCCACTCGAACTGGCCTCCAAGATCAAGGCCTCTGCTTTGGATAGCAACTACTATGCGGCGCCCAACAAGGGTCAGTCGCCAGCGCAGCACTGGGCCAACAACTCGCAGTTGGTGGTGGATCATGTAAAGGCGGGCGCCTTTGAGAGTGCATTCCGTCTGCTGAACGATCAGCTGGGTGTCGTCAACTTTAAGCCCTTCAAGACGCTTTTCCTGCAGAACTACGCGGCCACTCGCACCAGCTACACTGCGTATCCTAATCTGCAATCACTCTCGGGTTATCCGCTGCGCAATGCGGGTGAATCAAATCCCAAACAACAGAGACCCGCGTTGGGTATTAAGCTGAATGAACTGGTGTCGCGCCTGCAATCTGGTTACCAGATGACCACCATGGGTAAATTCAGCGAGGCCATCGAAAAGTTCCACTCCATACTGATCAGTATTCCGCTGCTGGTGGTGGACACCAAACTCGACGTGGCCGAGGCACAACAGCTGCTCAAGATCTGTGCCGAGTATATAGTGGGCCTTAAGATGGAAACTGTGCGCAAGGGCATGCCCAAGTCTACACTGGAGGAGCAAAAACGTCTTTGTGAAATGGCCGCCTACTTTACGCACTGTAAGCTACAGCCGGTACATCAGATTCTTACGCTGCGCACCGCGTTGAACATGTTCTTCAAGCTTAAGAACTACAAGACAGCTGCCTCATTTGCCCGACGCCTGCTGGAGCTGGCGCCTAGGCCTGAAGTGGCGCAGCAGGTGCGCAAAATATTGCAGGCATGTGAAGTAAATCCCATTGATGAACATCAGCTGCAGTACGATGAGTTCAATCCGTTCAACATTTGCGCCATCAGCTGGAAACCAATTTATCGCGGCAAACCAGAAGTGAATTGCCCATTCTGTGGCTCTTCCTATGATCCGCACCACAAAGGCGGTATCTGTGGCGTCTGTGAGGTCAGTCAGGTGGGCAAGGACAGCATTGGATTGCGCATTTCTACGCTGCAATTCCGTTAAAAAGATCGCATTATTATATATACCTTTAGTTTTAATGTCTTTAAAATTTATATATTAAATATCTACAATATACGAGAATATATTGCAATCATATATAAATGGGATGAAATTATTTTTCCTTGGAACAGCACCAACGCAGGAGTCGATATCACCATGTCAGTCTGAAATAGTGGAATTTACGCTATAAAGACGAGGGCATCAGAATTTATAAAATGTTTCTCTCACTTTAATTGCAAATTGCACAACATCAAAGAAAGTACAAGGTTTCGTGGAGTCAAAACTTGACTAGCCCTATTGGATTTTTTAGGTATTGGGGAATTCTCAGTTAAAATCTGTAATCTCCAATTTTCTAGTTACAGTTCAATCATTACTCGCTTCGTTTTGATTTGCTTACTTAGCGTATTATTATTATTCAAATTAATTTAGCAATAATGCGTTAGTCATCGCTCGAGATATCGGAAATTTATATGCGTAAGTTTATGTTTAAATATAAACATGTACGTCACTAACATTCACATTAAATTGTTATGTTTAATACCATAGAAGTTATTCATTACTCTTTTACTAGGTGCTAATTACTAAATCTAGGAGCATATTCGAATCATACATATATGTAAGTCTAAATTGTAATCCCATTAAAAATCTGGCTGCATTTTGGGAGGGGTAAAAGGAGCAACTTTAGTTTTCCATAAAGTATTGAGTATTTGTTACGAATTGAGTCTCATGCTGCTGTTGCTGTGGCTGGTGCTGTTGCTGTTGTAGCTGTGACGACGTCGACGCCGATGCTGACGAGGCCGTCCAAAAGTCTAACTAACGTCGCCACATACTGGCACCCACACCAATGCCGCCGGATGCAACACCACGACGCACCGCCTCCATTTCATCCTGACGATTGTCGCGATAGGCGCGTTTGGTGTCCTCGAACTCGCGCAGCCGCTGATTGTAGCGATCGATCTGATCTCGCAGTATGGCATCCTCATGCATTGCACGCCGCTCATCGTACTCCAGACAGCCGACTCCATCCAAACGCTCCAGATCGAGCCAGCCTCGGAAACGCACGCAGACGCCGTTCATAATGAAATAGGATTTGATGTGCACCTTGCCGTGCTCCTTGTCAAAATCACACTCTTTGTCGTGCAGGTACGGATTCTGGTTGGCATTGAACACCAGCTGCAGATTCGTACCGGATGCAACAAAACTGGTCTCCGTGTGTCCCTCACGACAACCATTCATAAAACGCACCTGACGCTCTTCAATACTGCGTTCCCGATAGCCCGTGTAGCGTATCTCGCTCTCACGGCTCAGGCGACGAAAGAGCTCGTCACTCTCGAACTTGGACTTCTGATCGGGCACCACGCGTGGCATTTTAAAGATGAAACGAGGCTTAGGTTGCTCGTAAAGTCCAATTGTGTCATAGGGTATCATGTTGGCCAATGCTGCCGCTTCGTTCATCATCTTCGAAAGCGCGTTTTATTTTTTAGTTTTCACTACACACTAGATTTTTGCTGGCGTCTCTTTTTCGTAGTTTTTTATTTTGGCGCTTTTGATTTATTTGTAAAATTCAATTTGCTCTGCAGAAAACCAGCAACAAACAACACAGCGTACAACAAAAAATACTTGCGGTTTTGTTATACTAACCGATAAGGTGATGTGGAGGTCGGTCGATAGACCACTTGCTGCAAAACAACCGTCTGGCTACGCTACACGAGAGTGTGACCAGCACGCACATTTTGGGTTTATTTTTAAAGTCAGCATGCGGTCACATTTGGTTCACGCAGACCGCGGCTGTTATTTGTTTACGTTTTGTTAAGTTTGTTATAAAAAGAATATTGGAGCACGTGCTATGAGCAAGACCAGTCAGCCCCTAGACGATGCTGGTGATAATGAGAAGCGCCCGCAGTTCGGCACACGTTTACTCACTAATGATGCCGATGTTTTTAAACACAACGCATGGTAAATATCCACAACGGCACTTTGCCAGCAAAACTTGGGAGCACACTCGCTTGCGCAAGAAACCGAGCGGAGCTGGTGAACGAATACTCACAGATGTGTGTGAGGTGTTCGAGTTTAATGCATGGTACTTACAATAAATGCGCAACTGATGGCCATTCTCTAAAATATTCTCCACACAGGGACCACGTGCAATGGGACGCGGAGCAGGAGCAGGCGGCCCAAGCAGCTGTTGAGAAGAATTCGACATTAAAGATGAGCGACGAGCAGCGGGAACTGTTTCAGTCAGATGCATCCAAGTTCTGGAATTCATTTTATGGCATACACGACAATGGATTCTTCAAAGACCGTCATTGGCTTTTAACCGAATTTCCGGAACTGGTACCCTCCGAGGCAGCCAAGAAAACAAAAGCCAGAAGCATTTTTGAATTGGGCTGTGGCGTCGGCAATACTATTTTTCCCATACTGGAGCTGAGTGAGGAGTCGCAGCTGCGGGTCTACGGATGTGATTTTTCAGAGCGCGCAATAGAGATCTTGCGCAGTCAGCGACAGTTTGATGCCAAACGCTGTGAAGTCTTTGTTATGGATGCCACGCAGGAACAGTGGCAGGTGCCCTTCGAAGAGAACTCACAGGACATCATAGTCATGATATTTGTACTGTCAGCCATCGAACCGGCCAAGATGCAGCAGGTGCTGGAGAATTGTTATCGCTACCTTAAGCCCGGAGGGCTTCTTCTGTTTCGCGACTATGGGCGCTATGACCTGGCACAGTTACGCTTCAAGAGTGGCAAGTGCTTGGAGGACAATTTTTATGTGCGTGGTGATGGCACAATGGTATATTTTTTCACAGAGCAGGAAGTTCGTGACATGTTTAGTAAGGTCGGGCTAAAGGAGGAGCAGTTAATTGTAGACAGACGCTTGCAGGTCAATCGTGGACGTGGTCTTAAAATGTATCGTGTTTGGATACAAACAAAATTTCGAAAACCTCTGTAAGTCAGTCTTTTGAGTGTAAATATAGAATGAGACACTTTTGATAATATTAAGGGAAAAATTTCGATCTTGACTTTGCTTTAAAAATAAATTCAAAGAGCGCGCCAAATGTAATTACAACAAAAATACGATACTTGAAAGCTCTACATATTTTATACCACACATACATGTACTCATTAAATAGCTACTCGTTACATGCGAGTCTTTAAAGCTTACTGGTTCTCGCTCATCCTTCTGAGGCGCAGAGCTTTTTTCCCAAATACACATAACAGTTAGGAAAGCTTCAAGTTTTCGTAGTTGGCTAAAAACGTCGTAAGTGAAAATTTTTCTTGAGCTGCGTAAATATAATACTTTTATTATTTAAATATATTAATTCACCTGCTTATTTGTGTTGCCAATGTTCAATTCAATAAACTATAGATCGAATTCCATTGAAAAAACAATTCAACAAATACGTTGCATGTGAATAAAACCGAACATTTTGGTGATGTGTAAAAATTTCATTGATTTTTCCTCATGATATAGTTAAAATTTGCAACGTAAAAAAGTAATTGAAGAAAACTAAGTAATACAATATTAAATGCAAAATAAAATGTGTTCTAAAAGTGCTCCTGGAAGTATGCAACATAAATATGCAGCAAACACTTGGGCACTTAAGCAATAATTGAGCAGAGCTAGAGAAGTGTTGGTGGTGTTTGGGTGTGTGGGTGTTATGCATCCCGTGGTCTCTAATGAAAGAAAGAAAATAAATTTAAGCATTTAATGCCTTTACCGCCGCGGCCAGTCGATATAATAAACATAATAGCAGTTATACTATAAATAGATGCAACTATTTTTGTTCTTTACCTATCTATCCACCAACAGTTCATTTTCAACGCAGAGCCAGTGTGAAATACCTTCCAAGGGCTGTCGTGGCAAGTGGAACTCGCACATACACACATACACACACCAAAAACATACACATACCCCCGCAACCGTTGACGAACCGTTAGAGGAGACGTTTTGCGTGTCGTTTGTCGCTGTCTTTGTCTTTGTCTGTGTGTGTGAGTGTGTTGAGGTTCATTGACGAATAGTCGAAAAAGCTCCCAAGACGAGTCCGAGCGAGAGAAAGTGTGCGAGAGAGTGTATCGGTCAGTCATAGAGAGAGATAGAGCGAGAGAGCGATAACCCAAACAACGAAAGGCCAAAGTTGCGCTACACCCAGCCTTCCCCCTCTCGTTTTTTTCGCCGCCAGCAACCCCCAAAACCAAAACAGCGCTCTGAAGTGCGATAGACGACTTTGTGTTTGTTGAGCAAGTGCAGTAAAAGCGTTCACGAAGCACGGATACGGACACGGATAGGCACATAGTCGCCGTCATCAACGCAAATCAAGAGTCCGAGATACAGGCGACGTTTGCAATTTGTTAATACAGCAGGAATAGTAACCGCAACAACTACAACAACAAATAGAAAGCAATGTAAGTAATGGCAGATTATCGATTTCTCTTTTATTTTTTTTTCTTAGCATCTGACCACCAAGCAAACAATAGGAAATTATTTGTGTACACACACAAGACAAATATATATGAGTGAATGAATGTATATAACAAATAATTTCCTGCAAATGATTTCTACCATTTCAATGTTCATGTTTGTTTCGACAAAGTCCATGCAAGTCCCGCACCGCAAAATCGATAAAGTTAAAAACACACTGTTCTATAGCGGGACCATGACTCAGCCATTTGAAATGAATTTGCGTATTTATTTTGCAGCGAATTGAATGTTTAATTTTGATTTTAATACTATTACTGCTTCCTAAGCCGCACACACACAAAAAACAGCCTTTTATAAAACTATGGGCAAAAAAGACAAGAACAAGGAACAGTAAGTGTCCTCAAAACTTAAAAGTGTGCCCCATTGAGTAGTCCGGCTAGAGAACTCAAGCACTATGCATACCACACACACACAAGCACTTATTGGTAGACTGCGTATACTTAATTTTTGATTTCTGTTTATTATCCACCATTAATACAAAAATGCTAATATTAATTATTAATTACTAACCAAATTATATTTTATACGTCTGAATTTAAATATATTTATTTATTACGATAATGGGTCAAGTAGGCTAAATTATTAAAAGTGCATCTAGGATTTAGCTTTCACTAGTCTCTGATTGTGCGATCAGGCAGCAATGTTACTTTTCAAAAAATTCTTCTGTATAGCAGGATATAACTGTGTCTTATTATTTATACATTTATACTTATACTAACACACTACACTTATGCGTATACATTTATGTGTTGTATATCATGTGTAATTGAGCGTCACCCGAAGTCCAGCAAGTACTTAATTTGAGATCTCTCCATGGGGAGTTGATTAGCCAGAAAGAGCATTTGCCATTTTATTGATGACTAATGAGCGTCGTGCCATATTTCTACGTAGGGCGGATGCTGCAACAGCTGGCGATGCACCACCAACCGATGGCCCACCAGCCGGAGAGGGCGGAGATGGCGAGATTGTGGGTGGACCCCGCAACCCGCAGCAAATTGCGGCACAAAAGCGCTTGCAGCAAACGCAGGCGCAAGTCGATGAGGTAAGCAAAATGGCACACATAACGTTAAATAACTGAACTATTTTCCCATTTCCCATGGATCTAGGTGGTAGATATTATGCGCACGAATGTCGAGAAGGTGCTAGAGCGAGATGCCAAGCTCTCCGAGCTGGACGATCGTGCTGATGCCTTGCAACAGGGCGCCTCGCAATTTGAACAACAGGCGGGCAAACTGAAGCGGAAATTCTGGCTGCAGAACTTGAAGGTGCGTACCGCTCGGTCATTTAAATTATATTTTACGTAAGCTGAATCTGAACGTTAATTGCAGATGATGATCATCATGGGCGTGATTGGCCTGGTTATTGTGGGCATTATAGCAAGTAAGTTTGTCGTGCAGAAATCCCTATTTTTTGGGACACCTTCACATACATCTATACACTCACACAAACAAACACACACCTACAGAACAGATACCCACACGTATACACACAACCATCACTCTCTCCAAAGGAAAATTCCCTTATAATAACAATATATAATTGATTTTTGCTTATAATTTTATGACAAATTTTTTTAGAACATTGATTTTAATTTATTTTTGGAATACACGAAAACTAAATTCGTTTGTTTCTTTTTTTCTTTATTCTGTCACTAATTTTTTTCTCTAGGTAACTTTATGTAGATTGCTAAACAACTACTATATATATATAAGAAACTAGTAACTTAGTTACAAATGCAATGCTAAAAATCAACCCAACAATATCGAAATCAAATTTAAAACTCATTTAACAACTGCTACGAGTAGAGACCAACAAAATCACAGTCCAACTGTCAATCGTTCGCTTAAGTACTGAATTTGAAATAGACGCCTAACCAAATTATCCAAAATTGTTGTCAATTGAAATAAAACAAAATTAGAAAAAAAAAAAAAACAAATGAAAAAACGAACGATCGGTCGAGCAATTGCATACTTAGCATATCATGCGATCCAACCTACCACAAAAAACTTATATCTCGTATGTTTATATAAAAAAGCTTCAACGACATCTGGTTCCATACGATACCATAAACGCACCAGGTTCGGTAATTTGATTTAAGGCCGTGTGTTGTTTCTTTTTTGTTATTTAAACAAGTTAGAACTGTCGAGTGTGCTCGATTATATGATACCCGCTACCAATTACACAAAAATAAAAATATTACAACTTTTTTTCTCCTTTCAAATTATTTCATAAATAACTTGCAGTTATTTTATCCGTAGTAATTACATTATTGATATATTGAAATCACTTATAGAATTTTTATTAATTTAATATTCCAAGTCAACTTTAGAAAACAAATATTGAAATTTTCGTTTGGCACATAGTATATTTTTAAACTCTGCGGGTATCGGGTATAAATAATCTGTAATAAATGATCTTGTCTTTGTTTATGTGTTTTGCTCTAACTCTCTATATGTTTGGTTTGCTAGCACCCTCAATCCAAATATCCAATGTCCGTTCAAAAAACGAAAAACCACAATCGAATATGGTCGATCCGTTTGGCAAAGTAAACTTAATTTCCACCCGTAACTTTGTAGTGGATTCCCCTTAGATTATTGTTATTGCAATAGTTAGACCATAATTTTTGTTGTTTGTTTAGTGTTTTGTCTTGTTTTCGTTTCGTATTGGCGTACTAGACTACAACAAAAAATACAACAAACAATAACAAAATCCTTTCTCACATTCTCGAACACCTCCCCTGGATAAATAAATTCGTAGTATCTGTAGCTTGAAAATATACCATCAACTTAACTTAACTTAACTCAACTCGGCAAATGCATAAAGTACTGCAGAATTGATTATTGTTATATACAAATTTATGATTTTTTCTCGATTTTGTTAAATGTTTTTCCTTTATGTTGTTTTTAAACACTGAAAGACCACAATCCATCAGTGTCCACCATACTCCAAAACCTATCCGTATATACGCCCACGCCAAAGACCATGCCCACATTTAACTTAACTCAACTCGGCAAATGCATAAAGTACTGCAGAATTGATTATTGTTATATACAAATTTATGATTTTTTCTCTATTTTGTTAAATGTTTTTCCTTTATATTGTTTTTAAACACTGAAAGACCACAATCCATCAGTGTCCACCATACTCCAAAACCTATCCGTATATACGCCCACGCCAACGACCACGCCCACATTTACTGAACACTCACAAAATGTTTTTCCAACAATTACAGAGAAAGACGAAGAATAAGAATTTTGTGCAAGCTTTAGCTTTAAACTTACTTAAACCATAAGCAATTATCAAATGAAATTATTTAACTTTTATTATTTGAGGTAAACAGCAAAAAAAAAGCAAATAATACAACTATTTGAAGCCTATTAAATACTATTGCTAGGTGCACAGTTCACATATCATTTTGATGATTTTGATAAGTTATGGTAGTTAAGTAATTACATTGAATTGAGAATTTACCTGAATCACTTAATGGCTTGTTACAACCAATACAAATTCGCAAAATTTCTCCTAGAAATGATGTCGGAAGATGATGTTACGTCTCCACTGACTGCTTTGCAGCAGGATCATGCATCCTCACCAGTATCAGTAACAGCACCAACATCAGCATCAGCATCTGCACCACCACACCACACACTAATTAAATCCGAACCACCAACGACACTCGAGAAAACTCCATTGGCCGAAAAATTGACCGATTACCCACCGAGTCCCAAAGATGACGTGGCGACAGGACAATAAAACGCTCAAAAAACCAACAATAACTACAACTACTACATCAACAATAACAAAAACCCAAACCAACAGCACAATAACTACAACAAAAACAAATAGAACCAACAACAACAAAAACATTTCACACTTTGTTTTTCCAAAAATTATCAATAACAAAAACCAAATTCGAAAAATACGATAATTATCGAACACTGTAAGCAAAAACAGCAACAATCAAAACAACAATTTACCTGGCTTAACGCGTGCGCTTATCGCTAACTAATCGGCACTTTATCATTTTAGCTGCATGTGTGTGAGTTAATCGTTATCGTACGCAAAATTCGTTTTCCTTTTAAATAATTACTGTATGTGTGTGCTTTCTTTTCATTTGACTACTATTATTATTGATGTTGTTGGTCCTTTTTCATACATATATAACAACTTGTGTGGGCAAATTGCCTTTACTTCAAAATGCACCAACAGTTTAATGGAAGAACAGTTTAACAGAATGCAATTTGGAAAAATCAATAAAAAAAAACTGTTAGTTCGGGGTGGGAAATAAATTAATCTCTCCAATAATAACTTAAAAATCTTAAAATACATGCTGATAATCCGCTCAATCATATTGCTTCCATATACATAAACCACCTTTAAGTGAGACCTAGACGTCCATTAAAGTGTAATATACATATACATATTTGGCGTATATATTCGTATAATTGTATTTATGTAATTGCTCAAAATAAATCTGAACTCTCTTCTACTATTCCATTAACTAAGAAAATCTCTCCCTCTCTTTCCCACTCTATCCAAATCGCAGATAAACTTGGCCTCATTGGAGGCGATCAACAGCAGCCGCCGCCGTATTATCAACAATATCCACAGTATAGGCCACCACCACCAGGACCCGGAGCACCCGCCCCTGGAGAACAATCGGCGCTAGTTGATCATGCAGCTGGGGCAGAGGGAGGAGCAGCAGCAGGGGGTGGGGTAGCGGCCGCACCGGGACACGGTGGCGTATAAGTAATTGATTACGTATACTAACGCCAAAATAAAAAGCAGAATGTTTCTTGATTACAAAAAAAACGAAAGCAAAAAAAAAAAAATATCAAAACCAACACAGTAAATGGAATTCAGTTACACTAGAAAATCCGAAGAATTGCAAAAACACATAATAATTTGTACGTTAAACTTGTACGAAGATTGCAAGAGAAGACAAAAAAAAAAACATTTTAAGTAAAATTATGACTCATAATATTAATGAAGAACTATAATACAAATCTAAAAGACGCTCCGGACAAATTAAAGTTGTTGCTAATTTGTTTATGGTTACATTATTTCATGCATATACTTATATATATAAATATTTATATATCTATATATATATATAAACTATATATAGTATGCATAGGCATATACTATATATATATGATATACATACATATATTGTACTTAATACTAACTTATCCTCTGTGCTGGCAACAAGGAGCGCCAGCCCTAGGCCAATGTTCAGGTTGCTTCCCAACATTTTCGCATTCGCAGCTCTTTGAACTCAGTTTCCTTAGAAAAACCCCAAAAACTAAACTTTCGGAACACATTCGAACATTAGACAAAATCTAAGCTTTTGTTCCTAACTAAAACAAAAAAGTTACAAATATTTAACATGTATAATCCATAAAAACAAAGGAAAATAACGAAGCTACAGAGGAAGAGAAGGATAAACTTATCTAGAAATAAATTAAATAAATGTATTACTGTGCAAACATATTGAAAAACAAATAAAAGGCAATGTAGTCAAATAGAAGAAGATTGAACAACAACTAAAAAGAGTTAGCAAAAATTTACAACATGATAAATTGTTTATTTGCAATTTTTAGTTGAAGGAAAAGTCATAAGAAAAGGAAATATTTACCAAGCAGTTCAACGATTAAATTAAGCGCTCACACAATTTGTTGATTATGATTAATTTGACAAAATAAAATAAAAACAAATAAAAAAAAACAGCAAAGGAATTATATGTATATTTCAATGTTATGAATAATAATAATAATTAATTAAACTGAATATGTATTTGGCTATTGATTTCAAAACAAAATGGGAATTACTTAGAGCATATATAAATATATATATAGATATTTATATATACGTTACGATATATAGGGATTACACACTTCATATACTTCACTTTAACTATTCGTAATATTGAAGAAGAAAGCAAAACCAATTCGAAATTGTATGGCAAAGTTCGACACAGTTCGTAATACTAGTAATTGTAGTACTTGAATTGTTCAAAAACAAATGCATAAACATAAAAGCACATACTACGACTACAACTTTAAACAATCAACGTATTAACAATTAATCAAGCGCCTGCCCAAAGTGCTTTGAACGATGAAAGAAATGAATTCGGAAAACAAATAAAGTAAGCAGGTATTTTTAGCAATATTCGTAGCGTGTACAAAATGTCGCCAATTGCTTAAAAATATATTTATAGTATTTTGTTCGAATGTCAATAACTAAATACATGCCCAGACACAGATACGGACACTAACACAATCACACTTCACATGCATATAAAACATTCAAGAACTATGACTAAACATAACTAATAAATACATAAAAAAAATTATAAAATCAATATATTCAATTGTGTTTTGTGCAGTAAATAGAAAAGCGTTTCCAAATATTATTTTGTGTTTAACACCCCAAACAAAAACCTTGATGAACGATAACTTAATGTATGTACTAGCCAGAGAAACCCTCGAAAAAAAAACAAAAAACAATTGTATGTGTATATGTTGAAACAAATTTATCAAGTTGATGACAGAAAAATGCAAAAATAAAAAATGTTGAAAATTAAGCAAAAAGGAACCTATTACAAAGAAAATGAAAAACTGAAGAAACCAAATGCAAAATTGAAGTCGATATATATATACGTATAAAATATAAATATATATATATGAATCTTATATAAACAATAATAATACTAATTAATTTAATGATTAATTGCACCCAAAAAATACATAATTATTTAAATAAATAAATAAACAACAAAAACCAAAAAGGGAGCCAGAGACTTTTCAACTTTTTTTGATAATCATATAAATTTGAAGCATAGTCTACACTGTAAATATATTTTTCTAGTTTCCCAAAATTTCGAAATTCATATTTAAGCAAAATAGTTCCAATATTCCCGGTTGAAGGACAGTGTCAGCTCGCAATTATATTTTTGATGACGAACCACGAGTTTGATATGGTCTGGATACACTACAAGCTGATGCGACGGCCCAAAAAAGATGGCTCTGGCGTCATCATGAACATGGGTGTTCTTGCCAAACTCTATCGACAGGCACGACTAGCCATCATGGAGGTAAGTTTTAGTCCCTTCACTGATCGAATACGATTTTTGTAGTTAGTTTTAGCAAATTTATTAAAAGATTATCTGTGTTATCGATGACACCATAAATACGGGTACAATTTGTACCATTTACAAGCTAAAGTCGCAAGCGACGACGTGATGAAAGCTATATAATAAGTCTCGAAATAATGCTTATAGACTAGGGATCTATAATAGTTTCTCAATATCCTTGGCAATGTCCATAGGATCGGTGGTGGGTGCATAACGGTTGATTGGGATGCCTTCCTTGTTCACCAGGAACTTGGTGAAATTCCACTTAATGCCGCTTCCCAAGGTGCCCGTCTGCTTGGCCTTTAGGTACTTGTACAACGGTGCGGCGTCGTCACCATTAACATCGATCTGTTTAAAAGTAATTGCCTTAGTATATAACTCATAATCAGCAATTTAATTATAGTACCTTGGCGAAGACCTCGCCGATATCCGCCTTTGAGTCTCGCAAGTGGCACACCATTGCTTCGCCATCAGCCTCGGGCATCTGCGAGCCAAACTGATTGCACGGGAAATTCAGTATGGTAAGACCACGCTCACCGTATTTCTCCTTCAAATCGGTCAACTTCTGATAGTTGTTCTTGGTCAAACCGCACTTGGAGGCAATGTTGACCACCAGGACGACCTTGCCTTTGTACTTCTCTAGCGAGACATCATTGCCATGTGTATCTTTCACGCTGAACTCGTAGATAGACGAGGCGTTTTTGTAATCTCCGCTAGACATGTCCAGCTAAAAAAATGCCAGAAACAATTTATTAAGATCATCTAGCATGAAATAAAAACAAACAGAAAAACAAAAAGCAAAGTCCAAAGTGCAAATAAAAACATAAGTCATTGATCGTTGTATTAGTTTTGTCAATTTTCAATAAGCAATTCGTAGATTGGGATTAGTCGAACCACACAAAAAACTACTACACCCAAACTACTCACGGCAGCTGCTGTAGAGTATTGTGACTTCTTTGCGATATCCGCAGCACTGCAATGCACACTACTGGCAAGCGGCGCCAATGGCAAAAGGACAACACAGTAGCGACGACACTGATTCAACTGAACTGAAGCAAAGTTTCTGGTTACGTTGACGGCTGTGTGGCACCTGAATGCTTGCTGCGAAATGCTTTGAATGTGTCTGATATTCATAATTAATAACAAGTGCGCACTGGCTGAAAATATTCAACGAAATACACATTCATATCTACATCCATTTGTATATTATCAGTCATTAGCCCAATACGAACTGGAACTAGTCTGTCAGTTTAGCTATTTTCCGGCTAAACCCCGATTTAGAAGAGCCGATTACAGAAATTTAAACTCTATTTCTTCCTAAATAAACAACAAATATCAATTTTGCGACATTTTAAAAGAGTCAATAAAAGGAAGATTAATTATAAATGTTAACAACATTTTGATCGATTATTTATAAATTGTCTTCAACTAATTATCAAAATTTTTAATTTTGAGCTTTTTTCAATGTTTTATTCGACCTCAAAAAAAGTTTAAAAAAGTAATTAGAACAATCTGAAAAGTATCGTGTCATTACCACAAAATGCATTATTTATGAAGGTCAATGTCATATGGGAAATAAGGAATGACTCAATATACGCAATGTTGTGTGTGTATTTGGTGGGCACATGTGCGTGAGATATGAGTGCGATTAGATTGCCCCCAAGTTGCGGCGCACGACATTATTTAGCATGCAAATGGATTGGAATTACCATATATAAGTACACCTAGGTTATCGAATCAAGCGCTTATCGGCAGTAGTTGGAAATTTGAATTACTTGCATGGTTAAATAGATGTAGGAGCCCAATGCCGCCGCCAGCGCACCAATCAGAAATGATATCATTGAACGACCAGCCATTATCTTTAAATTACAAGTACACAATTTCACAACAAGTCCTTAACAATGGCAATTTAATGCACAAAACATTTTGTAAATATGTATGCCGACACTGCGGCAGCTGTGCCAAAAAGAATCTGCAAACTCACGCTGATGTGCACTCACTAGTAGAACACGAAGGGTGCAAGGTACAATCAGTAAAATGTCACCTGCTATGTTTATGCTCTTTGACCGCAACAATCTCTACACCAGTCAATATACTAATAAGATATGCTTTATTTACAACTTTTTCTGTACTTGAATTAACTATGCTTACTTATTTCGTAATAGTTTTTATTTTGAAGTTCGAATGAAAACTGATACCGGCTCCGCACGAAACACAAATAAATAATCGTATTTGCAATGTGACCGTAACATGAATTCCAATATATACAGGTATCGATGCTTTTGCGTAAACCAAAACACTAAAAGGCTTAAAGAATTTTGAAATTTAACATGCGGTCACGTTGGCTATAATTCGCGTTTGGTCACACTCGGAAATTTTTCTTTTGTACTTGCATTTTGTGATAGGCTAGACGAATATAATTATGATTGCAAAGTTGAAAGTGAAATGCAGTGTTTAACACATAAATAGTATTATGCGCGCTTCTGTCAAAGTGTAGAGGAGACTGCGAAGGCGCCGCCCTGAGCAGCCGTACTGCCAACAAGGATACACACATTTCCATACGTACACACACAGACACACACGCAAACACATTTATTTACACATACACACAATTTGTAACTTGTAGCAGGGAAACGAGGCAACCAGCTTCTAAATGATGCTCTCATCCATAAACAACTCGTTCGAGCAGGACACACACGATGTGGACGCTAACTGTGATGGCCCCGACCTGGACTTCGTCTACGCCGATGTCGATAGCTATCAGAATGAAATTGCTGAACTCTACAGCTACACAGAGTTCTGTGAGTTTCAAATGAACGTTAAGGCATTCGAGGATCAAATGGAACTCTATGACTTGCCACCCAACTGGCAAAAACAAGATGCAGCCTCACAGCGCAGCATTGTGATGAAGCTAGTCGATCAACTGGAGGTCTCCGATCGCTCGTTCCGCATGCAAGCGGCACGCTGTATTTTGTATTTGGCGCAGGGCTGTTGGGCTGAAGTGCAATCCGATGAGGAGCAGCATCAGAATACACGCGACAACGTCATTGTGCTCTATCAGCTGGGTGTCTTTTCATCTTTCATTGATTTGCTCAACATGGAAATCGAAACGGCCTGTTCTCCCGACATTGTGGCCGTTAAAATCACCAATGTTACGCTGGTGGATTCCACAGACATTCGAGTGATTCTATCCGTGCTCTACATTATTACTGAGACCATTAGGGATGAGCGTGTAAAGGGCAGCGAGGATTACAAACAGCTCGCCGAGTCGTTTGTGCAGGAAATAAACAGTCCACTGCCAGATGGCGAGTTGCTGGCTGTCAAGTTGCTGGGCATGATAACGCGTTTCTGCAGCGGCGCAGCGCCACAGTTTCCCATGAAGAAGGTGGTACTGTTGCTGTGGAAGGTGTCGCTGCTGGGCCTGGGCGGCATGGATGTGTTGAAGCAGGTAAAGAACGAATATAGAGTTAAAATCGGGCTGGATCCTATTACCGAAGACACGCTGGAGGTGACCAAATGTATGCGCGCCAGTTCACCACCCGCCACGGCTACCGATATACTGGAAAATCAATATCCGAAGCGAAATTTCAAGTGAGTTTTCATTTTAAAGATGATTTTTATGGAGCTTTCATTGATATCCCTCCAAAAAGGCGTTCGTTGATGAAACAACGATTTCTGGATGAACCGGAGCAAATTGACATGGACCAAATGGGAAATGAGGGAGGAACGAATGCGAACAATGGCAACAACACGAGCACGGGCAGCGGGACTGGCAACGGCGAGGACGAACTCTCGCAGTACTATCGGCCTTTTGACGATCCCTCGTCAGCCTCCACTTCGGGCAACAACAGCAACACTTCGACAGCGAATCCCAACAATCAACCCTGTCTCACACAGCCAGTGGCTGCTGTGCCCGCCGTGCAGATCACAGCACGTTTACCCTGGACACCGAAAGTGCGGCAAAAGGATATCGATCAGTTTTTGGATATATCACGCAACAAATTCATTGGCTACTCGCTGATTGGCGACCATGAGAGTTTAGCTGGCTTGCCGCAGCCAATACACGAGGGCTTCAAGACACTGCAACGCCACATGTATGTGAGTTTAGCGGACATGCAGATCAAAAAGGAAGAGGACATTGCACGCAATCCAATCTCAACGCACGAGGATGAGATCAAGCTGACACCAGCTGAGATACTTTACCAGGCCATACTGCCCAATTTGCCGCAATATATGATAGCACTGCTGAAGGTCTTGCTGGCCGCGTCACCGACATCCAAGTCCAAGACGGAGAGCATCAATATAATGGCCGATGTGCTACCAAAAAAGATGCCGCTGACGGCGACGCAATCGACCAAGCTGACGGTGGATATGGGACGCCATAAGGAGATCATTGTGAAGGCTGTGTCGGCCATTATTTTACTGTATCTGAAGCACTTCAAGATCAATCATGTGTATCAGTTTGAGTTCATGTCACAGCACCTGGTGTTTGCCAATTGCATTCCGCTAGTCCTGAAATTCTTCAATCAGACCATCACCGAGTATGTGAATACTAAGAACTCAATACCACTGCTCGATTTTCCGTCGTGCGTCATCGGCGAGCAGCCAGATTTGAGTGGAGATAGCTTTGTCTATGGCGGCGAAATGTCCGACAAGCCCTACTCTTGGCGCAACGTATTCTCCTGCATTAATTTGTTGCGCATCCTCAATAAGCTAATCAAATGGAAGCACTCGCGTGTAATGATGCTGGTCGTGTTTAAGTCGGCGCCCATTCTGAAGAAGACGTTAAAAGTGCGACATGCTATGATGCAGCTGTATGTGCTGAAGCTGCTCAAGATGCAGACCAAGTACTTGGGGCGTCAGTGGCGTAAATCTAACATGAAAACACTGAGTGCCATCTACTCGAAGGTTCGGCATCGCCTCAACGACGACTGGGCCTTTGGTAATGATCTCGAGTCACGGCCCTGGGACTTTCAAGCGGAGGAGTGCACGCTGCGAGCTTGTGTCGATCGCTTCAATCTGCGTCGCTATCCGGAAGCAACACAAAAGTGCGGTGCTGGCGGAGGTAACAACGGCACCGCCGCCCAGAACGTCGAGAATGCACAGCAGTCAAACATGCATACTGGCAATGGTAGCGGTAACAATAGTGGCGGCGATCGGGATACAAATGGCTATGGCAATGGCAGCAGTGCCAGCGGCACCGCAGGCAGCGGACAACAGCATCAGCAGCTGCATGATTATGGTGTCGAGGGCGGGTTTCCCAGCGATGAGATACTCACGCACTCGGACTTTGCGTTCTTCGGGCATTCCGGTTGGTGGGATCGCAAGGTGGAGTTGACCGATTACTTCAAAGCCAACTATGCTGTGTGGCTGGAGGAGGAGGTCTATAACAGTCAAACCGACTGGGATGCACTCTAAGAAGACCAGAGTGAGGTCAGAGAATTATCCATATTTCGATTACCGATCTAATATTTTACTTCCTTCTCTTGACAGCTGGACGCATATTTAAGCAAAAAGTTATTAATATAGTCTTAAGCATACCACATACTTGATAAAGTTGACATTGATATAATCGAATCCCATATGTAAGCTAAAGGTATAACTGAAGCTAACGCCGAGAAGCTATGTAGAGAAGTCAAATGGCGCTTTACTCCTTCAAACAAAACAATTGGCAATAAACCCTGAGCTAATCACTAATCAATACTGATGATGGAAGGAAACGGAATCGCATCGAGATCGAGACACTTACTGTATATTTAATAATCGTACATACTATAATTATGATTATATATTTAATGTATTTATTTTGTTCAATCATTGTGTTCGAGGGACGCACTCATACCGCTCCCCGATCCCCAATTGCAATAAAAATCAAGTAAAAACAACTAAGAAATCTAAAGCGAGTGTGTTTGACTTTAAAAATGTATTGATTACTAAATAATGTAACCATTAGATTTTGATAGCGAATATCTAGTCGCTGATACGATTCTACTCGGACAAACAGACAAATCTCTGCCTTTTATTAGGTAACTTTTCAACTATATACAATATAATGTTAAAAATTTAGTGTACCAATAAAAATATGTAGCTGTCGTTTCGATTTCATGGGGTAAATAAATTGTGTTGATTTTATTCCTCTGTGTTGTATGTGTGAGAAAAAAATAGTCCATAGTCTTAGTGATAATTTAAAACAGTAAATATAGTTAGTGTACATACAATATTTACAAGTCCACCTCCACATACCAATTGCTATTAGTGTTAATATTGTGAATTCCATTCATGTTATTTTCAAGTTTTGTCTTCATTATTTTTTAGCACAGCTAAAAGATTTCCTGAACCGATCTTATTGACATAAAGAAGTGTTTTTTCGATTTTCTTTTTTTTTTTTTTAAGAGAGAATCTGTCGTAAGATTCGCTTAACTAGCAATAAAAACTAACTAAAGTGCTATAACTATTGCTCCATAGGGCAAGCTGTGACCAAATGATTATTATTGCTGGCAACTGCCACATGCGCCATGTTATAGTGCATGCCAAAACGTTTCTGTTGGGGCGGACAGGCCACGGGCGAGGCGGCGGTGGGTACATCGCAACGCTCCTCGAAATAGTGGACAATGCGTTGCAGCACAAACTTAAAGATCTTCTCCTTGCTGATCTCGCCATTGAGAAATGTGATGTCCTTGCAATCGCGATACTCGGCAAAGTTCTGCTCGTAATACGGCCAAACGCACAGCTCAAAATAGCCGGTGACATCGGGCGGATCGTAGGTGCGTTTGGAGCGACGCTCGAAGCACTTCTCATACGGTAAATGGACGTGATATTTGATATTGCATAATGCGAGCAGCTCCGGCTGATTAAATATCATGAAACCCTCGATAAAGAGCACATTGATCTTCTTGTCGCGCAGCTGAGCCGCAATCTGCGCATTGATATTGAGGCGCATTAAGTGATCAGCATGCTGATGGGGATGTTGCCTGACCTGCTGTTGATGCGGCTGAAACTGATGATGATGATGCGGATGATGACGGGGTTGCGCTTGATAGTGATAACTTGTTACTGCTGCTCCGGGGGGAATATGCTTGCCATTGCTATGCAATTGATAATACCCCGAATTGTACTGTTGCTGCTGCTGTTGTTGTTGCTGCTGTTGCTGTTGTTGCTGCTGTTGTTGGTACTGCATGGCATAGTGTTCAAAATTGGCATAAGAAGCTGTGTGCTCGACAGGGCCATTAATAATCTGGGCAATGTCCGCCAGCATTTGCTTCATGTCCATCGAAGAAAGCAGCTCATAGTTGATGGCATTCAGCTTATCCACACGCTTGTGCCGCCTGTCGTCCTCGGACAGAAAGTAGTCATCCTGCGACACGAGCTGCACCTCACCAATGGTGTATGGTGTGTTCCATAGCGGTGCATTGCGCAATCCCTTGAAATAATCGCGTAGTTTGTGCGCCAACGTTGTTTTCCCACCACAGGTGACACCCGAGATGCCAATGACCAGCCACTGAGGCATCTTGTTGTCGACTGCCAGCGAGTTGATCAGCCGTTAATGCTCTTTGTTAATAATCGTTTATTGTAATCTCTCGGGGCCGTGACCCTTAATATTAACGTCCCTCTCCGTCGCTCAATTGCGTTTCGATGACTTGGTGAAACTCCAAATGTGATAGAAGGAGAACACGGCAATGCCGCCCAAGCAGATGACCCCAAACACGGTGGGCACTATGAATGCGTACTGCAACGGTGGAAACAGCGAGCGTATAGGATTTCCTAAAACATAGACAGAGAGTGAGAGAGCTATAAAGAGTGTACCTGTGTCAAAATTATCGAAATGAACGAGACTCAGTGTTATCGAAACAAGTGTAAGAGCGCGAAATGGGAGAGCGACCTTGACATTGTCGCTTGTGCTTACAGCATGTCAAATTAATTTTGCAGAGTTTTTAGAAGGCAGGCAAAAGTCTTAAAATATACAAAATAATGATAGACTGAAAAATACCCTAGACTTAAATATTTAATTTCAAATTTAGCATAAGATTGGTACTTATTGTTGTTTTTGTTCGCTTCCAAGAGGTTGGGCTAAGTGTGACCATAAAAATAAACAGAATTTGTTAAATTACGGAACTATCATCATCATGGTGCCGCCTACTCAGCACAAAGACACACACGTGGCGGGGGGTAATACACAAACAAACACATGTGTAGATGCATGTGTGTCTGTCGCATAAACGAATTTAAACTGCGGTTCTTTAATTACTACACAAAAGCCGCATGGCGTAAATTCTCAGATTATTTAATAAACTGACAATAATACTGTTCGCTCACACATGCACACACCAATAAATATTTATACAATATACATAATATGTTTCTAACCTTCATTGAGTATCATAAACGGCAAAATAGCGACCCAAAAGAAGTAATAGAAGAACACAACAATTGCGATTAACAAAATGATTTTGCCCAGCTGTGCATTTGAAGCCATAAATAATATTATTTTGGTATTAATACGAAACACAACTAGCCGAAAACTTGCATGCATATGTATACACTGTACATATATGATAAGAACTTGACTTTGCAACTTGTTAACAATTTGCTTATACTTTTTTTTGTTTTGTTAGTTCTCTGCTGACGTTGACGCTATAAACAAACAGGTGGTGGGTGCCTCACTCTCAGTTCTCCAATGTCAATTGTTAGTTGGTTTCGTCGTATATTTATGTATTACTATACATACAAAACATTTGCACAATAGTCTATAATTGTTTGCTTGTGTTTGCGTACTTTGGGTACTTCTGGCCAACAAACGTTGTAGCCGTTTCTGTATTGTTGAGTTTGTCGAGTTCGTCTGCACTGCGCACTACTTTTCTTTTTTCTGTAATTCTTACGTAAATTGCCTGTAACTGCAGTTTGTTTGCTACGCGCGGCGCACTCAGTCGTTAGTTTAGTCAGTGTTTTGATGACTTAATTAAATTAGCACTGCAAATTGCCACAAAATCATACACAAGCTCTGCTTCGGCGGTTTCACGTATTAGTTATAAACAAAATGCCAGGGACGTGCAAATCATTAGGAAGAACTCGATAATTGGTCGATGAGCTATCGAAAATATTTTACTGATTTATCAGCCCTGGAGAAAGTATTCGATATGAGTTGTGTAAAATGCGCATTATCAAACTGAAATTGAAATACAAGCTAAACGACATACAAACAGGAGTTCTAATCCCTCAAAGTCTGTATTTACGACAATGAACCACGTTTTATTAACGTTTAAAAATATACCAATCCAGAAACGTACTTTTTAGAATATTTTTTTGCGGTCACACCTCGACACAGGTAAAGATTAAACAGTTTTTTAAAGAAAAGCTGTTTCTAAGAAAATAATAACGGTAAACAGTTACCAAGGTAACTGACAAAGGAACAAGTGTATTGTTTGTTTAATGCGTGAAAAACATTGCATAACGTTTATTAAATTATCTTCCGCAAACGATGACGCGCACGGTTTATGAAGTGCAACACGACTTTGCACTGAGCAGTGGCCTCCGCTCTGAAATAATTTGGGATGCGTAAGTGGTTTAGTTATATTTAGTCTATGATTTTAATCGATATTATACTTGCAGACTATCAGCGGATCAGGCGGATGTATTGAGACAAAAAATTGACAATCTTATAGGCGAGCATGAAGCAAAGATAACACGAAAAGTCGGTCGACAACGAGAACAAGTGTTTGATAATGTCTGGCAACAAAGAAAGTACACAAATGACGTTTTGCTCTCCGCCATTGTCTATGTATTGGTGACTAACGAAACTGATCCGGAATTGGCCATGCAATCCACCAGCTTCAGTTGCCATCCCTTGATACGCACACGTAAGTGTGTGATGGAAGACGAGAGTAATAACAACAGTGAATGCTGCTGCATGATCTTCATCGATGAGCACGGACGAGTGTACGCCAATTGGAAGGAATATGTCTACCATAACACACTGCCCAAGGGCATAATGATAGCACCCAGTCAGGGCATCTACAGGCTAACTAATGATGCCATAGACGCTGGTGTCCATCTAATGATTAATGCGACGCCCGCATCGCGAGTGAAGTGCAAAGTACTCAAGGCCAGCGACACTGTGGCTACAATGGGCGGCTTGGCAGCCAGTTTGCCAGTTGCAGCCGCCTTAGCAATACCTGTAGCGCCACCTCTGCTCATTGGCGCCACTGTTGTTGGGGTGACTGCAGCCGCCTACAGCACAGTGCGTTCTGCAAGCGGCCTTTTTGAGCGACGTCGTTACGGGCAGTCTAATTCACTGCGTGATAATGAGGCGCGCAATAATTGGCTGGGTGTGGCCGGTGGCGTTGTTGGTTTGGGCGCTACAGGCGCCGCTAAGGCGCTAAGCGTGGTGGGTTAGGGGGGGGGGGGATGGGGGGGGGGGGGGTTTTGTTTTGGGGGGGGAGGGGTTTGTGGGGGGGGGGGGGGGTTTTTTTTTTTTTTTTTTTTTTCGAGCAGACTCAGAAATTATTATCATATATTATGTAAATATAAACTTGAGCACTTACATTCATTTTTTTTTAAATAGTAACAGGAATCGTGAAGAAAACATTGTAAATTGCCATAGTACGATGTTCAAATTTTTAATTTTATAAAACAAAATAACAAAGTTCTCTTTTCCTCGTCAAATAAAAACTTGTGCAAATTTAACCTATTTGTTTTTGATTTTTAATAATTACCCATTAACTGTAGATTGGTATGCTCGATATGTTTTAGAAAATCAACGACGATGAGCCTTTAAATGGAATGGATCTGCTGCAGTTGGCATCCAGCTTGATCATTTTTACCCACTCTATAAACAATCTGCGCTTGGCCAACGAAGCAACTAATGCATCCGCCTTACGCTACGCTGTGCGAAATCAAACCAGGTAGGTGTGTGCTCTTTGTAATTTCTACTAAACTAATCTTGTGGTTTGCTAAGCAAAATCTTTGGACAAATCGCAAATGAGTCCGCCATGCATCAGAGCAGTGATGCTACCAACCTGAAGTTTGACTTTGTGCGCACCCTCAATGATATACCCTATAAGGAGACGTTGTTCACCACACTGAGTGCCTACAAACACTTGAGTGAAGTAGGCACTGTCCTGCTACCCAACTTAATAAGCTCGAATGCAGATGGAGAAACTCGATTAAATGTGGAGTTCCTGGCCAAACATTTTGGTTCCAAGTTTGTAGAGCACATCAGCAATAAAAACAACTTGTTGGACGTGCTGCTTGCTATGGGAAGATACTTTTCGGAACAGACGGTGCACGTACTTATGCAGCTGGCTCGAAGTTTTTTGCAGAATGTGGATAGTATAGAGTGCGCGCTGAAGACATTTCTATCAACAGAGACAGTGCTTTATCGTATATTGATGGAATGCCTGGTAAATTACAAAAGTTTTACATTGGAGTTGCTGGAGCAGAGTCGCGAACAGATTTTCAGGGGTGTCGCCACGTATTTTGAGTCATTGAAGCCGAATAGCACGGGAAACTGTCGAAGGATAAAGTGTAAAGATTGTCCGGGTTTTTATTATCTCAAAGCAAAGTAGCAATGTGGATTTGCATTTTGTTGTTATTTTACATATTATTCGACATAGTAATATGTTTATTCTGTTGATTACAGGTAAACCGCACAAATACTTTAAGTAATTGAATAGTTCTCGAATCTGTAATACAATTGTTATATTTAATAAAACATATTTATTGAATGAATAAAACATTGCGCGCAAATCGCACTAAAATATCTTAAACAAAAAAGGAAAAAATACCACACGCATATCGGTTTTCAGACGCCAGGTGGCGCTGGTGAAATAACTAAACGGCTGATGTCGCTCACACGCATTCTGTTGGAGGTGGTATTTAGGTTTATCGTAACCTCGTACAACATATTTTTGGGCTGCGTCATTATCTGTAAGCGGCGAATGGATATGCAAGGATTATCAGCTTTGTTGCGTTTCGCCACAAATGCCCTTGTGATGCCCACCAAAGTCTGCGGGATGGAGCCATACGAAAAGCGCATGTAGATATTCTGCTCGATATGGCTTGCGATGTAGTTGAAAGCAGTCTTCGCCATCTGCTCATCGATGGATGAGTTTGCAATGTATTCTTGGTAGGACCAGCAGGTGCACCAATGATCCGCAATGGCCACGTCCTCGCAGCGTCTGTTAAGCGGCAGCGGCTGCAGCAAGCTCTGACAATTGGGGCAATCCTTGGGGCCGCCCAACGTAGTCAAGCTGTCGCGTCCAGATAGCGCAAGTATGTGCCTAAGGGTGGCATACAAATCGTAGGGATTACTCAAGCGCTGCCTGTTCAGTTGCAGCGCCTGCACAAACTCAGGATGCGCCTGCCTTAAAGACTCCGGCAGCCAGATGAAGAGAAAGGGCAGACGGTCCTCCAGCCAACCCAGGTTGGTCAGCCGCCTGCGACCCTGACGTATGCCATGGTCACTTAACAGCACCACAATCGTATTTTCCAAAGTTCCCTGCTGGGCCAGACGCTTCAAGTACTTGGTCATGTAGCTGTCCATGGCGCTGGTGCGTGAGATACGACTGCCATGGCTGTGTGTATTAGTCCAGAAGAAGCCGAAGAAGCTATCGTTGTGGAAGCGTCGCGAAAACTCCAGAGCATAGTTGTAGACATGCTCTGAAGCGTGTTGGTAGCCCAGACACACCTGCTGCTCCTGGCCACGCTGGTCACTGAGGTCCAGCCAATGCTCAGCGGCAATCAAGTAAGGCCGTAGATAGTAATCGACGGGGGATTCCCGGAACCCTCGCAGCCTAAAATTAAATGTATTGATGTACACGGCATCCTCCCCGAAGGCAGTCACATAACCAAGTTCTCGATATAGCTGCCAGATGAACTCGCACCTGTCCAAACCACCAATTGAGTAGGGATCACAGCGCTGAAGAACGCTGGTCAGATTATTGCCCGTCAAAACGGCCAGCAGATTGGGAAATGTGGCGTCCGCAATCTACACAAAAGGTTTAGGTTTGCACTAGCAAGCAATCATTTAAAAATTCATATTAATAGATAGTTATTTTCGATACAACGTGATAGTTAATTTATTATACATGACTATTAAATATCAAAGAGAGAATCGCAGAGAAATTCACTACTAGTATTTGCTAGTAAGTTCTCTACTTTACGAGTATCTTTGACAATTTAGTTGTAATAGTGTTAAATGTAAAATACTCCTTTCCATACCTTATTGTAGCCCGCCAACTCAAACCAGCCATTCAACTCCAGATAACTATAGGTGTCGGGCATGGCACGCTTCAGGTTCACCCGCGAGACAGTATCGATGCCCAACATAAGCACATTTAGCGCCCTTCCTTCATGTCGGTATTGATCCCTTGCTTTCCACTGCTGCAGACGCTCTCGAAGCTTAATTCGTTCGGGTACTGTGGCATGAGCATTGGTATAGATCAGTTTGCTCTTGGCGTAGCACTCCACGACGAAGCCTTCGATCTCAGTGGGCAACTGAACGCTGCCCTCGAAGCTGTTGCAAGGTCCCAGTTCCACCTGGTTCTCGTTGGCTCGTTGCACGTCCATGTAGCAACAGTTGATTGCGGCTGTTTGTGGCGTCCTCAGCTCCAGATCAATCTGCAGATACCATTGGTAGGCACTCTCATTGGTGTGCAGCACATAGTGCCGCAGCGTTTCATTGTAGTTCACCCACGTTAGAGGCTGCAACTTTGTGCACGGTTTGTACTTGCCACGCTGGAAATTTTGCATCGCCTCCTTAGTGAACGGTAAGGGATCCGGAATGCGGCAGTAATCCGTGTCTACCACAAAGCGACTCTTTTCGACGCACTGCAGCAGCTGCACCGACAACAATACAGTCAGCCAGTAGATTATATTCAACATCTTGCAACTGTATTCTGTGGCGAACTGGGCTGTTAGCCAGTGAAGCATCTGACTTTTAAGCCCCATCGGTTGCTCGTTGCAACTGCTTAATTTTCCAGGAAAGCAAACAATATAACAAACTGTTCTAATGATTTCACTAGATTGCCGCTATCTGACACCAATTTTCATCATATTTCATCAACAATAACAATTTAAATTATATTATGTTTCCTCAAATAAACTTCTTTGTATACAATAAAGTAAATTAAAAAGGTCTACTTTTTTGTTATCCGACAAACATAAAAGAAGTGTATGTAAACATCCAAACATGAAATAAGTTTTAAGTGCAACACCTTATTGTGTTTATACCCGCTACCCATGGGGTAGA
Organism: Drosophila siamana; assembly: GCA_035047445.1. NCBI lineage: Eukaryota > Metazoa > Arthropoda > Insecta > Diptera > Drosophilidae > Drosophila > Drosophila siamana. The sequence continues at coordinate 334,524 of JAWNPP010000046.1, forward strand.
AGGGTATTATAGCTTTGTGACTTCAGGAAATGTATGTAACAGGCAGAAGGAAGCATTTCCGACCCCATAAGTACTTATATTCTTGGTCAGGGTCACCAGCCGAGTCGATATAGCCATGTCCGTCTGTCTGTATGAACACCTAGATCTCAGAGACTATAAGAGCTAGAGATTCCACACTTGGTACCAGTATTGGTATATGTCCTACGCAGATCAAGTTTATTTTAGATTTTTGCCACGCCCCTTTCCGCCACCTAAAATCGAAAAAAAACGATTTACTACCACAATTTTAAAGATAGAATCTCCAGTTTTAGTACATACAAAGATAAAGACAGTCTCGCACATGTTACCGTGCTTTGTATATTTTATACTTTATGCGATATTTAGGATGTGGTGAATATGAATGTACAAATATACCAAATATACCAAAATACCAGAAGTACTTTTTGGTATATTTTATTATAGTTGAGCTGGGTAGCGGGTATATCTAAGTCGAGCACATCCGTCTGTGGCTTTCTTACTTGTTTTTTTTTTAAATTCACAAATTTTGACTTTGCAGGAATTTATAGTGTAAAGTTAAGCTATCTTTGCACACTTCAAATTAGTTAATGATTTGGAAAGAATTTTAAATTTGACTTATCTTAAGAGTAATTTTTAATTAAAATATTTCCGCAAAAAATACCACTGTGAAAACAATTGAATAAACATAATTCGAAGTATTTATTGCTTCTTGTCACATTGCTGTCATAATATTTGATCTTACTCATACTAAAAAATTGTATTGATTTGAGACATATTGTCCATTTTAAAATTGCAAAACATCTCCCTGTTAACACAATAAAACTGGTAAATTGTGAAAAAATTGTATATTAAAATCAATCAAACCATATATGTATATTCAGGTTATGCTTATGACACATTTAAGATAGATAGATTTGAGTTAGTCTTAGACACTAAACTTAATACTTGATTTATTTGTCTACGTTTTGTGTAATACTGTGGCAAGACTCGCTGTCCAGGAACTAATAGCGGAACCGGGACAACAACTAAGGTACCTACTCTATAAGAGTGAGCGCGACTTATATATATAGGACATCCGAATATCCAGATATAAATAATAGTAGGATACATAGAAGTATATTTAATGTAAATGGACGGAATCCGTTGCTGACTAGCGAAGAAACGTTTGAATTCCAATTAACAGAAGAACTCCTCGTCGCACTGATGATAGCAGCAGTAGGAGATGCCTTTGAAGGCTTGGATCGAGTTGTCGCGCCGCAAGCGTGACTTTATCTCCGGATGCTTTCGCGGCTTGTAGCGAGGCTTGACGTCCAGGTTGACGAGCTTGTTGTAGTGCGCCTTGCTGACCTTGAGGTAGCCACCCTTTGGGAAGCTGCTACGTCCTATAAAGTGCTCGTGTTTATGCGATTTACCATCTATAAATGAGATGAAGATGCAATGCAAATGATCTTTAATTAATAATCATTATTTTTAAACCCTGTAACTGTGCTGTCCTACAGTATTTGGATTCGCTGGCAAGCTAAAAGGGCAGTGCCTGAAGTAACATATTATATATTTTTGATCTGCGTATGCAGTTAAGACATCAGTAAATGAGTGATGACAAAAACTAGACCTATCGAATTTGCTGACAATAATGCGAAAAGTATTGTAAATTAGCTGGTATCTGACAGTCGAGCATACTCGACTGGAGCTGTCGCACTTGTTTTTGTCTTGAACTTGCGCCTTGACAACGGTTAAGTGGACAATCGGAACTGCAATATTGTTGAGCGCATTGTGTGTGTGTGTGTTTACATTAAATTTAAACGTGTTTTGCTGCAGTTCCGATTCCGATTTCGATTAAGATACGGTGCCGTTTTATCACCTGGAGTTGACTGACTTTGTGACCTTAATTAGTTTTGTTTGCGAGTTCAACTTACGCGACAATTCATTTGCATGTCGATGATGATTGTAGCCTATGGATCGCCTTTCCCGGCCCTCGTCCTGCTGGAATAAACGCTCGCATGCCTCTCGCGCAAACATCTTCATTTTCTCCAACGAGCAGTATCCGTGGCATGTGCTCAGCAGACAGCTGGCGAGGATCACCAACAATACCGTCAACTGCAACGAATCGAAAGTGAGCAAAAACAAATTCAAATTAAAATGCTTATTCTAAATATAAGCTGTGCGGCAAGCAAGCACACAATGTATCTGTAAATGCAAAAGTATCTGTATGTGGATTAACTGCTTTGGATGACGCCAGCTGGCAGCTTCATGACGTCGTGCCGTTGTCCTCGAGTTGTGGCCAACAAACTGGGTCACAAGCAAGCCTCAAACTGGAGCGCATTTGCAAGTCGTCGCAGCCCATTTGGGCATTTTTAATGAGCGAAACTTCCCCGCGCTAAATGTTATGCAATAACACTCGCAGGTAGGCATTTCCGCAATTTGATTAGCACGTCAACAACAACAGCAACAACAACATCAACGATCGGCAAATATTGAGCGCATTATGCTTATTTTTGCAGTTTCTTACACAGAGAGAACAAAAGCGCATTTGTTGTCATTTATTTTTAGCCCGCTCCATACAGGTGATCGCGGTGGATTGTGTGCAGACAGGTTTGAGTAGCACACACCCCTCTTTAAGCCACCGCAACACAGCAACTACAACAACAACCACTTAATGCAAATTGCAATTGCGCTTGCAATCATTAATGGCAATTAGAAATATTCCACAAAAGTCAACTAGCTATATGCACTCGTTAAAATTTATGTTACTATACAATCAATTTCTGAACTTACCTTAATGCGCATTTTGTGTTGTTGTTCCTTTAGTTTTTTTTTTACTAAGTTCCACTTGCACTTTTGCCCCACTGGCAACACTGCGTATACGTGTTGTGTTATGTTTTGACGTTGATTGTATTTGTATTTAGCTTTAGCTCTTTTGACTTTTTGGCGGGTAAACGAACGCACCACTCCACCGAACCACACCGACCGTTACCTGATAAGCTGTGAACCTCAAATGAAAGCTTCACCCAAACGTTGTTAGCTTTTATACGCGCACACAACAAATATGCAAATCGCCAACTGAGCGTGCAGGAGCAGCGTGCAAGAGCGAACGAGCGAACGAACGGCAGCGAGAGTGAGCAGGCGTGTCAGCGAGAGTGAGAGTGAGAGAGCAGGAGGCTGAGATGGAGCCCAGCATGCGTAAGCGCAAAGGCGCGCCGGCGCCGCAGCTTTGGCTTTGACTTTGGCACCCAATCCAAACTAAAAAATACCTTGTGCTTAGAAAATTGAGCGACATGAAAGGATGCGCATTTGATTAAATATTTGGCATTTTTATTCGCTTCGTTTCTCGTGCATATTTTGTGGGCGTTGCTGCGAGGGCAAATTTATTCTAAATGGCGTCAATCAACTAGCTTGTCGATAATCAATACACAAACATTTATTTACCGGCATCTAATCTAACACCTTGGAACTCTAATTGTCATGTAATGAGGAAGCCGCCAAGGTATTCAACCTTAGAGAAAGTAACTGATTGAGTTATTGCGAGAGTGAGATAGTTGATGAGCGCGTGGCTAGCTTTTGACGGGCCATAGTCTCGAGTTACCTTGTTGCTAGGGGAATTCCGTTAACCAAGCCGCACGTTGTTGTTGCGTTGTGCGTTATGCGTTGTTATGAAATTAGTACCGAGTATTTCATTCATAACAGCGTCACGAATTTACGCCTGCGTATTTATTGGTATTATAACAGCTCGTAAGTGCGCTAATAAATTATTGCTGTTAACATAATCACCATAGCAGCGGCTTCATTCTGTAAAAACTTCGAACATGCAATGCAGACACATTGATGTTGTTGGGTCAAAGAGCTTGCCTGCATAAGGGTGTATGTGTGTGTCTCTGTCTGTGCAAGCAAGGCCAAGTCGCTCTCGCTGTGAGCATTTCACTCTTATTTCTTGAATGCACTCTCACTTTTGCGTGTCATTGTTGTTTTTTCGCTCTCATGTGCGTGAGCGTAAGTGTGAGACCGAGAATGCAACAGGTGCTGCGGCAGCATTGACGTTATACTGACATTGAGCGCTTAACGGTTGTTCTTAATCGTCGACGTCAGTTTTGTATGCGGCAATTATTGTTCTAATTTTACTTTAATTGGCTGGCCATATTACAGCATCAGCATACGCATGCACTTGTGTATTTTCGGCGCCGTTAATGTTGCATTTTGGTGTTGATATTGGGTTTGGTGTCAATGCACACTTTTCGGCCGAGTTTTGTTGGTTGGGGCTGCCGCCGCACATGCGGAAACGGGTCGTATGCGTAATGCGTGCGTGCAGTTCAAATTTAAAACGCAATTACAATATCCATACATTTTTTTCTTTGCAGTCTCTAGCAGTACGTGTGTTTGTTGTACTCCTGTGTGACATTTGCAATTTTAAAAATCTAACGAAATTGACACGGCGCACGTTGTGGAATCCAATAATATTCGAAATACAGTCGAATATGGGAATATAAAAAAGAACGAGCAAAAATGTGAATAAAAAGTGGCTGTGGCATTTACTCAAATATGCATTTGATTAATGTTTTGCTGCGTGTTGTTGTTTTTGTTGTGAGTTGTTATGATCTATAAATTCGCGTGAAACTGTCGAGCTCCAGTCTAATCCCGCTCATTCATAAATACTTCTATACAAATATCTACATATATGCTACGTTAGTATTTCACAACCTGATTTAAAGAACACGCCACTTGCCTGGCCTGCCTTCGTCATGTCAACGATCTTATGCTGTATGTTTGTGTCTCATTATCTCATTCGCATTCTCAGCACTTACCTGGTGGACAACAACCAATCCAACCATCTCATCTACCGCTTCAAAGGTGACCATGTCTGTCGACCGTCCATTCTGCTTTTATGGCTGTCCAAAAAAAAAGTAAAATAAATAAAGCATCACAGCACATAAACTGGTTCTCATTCTAATAGTAGATAGCAATCGGCATCAACATCTCTCTCAACACTGGTGTCTAGACGAGCTTGGTCCTTGGCAACAAGACAACAACCAAGAAGAAGAACAAGAAAAAGAAGAAGACGAAGGGCCAATGTCTGCTGAGCGTGTGATCGTGTGGGTTCCTCTGCTTTGCTCTTCTTCGGTTATTCAGTTTCGGAAGGCGTGTTCCTTGAACTGAAGGCGAAAGTGGTGCGTCACGTCCGCGTCTGACTTTGGCCCCGGCTTCGGCACTCAACACAATACAACAAAACTCACAACAAAACACCATAGTTTGTCGTTCACTCTTTTTCCAATCCTCCTCTGCCTTAGCGGTCGCTTAAAGAATTTTTATTTTAATTTTATTTTTTTTTTTGTTTTATCTGCATGAGTTCAAGAAACTCTGCAAATCTCAAGGAATGCTCGAATTTCTAATGAGCAACGGACCGTAAATGGTAAACCGACATTCATATGCTCTTTAACATAATTCGGATGTGTGCGAACTAATTGTATTAAACTAACAGGCGTATGACTAATGTGCTATCAATGCCAAGCGTTTATGGCTCATAAAAAGTGCCAATTAGTATTGGCTATTAAAGCTTCTTAGTCATTTCGGGCATCGCTAGTATAGGCCAACATAAAAATTGTGTGTGGTATAAACAGTAATTTCAATAGTAACCGCCAACTGTAGTAGGAAAAATGCTAGCTAGGGGGCGCCAGCTGGTGTTAAATAGCGTTAATAGCGCCTCTGGTGTTAAATAATGCTAACTACAACAGCTGTTACGCATTATAAATAATTTAGTAGGAAGCATTTTTGTAAGAAAAACGGTAATAATAATGTTCACAGCGAAAGCACAGAATTTAGTGCGAAAAACTCACCTGTCATTTAACTGGAGCTGGTGTCGTTGGACCAGCAGCAGTAATGCAGCCAATAAAACTACAGCGCAGGATGAAACAGGAAATCAACGACAGCAACTGCTCAACGACATAACCAATCCAGTCACGCAAAATAACCGGCCGACGATAGATCCCAAAGAAACCAGCATAGTGCTATTTCCTGGCCAGGGAACACAATATGTAGGTATGGCCAAAGACCTACTGCGCTTTCCTGGCGCACGCCGCATTTTTGAGCTGGCCAATGAAGTGCTCAAATACGATCTACTCAAGATTTGCCTGGAGGGACCACGGGAGAAACTCAATCGTACCGAATATGCACAGCTGGCGGTTATGGTTTCCTCTTTGGCCGCCTTGGAACAACTGCGCGAGGAACGGCCCAAGGCCATAGAAAACTGTGTGGCGACCGCCGGTTTCAGTCTGGGTGAAATTACAGCGCTCGTCTTTGCAGGCTCGTTGCCCTTCGACAAGGCGCTCAAGTTAGTGCAGGTGCGTGCGAATGCAATGCAGCTGGCCTGCGATCAGCGACCCGGCGCCATGGCCATGACCATCTACGGACCCGATACAAATGTGGGCGAGGCCTGCGCCAAGGCACAGCAATGGTGTCTGGATAGTGGTGTGGAGTCGCCATACTGCGGCACTGCAAACTACATGTACCCACATTGCAAGGTAATAGCCGGCAATGTGGAGGCCATTGAGTTTATGGAGCACCATGCAAAGTCACTGAAGATACGTCGTATGAAACGTTTGGCTGTCAGCGGCGCCTTTCACACACCGCTCATGGAGAGCGCCGTGGCACCATTCAGCAAGGCATTAAACGCTATACGTTTGGAGGATCCCATCATACGTGTTTACTCGAATGTTGACGGTAAACCATACAAGCACGTCACGCACATCCTGCGCCAGCTGCCAAAGCAGATTGTGCGGCCCGTGAAATGGGAACAGACGCTCCACACGATCTACGAGCGGCAGCAAGGCGTTAATTTTCCGCGTACTTTCGAGTGCGGTCCCGGCAAAGGTTTGCTGCAGGTGTTGGACAAGGTAAACGCTAAGGCTGCCCAAACCGCACATAATGTGTTAGCTTAATTCATTTACAATGTACAAATCCATATACAAATGCGCAGCATTTGACTTTATAAAAATTGTGTGTATTTCTCTTTAGCTAATAAGAAGCAGGAGGAAAAAGCTCAGAAATGCGAGACAACACCGGATCAGATCTGGAGTCGTTGAATAACAGCATCAGAAGGCATTTAAGTTTTGTAATCTCTTGTGCTCATCCGGTGCGCAAAGGCGGCGCCCTTGTTCTTTCGAAACCTTTCAAACGGATCGTTCAGATTGTTTCCCACGCCCTGCAAGAAGTTTAATTGGTTGTTTAACTGCTAGACCAGAATCCTTTTGCGCCACTCGCATCATTCCATCGCCTTCTTCGTACCTTGTACATATCCTTGCGATCACGAACCTCGCCACCCGATATAGGAATGTCAATGCCCTGATTTTTCGATCCGAGTCCGGTGCCTGTGCCAGCCCAACCCATTTTCATGAGCATCTGGTGGCCCTTGTTCGTCTCCTCTATGAATTCCTGCGGCTTCGCAAAGCTGCTGCCACTGCGAATAACACGAAAAGTCTAAACAATGCTGTCATGGGGTAACCAATTAAAATGCTTACAAGAAACTGGGTGGCGTGGGCGATCTGTCACGCTCCACTCGCCTGGAATTGTTGCTCACACTGCCTCCTGCAGCGCCGTTGTTAGTGCTGCTGCTGTTGCTGCTATTGTTACTGCTGTTGGTGTTGCTGTTGATTCGCTCCGCACGATTCTCGCGACTATTGTCCCGTTCGTGACGTGGCGAACGATTTCGACCCTTGCGACTGTTTCCACCTCCACTGCCACCACTGCCGCCTCCTCCTCCAGCTCCACCACGATTTCTTTGAGGAGGCGGCGTCAACGCACGTTCCATAGAGCGCGATTTAGAGCGTGATCGAGATCTGTTGCGATTAACGGGCGAGCGGGAACGCGAACGACTTCGACTCTTGGAACTGCAAAAGAGTTAGTTAGAGTGCTATAATAAATTTTTTCTCCTCCTGGGTAGTCATACCGATAACATCGCTTGTTGCTCTTTTTCGTCTTCTCTAGCACAATTGGACTGGGCGAGCGGGATTTAGTGCGTGTGCCATTCTTGATTTCCTCCTCCTTTTGTTTGCGTGCCGCATTCTTCACCTTATAGTACTCATACAGTCCCAGTTTCTCCCAGCCCTCGCTGCAAATTAAGTGCAACACGTATAAGTTAAATTCTCAATTGACATAAAAGAATATGCCACACTTACTTGTCTCTGGGTCGATCGTGCGAGGGTGCCGCATAGAAGGCGTTTAATGCATTGGTCAAGCGCTCGCTTTGCGGCGCCGGCGCTGGCAAACGAATGTCGGTCGAATCCAGTGGCTTGTAGTTGTAGTCCTCTAGTCGTATGAGAGGCACTATGAGACCAGCGGGCAGATCATAGTATGGTGCCGTCGGCACTTGCGGTTCCTGCGTCGGCAACATAGCGGGCTCCATGGACTCCAAACTGCAATGCTTTGCATCATCCAGCAGCTGCTCCTGTGGCTCGTCAGGTCGTTGCTGCAACACCACATTTATGGCTGCATTCAGTGCTCCAATATTAACACCACCATCAACTGGTTGCCCCAAGCTACCGAGTGGCATTTGAGCATATAGTGGCGGTTGTTGCGTTTGCTGTGGGTGTTGCATTTGTTGCTGCTGCTGTTGTTGCTGCTGTTGATGTTGTTGTGGCATTGACTGCTGCTCATCGGGATGTCGCTGCTGATGTTGTTGCTGCTGCTGATGGTGCTGCAGATGCATTACAGCCTGAATGGCAGCATTCAACACACCCATATCCACAATCGGCTCGCCACCAGCCACTTGACCAGGCATCTGCGCAAACTGCGGTGGCTGCGGCGGTTGTTGCTGTGGCTGTGGCGGCATTTGACCATGTAAAGGAGGTGCTACAAAACCTGGTGGCGGTTTTGACATGTCCGGAATGAAAAAGTTTGGCCCCCTTGCGTCCACAAAATGATTGCCCGGCTGTGGTGGCATCTGCTGTTGCTGCTGTGGGTATCCAGGGTACATGTTGCCAACGGGCGGCTGCGTCAGATCGTGATTTGGCGGTGGCGGCGGTGTGTTCATATGCTCCTGATCCGCACCCGGCATTGCAATGCGTTGCGACATTAGTGCCGGTATGGATTTGTTCTGTGGCGTGCCAGGCGGTATCTGCTGCTGTTGTTGTTGCTGCGGCGGCGGTTTTTGAGCGACCAACAACTGCTTCTCCAGTTGCAACTTTTGCTGCTCCAACTGCGTAATTTGCTGCGTTGCATGTTGCATGAAGATTTGATGCTGTTTCTGATAGCTGCAAAATGAAATGGATTCAATTATTAGGTCGAAAAAGGAGTTCAACTGTGAGGTACGCGTCAGAATTAACAAAGAATCTCAAACTGTTTATAGAATATATTTTTATAAATGCTGTTTAGTTTACAACTTACTTGTCCAGCGTGGCTTTCGTACTCTGCGAGTATTTGGCCACGATGTCATGATGAGTGTTCTGCACATTTGTTTTGTACTCTTGCATTGACGAATCCGGCGATTGCAGCTTCGAGATGACACAGGCATCAAAGAACTTGGACTTGGACTCCCATAGCGAGAGCAATTTGGAAAGTTTTGTACGTTGATCACTGCTGGCAACTAGAGGAAAAGTTTGCATAAATCTCAAAGCTTAATAAATGTATATTATTGTGCTTACTCAAGTCGGCGCTGCAGAACATCGGTATAACGACGTTCTCGAGATTGTTCTTCAAATCGCTGATATTTTTTCGCATACTGTAAATAGATTATGGACGCTTAAACAAAAGTGTCGTCAACTGTCAATGTTTTTGTTCGTCTGTCAGTCCTTACATTAATTTCAGTCATTGGAACTAAGCAACAAAGGTCTTTAGGAATGGCTCGCTCTGTTACTTAGTTTTCATGGGTGTTATTTTTAATTTTCTTTTTAGTGTGTATTTTTTGTTTAGTTTTTTAATGCGATTTGTTTGTATGTGCGAACTTACCAATGATGGAGTATATCATTAACTAAATATATAAGATGCAATTTTTGCTGAAACGTTGAACCATTGACCAAAGCCCTAAAAATAAATTAACAAACGAAAAACATATTTTTGTCCATTTTTCTCTGAGCGCACAACATTTGCCAAAGGTGTTTGTTGTGCTGCATTTTATGAACTGTGCTTGTACTTTCAATGTGTGTTTCTTTTGAGTATTTTAATTTTGTGGGTATATGTAAGAGTATATTTATGTTGTGTATCTTATCTAATGCCTAGATCAATTGTTAATGTTTTGTGAGCCCGGAATAAACGTGCATCTCTCGAATATTTTGGTTTTCTAAAACGAATCAACGAATCACATTCACAATAAGTCTGCTGTTTCTCTCGCTCTCAACATAACGACGAGTCAGCGACTCGTTTTTTTTTTTTTTTGTTTTTATTGATCGCCAATACGCTCTCGCAGCTCTTGCATCATTATCGCGTTATTTTTTCAATTTGTTTTGATTTGATTTCGTTTTGGATATCGTTTTGTTCACACGTTTACCACACTCGTTGAAAGAAAGAAACACAATGTAATTAATAAATGTTGAAAAGATCATTAATTATATATAAACTGAGGCATACTTCTTTAAAAGATATTGTAAAACGACATTGATTTTTGCGCTGTCGGTTGAATGCTGTAAAATCCAGTTCTTGCCTAAAATTGCAATATCAAACAGGTTACTCATATTGTCATTATTGTCTCGGGGCAAATTAAGTTTATATATTTTAAATGCTTGTTCTTTTTTTAAAAAATTAATTTGGAATATTTGCGCATTGTCTAGCTCAAAAGTTAACTGACATATATATACATAAATATATATATATATATAGATATTTATTAATATTTAGACTTAACCAACTAAAGGTAATCCAGTCTGTGGAATCTGGTTTGGTGAGCATATTTACCTGCTGAGATGCTATCCTTCGTGCAGGACTCGATAATCGGCTGAAGCACAGCATCAAATTCCCTCAACACAATGCCCTGCTCGTTGGCCAATTGCTCCAGTTGCGTTGTCTGCGCCGTCGCCATCGCATCGTCGATCTGCTTTGTCTTTTGCGTCATCAGCGCCTAAAGAGTTCAGTCAGGATTCGGATTCATTTCGAGATCATGGTGGTGTCAAGTTTCGTCGTTTGTTTGATTTTAGGTGGATTATTCAACGTACGCACGGAGAAATTGCGATGCGTTTTTAATTTAGTTTTTTTTTCGATCGAACAGCAAAAGGTTTCGTTTGCAACAATTTTGGGGTTTATTTGTTTTTAAACACACATTTTTTATCAGTTGGTGGTATGAAGAGTGGTTTCGTTTTTTTTTTTTTTTTTTAATTTTTGTTTGGTTTCAAAAAATATACAATAAAGCAAAAATTTAATGTAGCATTGTAAAATTGTTAATTCGATAGTTATAAAAAACAATAGAATAAAAGTTGTCAAATTCATTTTGGAGTCAAAAGGTAAGCTGTAACAATATTGCAAGTATAAAAAAGCCCAAAACGACAAATAGGGACAAATCAGGGGATTCACACACACTCTGAAGATGTATTTAACTACCGATGAATAGCAGAGAAAGATATAAAATTGTTGTGAAACGCAATTTTCAAAGACGGACTCAATTGTGACGTAAACTTCGCAAAATTGGATTTTTAATTTTCAAAAAAGATGATTGGTCTCGAAATACAATTAAAATTAAAAATAACTCAGCATAGAGAAATGTCATAGTTGTCTAGGATGATTAAACGGAATAAACTGAACATACTTGGATTTTCACTTTAAAGTTGGGATGTTTTAGATACGAAATCTGCTTTATCAATCAATGGAAGGACAACAATAGTAAAATAAAATTTGAAGCGGGTATACTAAAGTGTTTGCATGTCATTGCGAATTAAGCTGCTTTCCTTAACGAATACTCTTTGTAGAGTATTTTAAATGTTTGTTTTTAGAGAGAGAAATTACGCTTGCTGTGAAGAAAGAGCAAGTACTGGATGTATTTACCGTATGCTGTGCAGAAAGATTCGCATCCGATTGCTTAATTTGTTCCCTTAACGTATTTTGCTGCATTTTAATGGCCTCCAGTTGAGTGTTTAAATTTAATGCCAATGCTGTACCATTTGCTGCTGAAGCCGCTTGGGGATTGGGTGCGGGTGTAGCATTAGCATTTGGTGGCCACAAATGTTGCGATTGCTGTTGTTGTTGTGCTTGCTGCATGCCATCCGACTGCTGTGGTTGCTGTGACTGTGGCGCGTAGTGAACGTGACTTGGTGGTGGCTGTTGCATGTAAATCGGACCACTTGGCATGCCTCCTCCTTGCTGCTTCAACACTAAATAACAAATTAATTCTTGGATTAACCAACCACCCAAATAGCATAGCCTACTCACTTTGTTGCTCGGCTGCCACACGAAATTGATAATAGTTCGCAAATTCACCGCCATAAAGAAATTCAAACTTTGGATTGTTTTGCTGTTTTTGCTTGGTGATCGCTTCGAACTCAGGACCATTGCGTGCCACAAATTCTGCCAATTTATCTATTATATTGCGTAAACTTGCATCTGAACATAGAGGAGGAAGGAGCACAAAAATACATTCATTTTGAGATATAGTTTGCATATGTGTATATGCGCGCGTTGCTGCGTTGGTGTGCGTGCGCAATAATTTTGGTGCATTGCTTTTGTCTATTGGAATCCAGCACTTACCTCTTGGCGGTTGTACGTCCATTTTGTTAATTGTTTTACAAACTAGTTATTTTGTAAGGTAAGGCTTAAATATACATAACTTTTTTATGCTTCTATTCAATCACTTTTGCGGCGACCGCACAATTTCTTTTTTTATCAATTGTTCTTCCTCTTATTTTATCAAGACGCCATATTTAGATATGGCACTTGTGTCGCTTATCGCACACATAAATGTTGCACCAATCGATAATTTGCTCGATAGTTTTAACCAGCGCAATCGAGCTAGCGTATTGCTGATGATTTTTTTTTATAAGAAACCTGCCAGTCATTCATTGCATTTCTCTAGAATTAAAAAAAGTTAATATGGCAGTACGTGTTATTAACGACGAATCACATTTTCAAGCGGAATTAACGCAAGCGGGTGTACGCCTGGTTGTGGTAGACTTCACGGCAACATGGTGCGGTCCTTGCCAGCGAATTGCGCCAGTTTTCAACACGTTTCCCACCAAATATCCAAAAGCTATATTCTTGAAAGTGGATGTTGACAAGTGTCAGGATACGGCAGCCGGTCAGGGCGTGTCGGCTATGCCCACGTTTATATTCTATCGCAATCGTAGCAAAATCGACCGCATCCAAGGCGCTGACGTCATGGGATTGGAGGCCAAAATACAAGAACATATTGGAACAGGAGGAGCTGAAGAGGCAGGCGAGGATTACGGGCAGGGTTTGGTGAGTTAAGATACAGCCACATAAATCCAACTGACGCTTATATGTCTATATGTTTCCATCCAGATGGAGCTCAATACATTCATATCGAAGCAGGAGTGCGAGTGCTTGAATGAATCGGATGATCACAACTTAAAGCATGCTCTGGCCTCGGCTGGTGGCTATTTGCAATCGGACTGCGATGAACAGCTCATACTGTCTATCACCTTCAACCAGGCTGTTAAAATACACTCGCTCAAGTTCAAGGCTCCACCGCAGCTGGGCCCCAAGGAGGTAAAGCTGTTCATCAATCAGCCACGCACCATCGACTTTGATATGGCCGAGTCAATGAGCAGCGTGCAGGAATTGACGTAAGAGAAGATTATACATGTAAACGTTTTAAACTTGTAATAATTATCCTTTTCACATTTGCAGCTTGGGCGAGAAGGAGCTGGAGAACGGACAGCCGATTAACTTGCGTTATGTGAAATTTCAGAATGTACAAAACATACAGTTATTTGTGAAGAACAATCAGTCGGGCGGCGACATCACTCAAATTGACTATATTGGCTTTATCGGCTCCCCCATTATCACCACCAAGATGAACGACTTTAAGCGCGTCTCTGGCAAGAAGGGCGAAAGCCATTAATTTGAGTAATTGATTGGTATTTGAATTGTAGCTCTGTTAGCTCCCATGATGTACTTTCCGACTTAAAATTAAGCAAATTACATAAAAAAAACATTAACAACATTGACAACAAAACTATACAAATAAAACAATCAGCTGGCAACCATTAATATCTATGTATGTCATCACAAGCTGCTGTGTTTCTTGCCATCAGTGAGTTCCTTATTGAGCAACTGCCACGCTCGTTCCGCCTGACGCTGCGTGAAACTAAAATCCCATTGCGAACTGAAGATCACTTGTGATTTGGCAACAAGATCCGAATTGGGCACTTGATTGACGACACGTTTACGTGCCTCTGCCTCGCTTAGACTGTTGCGCTCCATCACACGCTTGATGGCCTCCTCAGGCGGCACAATCATGGACCACACCTCATGGCAATTGGACTCCCAACCGGCTTTCAAAAGCACAGCTGCTTCTAGTACCACGACTTGCGGCACTTCCGTTGCGACACGCAAGCTGGCCAACCGCTTGTTCACCTCTACTATAATTTCGGGCCAAACAATAGAGTTGAGCAGCTGCAACTTTGGTGGATTGGCAAACACGCGCGGTCCCAGCTTGGAGCGATCAATATGTCCATCGCTCTCTAAAATATCGTTGCCAAAGTGTTCCAGAATTTTACGGTAACAGGGCTGATCTGGCTCGTACACATAGTGCGCCACCTTGTCGCAGTCAATGACATGGGCACCCAGCTCACCCAGCCGTGCAGCCATCTTGCTCTTGCCTGACGCAATGCCGCCCGTTAATCCAATAATATAAGGGCGAACGGGCAGATTTGGGCGTAACTAGAAAGCTGAATGATTAGTACGCACTACAAACACTTCTATGTAAGCCTACCTCTGGCTGACGCCAACGTGTGCCGAGCAGATCGATGCGCGTGTTGCTGGAGCTGACCTTTGATTCGTGTATGCCATCGTTCACCTTGCTTTCCACAATATCAATGGAAAAGATATCCAGTTGGCGCAGCTGATTTTTTGCTCTTATCTCATTGACCTTTTGTCCGCCACGCAGCGTCTCAGCACTCACCACAATCATGTCCATATTGGGATCACTTTGCGTGGGCCCAAAGGGATCATCGATAGGTACAATCTCATACTTCAGTGTGCCATCAATATCCAAAAGGAACTCGCGCAACTCCCCAATACGTTGCTCCACTGGCAATATCAATTCAGGCAGGACTTTATCTGCAAAAAATAATTAAGAATGTTAGATAACAATACTTCAAAAATGTATGATTCTTTACTCTTAGTCATGGCTGATGTGGTGACGCCCACAACTAGTCGCTTGCTGGCGCGCAAGACAGCTTGAGTGAGGAATATTTTGTGGCCAATATGAATGCGATCAAAGGTGCCACCCAGTACCACATTAGGATACACCTGCAAGTTAGCCGTCTCCGATGACGACGAATGATGCGAATTCCTTGCAGTCCTCTCCAAGAAAAATGGTCGGTTTGCTGATGTTGAGTGCTGTGCGCAGCCTGTCGCAAAGTTCAGGCTGATGTGCGTCTGAGAATAGCAAATCTACGGATTTGCACAGTATTAGGCGGCGCGCGTCATGTTGCTGGAGTTTCAGTGGTGCCACCAGCACACGCAGGTCTAGCTGACTGCCCACGTAGCTGCTGCTGTCCGCATACAATTGTGATATAAGACGACCCCAAGCAGGTGGCGGTAGCGACTGCGTAGTTGGGGCTACATTTAAATGAATGTACAGCGATTTTACGTATTTTTCAATGCTTCGAAGCGATTTTCCCAGATGCTTGAGGTTCGATACTACCAGCAGTCCCGTAGAGGCCATATTATTGCGGCTATTTAAACTTTGTTGGCAGAGACCAGTTATCAGAATCGCGGTTCGAGTTCTTGTTATTGTACTTTGGACCAGGTTTGTTGATACTATTCTCGATAATCGATATGCAACGTACAGTAAGTAGATCATTATTGCGCAAATCTATCGACAGTCAAGCAACTCATTTTTGCACAAATCTATCGCGTCATTTTGAAAACTCCCGATAACAGCATAACGCTGCTTCTGTGTCTCCCATTCGCTTGGCAAGCGTCCTTTGTAAATTATAGCATAAAAAAAAACACACTTTTGGCCCGGATTTGCTTGTTGGAAAATTTGTAAAAATTAAGTTTACGCCGCAGTTTGTGTAATATGGCGGAGTATAAGAGTCTCTTCAAGTCGCAATCGATTGCGCTTAGCCCGCGCAATCACAATAAACTCAACCGGGATCGTCAACGCGTCACACGAGCGAAAAAGCGCGAAGAACGCTTTCAAAGTAATCGCAATATGGACCCAAGTCCTGTTCAAGAAAATATGTTGGAGGAGCAGCAGCAGCCAAAATCAGGTACAGCAATAGCCACAAATGTCGATCAGGAGAATCTAAAACCTGGAAATAGCGTCGAGTCACGCAAGGCAATCTATCTGCAGCGTTACATCAAATGGAAAGCGGAAAACAGGCAAAAGACCGTAGTAGAAAGCAGACAAGCTATTGCAGCAGCAGCACCCTCTGAAGTGTTCGTGCCGCCCAAGCGACGATCACTGTACTTGTTGCTAGATTCCAAAACGCAGAAGCCAACGGAAATAAAAAGATTGCCTTTTCCGGACCAAGTAATCCAGTTGGAGCCACCGCCAGCTGCACTAAAGCAGTCAGTTGCAGAGAAACTTAGGCCTGCAGTGAAGCCCATTCCACGGCCGCCAGTAGCAAAGGCAGCAGCAGTTGTTGCGATCAAACCGCAGACAACAGCAGCAGTAAGAAAGCCATGGCAACCAACTTCTGCAGCTATAAAACCAGTGTCTCTAGCTTCAAGTCAACCAGTAGCAGTCATATCAAATAAACCGCTACCGGTGGTGAAGAAACTCGTGACGCGACCCATACCAGTTGCCGCAGCGGCCACAACGGGCACAAAGTCCAGCAGGCCCTTGAACTTAATGACGCAGCCGTTTGATAGGCCCGGAAATGCAGCTAGGATAGTGAAGCCTCTACGTGGAGGGGGCGGCGGCGGTGCTGCTAGCAAATTCAAGACAGCCGCGCCACTGCGAACACAAAGAAGCCAAGTACCCGCCGATCTTTCCACACGTATGAAAGTGAAGAAGGTAGCGCCAGCGAATAGCAAACAAAAGCTTATGGAAAAGCGAGCTAGCTTTAAGCAGGAGCTATTACAGATTGCGCAGGAGGAGCCACTACCCGAGACACCAATTGAACAACTTGAAAATGAGAATCCATTTCAGGCACAGGCAACATCCACACTCTGCAAGACCAACAGCTGCAGTCAAGATCTACTGGAAGCGTACCGTGAGATCACCAAGCTGAGTCCTGTGGCAGTCAATGACCACAGCAAGACAGCCAAACGGCAATTGATATCAGGTGAAGCTGACGCCAAGCAGCAACATCAGAAGCAGCCTGAACAGCAGACTAAGAAGCAATTCAACTTTGTGCGCTACTCAGAGGCGACTTCTGTGGTCCAGTCGGCAGGTAAACATAACATTGAGTTTCCAATTGAGCAATGTATTATCGTATTCTGTTTTTTAAGATTGCAATGGTGAAGATAAGATCACCACTGCACAGCATCAATTGACATCAGCTGCAATTGCAAAAGAAACCAAAAAGCCGCCTGAGCAGAAGCCTGAAGAGCAACCAAAGAAGAAATTCAACTTTGTGCGCTACTCAGAAGCATCTTCTATCGCTGGAACGCCAGTGGTGATGGCTCAGCAATCAGGTAAACATAGCAAACAATTGTCAATTGCACTGTCTCTAAAATAAAGAACTAGAGTAGTAATCATAATTTAATTTTGTCCTCCAAGACTGTGTTGCTGCAGACAATAAAGACGATACAACGCTACTGCCTCAGCAATCAGGTAAACTTAGCAATCAATTACTGATTGGAATACGTCTCTAATATCATTTTACTCCTTCTAGATTCTCAGGAAAGTCAAGACAAGACAATTGTGACACAGACGCCTCCACAAAACTCGGCAGCGCGGCCCAACTATCTGAGTCCATTCGTCAGTGTGTCGCGCGGCAAAGTTAATTCGCAAACAGAACGTCAGAAGCGCAACAGCATGTATCTGCAGGATGAGGCACAGCCCGAGACACCTGTGGCAGTGCGTCGCACGCTTGAGTCGGTGCACTACTTTCGAATGCAGCTGGACAGCGAAATCAAGCGATTGCACGCACTTTGCAATGAGTGGGATGCGTACTGTGCACAACACGAGCAGCGCTTGGCAGAGACGGGCGGCAAGGATATGATCGATGCTGCCATTGGACAGACGAAGCTTTTGACTAGCAAGAAACTAATGCAGTTTGGTAGTTTGATTGATCGCTGCGAAGCGGGTGCTACTGGCGTTGGACTGCGGCCCAACGATGGCAGCGAAGCTACTAAACCGGTGAAGGCCGAGGACTTGGAGGGCTGGTGGGATATGATGCGTCTACAAAGCGACAATGTCGACAAACGGTTCAATAACTTAACGCGCTGGAAAGCTAATGATTGGCAAGATCCCGATGCTGTAGCCATAGCTCCGGTTAAGCCCAAAACTAAGCCAAAGGCCAAGCCCAAAGTGGCCGCCAAAGCGAGCAGTAATATCAAGAGTTTTTTGCGCAAAGCACTTGCTGATAAGCGAAAGGCAGAAGAAACTGCAGCGGATCAACAAGACACGCCAAAAAAACGCGTAATTGTTGTACGCGATCGCAAATCTTTTTCCCCCGCTCGCACTATTCTCCGGGTCTCTGTTGGTAGTGCTGGACGACCTTCAATTGGCAGCAGTGGACGTCCATCGATTGCAGGAAATGCCTTGTTGAAGTCTGCTCTCAAAGGAGCAGCCGAACAGAAATCGCGACAACAGACACCGCCGCCTTCGACACCAAAGCAGCGTATGTCTATCTTGAAAACGCCTGGCACCAAGAAGCGTGAATCCGGATTACGTGGCGTTGTTTTCAGTGCTAAGAAGAAAGTGCGTCGCTTTCAGTTTACGGTGGAGGAGGGCAGTGTAAGCAGCGATGAAGAGGGAACGCTAGTTGGCGTAGACAAACTGGAAGACTGTGAGGAGGACATGTCTATGGAGAAAAGCTCGTCGCTAAGCAGTCTAGGCAGGCAAGAGGTTAATACAGCGGAAATAGCAACGCCAGAGGGAGCACTACGTACTTGTGTGCTGCGCAGTCGAAGGGTTCGAATGCGGCCATCATCCGAGTTTATGTAAAATGTTTGCAAAATGTATTTTTAAATATGAAAATTTATGATAAGATTTGTTTATTTAGAACTAGAAATGTTTGCATTTTATTGTATTATTTTATTCCTTTCTATTCATAGGGATATGATTTACAAGTTACAAATCATTAATTTTTATAATTCATGTAGTTTTCTTAATAAAGTATTAAATCAATCTCGTTCAGTTAGATTTGAATTCAAATTTTACGCAGATCGATAATATAGTTATGAATATTTTTTCTCTTTTTGTAATCGTTAAGTGAAATTTTTTAGATCGTGTTATTTGATTTCGGATATATTCATAGCGATATGATTATCTGCAAGAATTATTATCTAGTATATTTTGTTTTGCTTTGGCAATTAAGGACTTCAAACGCAAGTAAAGTTAAGCTAAATGCAAAGCTACCGATAATAACATTACCGATAATCTATTTCGCTTTTGCTCATTCCTCCTTAGAACATTGGACTTCGGGACTTCGGACCTTAACGATGCAACCAATTGGTGTTCAAGGTTATATATCTACGTAAAAAAAACCTTCGTCAAAACGCCGCTGGCATCACAAACGTAAGCGTACCATTTTTGACAAAAGTAAGTAGCGCGGGACTCAATCTTGTCAGCTATCGATTCTTTAGCAAAATGCAACTATGTGCAATTTGACTTTATTATACTTTTGGCATATTTGCAAACATAAGATACGGTCACACTTCGTGGTACACCCACCACTGACTGGAAAAAAAAATTTAAGACAAAAAATTATTTCTTAGCAATATGTCACGACAAGCCTCCAGACTAGACGCCAAGAAAGTGGTAAGTTTAGAAACTGAGAGAATGGGCTCGCCTCGCGTCGCTCGTGTTTAGTAGTAATGTTAGTTGTTGGCCTCTAGTCTCTAAATACGCATAAAATACAAAAACATTGCAAGTGCCACCCAATCCCTCAAAATCGGCTTCACATTCGCTATTGCAGTAAGCGGTATAATTGAGGGCGGCGTACTCACAAAGTAGCGCAACCTGCGCGCTATGGATAACCATTTTAGCAGTAACCAGCGAACAACAGCAGCAACGCCAGCGAGAATGAGCAACGCGAACAGCAGCAACACCAACAATAACAACCAGCAAGCCAGTAACAATGCAGTCAACAATCCAAATTCCACCAACAACGCAACAACAACAACTACAGCTACAGTTGGCGGGCAGCCGATACAAGTGATACCGATGCCATTGTTGCCGGCGGCAGCGGCCCAGATCATAATTGGCCAGCAGCCGCAGGCGCAGGGGGGCGCGACAACAGCGGCTGCGCTGCAACCGCAGCTGATACCGCTGCAGGCGAATCAGATCATGTTGCAGGCTACTCAACAACAACCACAGATGCAAGTGATGCAGCTGCCCGATGGCCAGACCTTGTTCTATCAGACGCCAACTCTAACAACGCTGGATCCCAACACAATTGGCGCCGCCGCTGCAGCGGCAGCTACACCCCATTACGTCAACATCAATGGACAGCTAGTGCAGATTACAGCAGCGCCCACTACCAATCAGGCGACGGCGGCCACAGCCGGCCAGCAGATCATAATGTTGCCGCAAATGGCAGCCGTAAATGCGGCGGCGGTGGCTAGTGCGGCGGCCAACAATGCAGCGCAGGGCAGCAATGTGCAACAGCAACAGCAGCAGACGGCGCAGCAGTTGCAAGTTCAGGCTGGGACAACAACAGTAAGTGCTGTCGCTGGCGGCAGCAACAACCAGGCAAACAACAGCGCCGATGTCAGCACAAGCACCACGGGCACAAACACGAACAGCGAGGAGGACGAAAACTCCAAGGGCGAGGCCGACGAGGAACCGCTCTATGTGAATGCCAAGCAATACAAACGCATCCTGATACGGCGACAAGCACGTGCCAAACTGGAGTCACGCATACCCAAGGAGCGGTGCAAGTACTTGCATGAATCTCGTCATCGACATGCCATGAATCGAGCACGTGGCGAAGGCGGTCGTTTCCACTCAGCGCAAGAGAAGGGCGATCAAACGGGGATGGACATCAGTTTGCCGCTATCGGCGAGCGGCGGTGCAACGTTGAGTCGGGGCACAGTGAGGGCGCCGCCAAAGCTGATAGCACCACACCAAACGCCGAGCATAACCATAACAGCCATTAAGTCCGAATAAGGAGGAGTCGTTTTAAGCGCCGTTGTTGTAGATAGTACCCAAATTATCATTAGCTTAAGATTGTAGTTTGTAAGTCTGTCTAGCATTAGGTCAAGTCTCTTGCAAATAAATTTGTATTTATTGTAAACTGTGTGCAGAGCAACTGGACAACTTGTGACTGATAGAATAATCAATGCACAAGCTAAATGGTAGCAGCTAAAAGGTTGCAATTTGTGCACAGCATAGCTGTTGAGATTGTCCATAAATTCTATCATGTGACATGTGGCTTAAATCTATGCGCAAAGCTGGGTAAAAAAAAAGATATATCTTGGCTTGTTTCATTGTCCTCCATTTCTTTTCTTGGCTTCAGAACTCGGAGTTCCTTACGCTCACCTATGGCGCCTTGGTCACCCAAATGCTGCGCGACTTTGAGAATGTGGATGACGTAAACAAGCAGCTGGAACGTATTGGTTACAACATGGGCATGCGTCTCATCGAGGACTTTCTGGCACGCACTTCGTCGCCGCGTTGTCTGGAGCTACGTGAGACGGCGGATCGCATACAACAGGGATTCCGCATCTACTTGAATGTGCAGCCCACAATCTCGAATTGGTCGCCAGCCTCTGATGAATTTTCGCTGCTTTTTGACTCCAATCCATTAACCGAGTTTGTAGAGTTGCCCGCAGATCTAGCGAATTTGCGTTACAGCGCCATTCTCAGCGGTTGCATACGCGGTGCCCTCGAAATGGTCCAGCTGGAGGTGCAATGCTGGTTCGTCCAGGTAAACAACATTTGCAAAAATACTGTGTGTGTTTGTGTGTTGTAAGAGAAATACTTTATTGGTTGTTGTTGATGTGGTTGATTGTGTGTGTGTCTCGATGTCTCTTGCAGGATCAACTGAAGGGCGACAATGTGACGGAGCTGCGTGTTAAGTTCGTGCGACGTCTAGAGGAAGCCATACCAGCTGGCGAGGATTAGAACAAGAACGAGAAGACAAAGAAGAGACAGTTTTGTTGAAGAGAGGCGAAATAGTTTTATATGTGTATGTGGTTAGGGCGCAACAACAAATTGTGAACAGCAGCATAAAACAATAATTAGAACACAACAAGTTTAGTTTGTATTTTTATTCGACTTTATACAAATTCCAATAAATTTATAGATATATGTATATTATATAAACATAAAGCATTAAAAAGAAAACATTGTTAAGTTTCGCAGCTACAAATTGTTCAAGCATTAGACGAAAGCAGTATTGTCAATTCATTTTTGTATATTATTATTATCATACTCGGTACCCAGAGGCTCAAAGCCATCCACTTGTCTGTCTGTCCATATACCCAATTCTTAAAGACCTTTTTAGTCATAAAGAACTAGAGCTTCAAAATTTGTTCAAAGTAAAAACCGAATGAAAACATAATTTGAAAGCTAGACTGCATATAATATATAATCATCACATTCTGCACGGCTTCGTTGAATTTCTTTGGGATCGGACAATAAGAATATTTACTTAAAATGATTTGTTGTTTCAAATGTATATGGAGTGGGTTTTTTAGTTTTTAATAGAAACTTTTCATACTATTTGCTTATTTAGTTAGGGACTATAAAATTGGTAAAGCTCTTTAGCCTTTTGGTAACGCAACAAAAATTATTATTAATGAATTAATGTGTAACAACGTATAACAAATTTGCAATATTGCTGTTGTCGAGTAATTATAACATGGAATACTTTCGTTGTCACAACAGTTTTTGCTGCTGATATTTTGATGTATTGTGGTTTTGGTTGTTGGTTCATTGGTTAGCTCTGCTGGGGGCAAAGCATTAGGTTCAGGTTGCGGCGTGTCAGCACCTTGCGCAAGGCTTGTAGCGTTTTCATGCAGATGACAACACAGCAGCCGTTGGCCACGCCCTCCGCTGGACTCTTGCAGGTGCAGGCGTTGCTCTTCAGGGTACTGCTGTTGGCAGGTGGCGACGGCAACGGCGCTTTGCTGGAGCAGCAGCCACTAGCGGCGGGCGGAGCAACAGCTGGGGCGCAGCAGCCGCCAACTGGACTAGCAGGAGCTGCCTTTTGGCCCGAACAACAGCCGCCTGAAACAGGCACAACTGGAGCTGGTGCTGGAACTGAACTACAGCAACCGTTTCTTGCCACAGGCTGTGTCACACTCGAGGAACAGCCGCAGCCGCCAGTTGTGGGTGCCAACGATTTGAATGCGCCGCCACCACAACACCCACCGCCACCGCTGCCGCCTTCAGCACCAGCTTGACCATCGCTCATGGAAGCCAAATTCTGCAGGAGCAAAGCAACATCCTCGATGTTTTGGTTCATTTCCGCTTCACGTTTACTCACTTTTTTGTTGCTGTTGCTGCTGCCGCAAATGCGTTTGCCGCTGATGCCATTCGCGCTTGCCAGCGTTGCAATCGTTGTGGTGGGCTTGACGTGGACTGGCTTGGAGACACCGCCACAATCACCGCCGTGACAGCTCTTGGTCTGATCACACTTGCAATTGGTGCAATTGCAGATGCCCGCATCTGCTGTGATTTGCTTCAGTGTCGGTTTATTGTCTCTGATGTCCAGCTCCACTAGACCTGATGCATCGCTGGGCACCTGGGCGGCCTGATGCAGCGTCTCCTGCAGCAGAGCACTGTTGTTGTCAATGGTCATAAGAATGTCGTTGAGCAGCGATTCTGTTTCCATGTCCTCATCATTGTCGAAACTATCGTCCTTCAGCAGCTCTTCAATGTTCTGCTGATTTAGCTCCAGCGTGGGCAAGGTGGATGTAGCAGGTGCCGGTGCATTATTCATTTCAAGGTCCAGCGTTTGCGGCAATGATGATAGCTTATCCATGTTGCCGTCAATCGTGGCACTGCCAAAGCTCTGCTTTAGATCCACAAAACTGGGCATTTCTGTAGGCAGGGCAACACAGGCATCGGTCAACGGGGCCATGGCCATGATGGGCTTTGAGACCAATACACCAGCGTCAATCCATGGGCTAGGTATCTCCTCCTCGGCGGCATACGACAAGGGATATGCTTGCGAGGTCTCGGGCAGTATGAAAACGGTGGACAGTTGCTGCAGCACAACGCCACTATCATTGCTCGTTGTCTCCGAGGAATGACTGCTCGGATTAAGTAGCACCATATCGGCGGATGATTCTGTTTGTTGCGTTGGCAGCGTCGATTCCAATTCCTCCGTCTCTTCTTCCGGATGCTGCTCGTCGTCTTCCAGCTCCTGGCGTTGCAATTTCTGGGCCCGCTTAATTTTCTTTTTACCCTTGTTAAGCAGCTGTCGCTGGTGTGTTTTCTTGTGCGACTTAAGGCTGTGCGATGTGCTGAACGATTTCTGGCAACTGTCCTCCTGACATGGATACGGCTTTTCGCCGGTGTGCGTGCGTCGATGCGTCTTCAAATGATGCGATGCTGTAAACGCTTTACCGCAATCGTCTTCGGGACACTTGTAGGGACGCTCCTGAGTGTGGGTGCGCATATGCTTCTTCAAATCGCTGAGCGTAGTGAAGCACTTCTGGCACATTTCACAATTGAATGTCTCGCCATTGTGCAGACGCAGATGGGCGTGCAATCTGATAAGCGCAATGGAAGTACGAGTATTTGATTAGACAATGGACAGCAAAAGAATAATAATACATACTGCAATGCTATTCTTAGCTATCAGCTGTGGCTGCCTCGACTCACCTGTAGCGCGTGTTGAACGCCTTATCACAGCCACTCACCTCACACTCGTAGGGCTTCACCTTGGTGTGGACGCGAACATGGATCTTTAGGCTGTAGGAAGTCAGGAATGCCTTGTTGCAGCCCTCCTCCGTACACTTGAAGCTATAGTCACCTGTATAGCACAATAAATTTATTTCCTATTATTTAATGTTTATAGAAAAATTTGGCATTATTTAAAAATAAACAGTGAAGGCGCGTTCAGTGTTTACAAAAAGAGTATGAGGTGTGGGGGGGGAAAGGGGGGCTTTTTGGAGGTAAAAAAAGGGGCGTTACGAATAAAAAATTAATAATTTAAAAATATAATAATTCTAATTATAATAATTGTCAAGTAAGATTAAGATAATCGACATCGATAGCTAGAATTGGTGTTCGCCAATCTTATAGGGATGTTTGAAACGGTATTCAAAACTTACGGCGATGCGACCATTTCTTAAAAATAACTAGAAACTGCTGGGTTTTTACAACAGTATAGTGAAAATTGGAAGGTATTGAATTCGATATATATACCTACTATACTTGTAATATGTAATAATATAATAAGGTCTCTGATTTTATTTTTATTATACCCGATACCCATAGGGTATAAGGGTATTATAGCTTTGTGACTTCAGGAAATGTATGTAACAGGCAGAAGGAAGCATTTCCGACCCCATAAAGTATATATATTCTTGGTCAGGGTCACAAGCCGAGTCAATATAGCCATGTCCATCTGTCTGTATGAACACCTAGATCTCAGAGACTATAAGAGCTAGAGATTTCAAACTTGGTACCAGTATTGGTGTATGTCCTACGCAGATCAAGTTTATTTTAGATACGCCCCTTTCCGCGCCCTAAAATCGAAAAAAACGATTTACTAGCGCAATTTTAAAGATAGAGTCTCTATAGAGTCTAGAGAGAATTTGGTCGCGATCGGATGAAAAACTTGGAAGTTATTCAGAAAACAGTTTTGTATGGAAAAATCCATAGGCAGCTGCACGAGGAGTGTTTCTGGTGAACAATGTGACCGTGCATGGTATATTTTATACTTTATTCGATATTTAGGATGTGATGGAATATGAATGTACAAATATACCAAATATACCGAAAACAGTTTTTGGTATATTTTAGTATATTTGTATTTGAATGAATTTGAGCATAGATGATTAATAAATATATCTTATAGAAACTTACCTGTGTGGGTTTTTAAATGCGTTCGCAGATTCCCAATCGTGCTGTAGCTGCGGTAACAGTTCTCATAGTTGCATTTATAACGGCTGAGAGCTTCATCAGAACTCTGCTTTATGGTAGGACAAAAGGGATCACAATAAAATTCATTAGTTATTGCAAGAGCAGTACATTTTTTGTATAACTGAGAGAATATGTACAAAGTCGTGGGTTTTCGAATATGTTTATGTAAGTCATTAGGTCGTTAGGTGTATGTATGTGTTATGTTTATGTACTCGTATGTCGGCCAATAAATATATATTTAAGTGAGTATGTAAATAAACATGCAATGTAAATACGAATTTAATTTATCTAAACTATATAAATTATGTTGCGTGAGTGTTGTTTTTAGCAGAGGTGAAAGGTTCACTAAAACTACGCACCAAGTTGACAGTTTGCAAATTCGAAAAGTACAGTTAAAAATTGTGGAGCAGCGAGGTTGGCGAGCGGGGGTGAGCAACAACACAGGCACTCTTTTGTTTTGTTGTTTAGCGATACGACTATCGATTGATTATTGGGCTAACGATTAAATTGCTAAAAGCAGCGTTACAACCGTTAGTTACGTTACAGCACACATTTTTTGCGAGTCGGTGTGGGAGGATTGGGTGTGGGACTGAGTACCTCGTACGCCATCGACATCAGTTGATCCTCGTCGGTGTCCTTGTGCAGGGCGCCGGGTTGTATGCAGTGAGCCAGCTCGTCCTCCTCATCCGGCTCATTCTGCTCTTCGATATAGCTGAAGGAAGATCATTTGTTGTTATTTATTCTCTATCTCTCAAAAAAATATCGAATTCTCGCTGACCGTTTGGAAACAACAATAATTTGTGTCAGTGGGCCGTTAAAATCTTCAATACGTATATACACCGCAATTACACATACATATATTAAGTATGCGCTTACTCATATACATATGTACATATGTATGTATGGCTGCTGCACAGATTAGTGAGGTTAGAGAGCGCAACGAGAACAAAAACAACAACAGCAAAGAAAACAAGAACAACAATTGTATTCATTAATAAACAGTTGACAGCCAGCAAAGCAGAAACATCAGTCAGAGCGGAGAACAACAAAAACATAAACAATGAACAAACCAACAGCGGATTGCTTGAAGTGGAAGCCCCTCTAAGCTTTAATAACCAAATTAATTAATATTTAATATTGTCATGGTCAAACACAACGTCGAAAGAACTATAAGAGCAAAACTGAAAGAAAACACATTCACACACACGCATACAATTACAAACACAAAATATTCGATTTGGATAAACAACAAGTGCGTGGGCGAGTTGACGACGGTTGAGTGCGAAGAAGGACGGAGGGTATGTCTACTAGCTAGCCGTCACTATTTGCATATTTGCTGTCCCTGTCACGGGCACAGCTGGCAACAACACCCTCCTCCCACAATCTGCCCTTTCCCTTCCTCAAATCTCATCGTATATCTGGCGAGCGGTGAAAAATGAGAAATATGATTGAGGTGGAACACTCATAGCGATAAAAATAGCATGGCGTAGACGTAGAAGAGTCAACAGGACGGTCAAAGCAACAACAACTAAACTTGAAATATGATTGCACTATAAATGAAAACAACTACAGAAGAACAGACTAGCCATATCGTGAGAGATCATTTTTTCAAATTGGCATTTAATAAGTACACACAAACAAATCAACATATTATCTCTAATGATTAACAAAATCATCTGCAACATTTAGATGAAAATTGGTTCAGTTGGGAACCAATAATCATAAATAACGGAAATTTGTTACAGCGAAAAAAAAACAAAATGGCTGACCAATGACCTGGATAAAAGTTATGGAAAATTTTCTAATCATAAAAAATTTTCTGATAAGACAAACAGAGATTCCATAACAAACTTGCTAGCCAACAAGTTTTAAAGCTAGCTTTAAAATATAAAAAAATAACAAGTCATAAAGCTACAGTCGAGTGTGCTCGACTGTGAGATACTCGCAAATGCTCTCATATCATCAAGACTGCAATTATCGTTGTATATACCAATATTCCAAGGGGGCGTGGCAAAAATGTAAAATAAACTTTATCTGCTTAGGACATACACCAATACTGGTACCCAGTTTGGAATCTCTAGCTCTAGGATCTAGATGATCATACAGTCAGACCGACATGGCTATATCGACTCGGCTGGTGACCCTGACCAAGAATATATATACTTTATGGGGTCGGACATGCTTTCTTCTGCCTGTTACATTCATTTCCTGGATTCACAAAGTTATAATACCCTTCTAACCTATGGGTAGTGGGTATAAAAATACACAATTAGCACAATTTAATGATGGTGTGAAATCTAGCTTATTGACAATATTAATGAGAAATTAAACATTGAAGTCTACGGAATATTCTGGAATTCAATTTCACAATGCACGAGAGGCGTTTCATTTGAAATGGAAGCCCGGCTATTGAATGAATTTTGGGAAAAAATGTAAAACTTGAATAAGTTTATGTGTGTATACATACATAAGTATGTATGTATATATGTACACATGTGTGTGTTTTTATTTTGTAGTGGGGGGAAATCTAAATGCGTTCATCGGCATAATTATTTTTAGACCAAACAAACGATTTGGATACAATCATCGCACAGCAAAAAGTAGAAAGCGGCTATTGCAGCCGCAAAAGCAGCAGCAACAAAAACCGTTACATTCCCATTGCCATCCAAAATCGAATATATTCAAACATATTTGTATATATACATATGTGTGTGAGGGGAGGGGGGTTGTGGGGTAGGCTTTCGTCTGAGCACCGGCGAACACATATCAGGCAATTAGCAACGACATGCTAGCATTTCGGACACTTAACGGACGCGCGTTGTAATAAGTGGACATTGGAATTGTTGAAATTTGCCAAATTTTTACTAAAAAAAATACATTTCTACCTACAGTCCGATATTTGCATCTAATTAGTTGGTGGCTGCACAATACAACAACAACAAAAGAGAATGCAGGCACATCATATATTAATGCAGAGACGGAAAAGAAAGCATGCAACAAACAGATTTGTGTGGGCAGTGGAAAATTTAGCCATGGGCTTTAGCCATGAGCGGGGGTCAACCAAAGTGCAAACACCTGCCAAACGTTTTGCTAGTATGTATATACATATTTAAATATGACAACTGAAAAAAACGATTAACAAAAAATCTAAGTTATCGATAAGTAACAGCATTTAAACATAACAAAAACCGTAAGTCAATGCAGTAAGCAGTGTTGAGAAGTAGGCAATAAGGCTGTGGTAAAACAAAGTGCAAACACCAGCAAAAACAAAAATAACAAATTCTTCTAGTGCTTATCTAAAAAGCTGAGTAATCGAGCTATATGATATCAATAACAAAATCAAAAACAGAAAGCATAGGCACTGTTGTAAAGCATGCAATGGGGCTGCCAGTGCTTACTACCTCGTCCCAAGTGTGAAATATGCAGTTGTTGTTGTTGTTGTAGTAGTAGTAGGTGGAGATGGGGTTGAACAGCTATTGTTGTTCTTGCTTTGCATCTCTGATGTTGGTGTTGTTGGATCTTCTTCATTGGTTGGCACCATGCTGAATGATACCACCGTCGGTGGCTGCACCTGGACGAGCTTTTGATTTTGAAATTGATATTCCAGCGTAAAACAAATGTCATCCAGATTGTAGGTGCCCATTGTTGCTATTAATGGTATCGCCCCCTGCTGTGTAGATGTTGGCGGCATTGATGAAATGTGGGGTGTGGTGGGCGAGGATGTGGTGTTTGTGTTTGTTTGTGTGCGTGTGTTTGTGCTGGTTAGCAACAGGGGTGCAGTTGTCAGTGGTCGTAGTGCGAACAACTCGTTGCCGTCGTTGTCATCGTATGCGTCGTCGTTGTCCATTTCTACTGTCTGAGTCTGTGGTTGCAATTCCTGCAGCGGTGTTGCAAATGGCGCGCCGTACAACGTGTACGTTGTTGTTGTGGCTAGCTCATCATCATCATCGTCCGCCTCAAGTGTCAAACTTAAGCCTAATGGTTGCAGCACCTGTTGCTCCCCAGTCATCGTCTGACTGTTGCCGCCATAAATGCTGCCGTTGCTGCTGCTGCCACTGCCACTGCCGTTCCAACTTGGGCGCCAGCAAAGATGCTAGCAACGCTTTGTCCTCAAATCCATTGAAATCTAGCTGTAGCGATGACGCAGTCATTGGTGGTGAACCAGTTAGCGATGTGCGCGTCGAGTTTGTATCATAATCCCTGCTGTCTGATAAGGAATTTCCATGATTGGCCGCCTTCCAATCGTAGTATTGTTTTTGTTGCTGCTGCTGTTGTTGTTGATGATCTCTGCTTGCATCCATTTTGTACTTATATTCTAGTATTCCACACACTCAGGCGCACACACTCATACATAGATCAATTTCACGCATGCAGTTGTTTTTTCTTATATCACTTTGCAATGCCGATACATATATATAAATATGTATTACAAAAGAATTAGAAAATTATAAAGAGCAAACACATACAGCGGTGATCCGAGTGAAAAAATCACGTCCGCGCGGCGCAACAACAAAGATAAGACTAGTGATGGAAATGGGGTTGTAAAGCGTATATCGATATCCCGATTTTACTACTCTTATTGGGGTATCTTATGTGGGTGGCATTATTCACTTCAGCTATGCGGTAGCGTGAGTGGATGGGTAAAATCAACTTGTCTCTTTACATTAAAATGGAAACAAACATTTATATACTTCTTTTAATTTAATTTAATTGAAGCAAAGATGAATAGGGCCTTTACACCGGAAAACAAATTTTAATTTTTTTTTATTTTCTAATCATTGCTCAATCAGAAAATAGTCATAATGTGGAAAACGATTCAAAATATTGCGCCTTTTCAAAATGCATTTTTTGAAAAAATCCCCATCGCTATTGAAAGTGTAACCAAACATTAAATTGTACGCATCTATAACGGAAGCGGTATTTTTCGCTGTAAAATGGTAAATTTTGAAATTCAACTTGCGGTCACGCTGGTACATATACAAAATTCATTGATTTTGTCAACGTAAAAAACACACACTGCGCAGAGCTTAGCACTGGCGAAACACATTTAAATTAAAGTTACTTCAACTCAAATAGGGAACGCAGCAGCTGAGCAACAAAATGCAAGACACACAAGACCAGTACCTACTGTGAAACGAGACGCGCTGAGGGCTCAACAAGAATTTCTTGTTGCCCATAAAATTTCCAATAAGAAAGAAGTGCGAGAAAAAGAGCATACGGTGCATAAGTAAAAAGGGAGACGAGAAAAGGCGCAAGCAAAAGACATTAAGAAAAATATAGAAGCAACAAAACAAAAAAAAAAAAAACAAAAAATGACAATCTTTGTAAAAGAATAATATTGGGGGAAGGCATATTGGAGCTGCGGCTGCCGGCCGTAAAATGCCAAGGAACAACACTTGCAGGACAAGTGAATGTGCAGCTGGCGCTGACGATAACCATAACGATAACGATAACTACAATGGCGACAGCAACGGCAACGGTGATCAGGCTAACGGTCAACAGCAACAACATGATGACACTGCCAATACAGCAACCGTTAAGCAGGAGTTTGATGCTGCGCCGCCCGTTTGCCACAGGAAATCGGAACGGCGAAAAATCGCGCGCGACATTTTCCTGGTCTTCGAGGAGCAGCCGAGCAGTCGACGACGTCGAGGACGAGGAGGGGCACGCGGCAAATCCACACGAGCCAAGCAGAAATTCGGACATCTAAGTGTGGCCAATACGCCAATGCGCTGCAGCAACGGCAACAACAGCAGCAGCAACAACAAGACCAGCATCCTACGGGAAATCAAAACAGAACCAAAGTGCAGTACAGCAGCAACTGCAACTGCAAGAGCAACAACAATAGGAGCAGCATCAACGGAAGCAACAGAAGCAACTGTAACGAAAGCAGTAAATGCAGCTGCAGCAATTGTAAATTTAAAAGGAGCAACAGAAGCAGTAATATCAGCAATTGCAACTGAAACAGAAACCGAAACAGCAACTGCGTTGCTGCAGCAGCTGGAGCCAGAGAAGCCGCCGGCCAAATTGGCCACAGTTAAACTTGAAACCAAAACAGCATCAAATGCAATAGCCACAGCATCAACAGTTGCAGCAACGATAGTAGCACCAGCAACAGTTGCTGTTGTACCAGAGTTGAGCCAAAGCAAACAGTTGACAACGCAGCAGCCACTAGGAGCATCTAGAGGAGGCGCTACTGGTGCCGCAACACCCACCACGCCTAGCGTGAATCCCATCTTCTTGTGGGTCAAACAGGATGACACCAGGATTGTGGAGGTGCGCTGCGAGGATTATGATAAGCGGAATCGTATACGCCTCACCAAGACGACAAATGGCTGGCGTTCCATGCCACGCACGGATGCTTCCTCTAGTCGCATTGTCAAGTTCTTCCATAGTGGTGTTGTGACGCCCTTGCTGCAGGTGAAGCGCGAGCAGCTGCAGCACCAGCAGCAACAACAGCAGTGCATGGAACAGGAGCAGCAGGATGAAGAGCAAGAGGATGAGCAACTGCAACTAGAGCAAACAGGGAGAAGGAGCAACAGCAGATGACACAGCACAACTTGCACAACTGGAGCGTAGTCCAAGAGGACGAAGAGCATCAGCAGCAGCAGCAGCTGGAAGTCGACGAGGAAGAGCAGACGGAACCGCAGCAACATTTAGAGAAGCAGTCTGCGCTTATCGAAAGCGTTGTCGTCGTGCCGGCCCACAACTGCAACAGCAGCAGCAGCCGGACACGACGCCCGACTTTGATGCACTGTTGGATAGCGAGACGAATGCATCGACGAAGGCGACCAAAACGAGCACCAACAGCAGCAATCGCAACACGCCCACATATCAGAGCACGCCTTCATCGCCAGCAGCGTCCCTGGAGCTGCAACTCTGTCCCAAAACGGGCCTCTTTCTGTCCCAAGGCGTTGCGGCCGACCTGCCGCCTCCCCAGGAAGAGGAGGTAGTGGAAGAAATGGAAGTAGAGCAGCAGCAGCCGCCTAAGAATTTGAAGGATCTTCTCGACGATGCAGATGAGCTGCTGCTGCAGCAATGCAGCAGCGACAATGGCAGCAACAATGGCGTCGAGCTGCTCGATTCACTGGTGAAGCGAAGCTGCGAGGACAATTTGCAGGGCACCACGACGACGACAACGACGGCAACGACGACGGGATTAAGTGCGTTCTGTGTGCCCGATGTCGCCGGCAAGGATTTGCCCAGTATACTGGGCATGGACAGCAGCTTGGACGACGCGCCCAAATGTCTTTCGTTTAACGAGGCCGGCGAGATTGAGGGACTGCATGGGGATCTCTTCCTAGGCATCGATGCGTTTGACAAGCACCCAGAAACGGCAACGGAAACCGAGGTGGAAGCAACAACCGAGACAGCAACAGCAACTGCAGACACAGAGCTGGAAACGGAGACGGAAGCAGAGGCGGATGCTGTGGTGGAGAAGTCAGCGCCAGCGCAGCTCGTGGTTGCCGATGAGACGCCCAAGGATTTGAGCTATAAGAAGCGTGAGGAGGTTTGTCCGCCCTCAGAGTCACGCAGTCAATGCGCCGTCACTTCCAGTTCGGATATAC
This sequence comes from Drosophila siamana, assembly GCA_035047445.1. NCBI lineage: Eukaryota > Metazoa > Arthropoda > Insecta > Diptera > Drosophilidae > Drosophila > Drosophila siamana. The sequence goes on from JAWNPP010000046.1 coordinate 368,421, forward strand.
TCAAGTCGAAGTCGCCAGAGCTGGTGCTGCAGATGGAGCGCGCGAACAGCATACCCCCCGAAGTGGAAACGACCTCGGAGACCATCAAGCATCTGATTCTGGAGCAGTTCCTCAAACTAAATGGCGGGCGGCAGCAATACGCAGCAGCAGGCAGAGCCGATAGATCTGGGGAAGGCCAAAAGCAGCCAGGAAAAACTGCACACTGTGGTCATCGACGATGAGGACGAGGATGGCGACGGCGGCGCGGGCGACTTGGAGCCGTCGGAACCGCTGCGCAAACGAGCCAAACCCATAAAAATCGACAAGGATCCGGATGCACTAACGCAGCTCAAGATGCTGATCAGCAATCCGCAGTGGAAAGTGCCCGATCCAATACTAGTGCCAAAGGATCGCCTGGGCGCCGTCTTGGCATCGCCAGCACGTGAGATTCCGCTGCTGTTGACCACAAGACCAGAGCTGCGGCTGCCGGAGGCGTTTGCCTATCCGGAGATCATACAAAACCCCAACATACTGGTCGTCACCATGGAGCAGCTGGAGGCCATACTCAAGAACGAGGCGGAGCAGACGACGAAGACGTCAGCAGTGCAGCCGCCAGCAGCACAAACGCTTCCCTTACCATTGGCGCAGCAGCTGCCCAAGTCGAGTCCCAGCCCACAGTGCAATCCGCTCAAGCAGCAGCAACAGCAGTCAACGGTCCACAAGCAGCCCAGTAAAACCACAGCAACTGGCTTGATGAGCAATGTGGCTACGCCGCCTATCGCCGTCACAGCGGCCGCCTCGCCTGCTGCCGACTCCAGCATGCCCTCGACAGAGTTAAATGCCACAACGTTGGCGCTGCTGCAGCAGATGCTGTGGCTGCCGTACTTTGGCCAGCTGTCGCAGGAGTTCTTCAAGACACTTAAGGATCCGCTGGGACTGCAGCGCAAGTTCATGAGCAACCTGCTGCCGCTGTACAATAGCCAGTTTGGCCTACAGCATCTCGATGAGCTCTATAAGCATTGCCTCAAGCAAAAGTCCACGGAAGCAGAAACGTCGCCTGCTAATGCGGCTGCAACAGCTGCTGTTACCTCGCCAGCAACACCGACCAAGCCGCCGTCTGCCTTCAACGGCTTCAGCAGTCCCATGGAGCTGGCCTTCATGCAAAAGCTACTCCAGCAGCAACAACAGCAGCAGCAGCAACAATCGAAGCCCACGCAGCAGCAACAACTGCATCTAGAGCACAAGCGACCGAGGCGTGAACTTGATCATGCCACGAACAGCAAGACTACGCCGCCAGCTGCCACTTCAACTGTTGCTGCTGCAGCAGCTCCAACTGTAGTTACAGCTGCTCCAGCTGCCGCTGCCGCTTCTACTGCTGCTGCGGGGCAAACTGTTGAGCACAAGCCACGCCTCACCTGCAAGTCGCTGTCCAATCTGCTGGAGCCCGAAAGCAATGTGGTGCCGCTCTTAAATGTGCCTTTCGATGCACTACGTCGCTCTGCTGCCGCCATTCACAACAGCAATAATTCCGCTTCCAGCCAGGATGCATTGACGAACACCGGTCGTCAACTGCGTTCCAGTAAAGCCTGCGTCACCTACAATCCTCTGGAGCAGCAGACGAAGCAATCCCAGCAGCAGCAACAACTACATCAGCGTAAGCGTGGCAATATGTTGGCACACGAGCTCCAGCAGCAGCAGCAGCATCAGCATCAGCAACAACAGCAGCAACAGCAACATCATCAACAACAGCAGCAACATTTGGCGGAGGCGGCAGCAGCAGCTGGTGGCGTTGGACTGGATGCGGCCAATGCGGCCTTGTGGCATCCTCTCTTTGGCAGGTAAGTGAATGAATTTATTTAACAGCAACCATTTAAGACAAGAACAAAAACTATCTACAGCAATCCGAAGCAGGGTTACAATAGCCCTTGGCAGTGGACAACGGTGACGGCCACTGGCGAATGACAGTCAAGCCGGGCTCACAAAGAGCCAGCAGCGGCAACCAACAACAACAGCTACGAGGAGCAGCAGCAACAGTTGGACTACGGAAGCAACTATCACGCCAAGCAGCAACAACTACAACAGCAGCAACTGTCCACGGTAGCAACAGCAGCATCCAACAATCAAAATAGTCACAACAGCAGCAGCAACATGTTTGCCAGCAATCAGCTGCTCAATTCGTATCTTTATCAGAAGAACGACGATGCCAGCAACTATATGACTGAGCAAACCTACTGGCAACAGCAGCAGCAGCAACAACAGCAACATCAACACCAACAGCAGCAGCAACAACACCAGCCACATCAACAGCATTTGCAGCAGCATCAAAAGCAGCAGCAGCAGCAATGGAGCAATCACAATAACAACAATCAACGTAGCATCAATAATGCAAACAGCAGCAATCAGCGCAATAGCAACAACAATAGCTATGCCAACAACTATGCCGCGGCTGCAGCTGCTTCGATGTACATGCAACACTTTAATCCGTACATGCAACAGAAGGCGGCACTACTGGCCGAAAAAGCTGCACAAGCAGCAGCTGCCACACATGGGAGCAACAGCAGCAATAATAATAAACATGCTCGATACGCGGGCGATTATGGCTAATAGACAAAAAGGCACTTCATATAATCAACATCAACAACAACAACACTTGCATATTAACATTTAACAATATACAACTATATATATATAGTATACATATATTATATACGATATATACAGTGGCAGGATATTTTAATGCAAGGAATTGCTAAGAGAAACACAAGGAAGTATCAACAAGGTAAAACGGAAAAAACAATAATTGAAAGAAAACAACATAAGTATAAACAATTAGTAAAAATTTGTTATTGGTAGTTTGTTAACAAAAAAGAAAAGTAACGAAAAGCAAAAGAAAAATGATAAAAAGGTAGAACGAAGCTGAAAACGAAAAACACGAAAAACTAAAACAATGAAAAATGGCAAAAGGAAAAAATGGAAAAATATGGAATAAGGCAACCTAATTATTGTATTATTGTTAACCCAAGCTGCGTTATATTATTATGATTATTACGATTATTATTATTATTATGATTATTAACTCGTGTGTGTGTATATAGCGTTTTATCTAGATGTATTACCCTTAGTAAGACTCCCTGCCCTACTGCCCCCACCTAAATCCTTTGACCCATTAGATCTAACCTACATAATCCTTGATCGATCCCATTCGTCCTCATCATCCGCAGCGCTAAAAGGCAATTTCAAAATAATTTTGTATTCATTCCGTAAAAGCAAAGCTAAACGATAGATGGTTTTCATTTCTGTTTCATTATGCATTATTATTATAATTATTATTACGATTATTATTATTATTTATATGTATGTGACGAAACAAATATCGAATCCCCTTCAACATGTGCAATCTTAGTAAGAAATTCTTACATAAATCATTTATGTTTTAGCAATCAAAAACAAACAACAAATCACAAACAATTTATAACAAGAAATGGCAAATGAACATGAAACATGAGAATAAAGAAAACCCTTTTAGAGAATTTCGCTGATAAAGGCAACAGAATAGCTAATAAATCAACTTTCTTTTAATGGTATTGGGAAAATAATATGGGTGGAGCAACCTAAACCATATATGAGTATGGAGTCCTATTTGAAATTTAACTACACAATTTTGAGAAACATCTTGTTGCCCACCGTAATCTAATGATTGTGTCCACGTTGTGTACAAGGCATTAACACCGTGTCCATATTATTCAATCAATCATAAATATAGATAAGCGTCCTCACTCCATCTCTATATATTCAGATAAGTAATTAAAGATTATTCAGATCCACTATGTTGTTGATAAGATGCTGTTATCTGTAGATAAGCACACATATTGTGAGCATAAAACAACAAACTTACTGATAAAATCTACTTAGGAAATAAAATACAGCTAAGTAAAGTAATTCATTTGGCTTGATGGTCGCTTACAGTTTTACATATAGAAATATATATTTTAATTTCGGTGTATATAGTATATATATATATATATATATATATATATATATATATATATATATATATGTAAATGTGTAGTGTATAAATGTAAATGTTATTTTCTGTATAAATACGCAACTTGTTCACTTACATACAATATTATTGAATAAGTTTAGTTAAAACCACAATCTAATTTTCATTTGCATTTTCTTAATTTGATTTCGTTTTTTTTTTTGTTTTTTTTTGTATTTTGTAGTATTTGTTTAAAGCATTTGAAATGCACGCGTGCGAATGTTTTCAGCTATTTTGTAGTGTAGTGTGTAGTATTTTGTTTTATTTGTGCTCCCAGCCGGATCGACGATTATTCAACAACAGGTGTGGATTACTATTCAATCTGGCGCTGAGCCTCCTGGAGACGTGCCACAACACCCTGATAAAACTTGATCTGCTCACCAATGAAGGTCTTGAGTGTTTGCTTTAAATGCGTGTCGCGTTCACTCTTGAAGTGAGTAAGCTCGGCCAGCACCGTATAGGAGACAACATCGGTTCGTCTGTTCACATCCTGCAGCTGGGCAGGACTCATCTTATTCTCGGCAGTAGACCTTTCACAATCTTTGCGTTTCTGTATGGCGCCCTTGTGTCGCGAGAACACATCCGGAAAGCAGTTCAAAATACCTCTGCGAAGAGAATAAAATGAATAAGTTAAAGTAGTGATTTAGAAAGAGCTTATAGTGTGTTACATTGGCGATTTATACAAAGGTTCAAATATCTTAGATTAAGCTTAAGATTAAAAGCAGAAAATTAGTATAGTAATAAATAAAATAGAAAGTATGTATAATACCCGACCACTTTAGTATCATACAATGAAATTAACTGGCTATTTAATATTACTTGTGCTCTTACCTCAAGTACCAAAAATTCTGATAGTCGCTACACTATTTAACACTTTTACAGCCCCTCCGCTTTACACCATTTAGACATAGCGTCCACACAGTACTCAGTAAACCTTCTATCGTGTGCAATTTGCAATTTGTATACAACCATTTTGAATTTTTCAATTAACAAATAGGTACAACAGCAAGATTAAACATCACACAGCTAATTGTAAATCCTACTTACGTTTTTAGTACAATGCGAATACACTATAAAAGATTTCTATTACCTGTAGATATGGAATCGATCGGAGAGCGGTATCCAGTCGTGCTTCGGCTGCTCCCCAAACATCTGACCAATACCAATGTAGAAACCGCCAATTCGCCCGACGCTATCCGACAATGGTGTTGCGTTGCGCGTGGGCGCCCGTCGTTCGTCGATGGCGAGTGCCTTGGCCAGCTCGGAGAGGCCGTCGCCAATGCGTTGGAATTCCTTTTTGCTCTGGGCCAACGAACGCTTGGCCATGTCATTGGAAATGCTGTTCAGATTGCGTATAGCGCCGTCCATGTTGTGTATGAACTGAGTGCCACTCTCCAGCTGTGCATCTACTTTGGAGTGCAGCAAATGATTCGATGGTGGCGAGATGGCCATGCAGTAGTTAATATCCATGTACGGATCACGTTCGGCTTTCCGTTTGCCCGACTTCCAGATCTTTTCGTCGGTGCACGTGAGAAAATGATACCAGACTTCGCATTTCGAGATGACGGGATGTCGGCACACCCAGTCGACAAATTCTTGCAATTGCACACGACGATGCTCCACGAACTGTTCTTCATAGCGTCCCGATATCTGTTTGTCAGGTAACGGTGGTACCGGTATCAAGCAGAACTTCTCCGTCAAGCGTTCGTGTAGCCAATCGAAGTGTTTATAACGACGCGAGACCTGTGATAAATGAGCAGCTACAGCCGATTAGATTGAAATTCCTTTTCATTTTCGAAATGTGACACACACAAGCATTGAGTCATATGTTGTAATAACAATAACAAAGAAGTGTGTGACGATTAACGATATACGCCTTATTCGTATGCAATCTAATTATCTTCTAAATTTGACCCTAACGCCCAAACAAATATTTATGTATATGCCTTACAGGGTTGAGGATACCATCTTCTACATGGTTACATTGTTATAAACTCATATTATACTTTTAGTTTACACCTACCGAGTTTTAAACACTTTACACACAAAGAGAGATGACCAGAATGAGAGTGGGCAATAAGTGAAATGCAACCGAATTGACCCTTCGCTTGCCCCCAATTGAACTCAAGAACTCCCAACTTCAACTTACATCATGCTTACACTGTGCAACAAAATTCCGTCCCAAGTTTGAAGCACACCTTTAAGTTAACTGATCGATCAAAATATTCACTAACTTATTTATATTTAAAGACCTATCTATAGTTAATATTATAAAATTGCAATAGTAATGGCCTATTGCTAGTTAACAAGTCATGATATTTCATAAAGGATGCGTTAAATATGGAATTTATTACACATTATATAATAGATATTTAAAAAGTTTTCTTTAAATTTTGAATAAACTTTAATTCGAACATAATTTAGCAGGTGACTTACAGTCTATCTAATTTAGTGATACTTTAGTTTAATTAAATTCACCACAGCAAGTAGGTTTCTAAATCATGTTGGACTGTATCATTGCTCAGCCGGATAATGGGCTTTTTATTCACAACGCCTCAAAGTTGCGATATTGCTGAGTTGCCCCTACACACACATATGTACATATTTATATACTCACGGAGATATTATTAAAACTAGGCGTCAGCTGGTAGGCAATGAATGTTTTCATGCCTTTGAATTTTGATTCCTTTTTGGGACTTGCCACAATCACAGAGTATGGGGAATGATTCTGTGTCCATTGATATATAGAATCCTCCACTTGCGTAATATAGGCTTTTTCGCATTCGGGTATGATCTCCTTGCTGCTGAACAGACCGAGTATATAGGAGTCGGAGCTCTTGGCAAACATGCCCTTTCTCATAGTGGCAGCACTTGCGCCTCCAGCACCAGTTGTCGTCGAGCTTAATGAAATTCCATCTTCGCTGGGTGCAACAGGTAGACCCCTGTTGTCGTAGTCGCTAGTCGAGTGCGTCAGTCCGCTACTGCGTGCCATTCCCCCCACTGTTGTTGATGTTTTGCCACCAGAGGGCGCAATTTCCGAATATGTCTCATTGTCTTCACTGTCCGACCAAATGCTGTCATCGTCGCCATCGGGTGTTGGATCGTATCGCGGTGCGGCTGGTATTGGACCAAAGGGATCAGTGGGATCAGGTTTAACGGTGTCCCCTTTGGTGAACTGACGTGCCTCCGCTGCCGACATCACCTCCACGTAAGCCGCAGGGAAAAGACCAATTTGGCCCTGATTGTTTTTGCCCTCCCACCAACCTTCGCCGACATCGCTGCGCGTCACCGTTAGAATGTCACCGGTGAGAATCGATAGTTCCGACGAGCCGGGCTCGCCTGAAAAATCGTACATAGCACGTACGTAAGATGTCATTTTATTTATTGCACGATTTTAACGCGTTTTTTATCTACATAAATCCGCTCCGATAATACAAAAATAAAAAAGCTAGTGTCTGAGTCAGTGTGTGTGACTAGTATGACCGTTATGCGCTTCACTAATTTCACAGTCGACGACATACGCTTTGGTATATAAAAATACCGACAACTAAAACCGATATTTTATTAAAAAATTATTAAAATTTTGCTGAAATGTAAAGATTTTCAATATTATTATATTAAAAACAGAGCCAGATTAAAAAGATTCACCACATTTTTCTAAATGACCCAACACTGAAATTAGTGTAACCAAAATTTGCAACTATTCATTGCTCAATATATTTGGTATATTTGTTGCTCTGGGAATGGTAAATTTGTAAAATACAACTTGTGGTCACGCTGTGCTTATGATTTGTTCGATTGGATTTTATTAATCATTCAATTGCGCGTTGCCGATTTGTTGGTGAGTAGAGCAAACAGATTTAATATAATGTTGTAGAAACCTGCACTTAATATTGTGCAGATTTAGTTGGATGTCTACATGCAATATATGCAACGCAATTTATATATGAATTTAATTGCTTATTTGTGGTTTTCACCGATTTTTTTTTGTTGGTGCAGCAACAGTAATAAGTGAACACGTCAAAGTCAGAGAAAAAAATCTTTGCAGTTCTCGAATATACGACGAAGGAGTAAACAAGTTCATCGGTGTACCGTGTAATTTACCATTAAACGGAAAGCAACAATAATGCAGCTGCAAGCCAAATATATGCTATTATGTCTGTTTGTCGGACTGTTTAGCTCATATCGCTGTCAAGCAGGAGGCGGAGGGGAAGGTAAGCAATCCATTCAACTGCGTATTGTATATATGTATGCATGTGTGTGAGTGCGTGTGCCTGCAACGAGTATTCAATTTGTCACTGTGTGCGTATTAAGTGTAGATGTATTGGAATTTTAAATGCCACACTCGTTCGCATATGCACTTGTGAATGTATGAGTCTGAAAGTAGGAAACGTAATTGGAAGATTTCCACAAAAAAGAACTTTCTTTTGTATAGCTGACTAGAATTACTCATGCTACTTTTGTTTGCCGTTTCATCGTGTCTTAGGAACTACAGAAGCAGTCACCACTGTGACAGTGCCGCCGGCCAATGACAACAGTACTACTACAACTGAGAAGCCGACTACACCAACAACTGTAGCACCGCCGACAACTCCAACTACACCACCAACACCAACAACCGTACCCACAACAACACAGTCTCCAACAACTACAACTGTAAAACCAGACAACTCTACTACTACAACCCCAGCAAGCACCACTCCAACAACAACAACAACATCTAGTACTACAACAACCACAACTCAACCACCAGCACCGAATTCCACCACAACAACTACAAGCACTACTCCGGCACCACCATCGACAACCACTGCGAAGCCGACGCCTGTGCCTTGTGGCCACTTTGACGGTTCCTCGTTCATCGGTGGCATTGTGCTAACGCTGGGATTGTTGGCCATTGGATTGGTGGCCTACAAATTCTACAAGGCACGCAATGAGCGCAATTACCACACTCTTTGAGCCGCCACCGCATTCACGTCGGCCTTCAATGCAGCAGCCGGCGGCGGTGGTGGTGGAGAAGGTGGTGCCTCATCGTTGTTAGTGAACAATGCCCATGCCACGGATGCCGAACGTGTGCGGTTTGTTCAGCCATCAATTCCGTTAAGATCGCCGCCAGCGCAGCCACCGCCACCACCACCATCATCATCATCCACTCATCATTTAGTCGGTCAGGCATCGCACTCAAATGTTCCGCAAGCTGCTAATTCACCATCGGCTAGAGATCGGCTGCTGCATACGTAATTTATCTCGGGGGAAATCAACACTAAACAGAAAAAACAGTAGCTATCCAAAGAACCCCGACTAATCTCCATAAACAAAAACAAAAATCTTCAAAACATACTTCAAGCCCTGCACTCCACTCATTTTTCAAACTAATGAAAACAAGCAAAAGCTTCAAAAACAAACCCCCCCTATCTCAAGAAGAAAACAAAGTCGGTTCTCCACCAGAAATCGAATAAAAAGAAAGTCCGATGAATCAGCTGGCTCCGTTATCTTCCCTTATCAGCAATATATATATATATATATATATATATATATATATATATATATATATATATATATATACAACTATATGTATATATATATATATATATACATATATACAATACATAAATATATACATATATTATATTAAATATTATACACATTTCGAATGGCTTTTATGAATCACATGACTCACGAGTCGAGTCGAGTTTCGCCTGAGCTTTAATCAGCGAATGTAAAGCGGATGTTCAACGCCTTAAAAATACTATATATATATATTTGCCCTTAAGCTTGGCCACGAAGATGAACGATAAAAAACATCAATTAAAAAGCATAATAATAATTGAATAATATGTATAATTGAATTGAACGTTAAGTGTGTATCGTTCTACACAACAATAACAGCAAATTTGTGAGACTGTATGGGAAATACTTTTGGGGTCCGGGTCCGAGTAGCGTTTCTAGCGGGTCTTGAAAGTTAGGTGAAGAATGTTAAGTAAATCGTAGAGAACACCCAGTGTTACTCTATATTCTTTTTGCTAAGTTGGCTCGCAGACATAAGTTTTGATTGTATTTATAAAACTATTATAAAAAATAACTCAACTAAACAAGAAATGCTAAAAAGAAAATAAGTAAAAAGAATGCAACTCATAGGTATGTAAGCAAGCATATATTTGTGTATGTGGTGATTATCAAAATCGGATCGTAACGAATCGAACTAAATCGCATTCTCTTCTTTTTTATATATTCCTCTTGCGTACAAAACGGTTTGCATTTCGAATATGACATTAAAAGCTGATTACTTTTTCTGATATTTTTGCACCAACACAACAAACACTATATATATCCAAGCATGTCACGGACACTAATTACTAAAAAATCGATAGCGCAACCACAGCAACAACAACAACAAACGGCAGACACGGGATCCAAATTGAAATGTATTATAGACAGAAGAGAAGCAACTCGCCCATTCCCTGAGTACATGCACACTGATGTCAGCGGGTCCATTTTGGAACCGAAAACATATTGAGAAGGAGAGTTATACTATATGTACAATATGCGATTGTTGAATATTTAATATTATTGAACGTGAACAACACATATGAATCATCCATAATGCATCCAATTACCCGTTTCCTCCCCAATCCGCACTTATTGTTAGACCTCTCCTATTCCTTCGCACCAATTTAATCTCATTACCAATCTCTATATATACATATATAATTACCTATAGGTTTAAATATCAACTCAACTTATGTATATGCAGTAAATCTCAACCAGCTTATTAAAACTGAAATACCTTACTATGTATGTATGTATATCGTGTACGATAATAAATATTTTAACAATTACATAGGTCATCATACTTGCTTATGTTTCCACATATAAGAACAGAACGCAATAAGCAAAAGGAAGCATCACACGACGATGCGATATTTTGCAATTATCATTAGCATTGTTCTTTTCTGGCCCATTTCTTTTTTAAATTCCCAGAGAAACCCGATACTTGCAAATTTAAAAGATCAAAACAAATTCAGAACCTGTAATTTTTACACAGCATATTTTGCGACATTTGACTGCAAAACAGTAGTCGTCACACGTACTGCGTTATACTTACACTTCTTTCGGTTGAATTGTTAACATAGCTATCATATTTTTCAATAAGTAAAAGGTTTAGCAAACTTACAATGGCTTTGTCATATTATTGAGCTGTTTATTTTAGAATCGTTACATAATATAAGAATTAAACCTAATCGCCGCCATTTGGCATCAGTGCTGAATCTGCAACAATATCCAATTTGCCCGCTTTTTGATTCTGATTCTTCTTGCGTCGTCTTAGTTTCTGATACTGCTGCTGTGTGTTGTAACGCAATTGCAGTTTGCTGCCCGCAAGGTTTAAATCCCGCTTGAGAGCGCTGCGTGCTTCAAACGTAGTGGGTAAGGTAACGGTGGCTGCATTGTAGTCACGGAATTTGCCCTTGCCTGGTTTCAACTGTATATCGACAGCATTCTCGAAGATCTGGCGCACCTGGGCCACCGAGGCGGTCTTGGGCAAGTTGGTGATGACCACTGAAGATGTAAACTTAGACTTGCGTGCAACCTGCTTCGTGGCACGTTTGGTCAATGCTTTCGTTTTGCGTTTCTGGAAGGATTGCTGCTTGCGTGCAACAAGTTCGTTTACAAACTCATCCGAATCGGTTTTAGGTAGCGACACAAACAATCCCTTGAAGGCAGCGTCACTTTTCATCGAAGCTTTAATGTCCTGCAAAGCCTTATCGCGATCTTCCTGCGATTTGAATTCCACTAAACAAAAACGTGCGTGCTTTTGACGCGGTTTTGATGCCTTTGATATTAGCGGATGCAGTGCCTTTACCTTGGTGTTGAACTCTTGTTCATCCAGTGGTAACTTCTGTGGAAAGCGGACATACAACCGTGTGCCTTTCAACTGTCCATATTTGCTGTGTATTTGTTCCTCAATGATTTCTGCTCTTGACTTGGTCGGCGTTGTCTCTTCTTCATTAACAGAGGATTCGGTGCCGTCAACACTGCCGTCGCCACCATCATCATCAGAATCTTCATCCGATTCTGTCGCACTGGCTTCTAAATCCATTTCATTTGCATCATCATCTGATGCATCCGAGACGTCGCCGATGCTTTCATCCTCATCCAAAACGGTTTGTTCAGTTTTTTTCATCATTTCTGCCAATTGAAATGAATTTGTTTATGTCGTTTACGTACGCACGTGCTTGAATACACAAAGAGCTGCCACCCTTATTGAGAGATGTGCCAAACAGCTGAGTGGTTAATCGAATGCAATCGCAAGAACGCATAGGTGAACATTAGTGTGTACACATATTTTTAAACAAATATCAAAACCATTAATATTGCCATCGATGTTTCGCTATATGTGTACAACCTTTTATGTTTTTTTTATCTTGATCCAAATTTCTGACTAATTAAAGATTTTTTTTTCAAAAATAAATTCAATTCCAATATTTTTTGTCTGCAAAATATTTTGACGCTCGCCAGCAAATACCGATGGTCAAAAAATTTAATAAACATCGATACATCGATCGTAGTATCGATGCTTAGCTATCTCTATGTTGCACCTAACAGAGACAATTATCTTGAATTCGCAACAGAGGAACAATTTTTTTTAGAATAATATAAAATTTAAAATGGGCATTATTGAAAACATTCGAGAGTGGTTTTCATCCGAAACATGGGTGAACAAAACGTCGGCCATGATCGCTGGCTTTCTGGTGAGTAATTACAGTACAATGCCAGAATGTTTTGTGCGTAATTCGTAAAAAATCTTTACTCCTGCCTGTAGTTCTTCACGGGGTGGTGGATAATAATCGATGCCATGTCTGGCGACAATCAGCATCAGATAACGACAGGACATGTGTTCATTGGGATCTTTGGCACCATTAGCTTCTGCATGATCAACATTGTCAAAGGAGAACATGTAAGTACAATATTTTTTCTCGTCGATAGAGATATGTATGTATGTCGTTGATAGAGATATACAAAGAAAATGAGTCACTCTCTGTGTTTTTGTTTGTAGATTTCTGAAGATAACACCTCAGAGTGGGGAGCAAGGAATGCAAAAATCGTGCTGCTCCTTGGCTTTATCATGGGATTCGCGTCCATTATAGCGGCTATTTGGGTGATGATCTCCGACTTTATCAACAATGGTAAGTCTCAAACTCCAAAGGATTCATTCGCACAATTAGCGACTGACGAAACCATTAACTTCTCTTCTTCGTAGATAAAAAGGAAACGAGCCTGGGTGTAGCGCTGCTGATACAGAATGTCTTTATACTGTTTGGTAGCTTGGTGTACAAATTCGGACGCAATGAGGAGCAGTGGAATCTGTAAACTGGACAGTCCTCTACAGGACCGTGAGGTGCATCCATTAATTAGTAGTTAATCTAAACACACACATTGTATTCATAAACAACAAACAAAGAACATAATCTCATTTAACGATATAATATTAAACGACGAGTCACTCGCACACTTTCAAGTGTATTTTCTTGCAGGCGCAAAGCGTTAAACCAACAACAGTAAAAGGCACACTGAGCTGGCTAACTGAGACCCCAACCCAAAAAGCAGCTGTATATCTATAATAATAACACTTGAAAAATGTAATGCTATAAGCTAAGCTAAGCATACGCGTCAATGGGACACTCGTTCTCGTTCTGCAGACACCACTGCGGCTGCAGTGCCTCCGCTGCAATGCCATTCTCAACGAGCCGCTCGCGATGCAGCAGCATGCGTGCCTCAGCTTGTTTCCAGCCATGCACATCAAGGGGATCCGACCAGAGACGTTCGGCTAAAGCGCTTGCACGCGGCCAGAAGCGGTTATCCAGAGTATGCTCGTCGATCTGTTCAGACCAAATGGCTGCCTCGGCGCCCAGCACATGGTGACGGTAATCGCCAGCGATTTGCGTTAGATTATTCTGATAGACCTTCTGCCAGCCAATGTAAGGCGAGCACCAATTATTGCCATCAGTTACCCAGCCGGGACCGCCGCAGTCCAAGTACAGTGCATCATAGTTGGAGATAATAATACGGTATCCACGTTTCAGTATCTTTTTGATCACTTTGTCGCTACCCCTGGTCCAGATCTGTATTATGTAACGCTGTGAATTCAAATAGTCGTCAATATACGGCTCCTCAGTTAGAGTGCTTGTCCAGAGGACAATGGGCGGAGGAGATGCTGTTGCTTTGGACACCAAATCCACACGCTTGAGTGCTTCGGTTTGATAGTGACCCCACAGTCGCATAAAGTCGGTATCGTTCAAACCCCATCCACGCTGCGTCATCCAGTTGCGAATCGTTTCGCTGCTATTCCAACAGCCCACAGAGACTTCGTCACCGCCCATATGAAAGACGTCGGGGTCGAAAAGCGCAAACATGTCACTGAAAATATCCTGCAGCACGTCGTACATGTCAGTGACCGTGGGATCCAGTTGTCCACATGGCGGCTCCACACAGAACTTTTGCCATGGCTGCGCATTGAAGCAAGCGGTCATGTTTTTGTGTTGCCAACCCTCGCCCACATGCGCCGGACTGTCGAACTCAGGCATCACGCGTATGCCACGCACACGTCCGTACTCAACAATGTCCTGGATGTCTTCATGCGTGTAGACCTTGCTGGGCGTATAAGCGCCCAGTTTTGACAGTTCCGGGCGCTTGCTCACCTCGAGCGGAAAGCTGTGCGAGTCCGTAATGTGCCAGTGGAAGGTGTTCAATTTTACCATAGCCATACCATCTGAAAAAAAGCAGTAAGTAAGACTGAAGCAGGAGTCTTTGATTAATCTTACTGAGTGTGCGTTTGATAGACTTCACAGAGAAATAGTTGCGCGACGTGTCCAGCAGTAGACCTCGCCATTTGTAAGCGGGCGCATCATTGATTGTGGCATTAGCTGTCACCTGCAGTTCGCGGCGTATGTCGTCGTAGACAATCAGTTGATTGAGAGTCTCCAGAGCATGACGAGCGCCATAGAAGTTGCCCGCTGTGATATTCGCTGTCAACTGAGCAGAGCTGGAGTTGGCGGCAATTTGAAGCATGTAGCTTTCGTCAGTGTCTAGTGTGAGCTTAGTGGGAACGGCAATATCAGGTGTATTGATAATCACAGTCAATGGATAGCCACCCGAACGCAGCAGATTTAGATTAGGTATCTTGGCATGTACCAAGTCCAGCCAACGCTGCTCTGTGGCCTGCCACAATTTGTCCTTTTGGACAGGCAGCTGGAACTCGATGTTTGTAATGTCGACTTGCCGCATTAGAGGCTCCAGATGCACATCGCCCGTGGGCTTGGGCCATAGTGTGCCAATACTACTGCCGCAGAACAGCCGGCAGACGGGCAGACTGATGGCCTTGGCGAAGTTCTCCTCGCTCAGCTCTACCTTGCGACAGACGCCAGCGCGGCATTCATAGCCATAGACTAGATCGCTATAAATTAACTCCGGATTTAATTTGAGTAATTGCAATACGTAATTAATTACTCACTCTGCTCCTACAGCTGCTCCAGGTGCTGGCAGGCAACCAAAGGCCAACAAGACGGTTGCCACTGCAAGCGGCAGCAACTTCATTTTGTTTTTTTTATAGCAATAATCGATCGATCGAACACACTGGGAATAATAAATAATCAACACAGAATTGAGCAAACGGGTTTTTGTCCCCGTTCAAACTGGCCGCTACAACTCGTAATATACAAATAAACCTCAGTCGAGGGCTCTTCAGCGCCAAGTGACGACTTTGTTTTGCTACGCGGCCAATTTATCGGTTCGGCAACACTCGACATCGATTGCGATTACTCGCACACATAGACAACATTAGTGCTGCCAATTCAGCTATTTTCACGCTATATGCGGCTGCTGTGGAAGTCCCAAACAGGAAGTTAGCTGCTTTAGCTATATTGTTACGTTGGCAAGGTCTCACATCATTTCATTGGTATTGGCAAGAACATAGCCTCTTTTTAATTTGTATAGCTATTAAAATTAGTAAGCCAATAAATAATTATATATGGAAAATATAAATTTTTTTATATAGTATAATTATTTATGCAGGTATGAAGTCTATTCCTATTTTTGTTCGTGTGTAACCATTCCATATAAGTATTTGCAATAAAAATCTATTAACAGAATAATGTTGACACTTGTAACACGCAAATAATTGTGTAAATATGAAAACAAATCCAAATATAAATAATTGCAATTATTAGCTATTTTCAATGGCTTCTAAAGCTGCAACGGATGTTGTGAGTTGGCAACACTGACTCATACGCAAACCAAGCCTCATACACACACTTGTACCTCTACGCACACATACGTTAGGTTGGTTATATTGGTTGTTATGTCGAAGAGTAGATTACATACATTTGCTTTTAACTATCGTTCTTATTCAAGTCATATTTTAAAATACCACAAAAAATCTATTAGATAGCAAAAGTGGCTGTAAATCTTGGTGAAAGCTCCTGAGGTACATACGCATATATATCAGGCAATTAATTCACGCTTCCTGCGATTTGACAATTTCTATTAAAAGCTCAAAATATGCAAGGTCAGCGACCTTCTGGAAATCTGCATACGAAAAACCATTCTATATATTAATTGCTTAATTAATACAGTCTTTATTAACTTCTTTACGTGGGATTTGCGCCCTTTTGTGTTAAAGTGTTATCCTCATAAGTTTCCAGCACATCAGCCAAATGCTCGTTATCTCTAGGTTTCTTGAACTGTCGCTTTTTATTTGCTGCTTTTTTGCGTTTCGGCACGGGTTTCTTCAAACCATGGTCTTGCATTGAGCGTATGCCTAGAAAGAGCAAATAATAGGTAATTGGTAATACATGGTGCACTCATGTTCAAAGTGCATTGGTTTTCACCTTGTTTCTCGAGGTATTCATCAATTTTGGCATCATCCATTGCATCAACTGTTGCGGAACGCCAAAGCTTTTGAAACTCATCATCCACCTTATATGTGTAAAATTTCGTTAAAATAATGGAAAACATGAAAACCATATATTATGTAGAGCTTACAGCAAAATTGGCGGTCCTATCATTGTAGAAGAGTATCTTCTTTTTGTCAATAGGACGCACAATAAACAATATCTCCGCAGCGCGGTTTTTCAAAACCTTCTCGCAATGCGGCAGAGATTCTTGCACATCCTCTAACAATATTCCACCCAATCCTTTCAAATCATGCTGCTTTAGCAATCGCATCAGAGTCTTGCCATCTTTAATTTTGTAGACGGGCTTAAAACTAAATTTCTGTCCGTCGGGAGTGACATCTATTTTGGGATTGTTGCTAAGTGCTTCACCAGCTAGCCACTGCAATGAATATGTTTAATAATGGGCTGTAATCGGACTATTCAGGGCTTACATTTTTGACAGATTGACCAATATCGAGCTGGTTGGTTTCATCGAGAATTTCTTCAATGCTTAATGGATGATCATCGCCATCTTGATGGCGGGTGCGCATAAATTTTACTATTTTGGCCAAGACGCCAAATCGGTATTGGGAGCTGCCCGACATTGTTTTGTACCTTCAGAAAGAGCGAACATGATTTTATGCTTCTGATGTTTTCGTTGACCACTTACGTTGAAGCATCAAGCTTTGGAGCCGTTGGAGGCCGCATTTTTTTCTGGGAATCATCTCTGCTCGGCGGTGGCGGGGCGCGTTCTGGTCTGCTTTTCTTTTCGACGCTGCAAATACAAAAACGCGATATGAGAAACTTATGCTGGCAGCAAGAAGTTTGTTGGACTTACGATGGCGTCGCCATCGCCCGTTTCTTAAAGGCCTCGCGTTCGCGAAGTAGTGCGGGATCCATTACTGCTTATTTTTTTTATTTTCTGATCTGTAGTTGAAGAATATTTGAGTCTTTAAACAAATCACAATTTATTTCGACACAAATCAGCTGCTGAGTTTGTTAAGGAGACCGTAGTGTAAAGAAACTTATATCGAAAAATATACCAAAATATACCACATTCGTAATTATACTTTAAATAGATGGGGTGGTTACACTTATTCTTCATAAAAAAGTTAAAAATTGTTTAAAATGCTTTATTCCGTTTTACTTACAATGAAATCTTTTATTTACTCTTCGAAAATCCTCAAACTGTATTAATACAAACGAATATAGCAATGTGAATAAAGCACCGATAGGCAGTTTTCCAGTGATTATTTGCCGATAAATTTGGCATTCGATCAGAAAAAATATCGATGGCAAATTACTTTTAAAATTTTGAAATGAAAACCACAACATGGAATATTTTGGTAATTCGTTTATTAATATCGCTTTACATAATAGTTGTATATAATTTATTATGTCATATTTGAGTGATTAAATTTCTGTGCAGAAATCTACGATCGGTAAGCTTGCTTTTTGAATATATATATTCTTATCTTTGTCGGAAAATACGTTAGTAAATTGTACAGCGAGTTCGTTTTTTGTATATAGTTTCTTGTTTTTTGTATTATGGTAAGGGTAATGCGATAGCTACGATAGTCCGGTTAGTTGTTGGTTTTAGCATTCATTGTGGTTTCGTTGGCTCCGTTTAGGTCTGGTCTTTAATGGGTCGTCTCTTCAGTACAAACAGCACACGCAAACAAGTCAAAATTGTATAATATAAAGTTGGTTGTTTGGTAGTTCTTTGTTTTCTTTTTTTCCGTTTTCCGTGTCTGTTCACTCGTGTTTTCACTCAGTTTTTCGATTGTGATTGTGGTTCTCGTTCTGGTTGATTCCGTAGTGTTTTTTGGGCGGTTGTTGTTGGTCAGTTGAACTGTTTAATTGATCTGTGTTCTGTAAACTACTCGTACATTATGTTCTTATTGTTAAGTAGTATGTTGTCAGTGGGTCTGTGGAAATAGAAAGATAAAAATTGGTTTTGCTTATTATGTTCGTGGTCGATGGCAGGGTCGTCAAATTGCTGCTGAATTCTGGAGGCGTTTTTTTTTTCATTAAGTTACAAGTACAGAAGAACGGCAGTAGTATCTAATTGTAATAGAGCAGTCAGAATGCAGTATATACGATGTCTATATTTTTGTTGTGAGCTTACATAGTAATAATAAAAAAAGCAACACTTTTGGGTCTTACACTATACACTAACAACTTACCTCAGATCAGGCGTACAACGCATTCCAAACTATAGCTACATTAATATATATAGATACACAGGATCAGCTTTACAAAATTTATAACTTACACTTAATTTCGTCGTAACCGTTTCCTGCCACTATCGTCACCATCCGAACCACTTCGTTCCTCAGCTTCCATAACTTTAATTTTAGTTCCACAAATTTCGGCACCGTTCAACACAGTTATCGCTTTTTGGGCACTTTCACGTTCCGAATATTTTACATATCCGCAATTTTTATTAGGCAGCAGATAGACATCAATAAGTCCTTTCCAGCAGGAGAATATATTCTTCAATATTGAGTGCGGTAGATTCTACAAAAGATTGGTAATTGTAGGTAATTTATTGGAGTTAGATGAATTGTTTTCATTACCGCTGAGAGCACTATAAATAGCCTTTGAGCAACTTGGGAGTCGGGAGATGCAAGTGGCTGTGTCGGTGGCAATGGCACATTGCAAATTGCATCCTTTTTAGTTCGTTCTATAATGCAAAGAATATGAATTTGTGTACAATCGACTTAGTAATTGGCTCTTACTGTCTATAAACGAAGTGTCCATGCGAGCGGAACTCATGCCGTTTACTTTGACAATTATGCGTTCGCCCATCGGATATTCCAGGCCATGGAGTTTGTCTCTGAAAAAAAAATGTGTTGCAGTAAAGTGTCAAAGTGCAAAATAAATTTTAACAATACTTGGCATAAATCGCAGCTTCTGGATTATCATAAACAACAACCGCTTCATTCGTCCGTGGTCCATCTATAAAAATAAAGAACTGGGAATTCTGTTTTCTTGGTACACGATCGATGTTTTACTTACGTTCACGCATAATTTGACAATAGTCAAGGCCGGGAATAATGTCAAATAACCGCCATAGCTGATCCTGATTGACACAATTGCTGACAGTCACCTCAAGGCATGTGGGCTGTGGCACGGGCACGTTTTGCATGCGTAGAAACGCTGACATGTCACTATTTACCGATGCATTCCAATCGTTGTTAAAGCTACCACCTCCGCCACCGCCTCCATTACCACCGCCATTGTAATTTGAGCTGCCGCCACCGCTGCCGCCTCCTCCGCGTCCAGAACTATAAACGGGACTGTCGTCGGCCAATCGACCGTATTGATCTCGCTGTGTGCGTGAAGAACCCTTTGGTTCCGCAAAGACTGCCTTGTATTTGGCCGAACAATTCTCGAATGCCACCGCTGCATAATAAAATCTATAAAGTATAGAGATTAATACTTTATTACAATTAGTTTCGATTTATCGACAACTTACTTGGTGAAGCGTACATAGCCAAAGCCCTTGGGGCTGCCATTGTTCTTCTCCCTCACAATGGTTACATTCTCCACCTCACCCCATTGCGCAAACTCATCACGAATGTCATCTTCAGTGGCTGTCTTTGGTATGACAATAAACAGTCTCACATACTTTTCTTGCTCGTTTTCCGATTTATTTGAACCTTGATTACGACTGCAAAATAGCGAGTACAGTAAGTAATGCTAAATTGCTGATCTCACAATAAAGTTGCCAGGTCACTTCACTTACTTTGCGGCTACCAGCACCTTCAGAGTTCTATCTGTTTTTCCAATCGTTTTGCCATTCATTTGTTCCTGCGCCTTGGCGGCATCGGATGTTTTCGAAAACTTCACGTATGCAATACCCTTATTTTCCTGTGTGTGCTTATCCTTAACCACCCATATATCTTCTATTTCGCCGTACGGCGAGAACGCTTCGCGAAAATCTTCTTCAGTATGCGCTTTGTTGCAAATTATAAATAGCCGCGACATCGGCGGATCATCATCGTTCGAATAATCCTGGCCACCACGTCCACCGCCGCGCGATTGTGAGCGATAATCCGACATATTTGTATTATTTGTTACAATTATACTTTCTTACTATTCTCTACTATATTTTTCGTCACGAGTAAGCGCAGAATACAAAATGGCAGAACAAAAATGCCTAGTGTATATTTGTGTATACTACACAGTGTGACCACAGACCAAATTTCAAAATATACCCTTTTCGTTGCTGAAAATTAGTAACAGGTCACACTATTTAACAGCCCGCTATCTTTAAATAAAAATGTAAAACAAAATACTTCTTAAACTACCAGGCCGGAATTTCGCTGATAACTAAATATTTAAAAATTAAACATGATAATGTTCGCACTTTAAAAATTAGTGGTCACTCTTGCCTGCCTTTTTAATATCCATTAGATATTTGCCAACACTATTATTATCTGAATTTTTATTTTTTTTTCATCTGAATGTCAGGTAGACGCTTTGATGCTCTTTCAGATGTATGCTTCAACTTTCGCGCCAATTTTACCTACTACCTGTGCAAAAGGGCTGTCAATTCAAATAAAAGGTGGATGCCTGATCCAGGCGCCTTTAGTTGCAATAATTTTTTTCAAATGCCATCATTTCTAATTTTGGTGACAGTTATACTGTCATATTATACAAGCGTACTTGGTGACATGTCGGAATTATCGAAAAAGTCGCATGTTGAGGACTTTGAGGGCGTGACTGTTTTATTCGAGGCTCTTACATCTTCACCAAACGATGATAATTGGCAGGTGTTTATGTTCCCCGCAAATGCTGACAACGGTGAAAATATACTTCGGAATTGCACGGTCGTATATCTGGAGGAGTGCACGTCCTGGAATAAATGCAGACAAACTTGCTACAAGACGGGAGCAACAAGCTACAGGTGGTTTCATGACGGTTGCTGCGAATGTGTGGGTGGCTACTGTCCCAACTACGGAATAAATGAGAGTCGATGCAGCCAATGCCCCGAACCAGGATGGGAGGATTACGAAGACTAGTTAAATTAAGAACTGTGTAAATTGAAAACTTATTATTATCAACTCATACAAGCAGTAGAGGTGGGGAAATGTCGACGGCACAAACGTTGCAGCGATGTTTTTTAAATCATCGATGTTTTTGGAACCAAATAGGATAAATGTACTTATTATTGAATAAATTACTTTTAAATCAATTTCTTTCTCATTCATTAATTTCATTCTTTTTTCTTTTCTTATAACACATATTTATTTAGCAGCTAATCTAAGGGCGAAAATAAAATAGAAAGCCATAAAAATAGATTTAAAAAAATGTATCGCCGTTTGGCGATATTAAGAAATGAAGAAATCCCGATAGTTCCCACTTGTTGGTTATATGACACCGATTATTCATCTTTATCGATAGTGCAATGTATCGGTGATTTGCGCGTCACTAATTTCAACTCCACGTTGTTGTGGATCGTGCAGATAGATACATTGAAGTCTATTTTAAATTTTAATAACAAAAAATGGGTCGTAAATTCCAAAAGAAAAGGAAGGGGGAGCAGCTGGAGATTGTGCCGCTAGACGAGAATCCCCCACTTCCATCACAAAGACCATCCGATGAAGTTATTCCGAGAAAAGTAAGTTCATTCATTAGTACAGCAGATGCTCAATTCAAATCATTAAAATACCTAAATCTCTATAGGAGAAGTGGATCAACAAACAACGCGTTCTGGTGTTTGCTGCACGTGGCATCAGCCACCGTGACAGACATTTAATGCGGGACATCAAAACATTGATGCCGCACCATCGCGCCGAGTCTAAAATGGAGCGTTCCAAAACTTTGTCAGTCATCAATGAAATGTCCGAGATGAAGCACTGTAATAAGGCCATGTTGTTTGAAGGACGCCGCAAAAGGGATTTGTATATGTGGGTGGCCAATACAGCAGGTGCTACCGGACCGTCGGCTAAATTTCTCATTGAAAATATTCACACGATGGCCGAACTGAAGTTAACCGGCAATTGTTTAAAAGGTTCACGTCCATTTCTTTCATTTGATGCAAAGTTCGATGAATTGCCACATCTGAAGCTTCTTAAAGAGCTGCTAGTGCAGACGTTTTCTGTGCCGAACCATCACCCCAAGAGCCAGCCCTTCATTGATCATGTGTACACATTCACATACCTGGACAATCGCATCTGGTTCCGCAATTTTCAAATTCTTTCCGAAGATGGTGGCCTCTCTGAAGTGGGACCACGCTATGTGATGAATCCCGTTAAGATCTTTGATGGCTCATTTACAGGTAAAACCATTTGGGAGAATCCCGATTATGTCAGTCCATCCAAGCAGCGACAGATGCTAAAGAAGGCGGCCAAGGACAAATATGTCAATCGTGTTGAGCAAAAGGTGCAACACGAGGCAACGCGTCCGATGAAAGCCTACGAGGGTCTCGATAACGAAGAGCTGTTCGATGACGAGGATCCTATTGAGACGGCCAAATTGCTGGCACTGAAGGCTAAGAAGAAGGCAGAACAAACAAAGACACCGAAGGCGGCATTAACTAAAAAGATCAAGGACAAACAGATGAAGGCTGTACAGAAGGTGATTGAGCAGAGGAAGTCCAAGGTGAAACGGGAGAAAAAGGTTTAAATGTTTTATTACCATTAAATATACATAAATACAGATATATAAAAAATTAATACATTTAATAAATACAGTTACATCTTTTTGTGCATTTGCCTCTGTTTGATTATATATTAAATATTCAATAGATATATGTATATTGATATTAGCCAACATTTGCATCTATAATTCTCTTAACTGCATTTTGTACGTTCAGTTTTTTCACATGGAGGGAGGTGTTCGCTATGAGTTTCGACTTGTTTTTGGAATATTATTCAAGAATATCGTCTTGCTTAGCTGAATTTTACTCAGCCATGGGATAAACCTCGGCATCTGTGGGTGGCAATCGCGTAATGCTGAATGGCTGCTTATTAATGGGCATCATTTCGACCACTTGAATTGGTGGCTCTTCGCCAGGCTGCAGTGGTTCCTCGCCTACAAGTTTGGCAAGATTGCTCTGTGCCCAGCGACCAGCACGTCCATTAATCGTTTTATCCTCGCAAACGCACAGGAACAGCGTATCGACGACCATCTCAAAAAGCGAGAGCACAATGTGAGCAATGAAGAAGGAGAAAATGATAATCAGTATGACTGGCGCCATGTAGAAGTTGAGGCCTGGCTTGTCTTTCAGCATAAAGATGCCAATCAAGCCAGAAAGTGCAGCTACCACAACCTTGCCCAAGAAAAGAATAAAATCGCCAATGCTGTTGATTGTTGCCACTTGCAGAGCATTGGTGGCCATGGCATTCCAGGCCTGAAATATGTATAAGTTGTTTTAAAGTTACTCAATTATTTGTGCTGCAGCTTGCGACTTACGATGCCTGCAGCTGGGCAAAAGTTGATGGATTCAATGGCGACCACAGTGTAGGCATTGTGATTTAGGAAACGTATAAACTTCTCCAGCAGCCAAAAGCCGCAAATGCAGCACTTCAAGCAACAGGCGGCGCATTCCGAGCCTTTATCCTCGCCCTTCTTCAGTCTTGAAGACAAAAACACAATATTTTTAATTGAAAGGATAATTATGATATTTAACACTTACTTGGCATAAAGATATGTCAAGATCAGGCGCGGAATTTTAAAGATGGTGATGACAAACGAGCCCTTGGCAACAGTGCCCAAATGATACTTAATTAGTTTTCCGATGGCATACCAAGTTGGTGTGGTTGTTGGCTTGCCAAAGTACCAGAAGGCCACAGCGGCGGCCAAAGCAAATTGCTGGCAGGCAAAAATAAACTCAACCGTCCAAATGAGACCTACCACATAGACCCAGAACATGCTGCGCAATGCACTGGCATCAGCATATTCTATGCGAGGAATGGCTGTGAAGGCAGACATGAATTAGTACAGGTTTTAACTATTGAAAGAGGTAAAGCTTGCTAATATTTACAAAATCTAAACTAATCGTATAAAAAACAATAAAATATATCAAATATGGTGTATATACACAAGAACATCGAGAATTTAAGGAAATGTAAATGGAATGATGTCGTATATATCACTTACATACATAGCCATTACACCAAGGGTTTATTTGTTTTCAACAAAAATATAAAGATATCAATTTAGCATTAATACAATTGAAGTACTAATGTCTAATACTCTTTTGAAATTCGCACAGCTCGCAAACTACGTTTGTGTTCACTTACTTCTTTCAACGCTTCCTGGCGCTGTCTGGTTGAGCAATAATGCAGTATTGGTGGACAACTGCTGTAATCCGGCTGTGCCGTGGAACGGTGCCAGTGGACTCTCATCGGGCGTGGCGGCTGTTACTAGGCAGATGACCACCATTACCCAGAAGCTTAGAAATGCGATTAGCACCACAAATGCCAAGAGTGGAGCTATAAGCAGCCCGGGCAGGTTCATCATACATACGCCGGCCTCCTCAAACAGCGCTGACAAGCCGGACAATTTATTTTTTAGGAAATATATGATGACCAAAAGAATAATCTACAAATAGAGAATATTAATTATTGTACGCAAATTATAAAATGTTGTTTGTTCTCTAAGGCTACCATAGTTATGGTGGCTATAACGGCCAAGGCAAATACAGCATCGCGGTTGCGCAAGAACTCCTCCAGGTGTGAGTACTGCACACTTGGTGATTTGTTCCGTATACTGTAATAGGCGTACCACAAAGCGCCGGCCAAGCCAACGCTGGCAATAATGACGAGAACGCAGATTAGCCAGGACACGACGCGGGATAGCCAATGCATCATGGTCACCAAAACAATTGAAATAACTGTACAAGATATGCCAAAAAAAATAATGAAAATAACTTCAAAAATGTAGTTTCAAGGCTTACGCAGCGAAATGCCACAGACTGCGGCGATAATGTGCCAGGTGGAGTAGATGTCGCCAAGGAACTGCTGGGCTACATCCCAACTATTGAGCACATCGACCACCTCATCGGCGGCTTGTTTGGGTACACAACGATGCAGCACCGGAGAACTTAAGAAATGATATATCACAAATAAATTACAATTTCTTTAACTAGTATCTGACACTTTACCTTTCAAGCACTGGGAGTGTGGGACATGGGCCAAGTATGTTGAATGTTTTGTCCGTCTTGCTCAGTCTTTCCACTTGCGCCATATTATAGTCATATTTGCAGAGCTGTGTGCCAGTTTCAGTGAAATATTTGAGCAGATCGGTGGGTTCATTCAATGTGCGTTTCGGGCAGGTTTTGACGCAAATTTTCAACGACAGTTTCAGCTCCTTGACACTGAAGTAAAACAATTCGGGGGTGTCAAGTGTGTTGCGGCCGGAAAGAGGAAAAGTCTGAAATCTTTCATTGTGTTTGACACCACAGGTGTTGCCAAAGGAGTCGTAGCCATTGATCAAACGCAAGGGATTGCCAAAAACAAATGAGAAGATCGCAATCACAATCTGCAAAAAGAGTGTGCAAATAAAAAAATCAAAATCAATGATCAAATCTGGCATAGTCACACATCACTATATATAATATATGTACATATGCATGTGAATATGCTACTGCTTAAGTGCCAACGCCCACGCGACTCTGCTGGCATGACAAGATGTATTCTTAACGTGCATAGCAGACAAATGCTATCATGACATGGGAATAGCGTGTCCACACATATTTAATTTATTCAATCTAAAGGGACTTTTAATATATTCATGTTTTATGCGGCTAAAGGCGCTGGCCAAAGTCACATTAATTATTGTGGCTAACATTTCATTAGCAAAATTAGCAATAAGTCCACTCATATGTTAGCGATGACGACATACAGTTGTTACTGTAGTGAGTTCAAGTAATTAACTCTCCTCATCTAAGGCAGCGGAAAGCGAGCACAAAGAGTAGTCTGATTAATCTTTTGCAGCTTTCACTTTTCTAATATGCATATGGAATATCTTTGTATTTGTTAGCTGATGCATGCGGGAATGTGGGCTTTACTTTTTTTTTGTTTTCACACATATCAATCACACAATTACATTCATTTAGCATATTTACCAGAAATAGCCAAAACAATACGTAGAGTACTAGCCAAAAAACGTCGGTGCAGGAACGGTATTTTGGTCTATTTCTATTGTTTTGGGCCTCGCCTTCGCCGTCCTTGCTCTCCGCACAGCCCATTGCAATACGTTTAGTTTATATAAATTAATTATTGTAATTTTTGGATTGAGCTTTAGCGATTGTTTTATTTATTTATTTTTATTATTTTGTTTCACATCCAAACCGCGAACACCTGTCAGGGACGCTAAAGCAATAAACGGGAAGCATTCAGGGCTGACACAACCATTGTTTTTTGCGATAGTTTCACAGAGCGTTGCATTTAAATTTATCGATATCAAAAAGGCGCGCCGTATTGCACACGCGTACGTTAGGAACACATAATTTAAATTTTTAACAAAATTGTTCACAAAGGATTTATTTTTTTGTAGTAAAATATGGAGCTTATTGTATAATAAGTTACTTGTTGACTAACATTTAGCTTACTAATGCAAAATGGTGATAAACTGGTATGTGTACTTAATTTACATAAACTGAAGCTGAAGGAATTTTATTTTTATTGCGAAACGAATCATCTTCAAATTTCTCAATACACAATAAATAAAAAATCGTAATCTGTTACGTTGGAACTTACAGAAATTGTCATTCCAAAATTGTTCACATCTCTAGACAAGCAGAACAATTCTCGAACAAGATTTTGCTAGTGCCATTTCTATACTTACATTAGTAATTATGAACTTAAATTTTCTACTTATTTGCAAGCTCTTATAAGTATGCACTCCTATATCAGCACAGAATGTTTAAATTGCTTACTTAATCTCACTTTGAATTTAATCATGGAATGTGGGGGATTTACTTCTTTACCGTGACTTTGATGCCACCTTTGACAACCTCCTCCGCAGGCGGCTGAGCAAATCTACGACTCTGGTTTAAATTGCCCTTGCGACGTATGGTGCTCCTCGACTGGGACTGAGTTTGCGACTGAGTTTGGGATTGGGGGTGCACCTGAGCCTGTGTCTGTACTTTGGACTTGCTGACGATGGGTACAATTTCGCTTTCACTTTGGCTGCGTTTCGACTCAATTTCAAAATCCTCTGAGATTGGTTTATACGTGCGAATGCCAGAGTTGGAGCGCACCGGGAGGAGCGTAACTAAACGATGTGGATTTGGCTCCGTCGATGTGGATGTGGTGGGCTCAGCAAACTGCGACGTCTTCAGCAGCTCCTCATACTTCAGTGGATCAATAACTTCAACCTCCGCCTCTCCAACTACCGGAATCGCAGCTCCTAGCACTTCCGAAGATCCGTCATCTAAGAAACTCGACATAGGCTTGATGAAAGGTTCGCGCTGCTGTAGCGGCAATTCGATAAAGTTTTTCACACTTGATTCCGGTACCAACTCTGGCAACTCGGTGGTGGTGGTGCTTGAGCTGAGCTTTATCTTAGTTTCATTGCGGTGACTATGCTTCAGTTTATTGTGCGAGAAAGGCGGAAATTTAGTGGAAGCACTGGGTGTGATGCCCAGTTTCGAGGCGAGCGTGTCAAAGATCAGCGATATATCCTGTATGTTGCTGGCATTGTTAATCCTGGTCTTGATGTCATGTAGCGTTAGGTTTTCTCTCTTTTCCACATCCTCGGAGACCCAAGCTTGCAACGTCTTGTTGAACACCTTCCTCATGTTGCCGCTATAGCCAAAGTTGAGGGGCGCGGAGCTGTTGACGAATTCCCACTTTGAGTGTGAGGGAAACAGATTGGAGTCATCCAACATGGTCGGCACGGTTGGACGCACTCGGTTTTTCTTTGTCGTCGGACTGGCAGTAGTCATAGTTGTGGTTGGAGCTGTAGTTGTAGTTGTGGTTGTCGTAGTTGTTGTCGTTGTCGTAGAGTGTGGAGCAGGTGTTGGTGTATTTCTTTGCAGTATGATTTCCTTAAGGTTCATAAAGTTTGGTTTAGCTTTTGTAGTTGGCAGCTGTGTTTCCACTTCATCCTGCGACTCTTCCTCGGGCTCAATGCGGGATTCAATGGGCTCAGATTCCAGGGTACTGGT
Organism: Drosophila siamana; assembly: GCA_035047445.1. Classification (NCBI taxonomy): domain Eukaryota; kingdom Metazoa; phylum Arthropoda; class Insecta; order Diptera; family Drosophilidae; genus Drosophila; species Drosophila siamana. The sequence goes on from JAWNPP010000046.1 coordinate 397,498, forward strand.
TGTGCTTATAGTCGCGTTTTCCTCTTTCGGCAAATTCAGTAGTTCCATGAAGAACTCGCCAATAGTGTCCGCCAGCACAGAATTTTCGGTAGGTTTGTTGGGCGTGTTTCCTACCTCAATCTTGAGCGTTGTTGTGGAGCCAGTCACTGCCGTTTGGGTGGTGGATGTTGAGCTGAACTGGGGAGTTGTAGTTTCAAGGGGTTTGCTTTTGGATTGCACTTCCAGCTGCGTGGCGTTTTCCTGCTTCTTGGCAATGACGCCACCGCCCAAGTGCTCGAATCTCTCATTGCTGCCATCGATGTTAAACTGCAACTTATGTAGTCCATCCATGGTGGGGTTAATTGGCCTAAAAGGTGGCACAATCACCTCATCGATCAGCGGCACGGGCAATGGATGCGGCTCCACGAGTGCACCGCCCAGGCGCTCAATGTTTTCGGTGCCCGGAAGAAAGACGGGACTGCCAAAATTGTGATAGAACAGCATGTCCTGCTCCTGTTCCTGCTCCTGTTGGCTGGGATTATCCAGCTTGCCATCAGTCTTACGCTTTGATCCACTCGTAAAGCTGGGCAGTGAGCCAAAAGGATCCACATTTAACGCAGGCATGGCGGCTGAAGGAGGCGTCGGATTATCCCCAATAAAGGGCAGTTCTAATTCATCGATGCGACGCTGTGGTACATGATTTACAGTAGGCATTAATGTGCTTGACATCGATGATGGTTGCGAACCCAAACCGGGCAGCGTCTTGGTGGGAAAAGCTGGTGGTGGTCCGGGCAGCAGCTCAGGCACCTCACGATGAATGGGGCGCCAGGGCTGCGTGTCGAGTATCGGGAAGGTGGTGAAGAGATTCGCGTCCAGTTTTGGTAGCACTACAGTAGAAGTGGCTACCATTGGTGAGGATGCTGTTGTTGTGGAGCTGGAGGTGCTTGTTGTTGTTGTGGCAGTTGTTGTTGTGGTTGGTCTGCTCGTGGTACTCGTTGTGGGGCTCGAGACTGGAGGCGCCACTGTCGTCGTGGTTGTTCTCTTTGTGGTGCTGGGCTTCGGTGTGGTTGTTGTAGTTGTCGTTACGTTGTCGTCGTGGTCGTGGTGGTTGTAGTGGTGCTCCTAGTCGTAGCTCGAGTCGTCGCTGGCGTCGTTGTGGACTTGGATTTCCTAGTGCTCGCCTTGCTTGTAGACGTTGGCGCACTTTCTCGGACCGTTACCGTGGTCAGCTTTTCGATGCCCGGCTTCTTGGGCTTCACACGTAGCGAATAGGGCGTCACAGAGATGGTCTTGGGCGGCAGGCTGGTGCTTTGATAGGAGCGTGTAGGCGACGCCTTCTTGCGTGCAATGTCCGCATCGGTTTTGGTAATCTCAAACGAACCTTCAAAAGAGCCCTGGATAACGGGTGCATTCTCCACATCAATATCGGGCTCATCGTCTGGTGAATGCGGTCGCGCAGCTGGACGTGGCTTCGCTGTACTTAGCCCACTCGACTTAGTTTGCAGCGGAGCTCCCACTCCTGCTCCAGCGCCCTTCTTCATCAGTCGCTTCTCCAGTTGCGTCTGGCTGGTTGGCACGGTTTGCTGCAGGCAAAACAAGTAAAATTAGTAACCGGTAGAGCAAAAGGAAGAATTCCTGAATTTCTATACTCACTGCCTCTTTAAGGATGCCCGCTGAGCGCACTACCTGATCATCCAGTATGCGTTTGATCTCTACCGAATCGGCGTCCAAACGTATCGAACGATAGAGTGACTTGCTTGCGGATGTTTCCAGGAACAATGACTCCTTGATGTACTCTTCCACGCTGAGTATGTTCCTGTAAGTTAAGAACAGGTGTTACAATTGGATACTGAGATGAATATAAGGAGTTTTAATTTACTCTAGAAATTACTACAGAAATCGCATTCGCTAGAAATTACTGCAGGAATTTCTTCAAGATAAAATAAATTGCTTACTGTGGCAGCTTGCGCACATCGAGGAATACGCGGAAGGACACCTTGATTAACGGTCCTTCGCCAAAGCCCCAGACATCAGTGCGCAAAGGTTGTAGTCCGTTATCAGTGAGAGAGCGCTCCACGAAGCGCTTGTAAAAGTCAATCTTTTGCTTATAGGTCGTCGTATGATTGTACTTCAGTCCCGTGGAGTAGAGATCACCCTTGGCAATGCGAAAGGAGCCCTCGAAGCCCAAAACAGCTGCAAGTATATTCAAAAAAAAAAACGCCTTTTCGGTAAGGACAACTTGTTGCATCGTCTGTTTACTTACGATCCTCGAGCGTGGCTTTAATGGAACTGAAGTAGAATGCCAATCCAGCTATGGAGATGACAGCGAGTAGCACTATAAATGCCGCCGTGGTCAATATGATGGAGAAGGAACGATTCTTTGGATAATGGGCGTGCGTCTTGGTCGAGAAAGTTGAAGGCGCAATGTTGCGACCATCCCGCCAGATGCCCCACGTATTATAGCCATACTGACTGTTAATGCTGTGATCATTCGTATACGATGGCTGCTTATTCATGTGATAATAGGCGCCTAGCTGAGAGCGTCTGCCCAGCGTGTTCTGATAATTGTATTCGGAGGTGTTCTGCGGCGATTGTTGAAAAAGTGTGTTAGCAGAGTGTGTCAAGTGTTAGCGCCTTCGGAAGCAATTAGTTGAAAATTAACACAGCCACAGTTCAGAGTGCTCAATGGTGAGATGGCCGGGTTCTCAAATTGATTAGATACAATTCAGCATGTGCCGGAAATAATACCAAATTTTGCAGCTTTAATCTTTTGTAATCCCTGAGATGTGGGTGGTCATATTGATGTATGTTGTTGACGTTCGTTATGAGTAGTTGCTTGCCACTTAGTCGAAATACCTTTTTGCACAATGTTTTTTAAACTGGGTATAATTAGTCAATTATCTATGCACTTTGATTGAACATTTTGGCGAAAGCTTTCTAGACACTTTCCAATGCCCTGTTATTCGTTAATATAAGATGCTAACGGTTTGTCTAAGTCCATGAGAGAGCTAGAAATCTTGTGTACTAATCTAAGTATCAATTAGCGAATAGAACTCATCTTATGAGTTTGCTAATTAATGTGTCGTCAGTAGTCGCACAATCCGCATTTAATTAGTCAGGCATTCAGTCATTGCGCTGCCTGGGAAGACATTTGCCAGTTAGGCACTTACTTTTCGGCTCGCCCTTTTAACAGTCCTTTCTCTCTCTCTCTCTCTGTTTGCGTTGCTCTCTCGTAAACGACAACCTGTTGTCGCAACAGCTGTTGCCTCCAACCAAATTCTTACTGTTCTGCGCTGAGTATTCTCTTATCTTTGCGCTGCGCATTCTGCGCTCTGCAGAGAAAGTCATTCACCTTTAGCTCGAGCGTTCGCTTGGCTCTTGAGTTAATAACTATAGTAACTTGGCTTAAGGAATGCAAACAAACATCTCGCAGTGAAATCTTCCTGCAACCTAAGCAAACATGCTGTTGATTTCTTGATGAAAATCCGAAAAAGATTTGTTTGCTACAGCAATACAAGTTCGTCTTTACGTAATGTCTTTCTAAATAAAAAGAACCCTCGACTTTTAACCTACTTTTAGCAGTTGTCATGTAAATGAGCCTCTAACTTCTTATGCTAGTGTATTTTATTTCTACGAATTGTATAACAGTTCTTCTGTGAAAGATTTCTATAGTAGATAGATAGATAGATGGATTGAGGAAGTTACCATTTGTCGACATGTCTGCGTTCGATAGATATCACTGACGCCGGACAAGCTCTGGAAGTACTTCTTGGTACCGTAAACGGTATCCATCTTGGCTTTATTTTGGGACTTCTTAGTTTAGGGCTTTGTGCTGTAAATAGATGGAAATAACAAAAGTATTATTATTGTTAGTTGGGTGCTTCACTTTCCATGTTGAAATTGTTTCCGGTGAACGAAAAACCAGCTAATCCTGTTTCCAGTCAAATGAAAATTCTCACTTTTTGCCAAGTCGAAGACTGAAGAAAAAATGAAATGTGTTCGAAGAAGAACCAAGTTGAGCTGTGGAAAACGTTCGTCAACCGGTTTGATTTTGCATACCATGGTAAAAATCTACAAAAGGAAGCTTTAGGGGAGACTACAAAGCTCCCAATTGATATAATACATTTCTTAATTTATATATGGAATACACTAGTGCGAAAGCGAAAGCTTGTCTTCCCCTAAAAACAAAACAAAATACTAATAAAATACCTAGTATAATTAGAGAGCTCCGACACTTTTATACGCTCGCTGGACAAGCCTAACCTTAAGTATGAGTACATATTGTGTGCGAGTCTGAATGTGTATGTGGTGTGAGTTTATTTGAAGTACAGAGGGAGGTAGTTCTTCAGGCTTGAGAAAGACAAACAAGCCACGCAGAGAACCAGCAGCCCACAACAAAATAAGGTAAGAAATGTAACTTGAACGTGCCCGGCTCTGAAATACCCGACACGTGTGATTGGGAAATTTTAGAAAGCAAATGAGATTCTACTGCATTTATAAAAATAAATAATAATAATAAAAATAAATGTAATCATGTAATTTTTAGTAACAATTCCATTTGAGTCTTCAGCTGAAACATGCTGGATCATCGCGAACAACTAAAATGCACACATCCCTAATTTGGTAGCTTTATAGTTCTTATAGTTTCTGGGCTCTAGACAGACACGTTTATCGCTTGCCATTATATTACAATACGTTTGTCCCTTCGGGTGTCGGGTATTACGCGGTGGTACTCGCTAGTACCGAGTGCATGCTGAAGATCTAAAATCAACTTGAAGCTACAAGAAACCAGTTCCACTCCGAAACCAAAGCGATGGCTTTGACTCTGGATGGAATAAGAAGATGCCTGGGCTGCTTGGATGGGCAGGGTTATTGCTCGTACCATCATCATCATGGACTTGCTTTTGCTCTTGGTTTTTGTCGTGTTCGTGCCCGAACACATACATTGTGTCTATAATGCCACTATGTATAATCAAAGCACAAAGCAGACAGACAGAAGACACACATACTACAGTGAGAGAAACCTGTGTGTTAAATGTAAAAATAGTCTTGGCGATGGATGGACCTGGGATGCCAACAACAGCCACAACAACCACACATATAAATATAGCTGGTATTTATATTTTACGAGTTTTGAGCGAGACTCTCAACTGTCAAAAGTAAAAGTTCTTCTGCCTTTTCGGAACGCGGCGATGTTGATGATGATCATGTCTAAAGCTCACAGTTCGCAGCACGAAGCACTCGGGTTTGAAATCTTCTGGTGAAACTAATTGGTTGGCTCTAAGTAACATATACTCATTTGTCTACAACAATGCCACAAGTTTTTGTTAATGAATTGCGTACAAGTCGGACACAGTTATAGGCCGAATTTAACAGTTGCAGCAAAGATAGGCTCTGTTACTTGATATGCATGAAATTTAATATAGTATATCTGAAGTCTAAATCGTCAGAAAATCATTTTTACCTTGAATTAAAATTTTATTTAAGCTTAATTAATTATTAATCTTAAAGACTCTTCCAAATGTTTTATTCCCTTTTCCACATAATTGCAATCTATATCGATTTTTATTTAGCGAAACATTCATATTTTTGAGTAACATACCATAACGATTGGCACAAAATCTATTAGGTTACCTTTTTTGTAAAAAGCGTTAATCAAGGTTTCTAGAACTCAGCTTAATGTCGTAATTTTCAATTGTATATTATTATGAAACTGATCATGTAGTGCTACTTAGGTGGAAATCTAGCAGAACTAAACTGAATTCCGTTGGGTAAGCCTCTTTTTTTGGACACAACTAAACGGCAACTTTTCCACATGAAGTAAACGAAATTTGCATAATAATTGCATAAGAAGCGTGAAGAAGGCAATCGACGGAGGCAGATAAAAGAATCAAATAGAAGTAAAATTAGTGTTACGAGCACAACTACTGTGAGTGGGAGTCTATGCATGTGAATACGACGTATGAGTGCCCAAACACTCAGCTAAACTGACGGACAGACAAGCGACCAGTTAGACGATGGCGAGCCATTGGCATTGCCATGGGTTGACGTTGACCCAGTTGCGCAGACGCTGAGCGGAGTGTAGCGGGGAGTGAAGGTGAGGTGGTGAGCCACCAAGAGGCGCAGGCCCAGACCCCAAAACTGGAAACTTGACCATATGCCGCATTTGTGTGTGGAGAAAGAACAATTTGACTTACGAGTACACTTATACACATACTCTGTCTGAGCCGCGTGAATAAAATGGCTAAAAAGCAAACTCAACACTCAACACGACACAACGACGAGAGTCGGTCACAATTTTTTTTTTTTTTTGTTAGTGGCATTAAGAAGTCGCGACGTCGCTGTCTCTTTCTCTCTCCGCACATAAACTGATTAAATTTCTCGCAGTAGACAATTTTCTCCTCAACGAACTGAAATTGTTATTGGCTACAAAAATACAAACAGCAAAAAAAAAAAAAACAAAAGCTGAAGAATGATTGATGAGAATTTTGGTCAACCGAATTTCTAACGGAAGCAAAGCGCAAACAAGTTCACCACTGTTGATCATAATATTTCACCTTCACCTCTTGCGTGGTGTAAGGTGGAGCAGGAGCAACAGTCGTGTGTCGGCGATGTCATTTCCAGATTATAATCAAGCAGATCCACTTTCAAATAATAATGGTGAAGAAAGTGAAATGTGAACAACATTTTGATCATTTGGAAATGTTTATCAACAATCACACATACACACAAGAGCACACACACATTGACAAATAAATTAAGCGTCAACCAGTGAAATGGAAAGTTGATTTTAGAGCGCATCTCGCGCATCTCTAGAAGAGCGAAAATTGAATCATTCCGAACAATGCAGCCAGACGACAAAATTTCCAATTTTGAAAGTCTTTTGATTTGTCAACAAGAAAACGAAACAAAAAACATTCACCGCCACTTTATTGTGATGGATGTCAAAAAATTATTCAATGATTTGCTTCTTTATTATTTTTAGGCAAATTTATGCAATATTATTTTTGCGGAGTTGGCCGTGAGCCACTCATGAATGAAAATAATTGTATAATATAAACTAATAAGTGTGTTTATGAGCACATCATGAATATGCAACTTGCAATTCGCAACTCGCGGCGTGCAACAAGCATTTTCATCATCATTCTAACGGGGCGCCCCTTACTGGAGCAGAACAGCCAACCCAGCGTTGCCACTGTCAGCCTGTATTTAGTATATGCCTGGCTCGTTCGCTGTGGCTGCGCAAAGTGTTTGCACTTGGCTGCTAAACGAAGTGGCAACGCTCACAGAAAAGTGCATTTCATTCATGTGTGTGACAAGAGGGCGACCGACGACGACATAGCTGAGAGTGTGGGAGAGGGGGAACATAAACCGTTACGCTTTAACCGTCAACTTAATGTGTAATTAAAAGCAAACAAATCTGGCAGCGCAGTCTGCACTATTCCCAGCCTAAAAGCATGTGTGAGAATGTGTGAGTGTGTGGGGAATAGATTTTGGTAAGCTTGGCTGCCATAAAAGTGTACAGTCATCCATGTCCAAGTAGTTGTTGATTCTGTTGTGACCGTTATACTGAGCACTAACAGTATTGGCAAAAAGTCATTCGATGTAAAAGTATTTACTCAAACGAAAACTGACAGCAAACTATTTGATACCTTCTATCATCTTTCAAGTATTACAGACACAACAATTAGAAATGCAAACTACAAATACATAAACAAAAACAGTCATGTTTGATTCGTATGTCTGTACTGCAAAATAATTTTCACATTAGCATAGACATGCTAATATTTTAACAAATTAAAATAATTGTAATACTTTTGCAACTTAATAGTAGTAAATGTCTACATTTTTCTTAGTCTTGAATTTTTTCCAAGATCTGCATATAATTTTGAAATCTTTGTTTTCGTAAGAACAATGAATACCAAGTGCAATAGTGTCACAGTGTTCAAAATGCAAGACACGCGCAGTCGCAGTTGGAGTTAGATGAGCTATGAGTGAATGCTCATTTCATTTTCTTTTCCTATACATTTTCCTCTTCAGCCTTTTAGGGTTTGCTTTACCGCAACGAACTTCAACATCACTTAACTTCAACTTCAGCTCAAGTTGCTACAGCTCGCAGCTGCATTTGAGGTCGCTTTTCTCTGCTGTCTTCTTCTCGGTTTTCATTTGCCTCGGTGTTCTTCTTTTTCTTTTACTTCTTGTCTAGGCGAAACAAAAGATCGGCCCATTAGATGCGATTTTGCATCATTTGAATGCAATTTAGCTGCAGTTTAGCGTTATGTTCTATTTCTTTCGAAGCCCGGCTTCAATCCCGACTTAGCCAAGTTGATTGGCAACTCTCTGTCTGAAATGTTGTTTGTTGCGTCTGAAAATCGTGCGGCACAGATGACCACAGAAACCGTGAAGCAAAATAAGCAACTGAAGAAAGAGACGACAAATAACACAGAGACGACACACAGTCAATAGCTCTTAGCCAAGAGCTGTCAATGCTTGGTAATTCGGGCTAGCCACGTTCATAATGATGTTGATTGCTTGCCAATTTACGATCAGAGATCCGAAGATGAGGGTCTCCAAATCAATCACGCTCTCGCTCTTCGTCTGGGTGTGAGAATGAGAACCCTTTGTGGGCGGTCGTCGGATCAGTTCAAAAGCGGCCAACACTCTTAACGAGCGAAAGTGTTTTATTAACTCGCAAGATTTTTTTTTTTGGTTTTTTTTGCCTCAAAACGAAACGAAATCAACCAACAAAAAAAAATAACGAGAAATATACAGGAAAAAAGTCAGATCATAAACGCGGCTCTTTAAAATGTACATAATTTAAAAATCTGCATAAATTGTTGAAGTTTTTCACGCCGCATTTCTATTTCACTTTTGATCTACTTCCGCCAAAATGAAAATCGCGTTTTTTTTTTGACAAGTGAAAATATAATTACGAGTGAAAATGAAAATTGTCCACGGAGAGATGTTGGCGTCGAGTTGACACTTGAGCAGCGATAATATGAACGTGTGCTCATGTCCACTGGATTTGTCAGTTTGGCAATTTTCTTAATGCTAGACTGCCTGTTTTAACCCAGTAATCGTTAAACAGTTAATAGTTATTTCTTAATAGTTTTTTTCGGCCATGCTATTTTGATGTTATCTTTTCTGATTACTATTGTTATTGTCAATGTTATAAATTATTTTTAGTACAGAAAAATGTGTTGTAAATAATGAAAAGCTCGCTAAAGGCTGAGACAGATTATAAATAAATAAAGAATCTGATGCCTAGAAAATTAAACTGCGGTAAACATTCAAAAAGAAAAAAAGTGCGAAAAGAGTTCCATAAAAATGCATTTCTGACTAGTTCTTCTTGATAATTGCCAGAAACCTAGAGTGTGGCCTTTACTACATTTTAAAAGTACTACAGGATGTCACACATTCAAGCACTCTTAGTGGAGGCTAGCTCTTTGCCTTGCAGCAATGCCGATGATAAGTATGTGAGTCATGTTGGCATTTCGGCAGATCTTTAGACCCGCGCCACACTTTCACATTTTGTAACCGAAACGATTACACCTTCTCTCTTTGCCCCTTCTGTTTCTTCACCTCCGATGAATAAGTTAAGAAATTTGCGTAAAATCACTGTTATTGGGTCGCACGCAACTAACTCTTCCTGTTCAAGCTCAGAGAAGAGCTGCAATCAGAATCAATTTCCGTTCAAAGCGGCGATAAACGGTCCAAGCTACATCTGATACTATCACCTCCGGTCTCCTACGATGATCACCAACTATCTAAATATCTTTGGCTTGGATCTCATATAATAATGGAGTACAGCACAACAGAACAACTCAACAGTGTTCTTGCTGGCCAATGTGTCCACTATCCACCATCCACTGTCAATTGGCCCAGTTCATAAATGTGGTAATTGCGTGGTTAGCGACAACTATACTATATAAAAAGCGACCCGGCCATAGAAAATTCTGTGCTCTTCATTCTTTCACTGCATTAACCATTTTTTCTCATCTTGGGCAGTTGATGGTTTGGTGTTTTGAGTTTATGTTTCGGTGTTATTCTTTTGTGTTTTGTAGCGTTTCGCATTGCCACCTTTTTTTTTGTCAGGTGGGGTCTTATTTTCTAATTTTCTTCATTTTATGGTTGCCTCTGTCTTCAGTCTTTATTCACTCTTGGGGCCTTTATTGCTATTTTCATTTTAACATCCATAATTTTGAGCTTTGCCTGCTCGTTGGTACGCGATTATTGTGTTGCTTGCCTTTTTTTATTTTTATCGTTTTGATTGCTCTTTTTCTTTTGCTGTTGGGTCGCACAGCCGAAGTAATGTAACCAGTTTTGTACCTTTTGTACTTTAAGTGCGACTACTTTTTCTAGTTTTTAATGCATGTCTAACTAGTTTATGACCGAAGAGGGCCGCCTAACTACTTCATTTCGTTGTTAGGAAGAGACGCTTACCCAATCCTGCTGGGCGGGCATTGTAGTGAGTTATGATGTATATTTTTTATTATCGATAATTATACGCTGTGGCTTACCAATTAAGTGTATTTGTTGTTATACTCCAAAAGCAGTTTGTACATGTGATTCCATTGATTTAACTGTACCCGATATATTCTAACGATTCATACATACATTGTAAAATTCCATCAATCACAAATATGTTTTTGCACCTCACAAAATCTATTGGTTTTTAAATAATATTAAAGGTAATTGCGATCACAGAAAAGCCAACACCAACATTTCCACCTGCCAACTAGACGCGCCCGCAGATGAAAGAACACTGAATCTAATGGGAATTTGGACGGTCAGTCGTTCGTGGCCAGTTTGCTGAAGAGAGAATTGAAGATGGCGCCGGCGCGCAGTTAAGAGAAAGCGAGAGAGCACATAGTAGGTTATACATGCGCAGACATCTCACATTTTGGCGCTCTCTCCATTTAAAATAATAAAGTTGGCAGCCCGATCAACTTCGCAGATCGGGCGCGCTGTTCAAAACGAGCAAATGAGTACAGTGCAAATGTAGAACACAACTTTAATATTTTTATTGTTATTTAACATGATTTATACAGTAGTAGATAATTTTAAATATGTATATTGAAGACATAGAAGATTTATCCCTCTCGCAGCGGATTACCCCACGACTTGGCTATCATAGCAAGGGCATGGCGTTTCACTTTAGGTCCAAACAGTGGGTTCATTTGGGCCATATAGCAGCAAAGCCAGAAGAGCCAACAACAGGCCGCAGTCAGCATTAGAATACAGCGAATTAAATTCTGATGTGGCCCGTTTGGAGTCATAATCGGCATACCAATGCCCACAGCTCCCCAAAGGGCTGTGAAAAATAGAATTGGAAAGAACGCAGCTCCCATATTACACTTATAATTGGAACACTTCTTGTGTCTTTGCAGTTACAATGTTACACTTGTGTATTATTTAAAAATGTTGTTCCGCGATTGAAAATCCAAACTGCTGTGGTTGCCAATAGGAATTTTAAGCTAAAGTGAGAAATCAATAAGACAATCGCCGTTATCGATACTTCTTAACAGTTACTCGTACTCGATACTTATGGCGGCTTTACCATGAAGGTTGTGGAGCAACTGAACTTGTTCGCCATGACCATAAAACTGTAACTTAGACTAATTTTTCTAGTCTAATTCTTATAGAGTATATATACTGATATATTTTGCGTATATAATTCTATACATTAAACATTAAAACATTTTTAATTTTTTTTGCAAGGTATAATAAAAAGGATATTAATGCTTTTACAGATGAAGTATAACATTATAACTGGTTACCAGTAATCGTTTGTTGCAAAAATAGCCTGACGTTTATAGAAAAATTAGGAGTTACAATCTAATTAAACTAATAACACATTTAAATTTGAAAAAAAATATATTGATGAAATCACAAAAAAATAACCGAACACAATAAATCGAAAATAATATTGAGAATATGTTGAATACTCTCGAGCGAAGCTGTTGCAGCCCTGAGTTTTTTTACAACTATCGATAGTTGATTTTACAACATTTTTATGTCGAATTAGTAATAAAAGAAATTATTTTGCATTTTTTAACATTTACGAGTAATAAAATCAGTGACATAAAAATGACGATGCGACCTGATGACCACCGAAGGAAATGGGATAAGAATGAGTATCAGAAGTTGGCGCAGGAGCGTCTGCTCAACCAATCGGCCCCAAAGGAAGAAGGTAACAAGCGATGCTCTTCTCCTGCTCCATCCCTACCTAATGAATATTAGATAAACATAAATTAAAATGTCGCTAATCTCCTTGGGGTAGAGCCTGTGCAGCGAGAGAATCTCAAACGACGCGACTACAAGGTTGACCTCGACAGCAAACTCGGCAAAAGCGTTGTGATTAACAAAAACACACCTACCTCACAATCTGGCGGCTACTATTGCAATGTTTGCGATTGTGTCGTCAAGGACTCCATCAACTTTCTGGACCACATCAACGGCAAGAAGCATCAACGCAATCTGGGCATGTCTATGAAGGTAGAGCGGAGCACCGTCGACCAGGTGAAGGAGCGCTTTCAGCAGAATAAAAAGAAAATGGAGGAGAAGCAAAAAGACTATGAGCTGGACAAGAGATTGCGCGAAGCCAAAGAAGAGGAGGATCGGTACAAGGAGCACAGAAAGGAGAAAAGAAAAGAGCGCAAACGGAAGGCTGAAGAAAATGGATGCGATTTCGCGGCCAACGGGCTGCCCGATGATATGGCTGCCATTATGGGTTTCTCTGGCTTCGGCGGCTCCAAGAAGAACTCATAGGCCTTATAATTCTGCTGTAGCTGTAATTTTAAAATACGAAAAATACAAATAACAATTAGAACTGTTTTGTCAACCAACGAACCCTTATACTGGGCCTAATCGTTGTGACTGTGATTGGTTTGCGACATTTATTTCTCATCATTGTATAAGTATAATGTGTATATAGGACAATTTACACAAATTCAATTTTTTTTTTTGTGTTTGTTTTGCCCAAGATCATAATTTAAATCAGCAGTTCTCAAAATGCAAAAAGGACTCACACCATCAAATTCACTAAAAATCTTATATCATAAAAGCCCCCCACTCTGTTTAAGAATACTACTATCATTTCTTTTTTTTGTGACTGCCAACATGCGAATGTGAGGCCGCCAACTTAAGTGAATACGAATCCATGCTCGATAGGTATGTCCCACGGAATGCTAAAGAATTCCCCGGGTAACTGTGTGCAATGTGTCGAATTGTAATCACGTAAATGCTTGCGCAACTGTAAAACATCAATAAATAAATAAATGGTTATACAATTAGAACTATAGCTCAGAAAGTGTTAAATTTTAACAGACCAAAAACAATGCCATTTGATTGCGCATATCTTCGCTGTAATCGGCACCTATCAACATAGGGAATGATTTACCCTCATCGGAGGCATAAGTAATAAGGCGCGCCATGCAGAGTTTCTCCTCGGCAACGGTGTAATTAAATGACTCTAAAGGCTTCGAGAGCAATCCTTTGGTCGATGACAACTGCGAGGCTTTAAACAAGTTGGGATAGCGATATTTGAGCACCGACATGGTGAGGTAATTGCCACGATTTGTATCAATGCGATTATCTCTGGGTAGCAAGAAAACTTTATTAATATATATTCGCAACAGTTGGGAATTTGATCACTTACTCGGCAATTATCTCATCTTCGGTGCGTCGTATCAACAGCAAGGGTCCATTGTACTTCATGGCCAGTTCGGCATTGTTGAGATTGCAATGCTTGCGTATTGCGACACGAACAATGCCGCCAAGACTTGCTGGCATACGAGGCATAGCCAAATACAGCACATCATCGAAGGTCGCATCCAGAACCTACAAGAGTATCCAATTAAAGTCAAAGACTAAATAATATTCGTGAGCAAGGAAAATAATGGTAAAAAAAATGATTATGATATGATTATAATAATCATTTAAGGGTTTTTAGAGTATTATGATATTGAATTTGATTACTTACATTAAAGCTCAATAAAATAAATTAATATAATAATAATATTAAAAAATTTAATTTTAAGAGAACAAAATATAAATAATTCTTAGAGCTTTACTCTTTTCGCTCAAATATAATGATAATACAATTGTAATATTCATTATTATGAAAATAATAGTATAATAAAAACGAAATTTTCAATCGGGAATGATTGATAAGCCATGATACCAAAGCATCACAAATCATAATCAAATATTTTTAGCTCCACTCACCACACCCTTGACGTCTGGATAGATAGAGGCCGCCCACAATGTACTGAATCCGCCAATACTCCAGCCATACAAGATAATGTCCTCAATGGCAAAGCCCAGTTGATCGATGGCAAACCTTACAACAGCATCAATGGCGTTCTTGTCCTGCTCGGGATGTGGGCTGCCTGTACTGCCAGCAAACCCAGGATGATTCCAGCCCAGCACCGAGTATTTCAAGGCAATGGGAGTGCCCATGATGCCCACCTCATAGAAGCCAGCGTTGCCCTCGGAGCAAATAACCAGTGTTTTGCCATTACCGACATTATCGTTGCGATTATCGATGAACAGCGTATCGATCTCGTTCGAATCAATTGTTTTCACCTTGTAACGAATGCCATTATCGTCCTCGATGAGTTTTGCACGTCCTGCGATCAACATTGGTCCTGCAAAGAAAAAACTCTTGCTAATAAAGCATTGCCCACATTTTACACACACACTACACAACATACGCATGAATTTCTGCAAGAGCTTCACCGAACCGGGATAGATCATAGAGAGCCCAAAGCTGTTGATGGCCAAATAAGCAATGAGCTCACAGGGCAATGTGGCAAAACTTAAACCCTCGCGACGACTCACAGTATTTGTGGGCTTCTTAAGATCGCTGCAAACACATTTGACAAACATTTGGGAATAACGCTAATTTAAGTGCTATTTTCATGTCTTACCCAGCTAATGCCTTCACATCGAAGTCAACCGGCCAGGCTGTAAAATCAATGTCAAAACGACGCAATGGCTCCGATGATTTATTTGCCTTAGCCTGCATTAAAGCGTTCACCATATTTGTATAGGCTTTTGACTGACGGCGTCCAACGCCGCGCATTAGCAGCGAGATGACAAGGATTAATCCAACGCTTGTTGTGAATTTGGCCAGCGTTGGCATTGAGTCGGCCACAAAATAGCCGCGTCTGTACAGGAATGTAAAGATCAGCGGTGACGTGTAATAGCTGACTGACCAAACCACCGACAGCTGCAAGTAGAGTCAAAATAGCGCAATAGTTTCATCATCATGAGCGCATCACTGGCACACACCCACTTGTATATATGTACACACAAACACCCACCGTTGACAAAATTTGCTCTCCGAACTTTTCAACTGCGCCCGGTTCGTACATTTTTCGCTGCAACGACAAATGAAAATTATCCGGTTTTTGATGAAGTATTGCAGCTATAACATTTTACCTGCGGTTCGGGCACCCCTTTGTACTCCATGTACAACTTCGGTCCGAATATATAATTATAGATACTCATGTCCAATTCTGCTTTTGTTGCGACCTGCCTGCGAGAAAATATTATGATTTTTTTCTTTTACTGTGTTGTGAAAGTTAGTGATCGCAAACCAATCCAAAATTGAACTAGTTTCATTTCGCTAACGATAGGTACGCTTCATCGATAACCGATAGTCGAAAAGTCGAGGAATTTAATCAATATGGCATAGGTTTTATTTGACTTTAAATATAAAAAATATAAAAACTAAACAAAAATTAATAAGTATATTATATGTACAATTTCTCTGCAAAGAAACATCGATTTTTTTCCAATAAAATATCGATGTATAAAATTGTTAAAAACCTTCGATACATCGACACTTCCACAGTTGAACTCTAGCTCTAGTTTAACAAGAGCTAACAGTGATTTTATTTTACCGGCAGAAATGGAAAAGTTTAACAAAGCACAGGCCAAAAATTTGGCAGCTGCGCAAAAATTGGTGGACACATACGACTCTAGTTCCGAGGATGAAGGCGAACTGGATGAGAAGCATATACTGGGTAGCTGCTTGAGATAACAATTTTATGACGTGTCTTTTGCTCGTTTTTGTATTCTGCAGCTTTTAATTTCTTGGTTTTTGGTTTGTTGCTTACAGATTTGCTATATAAACATTACCAAAGCGCACCAGGCAAAAGCAATGAAGGCAACGCTGCAAATCGCACAGCAACCTTTCTGGAGAACACCTTGCACTCTGGGGCCGCAACATGCTTAATTTGTATAGGCAGCATACGACGTGTGGAGTGCATTTGGTCGTGCAAGAGTTGTTACTGCTTCTTCCACTTGAACTGCATTCAGCGCTGGGCCAACGACAGTCTCATGCAAATGAAAGTGAAGGCCGAACAGCAGAATGGCAGTCAGCAAGGATACTACAATCATCTGGGCGAGTTTGTGCCGCCAAAACGTCAAAAGGCAATGCACTGGTGTTGTCCACAGTGCCGCCGTGATTATCAACCTGGCGACCGACCAACGCAATACGATTGCTTTTGCGGCAAGGAGCCCAATCCGCAACCACAACCGTTTCTGGTGCCACATTCGTGTGGTGAAATTTGTGGCAAATTGTTGCAGCCAAAATGTGGACATGATTGCAAACTGCTGTGCCATCCTGGTCCATGCCCACCCTGCGCTCAACTGGCGCATAGCTCTTGCCTGTGTGGCAAGTCACCAGCGCGCTTAGTGCGTTGTCTCGACAAGAACTGGCAGTGTCAACAAACAGTGAGTTTGCCGTGTTTGCTATGAATCGCATTTTAATTTTGCATTTTGTATTTTACAGTGTCAAGCACTTTTGGCATGTGGAAAGCACAAGTGCAACCAGAGGTGTCATCGACCTGGCCAGTGCCCGCCGTGCAACAGTAAGAGCTCACAGCCCTGTGATTGCAAACAGGAAACGAAGGTTGTTAACTGCTCCGAGCCCAAGTGGAAGTGCGGCAGAGTATGTATAAAGAAAGCAATTTGATAAGATGTGCTATTTTTAATAAATCTATACTAGTCATCCTCAAACTAGAGGGGTATTTATTCTCTGTTAAAAACAAGGGACAAAGTAATGAATGTCCATTTATTTATTTGAACACAAACTTCTCAAAAACTATAAGAATATTTATTATTTTCCCTAGATATGTGGCGCTTCTTTTGCTTGCGGTGTGCATTACTGCGAGAAACTATGCCATTCTGGCCCTTGTGGAGGCGAATGTCCTTTAAACGTGCGCAGCTGTCCCTGCGGCAAGACGGTAAGTCTTAGTCTAGACTGCAGGCAAGTCCATAAAGTAGATAACACAAACTTTCTTTAGGTCAAAACGGGCAGCTGTGGTGAGATAGCGGAGACTTGTGGCGACACGTGCCAGAAATTATTATCCTGCGGCACACACACTTGTGCACAACGCTGTCATCGTGGTCCCTGCAATTTGGTGGGTGTCTAGGCATATATGATGCAAATGTTACGAATTTTATCTTTTTGCTTGCAGTGTCTGTTGCGCACCAAGAAGAAATGCCGCTGCGGATTGCATGAGAAGGAGCTGCCCTGCTCCAAGGAGTTTACTTGCGAAACGAAGTGCAAACAGATGCGCGATTGTGGCAAGCATGGCTGCAATCGCAAGGTAAGCGCATTAATTCTAATTTATCCACCATTTGTTGATATGTTATAATGTTTGTTTTAGTGCTGCGGGGATCAGTGTCCACCGTGCAACAAG
This sequence comes from Drosophila siamana, assembly GCA_035047445.1. Taxonomy (NCBI): domain Eukaryota; kingdom Metazoa; phylum Arthropoda; class Insecta; order Diptera; family Drosophilidae; genus Drosophila; species Drosophila siamana. The sequence continues at coordinate 415,194 of JAWNPP010000046.1, forward strand.
ATTTGCGGCAAGCAATTAAACTGCAACAAGCACAAGTGTCAGTCTGTCTGCCACAATGGACCGTGCTACCCCTGTAAAATGGAGTCACAGGTGAACTGTCGGTGCGGTAAGACGCGACGCAATGTGCCTTGTGGACGGGAGAAAAACGCGCGTATTGCCTGTCCGGAGTTGTGCCGGTTTGTAACATATTCAAATAGCTTGCGTCATTGTCAAATTTCTGATCTCGAGTTGCCATTGCAGCATCACGGCCAAGTGTCATCATGTAATCAAGCATCGATGCCACAAAGGTGACTGTCCACCGTGCTCCCAGACATGTGGATTATCTAATGACTCAAACGATTGTGGACACATTTGTCAAGCACGTTGTCATGCCGCTATCCGGGTGACCAAGCCAGCAGATTCGCGTTCACGGTTTAATAAGGTAAATTACACTTTTTAAAAAACAATGTAAATTTATTTGATAACATCGTTTTTCAGTATGAGTATCGCGCGTTGCCGCATCCACGTTGTGAGCAACCAGTTGTAGTCACCTGCATAGGAGGTCATGAGGTGGCTACCTGGCCGTGTTGGAACTCCAAGCCCTCATCATGTCAGCGGAAATGTGCGCGAAAATTAAACTGTGGCAATCACAGTTGTGCTCTCGTCTGTCATGTCGTGCCCAATCCTCAGGATATGCAGCAGCAATTGGGCTGTGGCAATTGCGAGCAAGGATGTCAAATTACTCGGCCAACTGGATGTGTGCATTCATGTACGCGCGGCTGTCACCCAGCACCTTGTGCGCCTTGCGCCTTTGTCATCAAACACAAATGCCACTGTACTCTCAATCAGATTGTGTATAAGTGCAGCGAGTACTTCAACGAATTGGGCACAAACGGCCAGGAGGAAACATTGCTGCAGCAGCGTGAAAAACTGCGTAGCTGTGGCAATCGTTGCATAAAGAACGTATGTCTATTTATATACATTTGTATATGGGAATGCATTTCAATAATCATTATTCTTTGCAGTTTGCCTGCGGCCATCGTTGCATGGCCATCTGCCACTCCGGCAAGTGTCCAAATTCACAGCTGTGCCGTAAAAAAGTGCGCATTTACTGCAGCTGTAAACGCATTAAATTGGAGGTAGCTTGTGACAAGCATCGTGCTGGTCAAATATCATTAGACTGCGATGATAACTGTCTCGCTGAACGCTCAAAGACAGAGGCACTGGAGCAACAGCAGCTGGAGCTGCGATTGCGTCAGGAGGAGGCAAAGAATAAATTGGAGCTGGAAAAATTCGAACAGAAGTTCGGAGAACGGAAACCCAAGGAACGCAAAACTATTGACGTCGAGCCTACCAAATTACATATAGATTGGAAACGCGTGGCTATCTATGTGGTATCCTTGCTGGTTGTAGTGGGAGCTCTGGTCGTTGCGTTCTATGCCGATAGTTAACAAGCTCTGGACTCCTATAATAAATGCAAGTACAATTAACTATATGAAAATATTATTTATTTGTAGTCATCTGTTGAGATCGGATTCGGTTATGTAAATGTACATTTAAGCATTGAATTTTTTAGGGAAGAACGAATTAGGGAAAGAAAAAAAAAAACGAAATTGACAAAAATAAAAAAAAAAAAAAAAAAAAAAAAAAAAAAAAAAAAGAAAAAAAGGAAGGGGAGGAAAGGGGAGGGAGGAAAAAAAAAAAAGGAGGGGAGGGCAAAAAAAAAAAAAAAAAAAGGGGGGGGAGGGAAGAAAAAGAGAAAAAAAAAAAAAAGGGGGGGAAGAAGGTTTTTTTATTAAAATCAATCAATCGAAATGTACATTTAAACACTGAATTTTTTAGTGCCAAATTCCACGTTTTTTCGATTAATTACTTTTATCGATAGTAATAATGGATATGTTTCTTCTAAATTGATAGCAATTTTATCATTTTACATTTTGCATTATTATTTAAATACACTTAGTCATAAATCATTTAATTATATATAATTGCAAGATTTGTTTACAAATTGTGCGCGTCTATCGTCATTTTAAATCGAATATACAACTCTGTGTATCACGGACTGTTTATCGATATTTAGTTTCATCGCTGCAGTATCATCAGAACTTCAAGTGCATTACTTTACTTAATTTATAATGAATGTTAACAGCAGCCGTACTCTGAGAGGTGCGTATTGTGAGTGCATTATGCGACTACATTGTGAATACATAGTTTTTTGTTGTTTTTTTTCTAGTGTGGCATTGTGAAAGTGATTTTCTGCAAGTGCAAGGGAGATGATGCACTTCCTAAAGCGCAAAGCGTCGAGCAATAAAAAATCATCGGATGAAACATCGGATACTGTGTGGACGAACGAGCGAAAAAAAAACTACAATCCGTTTCGCATAATACAAATTCTAAAATATTCTTATGTTTATTGCATTTAGGCTCAGAAAGACGCCAGCCGAAAAGGCTGCCTTATTTCGCTGATGAAAGACGAGAACGAGATAGGGTGAGAAACTTGCGAAAAAGAACAACAAGGCATACGTCAAAAACCCCTCCAAGACTCCCAAGGTACGGACGCCATCGCAGTCAATCAAGATCTCGTTCGACTTCCGCTGGCAGAAACAGATATCGAGGGCGACAGCGTCGCTCACGAAGTTATGATCGCAGAAGTAATAGTGGTAGCCATAACAACGTCAGATCGTCATCTGTGTCTTTGCGAAGAAGGCGAAGTCGGCATCGTAGTCGGAGTCGGAGTCGATCTCGAACTCCCCGTATAATAACTGTTCCTGTGCCAGTTCCTGCCGCTGACTATAATTATGCTTACGTTAGTAAATCTGTACATAAAACAATGCAAACAATTTTACAATTATGACAATTGCAGGGCTGGTCGCATAATCCGCCAAGGCAACACTATAATCCAATGTGTCCACCAATGCTATCATTTGGAATGAATCCGTGTCCACCACGACTATGCTTTGCACCATATCCACAACAGATTCCTCCGTTCAGATACCGATCTGGACCATTTGTGGCTCGTCCTCGATTTGGCTACATGAGAGATGGCCGACAGCCACCAAATTGATATTAAACCCTACCAAATTAACATAATAGCTTTTGCAGCTGTAGTAAATATATAGTATATATAAAAATGTTGTCCGGACTTACTGACCCAAGGGTATTTGTAATTAGTGAGCTTCCCATGATATTGATACATCCAACACGTAAATTCGGACAACTTTCTATACAATTTAGTGTCCTGTAGGGGACAGTTGAGCCAACGATTATGAAACTCGGATGATTTACTTTAGATTGATATTGCTTGCTGACAGTTTGCTGCGAATTGCTTCGAAATATTTTTGTAATTATAGTAGTTGAAAAGAAAAGTAAAGTAAAAATGGCTGATAGCAAAATGTTATCACTAGTCCTTTGAGTATTGCTATCTAGCTATCGTTCACTATAAGTCTAAGCCGTCTTGGTCTTCTTCTTGTACACACAAGCTGTCACAAAGACAGCTGAGCTGAGGAACGTCGATATCAGGAAGTTGGACAGCAACATCACATCATGGGATTGTACGTATACCGTATAAATGCGGGCTATATAAGGGAAGACAGATGGGATATTAAAGATGTATTTACAATATATATATTTATCGGTGAACATACTCATGTTAGTGAAAGCGGACAATGCCCATGTTGTGCGGCTGACGGAACTGGCGTCCTTGGTACGTAGTATGGCAATTAGTTGCAGTACCTTACTTGTTGCTCCAATGGGTGTACAGAAAGGCTGTTGACAAACCAAACATATTCATAAAAGTCATCATAAAACACACATATGTATATATAAATATATCTAACGAGAACAAACAGTTCTTAAGACAATTGCTTGATGGCAATCTCTGCCAGCCTGCCTATAAATAGCAGCATCACAAATATTATACAACAAACACTCATGACCTTGGAACAAAGATGCTCAGTTCTGTTCAGTTCGGTTTGGTTCAGAGCCCCTCTATCTAATAAACATAAACAAGTTTTGACCGCCATCAAGACAGCATAATTATTTAATTAGTTAGTTAATGAAGTAAGGAAAAACGAGTTGAAACTGCGTCGAACGGCGGCCGTTATCTTACAGAAGTGCCTAATCAATGAATCAAACAAACAATACCTACAATTACTCACCACCAAGAACGCAAGGATGATAATGGGAAAGAGTTTTAGGTATATGAGCGTTGCTATGGTCGCATAGAGCACCGCAAAGATCTGTGTACGCTTGCCCAACATATCCTGATACTTGAACACATAATAGATGAGAACATATTCCTGCAGCAACAATACGGGGTATTCCATATACGAAAGAAAATCATAGCCAGATGTGTAGTTGTAAGACATCATCACCGTATAGCTGAATAGCTCCAGGCATAATCCGAATACACTGATACCTGAAGAATGCAAGGAATTCATGTAAGTGGGCGGAATTCTTAATAGACGTAGGCGTGAGTCTCACCTTTTGACGATTTGTTCTCCCTTATGGTCTTAATTTGAGGGACTTTAATGACCAGACACGAAGATACTGTAACTAAACTGAGTAAGTCGGCAATAATCAACACTATTCCCTTTTCAAGGTAATGGGACACCACGTCTCCCAACCCCTCAGCTGCTGTCGTTGTAGCCATCGTCAAAGCCAAACTGATGGTAATATGCCTGCCTTGATTTAAATGCACACAATCGATTGCGGTCAAAATTATTATGTATCGATAAAATATTATCGGTGTAACATTGTTGGTATGCCAGAAAACGCCATATTTATATATGTGGTTTACTATTTTCAAATGTTATGATTACATTTATCACTTTAATTTGAATGCTATTCATAAGAAAAAAAAACAAAATGAAGTGATTTTAAAAATATTTTTATCGAATAGTCACCGCCAATAGTATCGATTGCGTATTGATAGTGTATCGATGCTTCGTCTCAATATTTTGATACTGTTAACATATCATGGAAGCGCAGCTGAAGTCACTTATTTATTTTGATGTCTAAATTGAATTTGTTTGAATTTTGTTTTTAATGTAATAAAGCACACAAAAAATATTGTATGGCTAACAAACAAACACTTTGAAAAAACCAGCACGGAAACGTACGTGGTAAATTAGATTACACATGTCAATTGCGTTTTGAGTGCAGTGCAAGTGTATGGCTCCTATATGTAAAACGAAATAGTTAAAGAATTTAAGTTAACTGAAATTGCAGGTGTCGATTGTACACTAAATATATATGGAGGCTATTGGACAAGATGTAAAAAATAAAGATAAGGGTGAAATACAAGTAATTTTATACGACTAGTGACATTTGTTCTGCATAGTTGAGTTCTTGTATGATTGCATATAGAAGCTATATTGGGAGAAATGAGGGGCTTGAGCTGTTACTCTGAAGCCCACACACGTTTGATCTAGATCTGCATAAAATTATTTGTCCTGATTGAATAAACTATCATCGCAAAGTGAAATCGATCAATACATTGGAAGCTGTAATTTCAACAAAAAAAAAACCAAAAAGGTTGGATTCATCAAAGTTTGTAGTGAAGCTATTGAATACAGTTGTATGGCAGATTCTAATAGTAAGCAAATTGAGCTTTAGCTCGCATTGTCATATGTGAACACGTTGTATTAGCACAGGTCTACTTTTGGGGAACACAATTTATCACAATGAACATCAGCTGTCAGCTTTTAAGATTATATGTACATACCTTTGGCAGGCTGCAATTTTAGACTACAAAATCGCAAACGAATAAATTAGCAGTTCTTTAGTAATAAATATGTTGTTTCTCTTTTCCGTTTTGTGCAAAACTGATCAACTCAGTATCTATGTAAATACGTACGTATGTGCATACAAAGAAAACTTCCTTGTTATTTGACTGCAATTGCATGCTGGCGATGGAAATCTACGAGATTACTTCTTCCAACTCACTGCCGATGACCACGGTTAAAGCAGATGCAGTTGTGTCGACGACAGACGATGCTGTTCCTGCTGCTTGCTCCGAAAGACGCCAGCCGAAAGAGTGGCCTTATTTGGCTGATGAAAGACGAGAACGAGATAGGGATAGAGATACGTCAAAAACCCCTCTAAGACTCCCAAGGTACGAACGCCATCGCAGTCAATCAAGATATCGTTCGACTTGCGCTGGCAGAAGCAGATATCGAGGGCGACGGCGTCGCTCACGAAGTTATGATCGCAGAAGTAGTCATAGTGATAGCCACAACAACGTCACATCATCATCTTCGTATTTGCGAAGGAGGCGAAGTCGGCATCGTAGTCGGAGTCGGAGTCGATCTCGAACTCCCCGTATAATAACTGTTCCTGTGCCAGTTCCTGCCGCTGACTATAATTATGCTTACGTTAGTAAATCTGTTCATAAAACAATGCAAACAATTTTACAATTATGACATTTGCAGGGCTGGTCGCATCATCCGGCAAGGCAACACTATAATCCAATGTATCCATCAATGGTTCCATTTGGAATGAATCCGTGTGCACCACAACCATACTTTGCACCATATCCACAACAGATTCCTCCGAACAGATACCGATCTGGCCCATTTGTGGCTCGTCCTCGATTTGGCTACATAAGAGATGCCCGACAGCCACCAAATTGATATTAAAGCCTACGAAATTAACCTAATTGCTTTTGCAGCTATTTTAAATATATAGTATACATAAAAATGTTGTGCGGACTTACTAACCCAAGGGTATGTGTAATTAGTGAGATTCCCATGATATCGATACATCCAACAAGTAAATTCGGACAATTTTCTATAGAATTTAGTGTCCTGTAGGGGACAGTTGAGCCAACGATTATGAAACTCGGATGATTTACTTTAGATTGGTGATGCTCGTTGACAGTTTGCTGCAAATTGTTTCAAAATATTTTTATACCCGCTACCCATAGGGTAGAAGGGTATTATAGCTTTGTGACTTCAGGAACTGTATGTAACAGGCAGAAGGAAGCATCTCCGACCCCATAAAGTATATATATTCTTGGTCAGGGTCACCAGTCAAGTCGATATAGCCATGTCCGTCTGTCTGTCTGTATGAACACCTAGATCTCAGAGACTATAAGAGCTAGAGATTCCAAACTTGGTACCAGTATTGGTGTATGTCCTACGCAGGTCAAGTTTATTTTAGATTTTTGCCACGCCCCTTACCGTTACCCTTACTATTTACTAGCGCAATTTTAAAGAAAGAGTCTCGAGTTTTAGTACATAGAAAGATAAAGATAGTCTCGATGATTCCCGAATGGTCGCGATCGGATGAAAATCTTGGAAGATATTCAAGAAACAGTTTTGTATGGGAAAATCCATAGGCAGCTGCACGTGGTTTACTTTAGGTGGACAATGTGACCGTGTTTGGTATATTTTATACTTTATGCGATATTTAGGATGTGATGGAATATGAATGTACAAATATACCAAAATACCAAAAATGCTTTTTGGTATATTTTAGCTGGGTAGCGGGTATATCACAGTCGAGAACACTCGACTGTAGCTTTCTTACTTGTTTTAATTATAGTAGTTGAAAAGAAAAGTAAAGTAAAAATGGCTGATAACAAATTGTTATCACTAGTCCTTTGAGTATTGCTGTCTAGCTATCGTTCACTATAAGTTTAAGCCGTCTTGGTCTTCTTCTTGTGCATACAAGTTGCCACAAAGACAGCTAAGCTGAAGAACGTCGAAATCAGGAAGTTGGACAGCAACATCACATCATGGGATTGTACGTATACCGTATAAATGCGGGCTATATAAGGGAAGACAGATGGGATATTAAAGATGTATTTACAATATATATTTATCGGTGAACATACTCTTGACGGAACTGGCGTCCTTGGTACGTAGTATGGCAATTAGTTGCAGTACCTTACTTGTCATAAAACACACATATGTATATATAAATATATCTAACGAGAACAAACAGTTCTTAAGACAATTGCTTGATGGCAATCTCTGCCTGTCTGCCTATAAATAGCAGCATCACAAATATACAACAAACACTCGTGACCTTGGAACAAAGATGCTCAGTTCAGTGCAGTTCGGTTTGGTTCAAAGCCCCTCTTTTTGATAAACATAAACGAGTTTTGACCGCCATCAAGATAGCATAATTATTTAATAATAATTATGGAGTAAGGAAAAACGAGTTGAAACTGCGTCGAACGGCGGCCGTTATCTTACAGAACTGCCTAATCAATGAATCAAACAAACACCTACGATTACTCACCACCAAGAAGGTAAGGATGATAATGGGAAAGAGCTTTAGGTATATGAGCGTTGCTATGGTCGCATAGAGCACCGCAAAGATCTGTGTACGCTTGCCCAATATATCCTGATACTTGAACACATAATAGATGAGAACATATTCCTGCAGCAACAATACGGGGTATTCCATATACGAAAGAAAATCATAGCCAGATGTGTAGTTGTAAGACATCATCACCGTATAGCTGAATAGCTCCAGGCATAACCCGAATACACTGATACCTGAAGAATGTAAGGAATTCATGTGAGTGGGTGGAATAATTAATAGGCGTAGGCGTGAGTCTCACCTTGTGACGATTTGTTCTCCCTTATTTTAATTTGAGGGACTTTAATGACCAGACACGAAGATACTGTAATTAAACTGAGTAAGTCGGCAATAATCAACACTATTCCCTTTTCAAGGTAATGGGACACCAGGTCTTCCAACCCCTCAGTTGCTGTCGTTGTAGCCATCGCCAAAGCCAAACTGATGGCAAAAGGCCTGCGACTTGATTTAAATGCACACTATCGATTGCGGTCAAAATTATTATGTATCGATAAAATATTATCGGTGTAACACTGTTGGTATGCCAGAAAGCGGCATATTTATATATGTGGTTTACTATTATCGAATGCTATGATTACATCTGTCACTTTAATTTGAATGCTATTCATAAGAAAATAACTGCTAACATACCATGGAAGCGCAGCTGAAGTCACTTATTTATTTTTATGTCTAAATTAATTTGTTTGAATTTTGTTTTTGGTGTAATAAAGCCCACAAAAAATATTGTATGGCTAACAAACAAACACTTAAAAAAAAACCAGCACAGAAACGTACATGGTAAATTAGAATACACATGTCAACTGCGTTTTGAGTTCAGTGCAAGTGTATAGCTCTGATATGGGCGGACTAAACCCAAAGTGTAAAACAGACGAAATAATTAAAGAATTCAAGCTAACTGAAATTGCAGGTTATTACATTACATTTAACATTTGTTCTGCATAATTGAGTTCTTGTGTGATTGCATATAGAAGCTTAATGAGTATTGGGAGAAATTAGGTGCTTGATCTGATACTCTCAAGCCCACACACGTTCGATCTAGGTCTGCATAAAATTATGTGTCCTAATTGACTGAACTATCATCTCAAAGTGAAATCGATCAATACACTGGAAGCAGTAATTTCAACAAAAAAACCAAAAAGGTTGGATTCATCAAAGTTTGTACTCAAGCTATTGAATACAGTTGTATGGCAGATTCTATTAGTCAGCAAATTTAGCTTTAGCTCGCATTGTCATATGTGAACACGTCGTATTTGCACAGGTTTACTTTTAGGGAACAAAATTTATTCCAGTGAACATCAGCTGTCACCTTTTAAGATTATATGTATGTACATACCTTTGGCAGGCTACAATTTTAGTCTACAAAATCGCAAACGAGTAAATTAGCAGTTCTTTAGTAATAAATATGTTGTTTCTCGTTTCCGTTTTGTGCAAAACTGATTAGCTCAGGATCTATGTAAATACATACGTCTGTGTATACAAAGAAAACTTCCTTGTTATTCGACTGCAATTGCGTGCAGGCGATGGAAATCTACGAGATCACTTCTTCCAACTCACTGCCGACGACCACGGTTGAAGCAGATGCAGTTGCGTCGACGACAGACGATGCTGTTCCTGCTGCTTGCTCCAAAAGACGCCAGCCGAAAGAGTGGCCTTATTTCGCTGATGAAAGACGAGAACGAGATAGGGATAGAGATACGTCAAAAACCCCTCCAAGACTCCCAAGGTGCGAACGCCATCGCAGTCAATCAAGATATCGTTCGACTTGCGCTGGCAGAAGCAGATATCGAGGGCGACGGCGTCGCTCACGAAGTTATGATCGCAGAAGTAGTCATAGTGATAGCCACAACAACGTCACATCATCTTCGTATTTGCGAAGGAGGCGAAGTTGGCATCGTAGTCGGAGTCGGAGTCGATCTCGAACTCCCCGTTAATAACTGTTCCTGTGCCAGTTCCTGCCGCTGACTTATTATGCTTACGTTAGTAAATCTGTTCATAAAACAATGCAAACAATTTTACAATTATGACATTTGCGGGCTGGTCGTATCATCCGGCAAGGCAACACTTAATCCAATGTTCCATCAATGCTTCCATTTGGAATGAATCCGTGTGCACCACAACCATACTTTGCACCATTCCACAACAGATTCCTCCGAACAGATACCGATCTGGCCCATTTTTGGCTCGTCCTCGATTTGGCTACATAAGAGATGCCCGACAGCCACCAATTGATTTAAAGCCTACGAAATTAACCTAATTGCTTTTGCAGCAATTTTAAATTTAGTATACATAAGAATGTTGTGCGGACTTACTAACCCAAGGGTAGGCGTAATTAGTGAGATTCCCATGATATCGATACATCCAACAAGTAAATTCGGATGATTTACTTTAGATTGGTGATGCTTGTTGACAGTTTGCTGCAAATTGTTTCAAAATATTTTTATACCCGCTACCCATAGGGTAGAAGGGTATTATAGCTTTGTGACTTCAGCAACTGTTGTAACAGGCAGAAGGAAGCATCTCCGACCCCATAAAGTATATATATTCTTGGTCAGGGTCACCAGCCAAGTCTATATAGCCATGTCCGTCTGTCTGTCTGTATGAACACCTAGATCTCAGAGACTATAAGAGCTAGAGATTCCAAACTTGGTACCAGTTTGGTGTTGTCCTACGCAGATCAAGTTTATTTTAGATTTTTGCCACGCCCCTTACCGCGCCCTAAAATTGAAAAAAACCTAGTAAATAGCGCAATTTTAAAGAAAGAGTCTCGAGTTTTAGTACATAGAAAGATAAAGATAGTCTCGATGATTCTCGAATGGTCGCGATCGGATGAAAATCTTGGAAGATATTCAAGAAACAGTTTTGTATGGAAAAATCCATAGGCAGCTGCACGTGGTTTACTTTAGGTGGACAATGTGACCGTGTTTGGTTATTTTATACTTTATGCGATTTTAGGATGTGATGGAATATGAATTCAAATTCCAAAATACCAAAAATGCGTTTTGGTATATTTTAGCTGGGTAGCGGGTATATCACAGTCGAGAACGCTCGACTGTAGCTTTCTTACTTGTTTTAATTTAGTAGTTGAAAAGAAAAGTAAAGTAAAAATGGCTGATAACAAATTGTTATCACTAGTCCTTTGAGTATTGCTGTCTAGCTATCGTTCACTATAAGTTTAAGCCGTCTTGGTCTTCTTCTTGTGCATACAAGTTGCCACAAAGACAGCTAAGCTGAAGAACGTCGAAATCAGGAAGTTGGACAGCAACATCACATCATGGGATTGTACGTATACCGTTAATGCGGGCTATATAAGGGAAGACAGATGGGATATTAAAGATGTTTTACATTTTTTTCGGTGAACATACTCTTGACGGAACTGGCGTCCTTGGTACGTAGTATGGCAATTAGTTGCAGTACCTTACTTGTCATAAAACACACATTGTTTTATTTCTAACGAGAACAAACAGTTCTTAAGACAATTGCTTGATGGCAATCTCTGCCTGTCTGCCTATAAATGCAGCATCACAAATATCAACAAACACTCGTGACCTTGGAACAAAGATGCTCAGTTCAGTGCAGTTCGGTTTGGTTCAAAGCCCCTCTTTTTGATAAACTAAACGAGTTTTGACCGCCATCAAGATAGCTTTTTTTTAGTTAGGTAATGGAGTAAGGAAAAACGAGTTGAAACTGCGTCGAACGGCGGCCGTTATCTTACAGAAGTGCCTAATCATGAATCAAACAAACACCTACGATTCTCACCACCAAGAACGTAAGGATGATAATGGGAAAGAGCTTTAGGTTTGAGCGTTGCTATGGTCGCATAGAGCACCGCAAAGATCTGTGTCGCTTGCCTAACATATCCTGATCTTGAACACATATAGATGAGAACATATTCCTGCAGCAACAATACGGGGTATTCCTTCGAAAGAAATCATAGCCAGATGTGTGTTGTAGACATCATCATCGTTAGCTGAATGCTCCAGGCATAACCCGATCACTGATCCTGAAGAATGTAAGGAATTCATGTGAGTGGGTGGATTTTGGCGTAGGCGTGAGTCTCACCTTTTGACGATTTGTTCTCCCTTATGTTAATTTGAGGGACTTTAATGACCAGACACGAAGATTGTTTAACTGAGTAGTCGGCAATTCACACTATTCCCTTTTCAAGGTAATGGGACACCAGGTCTTCCAACCCCTCAGTTGCTGTCGTTGTGCCATCGCCAAAGCCAAACTGATGGCAAAAGGCCTGCGACTTGATTTAAATGCACACTTCGATTGCGGTCAAATTATTTGTTCGATAAATTTTCGGTGTAACACTGTTGGTATGCCAGAAAGCGGCATATTTTTTTGGTTTACTATTATCGAATGCTTGATTACATCTGTCACTTTATTTGAATGCTATTCATAAGAAATAACTGCTACATACCATGAAGCGCAGCTGAAGTCACTTATTTATTTGTATGTCTAAATTAATTTGTTTGAATTTTGTTTTTGGTGTAATAAAGCCCACAAAAAATTTGTTGGCTAACAAACAAACACTTAAAAAAACCAGCACAGAAACGTACATGGTAAATTAGAATACACATGTCAACTGCGTTTTGAGTTCAGTGCAAGTGTTAGCTCTGATTGGGCGGACTAAACCCAAAGTGTAAAACAGACGAATAATTAAAGAATTCAAGCTAACTGAAATTGCAGGTTATTACATTACATTTAACATTTGTTCTGCATTTGAGTTCTTGTGTGATTGCATTAGAAGCTTAATGAGTATTGGGAGAAATTAGGTGCTTGATCTGATACTCTCAAGCCCACACACGTTCGATCTAGGTCTGCATAAAATTATGTGTCCTAATTGACTGAACTATCATCTCAAAGTGAAATCGATCAATCACTGGAAGCAGTAATTTCAACAAAAAACCAAAAAGGTTGGATTCATCAAAGTTTGTACTCAAGCTTTGAATCAGTTGTATGGCAGATTCTTTAGTCAGCAAATTTAGCTTTAGCTCGCATTGTCATTGTGAACACGTCGTATTTGCACAGGTTTACTTTTAGGGAACAAAATTTATTCCAGTGAACATCAGCTGTCACCTTTTAAGATTATTGTTGTACATACCTTTGGCAGGCTACAATTTTAGTCTACAAAATCGCAAACGAGTAAATTAGCAGTTCTTTAGTATAAATTGTTGTTTCTCGTTTCCGTTTTGTGCAAAACTGATTAGCTCAGGATCTTGTATCTCGTCTGTGCATACAAAGAAAACTTCCTTGTTATTCGACTGCAATTGCGTGCAGGCGATGGAAATCTACGAGATCACTTCTTCCAACTCACTGCCGACGACCACGGTTGAAGCAGATGCAGTTGCGTCGACGACAGACGATGCTGTTCCTGCTGCTTGCTCCAAAAGACGCCAGCCGAAAGAGTGGCCTTATTTGGCTGATGAAAGACGAGAACGAGATAGGGATAGAGATACGTCAAAAACCCCTCCAAGACTCCCAAGGTACGAACGCCATCGCAGTCAATCAAGATATCGTTCGACTTGCGCTGGCAGAAGCAGATTCGAGGGCGACGGCGTCGCTCACGAAGTTATGATCGCAGAAGTAGTCATAGTGATAGCCACAACAACGTCACATCATCATCTTCGTATTTGCGAAGGAGGCGAAGTCGGCATCGTAGTCGGAGTCGGAGTCGATCTCGAACTCCCCGTATAATAACTGTTCCTGTGCCAGTTCCTGCCGCTGACTATAATTATGCTTACGTTAGTAAATCTGTTCATAAAACAATGCAAACAATTTTACAATTTGACATTTGCAGGGCTGGTCGCATCATCCGGCAAGGCAACACTATAATCCAATGTATCCATCAATGGTTCCATTTGGAATGAATCCGTGTGCACCACAACCATACTTTGCACCATATCCACAACAGATTCCTCCGAACAGATACCGATCTGGCCCATTTGTGGCTCGTCCTCGATTTGGCTACATAAGAGATGCCCGACAGCCACCAAATTGATTTAAAGCCTACGAAATTAACCTAATTGCTTTTGCAGCTATTTTAAATTTAGTATCATAAAAATGTTGTGCGGACTTACTAACCCTAGGGTATGTGTAATTAGTGAGATTCCCATGATTCGATACATCCAACAAGTAAATTCGGACAATTTTCTATAGAATTTAGTGTCCTGTAGGGGACAGTTGAGCCAACGATTTGAAACTCGGATGATTTACTTTAGATTGGTGATGCTCGTTGACAGTTTGCTGCAAATTGTTTCAAAATATTTTTATACCCGCTACCCATAGGGTAGAAGGGTATTATAGCTTTGTGACTTCAGGAACTGTTGTAACAGGCAGAAGGAAGCATCTCCGACCCCATAAAGTTTTTTCTTGGTAGGGTCACCAGTCAAGTCGATATAGCCATGTCCGTCTGTCTGTCTGTTGAACACCTAGATCTCAGAGACTATAAGAGCTAGAGATTCCAAACTTGGTACCAGTTTGGTGTTGTCCTACGCAGGTCAAGTTTATTTTAGATTTTTGCCACGCCCCTTACCGTTACCCTTACTATTTACTAGCGCAATTTTAAAGAAAGAGTCTCGAGTTTTAGTACATAGAAAGATAAAGATAGTCTCGATGATTCCCGAATGGTCGCGATCGGATGAAAATCTTGGAAGATATTCAAGAAACAGTTTTGTTGGGAAAATCCATAGGCAGTGCACGTGGTTTACTTTAGGTGGACAATGTGACCGTGTTTGGTTTTTTATACTTTTGCGATTTTAGGATGTGATGGAATTGAATGTACAATTCCAAAATACCAAAAATGCTTTTTGGTATATTTTAGCTGGGTAGCGGGTTATCACAGTCGAGAACACTCGACTGTAGCTTTCTTACTTGTTTTATTTAGTAGTTGAAAAGAAAAGTAAAGTAAAAATGGCTGATAACAAATTGTTATCACTAGTCCTTTGAGTTTGCTGTTAGCTATCGTTCACTATAGTTTAAGCCGTCTTGGTCTTCTTCTTGTACAACAAGCTGCCACAAAGACAGCTGAGCTGAAGAACGTCGAAATCAGGAAGTTGGACAGCAACATCACATCATGGGATTGTAGTTACCGTATAAATGCGGGTTATATAAGGGAAGACAGATGGGATATTAAAGATGTTTTACAATTTTTTTGGTGAACATACTCTTGACGGAACTGGCGTCCTTGGTACGTAGTATGGCAATTAGTTGCAGTACCTTACTTGTCTAAAACACACATATGTTATTATTATCTAACGAGAACAAACAGTTCTTAAGACAATTGCTTGATGGCAATCTTGCCTGTCTGCCTATAAATAGCAGCATCACAAATATACAACAAACACTCGTGACCTTGGAACAAAGATGCTCAGTTCAGTCAGTTCGGTTTGGTTCAAAGCCCCTCTTTTTGATAAACATAAACGAGTTTTGACCGCCATCAAGATAGCATAATTATTTAATTAGTTAGGTAATGGAGTAAGGAAAAACGAGTTGAAACTGCGTCGAACGCAGTTCTTACAGAAGTGCCTAATCAATGAATCAAACAAACACCTACGATTACTCACCACCAAGAACGTAAGGATGATAATGGGAAAGAGCTTTAGGTTTGAGCGTTGCTATGGTCGCATAGAGCACCGCAAAGATCTGTGTCGCTTGCCCAACATATCCTGATACTTGAACACATAATAGATGAGAACATATTCCTGCAGCAACAATACGGGGTATTCCATATACGAAAGAAAATCATCATGTGTAGTTGTAAGACATCATCACCGCTGAATAGCTCCAGGCTAATCCGAATACACTGATACCCGAAGAATGTAAGGAATTCATGTGAGTGGGTGGAATATTAATAGGCGTAGGCGTGAGTCTCACCTTTTGACGATTTGTTCTCCCTTATGTTAATTTGAGGGACTTTAATGACCAGACACGAAGTCTGTTTAAACTGAGTAAGTCGGCAATAATCAACACTTTCCCTTTTCAAGGTAATGGGACACCAGGTCTTCCAACCCCTCAGTTGCTGTCGTTGTGCCATCGCCAAAGCCAAACTGATGGCGAAAGGTGCGACTTGATTTAAATGCACACAATCGGTTGCGGTCAAATTTTTTTCGATAAATTTTCGGTGTACACTGTTGGTATGCCAGAAAACGGCATATTTTTTTGGTTTACTATTTTCGATGCTATGATTATATTTGTCACTTTAATTTGAATGCTATTCACAAGAAAAAAATAAATAATGTGATTTTAAAATTTTTTCGAATAGTCACGGCCAATATTATCCATAATCGGAGACACATCGATTGCATATCGATAGCGTATCGATGTTTCTTTTCAATATTTTGATACTGCTAACATACCATGGAAGCGCAGCTGAAGTCACTTATTTATTTTTATGTCTAAATTGAATTTGTTTGAATTTTGTTTTTGGTGTATAAGCACACAAAAATTTGTTGGCTAACAAACAAACACTTTGAAAAAACTAGCACGGAAACGTACATGGTAAATTATATTACACTTCAACTGCGTTTTGAGTGCAGTGCAAATGTTAGCTCTGATTGGGCGGATAAACCCAAAGTGTAAAACAGTCGAATATTAAAGATTTAAGTTACTGAATTGCAGGTGTCGATTGTACACTAAATATTGCGGAGGCTATTAGACAAGATGTAAAATAAAAATAAGGGTAAAATCATGTAACTTTACAACTAGTGACATTTGTTCTGCATAGTTGAGTTCTTGTGTGATTGCATATAGAAGTTTAACGAGCATTCGGAGAAATGAAGAGCTTGAGCTGCACAGGTTTATTTTTGCCACTTAAAGTTGTTTATTGGGGAACAGAATTTGTTTTTGCCTATTTTTAATGCGTTGATCCCAGAGAACATCAGCTGTTACCTATTAAGATTATACATCCCTTCGGCGGGCTGCAATTTTCAAATTTACAAGATCGCAAACGAATAAATTAGTTCTTTAGTAATAAATATGTTGTTTCTCTCTTCTGTTTTATGTTAAACTGATACAACTCAGTATCTATTTAAATGCGTATGTGTGTGCATACAAACAGAACTTCCTTGTTATTCCGCTGCAATTGTGGGCTGGAGATGGAAATCTACGAGATCACCTCTTCCAACTCACTTCCGACGACCACGGTTGAATCAGATGCAGTTGCCTCGTCAACAGACGATGCTGTTCGTTCTGCTTACTGCGAAAGGCGCAAGCCGACAGAGTGGCATTATTTTACAAATAAAAGACTTGAGCGAGAAAGAATGAGGGACATGTGCAAAAGAACTAGACATACGCCACCTAGAGCTCGAAGGCGCGAGCGCCAACGCGGTAGACCACGATCACGTTCATTATCGGAGGACAGAAGCAGATATCGCGGTCGACGGCGTCGCTCACAAAGTTATGATCGTAGAAGTAGTCATAGTGGTAGCCACAACAACGTCACATCGTCAACTTCATCTTTGCGAAGAAAGCTAAGGCGGCATTGCAGTCGGAGTGGAGCCGATATCGAACACCCAACATAATAACTGTTCCTGGGTTCCAGTTCCTGCTTATGCTTACGTTAGTTAATCTATTAATTAAACAATGCAAAGCTAATTTCACAACGCTGACATTTGCAGGATGGGTCACATCATCCACTAAGGCAAGACTACAATCTGATGTATTCGCGAATGCTGCCATTTGGAGTGAATCCCCGTCCACCACAAACATACTTTGCACCATATCAACAACAGATTCTTCCGTTTAGATACCGTTTTAGGAAGATAATAATGTTATAAAACATTTAAATTAAAAATGATTGTTGGAAACCTCATTTATACAATGTCAAGCATAAATTTGTGATGGACGACCGTTTTTGTTTTAAACATAAAAATAAGTACACTGGTGTTATGTAGTAATTATAAAGAATTAAAATTAAAATTTGGGTAAGATATGTTAACTCTTATTGTCTTTTTGAATTTTTAATTACATCTGTAGTGTATAGCAAATAACCTAATATGTAATTTACCTATAGGAAAATTAAGATAATGAATGACCTGGAACATAAGCCCATAAAATTCTTTTACTTGGAGCTCATAGGGGAGCAGAACATATTGCTGCAGCATCATATGTGAAACAAGAGCATATCCACATGTATATAATCATCACCGTTGGTATCCGAAAACAAAAGCTTTGAATGTGTGCGGGAATACTTAAGTCGCATAGGCATAGGTAATAGGTTTGTTTTAAATGCACACAATCGATAGTGTTTTGCATCGATAAATATACGCGAAATTAAACTGAGTGCAATCGAATAGTATCGATTTCCTCACCCATAATTCGATTGGACAGCGATGCCACTAGCGTATCGATGCTTTGTCTCGATAATTTGGTGCTGCTAACATACAGTGGCAGCGCAGCTCAAGTCACTTAGTTATTTTTCTGTCTGAATTTAAGAATTTTGTTTTTGTTCGAATAAAACTAGAACGGTTAAAGAAAACAAATATACTGCATAACTAACAATACAACACCTTGAAGAAAACGGCGCAGAAACGTACGTGGTAAATTCGATTTAACGTGTGCCCAGTGTTAACTGCTTGTATGCAGTGCAAGTGTGCGTGCGTGTGTGTGAGTGTATGGGTGGGCTAAACGCAAAAAGTGTATAACGGATGAAATAATTAAACAATTTAGCTAAACAAGAAAAGCAGGCCTCGACTGTGCACTAAATATATGGAGGTTGTTTTTCAGTGTGCAAAAAGTAAGAGTTGTCTAGGGGTAAAGAAAACGTAATTTTCTCATGCATGTCGTGACATTTGTTCTGTGTGTGTGAGTGAGTAAGTGCGTGTGTGTATGCATACACGACATTCGACGTTTAGTCTGTGTTTGTGTGTGTCTATGTGTGTGTACAACAATGTTCACATTTTTCTTTTGTTGTTTGCTCCACGAATTATGGGGCTGGCTTCTGGTCGTCGCGGTGCAGGTGCAGAAAAGTGGGGTTAGGGACTATAAAAAATGAGTTAAATTAATGCATTTCACATTTAACTGTAGCTCGCTGAGATGTTGAAATTGTGTAGCTTTTGTAACAATTTGAATTGCTATTCGAGCCTTTAAAACGGCATTAATGTAAGATGTTAGCATATGTGTGTGTGTGCCAACATTCGACGGTTTCAATATTCTGAGTCTTATTCCCTACTCCTGGTCCTGTTGTGGTCGCACAGGTAACACGTTAAAAAATAAAACGAAGCGAAACTAAGGCGGAGAATGAGACCCTTAAACCTTGAGGAGGTCAACAGCTATTTGAGGAAGAGGGAGGGTTTGAGAGCGACATTCTTATACACATACGCACACACACACACATACGTCTGATCTGTTTCTAAAAGTGATGCAACTCAGGATCTAAACATACACATTAACAAGACTGCGTGCGTGTGTGAGAGCAAAGAAAATTCCTTTACGATCGATAGGTCTTTGTTATTCGACTGTGATTGCAGTAGCATCCCGCTGTTGTCGTCGCCGTCGTCTGCTGTGATCCCTTTTTCTGTTGTTTGCCCATTGCATCTGCACGTGTGTGCGTTAAATTGATGCTGAGCGAGAAAGGGAGAGCAACAACAGCAACTGGCAGCCGAAGTTATCGCTTGTGATGAGAGAGCAGAGAGCGCAAACAGATAGCGGCTTAAATTGCAAGGTGTACGCCATCGTTGCTGTTGCTGCTGCTATGTTTCTCAGTGGTGGTGTGTATCTTTATTGCTTCTTCTTCCGTCCGTTACTTTTGCTCTTGTCATCTTCATGCATGCCTTTACCTGGCTACTGATCTGCCTGACTGCCTTGCCTGCCTTATGTGCATCTGTGTGTGTTTGCCTTGTCTCCCTCTCTGCCTGCCTACATGCCTATGTGTCTGTCTTTACGTGTGTGCGTGTTGTTGTAATACCCGTTTCATCTTCTTTGGGTATTCTACTTCGCGCCGTTTTAGCTTCTTCCGCCAATGCACTTTTGTGATTTCCTTTGCCAGTTTTTGATTGCTCACAAGACTCGACGGCAACGTCGAAGCCAACGTCAATGTCTACGGCTGCTGCTGTTGCTGCTGCTGCTGCTTTAGAGACATTTTTCCCACTGTTTTTCTTTTCTTTTGGATTTTGATTTTCGTTTTTTTTTTCACATTCGCATTCAAGCGTGAGAGAGACAACAGCACACGATCGTCGTGCTCCTCTTCGGGGTCGCATTGCGTGGGAACTTTTTGTCAGAGCGTCGCTGTCAATCGAGACGAGAAGGATATTTTACAATAAATGAGTTAAAGAAGTTGCTTTGATTTTGTAAGTTCAAGATTACAAAATTTGCAAAAACTATAGTTTTTCAACTAGTAGTACACTATTTAAACATTATTTAATTTTGTGTGTTCCCAAACCTGGGGAATGTTTGTTATTGACTTCAGGTTCACATATTCAAGATACCATGTGCGCTGTTAGAGAATTCTAGAGAATTTAGCTTTTATTTCAAGCTTTAAGTATAGTGAAAAACCCGTAGAGGAAGTCAACATTCTTTTTGACCAAGCTTAATAAGAGACATAATTTCATAAAAAAACAATGTTGCAATTGACTGGGGAAATATAATAATGGAATATAGTAATATCTGACTATAATATCAAGCTGTAATCATTTCATTCTCAATTATTTTCAGAAGCGAGAGAGCGAGAATAAGCAACAGTGCTTCAGATAAGAATTCCTTGGCGCATTGTGTGAGAAATATTATGGAAAAAAGATGTTCAGCTGCTAGCAGACATTGTGATAGAGCAGAGGACGCTCAGAACGAGCGGGAGCTTAAGGAACTTAAGCCGAACACACCTCAGCCAAAGCCAAGCACTAGCCAGAAGAAAAAGAAGCCAGGTGAAGTCGGAAACGAAGCAGCAACAGAAAGGGAAAATAGATCTATGTCCAAGTTGAGGGAAGTTGATGTTGAAGACAGTGTCTCATCGTCTCACTCGCCACATGGCTACGCCGTAGTGCTCGATGATGACGAGTCCAGCAGCGAGACGGGCGTGCTGGAGATGGAAACCTACGAGATCAGCTCTTCGAACTCACTGCCGACAAGTACGGCGGAAGCAGGTGCGGTTCCTTCGACAACAGACGATTCTGCTGCAGCTTCCACCGGTGCTCCTGCAGATTCTGCTGTTGTCGTTGTCGTGCCCGTTGACGATAGCTCCTCCACAGACACACTCAATGGCAATGATGGTAACGGGAGCGGAAGTGCAAGTAGACGCTCCGTTTCCGAGGATCGCAGCGTTAGCGCCCGCTCGATGAAGAACGTTTTCTTTAACGATCACGATAATGATCCGCCCGTTGTTTGCCTTATAAATGATGATGATGACTTTGACGAGGAGGAAATTGTCGAGGATGATGACGATGCCGATGCCGATGATGACGTTGACGATGAAGATGATAATGATGATGTTGTAGAACAGTCAATGCCTATCGATTGCGAAAACACAGCACAAATAGAGGATGGCAGCAATGGCAGTGGCAATGGCAATGGCATTATTACCACAGCCGACGGTTCCAAAATCTTCCTAGAGACGCCTGTCGTCGAGGAGCCGCAATCGCATACTCATACTCATCACCATGTCAACGTTGGCGGGGCAACAGTGGCAAATCATGCTCCACAATCGGAGTTGCTGGCGACGGGCAAACCGAAGCGTCTCAGTGATGAATTCGATGCCGCAGACACGTGTGCTGATGAGGAGCAGGAGAGAACAACAGATAGCGGCAACAACAAGGGGAATTAAGTCTGAAACAGGATGCGGTAAAAGTGGTCTAGCAGATGTAGCATCCACATCGCTGCACGACAGACAAATGTCCGTGCGGTTGAAGCAAATGAGCCTCAACAATGCCAACAACAATAATGTAGCAGCCGTACCAATGGAGTCCGCAACGTCCAGCTCAAGCTCGAGTGGCTGCCCATCCAGGGCGGACATTGAGTCAATGGATCGGATAGAGCGTTCTGATTTTGAGAAGGAGCAACGACTAACTGGCGGCATAGTTATTGGCACCACACGTCTTGTCATGAAGAATCGCCTCAATCTAAGTCTGATCAATGCTGCGGCTGCTGCAGAGGGAGCTGGGACAGCTGCTGCTGCTGCTAGCAGCAACGATGATTGGCCCAGCAGTAGTAGCAATGGTCGCGCTTTCTCCTCGGACAGCAAGGTAAGATTGCAACTTTGATAAATGGAGTTTAATGGGTTGCTAACTAACTCATTTATATTTAGTGCGCCTACAAAGATTTGTCAACGACACCGACAAGCAGCCGCAAGTATACCAATAGCCGACTAAGTAAGTCCACTGCCAAACTCAATTTGAGCTCCACGCTGGGTTGTCCCCAGCACAATGTTAAGCTTAAGTCGTCGGTGATTATGGAGCCCAGCAAAAGCAGAAGCAATGCATCCACATCCACGTCTACTTCAAGCAGCTCTCGCACAGATGTCTGTACGAATACAAACTCGAATGATCACATTATCGTATTCGCCTCTGATAATAAGGAAACATCCAGTTCAACTGCTGCTGCTGCTCCTCCAATGTCAGCAGCCTCATCATTTAGTTCGGTGGCCTCCCAGACCAGCCAGGATGGCGGCTGTAGTCGAACTAGCGTTGTGCACACGTCATTTGGCTCTGCCGGCAGCTCATCCTCCTCTTCCTCCACTGGTGGCGCTGTCGATGTGGATGCCCAGCCATCGACGTCGGGCACATCATCCTCTAACTTTGCACGTTGTCATTACGCGACTGTACCCAAGCCTTCGACCCCACGACAGGTGAATGCCAGCGCTCAGACTATGGGTATTTTTCTGGGACAACGCAACGGATTGGCAGCCAACGGAGCCGCAGCTGGCAATGTAGTTCGTTCGCGTCGTCGAGTGGAAGCCACGCGCAATAGTGCAAATGATGTTATAGTGCTGGAAGTGGTCGTCGAGGAGAACGGCCCCAATAATGGCAATGATAATGCTGCCCACGGCGCCGAGCCGGGCGATTTCAGTGCTGAGGAGCCGTGGGGCAATTGCGATGAAGAGAATAACTGTTCGGATCTGGAAGAGGTGTGTACGTGCCAGAATAGCATAATGGCTGGCAGTCGCAGTGGCAGCAATGCCAGCCTGAGCGATGTACATGATATAGATGCCATCGATGGCGGCTATCAACATCATCCACTGGCCACAAATGGCGATGATTCGTTGTCCATCATGTCGTCGTCGTCATCAACGACCATCTACAACTCCCAGCAGCAGCAGCAACAACAACAGCAGCGCAAGCGCAAGTACAACGAAGGTCGACTGCTAGATGGTGAGCATGCCGCGAGCATCACAGGCAGCGGCGGCTGCAGTGGAATTGCTGGTCATGCTGAAACTGGTGACAACAGTCGCAAACGCATTGCATACGATTTTGCCTCAACACCACGATCCTCCAACGGCGCCTCCGCCTCCTCCACAACCACGGGCCTTATCTCGTTGACGCCAACGAGTCTGGCAGCGACGGCAGGAGGACTGGGTTTGGGATTGGGCTTGACTGGCGTTGGTTCACCTGCGCTGGGGCGACGCACGCCGCGTGCTTTAATGTCGACACGCGATAATCCGCCACCCGAGCTGCAGCATTGGCTCGCGCAATTCCAGCGCTGGTCCCATGCGGAACGCTTGTTGGCCGTGGATCGACTGATTGATAACTGTGATCCATCGCAAGTCCGTCACATGATGCAGGTAATTGAACCGCAATTTCAACGCGATTTCATCTCGTTGCTGCCCCGCGAGCTCGCCCTGTTTGTGCTCTCGTATCTGGAGCCCAAGGATTTGTTGCGTGCGGCCCAAACGTGTCGCAGCTGGCGTTTCCTTTGCGACGACAATCTCCTGTGGAAGGAGAAGTGCCGCAAGGCGCAGATACTCACCGAACCGAGCAGCGATCGGCCAAAGCGTGGCCGCGATGGCAACATGCCGCCAATTGCTTCGCCATGGAAGGCCGCCTATATGCGTCAGCATATCATCGAGATGAATTGGCGCTCGCGGCCAGTGCGTAAGCCGAAGGTGCTCAAGGGTCATGACGACCATGTCATCACATGCCTGCAGTTCTCGGGCAATCGCATTGTCTCCGGCTCCGATGACAATACTCTAAAAGTGTGGTCCGCCGTTAATGGCAAGGTAAGTTTGTCTGTCACAGTTACTTGTGGGTCATTCTATTCACTTTTGGTTTTTCTTCGTTGCATAACAGTGCTTACGCACCTTGGTGGGACACACGGGCGGCGTGTGGTCGTCGCAGATGTCCGGCAACATCATCATTTCAGGCAGTACGGATCGGACACTCAAGGTGTGGGACATGGACAGTGGCAGTTGCGTTCACACGCTCCAAGGGCACACCTCAACGGTGCGCTGCATGCATCTCCATGGCAACAAGTAAGTCTGCTCTCATAACTACTGATTACATTCCTGCTTCTCTACAACTTGCACATTTATTTGCAGGGTGGTGAGCGGTTCACGGGATGCAACGCTGCGTGTTTGGGACATTGAGCTGGGCACGTGTCTGCATGTGCTCGTTGGTCATTTGGCTGCTGTGCGTTGCGTGCAATACGATGGCAAACTGATTGTGTCTGGCGCGTACGATTACATGGTCAAGATCTGGCACCCAGAGCGACAGGAATGCCTGCACACGCTGCAAGGACACACCAATCGCGTCTACTCACTGCAGGTAGAGCACATACAATAAAAAAAAAAATAATAAACTGCACTACGATTAAGCATCTCCTCTTCTGTTGTAGTTCGATGGCATTCATGTTGTCTCTGGCTCGCTGGACACCTCGATACGTGTGTGGGACGTGGAGACGGGCAACTGCAAGCACACGCTGATGGGCCATCAGAGTCTTACGTCAGGCATGGAGTTGCGCCAAAATATTCTGGTCTCGGGCAACGCTGACTCGACCGTCAAAGTGTGGGACATCACAACGGGACAGTGCCTGCAGACGCTATCGGGTAAATCTAATTGATATGTCGAGTGATTGACTGACCGATCGCCTGACTGACGAACTATTGCTTTCATTTTGCAGGGCCAAACAAACATCAATCCGCTGTCACTTGCCTGCAATTCAACACACGCTTTGTGGTGACCAGCTCGGATGATGGCACCGTCAAATTGTGGGACGTCAAGACTGGCGAATTCATACGCAATTTGGTTGCCCTCGATTCGGGTGGTTCCGGCGGCGTGGTCTGGCGCATCAGGTAAGCTAAACCAACCACATTCTCATCGCATCGGCACTTTAATGTGTACTTATGGCATTTTCTCGACGCAGGGCAAATGATACGAAACTGATTTGTGCGGTGGGGTCGCGCAATGGCACCGAGGAGACAAAGCTGATGGTTTTGGACTTTGATGTGGAGGGCGCTTGTGTCAAGTGCTCATAGGAGGAGTGCGAGGATCTGTTCCATTTCAAGTTGCGATTTGTCAGCAGCGAAGAAAGGCGCACTCTACTCTATGTTATGATACACGCAAAAGCCAGAGCCGCCAACCGCTTGAGCTCGTGAACCTTCCGCCGGAGGTGATAGGGAGATTCATTGCAGACACAGAAAAACACACACTACACAACACACACACATATATACTCATCGAAATG
The DNA here is from genome assembly GCA_035047445.1 of Drosophila siamana. Lineage (NCBI taxonomy): Eukaryota > Metazoa > Arthropoda > Insecta > Diptera > Drosophilidae > Drosophila > Drosophila siamana. The sequence goes on from JAWNPP010000046.1 coordinate 441,111, forward strand.
CCAACACATATGAACACGGAGATGATAATTGGATTGTTATCGTTGCTTGCCTTGCCAACAAATGCAGCTGCACATACACACACACACACACGTATATACACACACATACATGGGAAGTTGAGTTGTGAGTGCGCGTGTAATGTTTTCAATGTTATAATTTGTTTCAAATTGCGTTGCTTTATAGCCTAAATTTGTTTCCACAATAGCATAATTTTTGCTTCTTAGTTCTTATTAAAATAACACATACGTACACAATTAAACATACAGATATGCATGCAAATTCGCATTGAAAGTCGAAGTAGGTACAACTATATTCACATAAATACAAACGTATTATGCAATAATATATGGATATCTACATATACACTTACACAAGTTTTGTTCCGTGTCGCGAATAGCTTGAACCTTTATGAAGAAACAAAAAGATGAAAACAGCTTTATATTGATTAAATTGTAAATTGGATTGAGAGAAGATAATATTGATAATGTTAATAATGCAGTTAGATCATATTTGGTTTTCCACCCGAGTTGTCGTTTCTGTTCTATTCTGTGGTATCAATTCGTTTAATCTGTTTATGTTTATAATACACTTACACACATATTTTTGATTCTTCCCCTTCATTTTTTTGTATTGTTAAAAAAAGGCTTCCAAGTGAGGAGCTTATCATCATTCAAATTGTATGTTGGTATAAGCTTACAAAAATTATCTTAAATTTAGTGATTTGCCTACAGAGTCCGAGTTGGGACTAGAAGACGTCTTATATACATTTAAGTATATATATAAAGAGTTAAGTATTTCGTGGTGTACTCATTTGGGAGAGCAGCTCACAACCTCACACATATACACACACACATACAAATTAAAAGAAAAAATACACATACACTTATAACATACACACACACACACACACACACACACACACACACATATACACAAAAGCATTAAGCGAACATATATTTTAATTATAGACTGATTTATTAGTAATTGAAATTAATCTACAAATTTAAGCATAAATCTGAATAAACGCAGGAATAATAGTTAAAAAATAAAGTTAAATAAAAATGCATGTGCATGTGATTTTATGTTTGTTTCCATTCTTTTCCTTTTTTTGAACAAACAACAGACTTGAAAATGATTATAAAACCGCAACAAATCGGCCAATAACATAATAAGCGATAATTCAATATACGATATATTTGTACACTCTCAATGCAAATCACAAGTGCATAGAGTTTAAGTAAAACAAAAACAGAAACAAAGAAATGGCGATGGGATTTGTGAAAAAAGAGGGCGGGCCGGGGGACTACATCTACAGACATGCATACATACATATGTACGCGAATTACTCTACACAATAATTTATGGAAAACTCTATGGCATAATAATCGTAACAATAAATGCATTAATTCTAAAAATGCCTTTTTTGGTTTAAATTTTTCTGTTCCCTTCTGTGGTCGACCTTATCTTTCAAGCTGTACGCTGAAACTTGGTCACCGTGATTCTTGTTGGCCATTCGAAACCGCCTCGAAGGGTTAAGAAGTGAGACATTGCTTAGCGAAATACCAGGCGAACTGAAATCACCAGCAATCAGATTTATAGAAGAACGCCAGAAATAGAGAGCAGCAGATAATTTTTCAATGCAAATCATAAGTGCATAGAGATTAAGTAAAATATAAAACAAACATAAACAAATCGATGGGATTTGTGAAAAAGAGAGAGGGCCAGGGGTTACATTATCTACAGACTGCGTTTCGCGATTATCTCTACCAATAATTTTGCCATGGCATATATCGTAACAATATGCTTATTCTTAAGATGCCCTTTTTGGTTTAAATTTTTCTGTTCTTCTGTGGTCGACCTTAACTTTCAATCTGTAAGATTCGAAATTGAATAATGGACTTCGTTTTTATTGAGTGTGTAAACTTAAAAGAAATCACTTCATTTGCGATTCAACTTTATGCGTGTGAGTATAATACATGAAAATAATTAACTGCAAGAAAAACACTTTCGAATGTTTTTGGTAAATATGAAAAATGAAAACGATCTGCTCCTAGATCTTGGACTTTTTGCTGCTGTGTCCCTCGATGCCGAGATTGCAACGCGAGGCGACATCTTGGACGGATGTGAGTCCAGTGCTAGGCAATGGGCCACCAAAGGCGGAAGCTGACAAGTTACTGTTGCTTGGACGCTTCCGAGTGGGTGAATGAATCGGCGATTTCTGCCGCAGACATTCGACATCCTCAAAGACAACCTGGGCACCGCCGCCGCATGTGGGAATCACGTTGCCCTTGTACAGTTTTGTCTCCACATCGCCATCGGTGTCGGCCTCCTGTGAGACGAGACAGTATTTGGTCGCGCCGTGGCCCGTCAGTTCCTTCATGTCGGTTAGCTTCGTAACGGACTTGCGATTCTTTAGATACGGCTGCATGATGGTGCCCAGTGGCACGGGATTGGCGGCTCGATGCTCCAGCCACTTGTCGCCAGCTGAACGGGAGCGTCGATGACGATTGTTGGCAGCAGCCAAACCCTAAAGCAGCAGACAAGTTAAAAATGAATACACCATCCGAATGACTATTAATTGATTGACTTACGTGGCGTGGTGTGCAGTAGATGTCTGTGCGTGTCGTTGGCGGCACCGAGGATTCTGTACGCACTGTGAATGCACCACGATCGTGATCGCGATTCTTTTCGTTCAGCAAGTCCTCGGAACTCTGGGAACGAGGTAAACTGGGCACATCCTCGGACTGAAGTATGTTGGAAACCAATCGCAACTTCTCGTCCTTAATACGCATGCGCTCCTGCATTTTGGCGCGTTGTTCGCGCAGTTTCTGGTCAAACTCCCGTTTGTTCTTGTCGGATTCGACGGCCAGTTTTGAATTGAACTTTTTCTTTTGTTTCTCCTTCTCCTGTTCCTTCTGTGAGAGCAGCTGTTCCTGCTCGTTGAGCTTGTGCGTTAGCTCCTGGATTTGACGTTCGCGTTTGCTCACTGTATTGTTGAGCACATCGATAGAGCTCTCGTGGATGCGCACTCTGTTTTCCAGAGCAGCGCTACGATCGCGCTCCTGCTTGTAGACGGCCTTAAGTGACGCCAGCTCCGTGCGTAGCTGTAGATTGTCGCGATCCAAGTTCATCAGCAGTTGCCGAAAATTGTCGCCTACAACAACATGAATACTAAATAAGCAAGCGCTAAAAAGAGATTAATAAAGTCCAGAACTCACACTTAAGGTCCATGTTGGCGCGAAGCTTGCGACGCTTCTCGATCCGCTGCTCCAGATACTCCATTAGCTCCTGTATCTTACTCTCCGTCTCGGGACTATCCATCTGGTAGTTGGGAAAATCGGCTCCTAAACTGTACACCAGTCCCACATCCATTTCGAGCTGTTTGGCTTCGGGTATTCCTAGTTCATTGAGATTGTTGACGGCAATCTTGAACAATTTGTTGGCCTTGCGACGTCCGGGCGTCAAACCCAAATCTGGTTTGATAGGCGTGGCACGCGCTATTTGCACCTCCTGCGTCATCTCGGCAAACTTCATTACTTGCTGTAAGAGTTTAGAATAATAATAAAAGTTCATATTTGGACTAAACATAAGTTCGATTTGTAGTGTATATGATTAAATTCAAAACTTCACTAAATGTAGGGAATTTAGTTGGATCAAACTTACCATGTTTTCGTCGTAGTCCTCGATGCGCGGATTGATGCACACAATCATCGATACCTGGCCCTCACCGTCAAAGTAGTTCTTGAACATATGCGTGATCTTCGAGTCGCGATACGGTATTTTCTTGGGTGCTGGATTAGAACCAAGCTGTTGTTGGTTCTCTCGCAAATACTCGAGGCAAGTGCGCAAAGTCATCAGCGAATTATTGATGTTGCCTGCCTCGCGCAGACGGACACCCGTGTTCTTGGTACGCGATGAACGCTCGCTGCCAGCCAAATCCACCAACGACAGTTGGCTGACCGTAATATTCTGTTTGTCCTGGACAACGTGCTCACCCTGGCAATCAGTGGGCGCCTGGACGAGGCGTATATTGAACACGGAATGACTGCGACTTGACTCGGCATTGAGCACTGTGTTGCCCATGCGCTTGCGCTTCTGACCCATCTGGAACACTTCGAGAGCTTCATCTACCGTCTTCACCTCCACCTCGGTAACACCGTGTACGAACATTTGATGATTTCCATCCTCGCGTATGATCTTGCATTGCAACGATCTGACGGAATAATTCAAATATTACTTCTTGATGCTATAAAAACAAAGATTTAAAGCTTACTTCTGAATGCCCGAATCCTCGAGCAGATCGTAGACGCTGTTATTGTACATCTCCACGTACGTGATGAACACTGAGTACATATTGTCCTCGTCCAACACGGTCAGCGGACTTGGCTCCACAGAGGCCTGTGAGGCGATTTCGGGATCCGATTCCTTGCGTCGAAAGGCAAAACGTCCAGTGCCCGCAAATCGCTGATTCATCTCCTGCTGCCGCTCAAGCAGCGCATCCTCCTCCGACAGGATTTCGAAGCCATTCAGTTTGTCGGGCTTGAAGACAAACTTCTTGGCCTGGTAGTCGGAGATGGTGCGGAAGAGCAGGTCAAGGCAGCGTGGCATAACACCACGATGTCGCGAATTGCCCGTCATAGTGTATGTTTTGCCACTGCCCGTGACGCCGTAGGTGAAGAGCAAACTATTCCTGCCACGCACAAGATTCTCAACTAGCGGCTTTGCAACTGCCGCAAAGACATCTTGTTGCGAGGCATCTGGCTGAAAGACGTGCTTAAAAATGTATTGCATTTCGCGTTGCGCGCCATTTTGATGCTGTTTGTGCTGATGATGCAATATCTGCTGATCCTGCGAGTTGACCGCAATTGTTGTGGAGTTCTTCACACGCATACATGTCAGATCGCCTTCCGACTGCAGCGGACGCACCCGGCAAAATACATTCACGGGATCCTGCTGCTGCGGCTGCTGTTGTTTGCCCGCCGACAAATCCCTCCGCTTGCCTTCTGTCACCATTGTTGGCGCATGCGCTGATGGCTGCGCAGCTCGCGGTGTTTTCGGGGGACGCAACGGCGTGCGGGCCCTATTTTGAAAGGCTCGTTTTATTGCTTTGCTATTTGAAATTTATTATTGTTTTCGACTTACATTGCTTTCATTTTGAAGTTTTTGTTGTAATACAGCTGATCACGGGAAAATGATTCTTTGTTTTTCAATCTTGAGCAAACACTTTTTCGATCGTTAGCTTCAAATTGCTGCGCCTAAAGAGACGCCACGCTATGGTGAAGAACCAGTGTGACCACATTTAAAATTGCAAATATATACCTTTTTGCGACAATAAAAAAATTATTAAACGGTTACACTTTTAGAGACATATTGGTACTGCATAACTATTTAAACAGTTTGAACATTTGTACAATTCGATTAACCTTCCTTCTTAACGGCATTGTCATTTGCGTTTATCAGATCGAATGGATTGAACACTTCTGGTATTTTCCAAAATGTTAATACTAGAAAGTATTTTGCGTTAGCTATCAACCTCTCGTTTCAAAAATAGGTAGCATTTTGATTATGTTTGTCAGTTTAAGATAATTCACATTATTTTTTTACTATTATCGATAATGGTTATTGAGTTAATTAATATAAAGTTATTATATAGATGAATTTACGATTTCTCCGTGTGTGATATTGTCATGTCATTCCCAGGGAAGCGGCACTATTAATGATACACTCACTGTTAATTAACATAATTCTGTTAATGAACAGAATTAAAAATGTCGTTATGATTCAAACTTTACAGGATTTTTGTTTAATTAGTTTAATTAGAAAAGTTAAACGAGTTATTATACAACATGCATATACATTTTCTGAAATATTATTAATATAAGTCCTTTTGGATCTTAAGTGTAAATCATATCTTCCAATCGTGTCTGAGTAGTTGACGCTAATTTTGCTTTTTGAGTTTGAACACAGATAACAAATTACGCATAAGTGCTGGCCCATTCCAGTAGCCGGGCAACATGAGTTTCCAGTATAACAACGGCATAAAGTCTTTTTTCATTATAAACATAGAATAACGCTCCTTATTTTGAGCCACCGGGAAGGTTTCCAGAGGTGTCAGACTGTAATCAAACTCGGCCAACATACAGGTATGATAACCCGTAACTATCGGACATGATGCATACCCATCGTATACACCAGTTAACGGCTTGTCCTCTATGACGGCCATCATGTTATGGAATACAACAGGTGATTGTGCAGCTGTAAAAACAGAATTTAATTATTGTTGAGTTCAAAGGTCAGCCTAGTAGCCCTTCTTGTTTAGGTAGTCAAGCAGGTCAGTTAGTGCATTGCATAATATAGCGAATTACCTGCGGCTGCTGCCGTCTTTGAATTGGGCGTCGAAGAGCTGTCGCCAATGGCGAACACATTCTTGTATTTGACGTGCTGCAGTGTGCACTTGTCCACATTGACGTAGCCAGCGTCATCCACAAGTTTCTTGCAGCGGCTCAATTCATCGGGAGTACTCATAGGTGGCACAGCGTGCAACATAGAGTACTAAAGATCAATTTCATGGGATTAGTCAATGCTTGAGTTGAGTTTTGCGGTGAACCTACCTTTTCCTCGAAGAATTCACCTGGTTTGTTCACATTCTCAAAGATGGCAATATCCTGTTCGTGTTTAACCTCAACTAAATTACGACAAGTGTTTACTGTTATATTTCGCTTCTTCATTATCGGCCAGAGCGCATCTGCATAGTGTTTCACACCGAAAAGCACTGGCAGAGCAGTGTTATAGGTGACGTTGATGTCATCACGCTTTCCCACCTGTTTCCAAGAGAGAACAGATAATAAAACCAATAACAACAAATTATTATATAAGAAAATCGAGCAACATGATATAGAGTCGGATTGATGCATAATACTAAATGAACGGAGAACTGACCATATTTATTGATCAAGAATTTACTTTATGGGTAGCAGGAAAATGTTGTCCAGGAAAACTTGTCCAAAGGATCGTCTTACCTTGCGGAAATAGTGTTCTGCGATATAGACAATCTTCTGTGGTGCGCCCGCACACTTGATACTGGACAATGGGAACGTGAAGATGGCATTGCCAGCGTTGGTTTTGCGCAGACAATCAAACACATTCTCCACGTACTTCGGTGAGTAAATAGAGCAGACCTTGCCATTGGGCACAGCCAGCGCCTGCTCCAAGCCAGGTATCTAAATGGAATTATTGTTAATGGCAACAGACCTGACGACATTTGAAGAAACCTTCTTACCTTATTGTAGTTCAGTTGTAACCCAGTGGCAATGAGCAACATATCATACTTGATGATATTGCCGCCGGATGTTCTGACCTCATTGTTATCGGGATCAAATTCAGAGGCCTTCTCCTGGAGCCATTTGGCCTTCTTAGGCAGGACATCAGCCATTTGCCTATGGGAATGCTCCAAGCGCTTCATTCCACCGCCAATTAATGTGAACATCGGCTGGTAATAGTGTTTCTGCAAGTGGGAGAACATTTCATGAAGTCTTTCTTAAGTCATTGATCGACAGAGTTTACATACTTCCTCAGGTTCTACAACAATAACTTTGCCTTTGCCTAAGCGTGACGAAAGCTTGGCGGCCAGTGCACAACCACCGCTACCTCCGCCAACCACCAGCACCTTACATCTGTTGAAGAAAGTAGGATTTGTGATTGACCGACAATGTAGATGGTTTAACTAGATCAAGTAGCATAATAGCTCTTCATACTGATCGATATTTAGAGAAAGTGTAACCAAAATTAACTTAAAAATACACTTTAATCACTAAAGACAGCCAGTATGGAGCAACTTCAATCTTGATCGATTACGGATCGCTAGCTACATGTGGCACATGTTTCTGATCGGCCAGAAAATACCTTATGCAAGCATATTGCTCAAGGTCACTTCTACATATACTAGATTGGACAGATTGATTGCCAAAAAAAAATGTACATTAAATTGCACAGCAAATATAATTTTGGAAGAGTCTAATAGACTGAACTAGACCCTATGTTCACAGCAAAAATGCCGCAGGAGAAATCTCTCTACTTTAATAATAATAATTTTATACATTTGGAATATCTTTATAATTAAAGGGTATCCACAGCTTTTAATGCCTTTGTACTCTGCTGTTGCTGGCCGTATTTTCGTTTTCCGCCACTTCTTGTGTAATCCAAGCAATTATTTGTGTGCAAACTGGAAACTCGTCACACCCCTTTAGGTAAGCCACTTTCAAAGGGTATTAAAAGCTGATGCCATAGTTAAATAAACTTAAGTGGTCTACGTGCGTTATTCCCTGGCCTCCAAATATGCTAATTGTTTTAGCTCTTTTTTTATATAGATGTGTATGTATACCAGTTTTATGACATTTCCTGGAATAATAATCATCCTCTGGGGTCTCTTTTGGGTCATTAATTAAGCCGAAAAAAAGCTAATGCTATATCATTTATTGAAGTATTCTTCTACTCACTCATGTCTATCGTTCTGTACTCGTGTGGTGGATATCTGACGGACCAAGTTAAACTCAATGGGTATGTTCCGATGAGTTTGGAGTTGGCGTCGGCTCCAATGAATCGTCGATGCGAGGCGACTGTAGCAATTCATTGCGCCGGCAATGTTTGTCAGTTCAGACGGCGATCAACAACAAACAACTTGTTGGAATGTTTTGGAATAGTCCGCAACGCAAAGCCGAGCGATAAGCGTGGTCACTTACTGCAGCGACGTGTCTCTTACGACTGGCGAACGGGCAAAGTATATGAGAAGCTTTTGCCATCTGGTTATACCATCGCTTACGCCCTGTAGAAATGATCCGCATATGTGTGCTTTAACCGGACCGGTTAATTTCACAATAAATTTCAGGGTTTTCAAAAGAATTATAATCTTTTTTATTTTGAGCGAAAACTATAAGATGAGCATGATACAAAAAATATGTTAATTAATGGGTCTACGAACTTTTCTTCTTTTGTGTAGGCCTGCCAGTTCACTAAAGCTTTTGCTAGCCGCTAATTTTAAAGCTTTTATAAAGTACCTCGTTAGAAAGCTTTGCCCATATGTTTTACTAGCTTACACTGCCGTTCATCAGTATATACTCATTTTCTTATTATTATTTTTAATTTGTGATCTTTGCATGTTTAATGTACGATTTATAAAATAGCTAATGGTACCAGTTTGAAATATTTACAAGAAATCACTTAAGAATCACTTGCCATCCAGTTACCTAATTTGTGGTGCATACTTTTAGGTTAAACGTAATCCACTTACTAAAGGGGTCAAACCATAGTGAGAAGGAATGAATAATGTCAAATAATTTCATGAGCATAACATCCATCATTTAAAAATTTCGCTATATCTACTAAATTTAAATAGTTTCATTATTTATCATGCAAAATTTTAACAAATGACTTCAATTATGCATTTTCTAGCATTTTAGAAATGTAAAAAATGAGAGTTTGTTAAGAATATTAAAACAAAACTTGTGAGAATAACTTAGCTGCACGTCAAAGTTGTCGTAATTGTGCCAAAGATTTAGAAGACTAAAACACAAATACAAAGATAATTGGGTGATTTATAGCAATTTTTTGTGGTGCAATTTAAAGTCAAATCACTGGAAACAACAAATTTGATTAGGCTTTAGCTTTTGTTTATAAATAGCTACTGTTTGTACAGGCTTTGCCATGAGATGCTTAAGTACTCATCTGGTGTCGTGCTCTGTATGCGCTGCCCCTAAAAGAATGCTTCAAAATTTTGCGAACGAAGGAATGTATTGAGGAATCAACGGAAATCTATAGAAATTCTAAAAATACATAAAACCCGTCAATAGGCTTAAGGCTCATGGCTTTCACAGGGATTAATTTTGAACAATTTGATAAATAATTTGCGAAGTACGTGCATGGACATGCCACAAGTAACAACAGTTGTTGCTTATTTAATTACGACATGCTGTTGACTGATTGGCTGCTGATGATGACTGATGGTGCCCAGAGGAGTCGCAAAAAAAAAATGAAATAAATATATAACACGTAGAGACACGATGCGCAACAGGCGTAGGCGTTGCGGCGAGTTTATCAATTGGAGACAAGCTGGCAATTCAAATGAAGCCTTATTGCGATTTCATGATGGCCAAATTGGATGCGCGACTGCTGCGTGGGCGCTGAAGGGCTCAAAGACCAATGATAACAAATGAGTCAGAGGTCTGTTAAGGGGCTCGCACAGCGGGTTTTGTCTGGCAGCCACAGTTGTCAGGCAGCGTGTTGGGGGCCGCAGCCGGTGGGGTGACCCCAAAGACCCCGCACATTGATTAGCATCTCATTATGATGATGATTGTTGTGCTTGGCTCACTTGGTAATTATCGCACATGTCATGCCTCCATGTAACCTCCTCCTTTGCTCTGCACACTTTAAGTACATACTGCATGCAACCTCATTTGAATTTAACGGTTTAACTTCAACTCCGTCTTCAATTTCCACTTCGGCTGCGAGTCTGGCGAGTGCATTTCAATTTACGGCACGGAATCAATTAAGCTTGATTTGCAACGAACAGCAATAAGAGAAACGGGGGTGCGGCAAATGCCAATGCACATAGTGTAGCAGGTCTAGTAATGTCCACTGTAATAGCTTGGTCGAGGGCTGTTATAAAATCAAACCGCAGTGCGTGATGTTTGCATCGTCTTATCTCTAGTAACCATTGATCTACAAATGCAGCTAACTCACCTATTTGTGGGGGGTGGGGACGGGGGGACTGTTGAAAAGTGAGTGGAAATGGAAGTGCCGCCCCAGCTGGAACTGGTTACATTTGTGATTTGCGGAGGGCAGCAAATGAAATGCAGATTTCTCTGGCTATTCAATTTGGACAATCACAAACATCAACTCGCGTAGGCTGAACGAAGCAACAATGCATTCCAGCTGTTGATCAACGAATTCAAATGCTCCGAAACTTAACAAGGGTCAACGCAAGGGTCAAACACTAATTACTGGACAAGCCAATAGGCACAACAGGCACAAGCACCACAGCACAGGCAACAGTAATATACCGATATCAAAAGGCGTCATTTCGATGCCTAATAAAATACTCGCTCGCCATTTAGGTATCGAAAGTTTTCGATGTCAGAATGATCCTCTAATTAATAATATCGAATGTTAATTCGATGGGTGGGATAGCTTTCGATAAGGTTTTTAAATTAATTAATCGGCACGATTGACCGATTAGTTGGCAGCTTGGTGGGTGAGTTGCAGTTTATCAACAAATTCTTTGCACAGCTTTCGATTGCCTTAAACCATATAGTGAATCAACATTTTATTTAAACGTACGATAACTTATTACTCGGAAGCAAGTCACCAAAAGTTGTTGTATTGTTACTTCGATAGCATGAATCAGCACTTGATCCTAGTCTAGTCAACCTTTGCTGGAATTGCACATACTGATAGAAGTAACTGCTCATGTCGGAAGAACTGTTTTTGAATTATGGATTGGGGTTATACGAATGGATCAAATAAATGTATCTAAATGAATGCGCACTCATTTTATTATATCAATTCGCATTCGCCCAGCGACAATGCATATCAGCGCGAATATTAATGAGAAAAATGTGATATAAAATAAATTTGCATTCATTTTTTCAATCAAAGGAGCCAGCGCAACAAATCGCCCACACTCACACGCTCTCACGCTCACAGTCACAGCATCACACGATGGCGGAGACGACGACGACGGCGATGACAACGACGAGAGCAACACCAATGCAAATACGCGTGTATGTGTAAGACACGCACATCCATGCCTATGTTAACACCAATACCAATGCCTGGCAAGAACGAAGATGTGGACGGAGAGGAGACCGCGACGCCATAACTGTTAATAAGCCGAATGGAGACCAATTTGCTGTCGCTTTGACGAGCACTTGTTGAATTCGGCGGCCGATATAAAAAGCATGGACGCTCAACCTTTCGCCACACAGTAACAGTAAGAACACAAGCTAACAGACATCGCATCTTTTCACCCGACTCCAGAGATTCGACGAGAACAAGAACAGAGAACATATAAGAAATATACGACAATTTACTCGTAAATTCAAATAAAAAGCCCATTTAAGGAACGCAATAATCGTTTCGGTATTGCTGTAGCGAAAGTGCCCACGAAAAAGTGAAAAGTGAAAATTCAGTGCAGCCAACATCAAAAGGAAACCGGAAGAAATAACTGTCCTCATAAACCGAAAAATGCAGGTAGGCTACACTTTATCATGTCATGTGAGAAGCTTATCATAAGTGAATTTATTGTAATTAATTGAGTCATAAGAGCGGGTGACACCTGACACCTGAAATCCGAAGCACTTGTGGCCCATCGATAATTCGATCTATTCAACTATCAAAAGATAAAGGTGCTAAACGTGAAACAAACAAACTTTCTTTGCGTCGCCGTAGGTTCTACACTCATTTATAGGTTTATTTCATCAAATAGCGACAGATTTAAGATTAAAGTGGCAATGTACCTATAATGTTTATTAATTAGCTATTGGCGTTGAGAAACTTTTCTGAGAAAGTCATTCGATAAACTGTTTCTACATTAACTGTAACTCATTTCCGCCGGGTCCCAGGTCTTATATACCCTGTGAATAATTATTTATATTATTATATTATATTGTCATGTTAACAAAATAATTGCGGTCCTACTGAATCAGAACAAAGTGGATAAATGTAGTTTCTGACAGAATATCGTGATTTGCACATTTTAATCGTAATTATACTCGAACTTTTATATAATATAAATTAAAATACATAGCGGGGCAGTCGGAAATCGAGACGTCTAAAGCTAATCGCGGGCTCAATTAACTGACGCAGACAATTGAGATTAAGGAATTGACATTGATGCTTAGAATTTGAAATTTTTTAATCTCCGATGGAGAACATGAGATAATTTGAAGAAGCAGAAAAGATTGGAGAATTGACGCCGTAAAGTCTGCTCGATTGGGGATCCAAATGACTTGTTTATGAAGAATTCTAATAAATACGTTTGGGGTGAGAATATGGCAATTCTCAGGAGTTTCGATTAAACACACAAAAATGCTTTTAAGTTCCGAAGCATAAACAAATACAAGACCCTTTTGATGAGAGTTTTCGGGAACTCTGCAAAAAGATACGACAAAAACAGAATGCAGAAATGCCAAGAAATAATAACAAACTTTGGAGATTGTTTTTATGTGCTTTTTTTTTGTTTGATGTTATCAATTTGCATTTCCACGTAACATTTGAGCATCCGATTAAAGCGAATTTCAAGCGATTGCGAAATCAAAGTCGCCCCACTCTTATCTGCATAATTTTGGTTGTCGGTGACTCAAGCAGCTCCATTTAGTGTCATGTTTAACTCCAATTGAAATTGGAAGCTGGGCTACGTGCGCCTCGAGTCATGCACCACACAGCAGAATCTGTAACGCCCGCCGGCTGCTGACGTAGTCATTGACGTTGCGCTGGTCACGCAGTCGTGGTTCTGCTCTCCACTCCGCACCGATCCATGGATCGGGTGGGACGGCAAACGAGTCGCGAGTCGGAGCAGCGAAATGAATTCAAAAGCAATTAATAATCAGATCGTTTTGTAATAAATTGCAATTTATTTAATGAAAAGAGCGTAAAAAAACCTAAGCAAAATGAAAAATTGAAGGCGAAAAACGCAATGGAGTACAACAAATACATATAAACACACACGCACGCTAAAATATACAGACTTACTGACTGACAGATCGACAGACAGTCATGGAATTAGCAAAACGGAGGACTGGACGAGTTCAAATGCGTCACAGTTACTTGAGCGGGAGGAAGCAAGACAGTGAGGCTGGGGAAGTTGTGGGGTAGATTGGCGGATCAACGGCATTCGCTTGGCAATCAATTTTGCATTTCGAATTTTGCATTTTGCATTTGACATTTTGCATTCGCCGCATTTGCCTGCCATCGATCAAGAGAGATAGAGACGGAGTCAGATAGCGAGAGCACGAAAGCGCTCATTTCATCATAAGAGCAATTAACGCCGCCGAAGCTTTGAGGCAAACGTCGCTTTTCGTTTATATGTATGGGTACCAATTCAATAGCATGTGCGTCGCTGCTTCTGCTGACGCTGGCCCAACGGCGACATCAAGAGAGACGAGCCCCCAAGTGGCGAAATGGACAAAGGGTGAAGCTGCGGTGGCAAGTGCGGCGAATTTGCTTGTGACGTTGCTCTTGCTCACGATACATACACGCACGCACATACATACACACACACACACACACACAAACACTTGGATAGACCAGAGCAAAGTTTTCAATATGTTGCTGGTGGGGAGACAAAGGCAAATAGATATAAAAACATGCATGTCTCATATAACATATGTATGTACTATCATTTAAGAGAAATTGTTAATTGTGTGGTATTCGTCTCGTTCGATTACAATGTGAGCGGCGGCCCTGTCCTCGATGTGTTTGTGTGTGGAGCAACGAGCCCCCTTTTTTTATTATTTGCTCAATACTCATACGTTCATATATAACTCATAATTGTTATTCAAGTTTTATTGAACTTTTGCGTTGATAATAGCGTTAATTTAAAAACATCTACACACGTCATTGGATCTGTGGTTTTGTTTTTCTTTTTAGTTGTTATTATATAGAAAAAGAGATCACATGTTTGAACACGTTAGTGGGGTCTCCAGACACAATATGTGTGTGGGCAGTTGAGAATATGCGACGCAAAAGCGTCGCAATATTCCGCGTAAATTTCGAGTAGAAAATCCTATAAATCAAATTAATTGGCATGGTCTAACCTTTTAGCATCTCTGACGTATGTAGTTACGCTTGTCTACGCTACGTGAATCCCGTCCGTCTGTTTCTCTTCGCTGCTCTTTTACCTAATACGAGCAGAACCTCGCTTGTAACTGCTGCTCTTGTATGGTAATGTCTAAGCCCACCTGCCAAGCTGTGATTAACTTGAACAGTGACTCATTGCAACACACCTATTAAAGAGAGAGATAGAGAGAGAGAGAGAGATTGATAATGAGCGAGACAAGGGCAAGGGCTTATGGATTATTCTCGGCATCACCTTTTGCCCGCTCAATTGCAGTGACTGCGAAGTCAACGTCAGCAGCGCAGCGTTGAAATGGCTGATGCAATCGCAGCGTCGAATTGGGCGAGCGAGTTAGAGTTCGATATTCACTTCGGTGGTGGTCGCTGATGGTCACATTGTTGTTGTCTTAGTATTGGTGTTGGGTGCTCTGCTTGTTGCACAACGAACAAAAGGTAACCAGAGACACGAAGCACACACACACAAGCGCAAACTAAACTAAAGAATGCAAGGGAAGCACATTACACACACATACTGGGGACAGCGATACACACACACACACGCAGAGATAATATATGTACACATGGGCACACTCCATAGGTTAATTGATAAATTAGAATACAATATGCATATGAATGAGCAGATGAGGAAGTGTGACGCTAACTGTGACTGTTCGACTAGACTAGCTAGCTACCTAGTTAGTTAGTTAGTTAGTGTATCACACATAGCTACTAGATTGTATTGTAAGTGCTGTTAATGTAACAGCTGAACAATTAGCGATAATTGAACTTCATTTCGATTTCTCGGGCACCACTCGAAAAATTTCCACAAGCCGAAATTAAAAAAAAAAAAGTGGTTTCATAAATTTTCCATTCCATTTGCTTTACGCACACAATGAATATGATGAACATTGTGATTGTGTTTTATGTTCGTAGAATTGAAGATATTTCATAGCTTGACAGGCTTTGAAAGGGAAATGCACTTGCAAGTTCACTCATCTGTCTCTTTCTCGCCCCCTATTTCAGTGTGTCATGCGGATTCGGTTTCTAACCTCAAAACTGAAACCTGTTGAATCCATTGTAAATGAATAGATCAGAATACTACTTCGGTAGGTGTTTCTGCGGAAATGAGACGTACTTCCGTTACATTCACAGGCAGCGGGTTTATTTCTTTTAGTTATTTTTTTTCTGTTGCACTGAAAGCCACGAGCTCTTTGCAAGCCGGCCTTTCAGGTCGAGGTCGATTCTTTGCAGTCTGCACGAGCTGTTGCCAGGCGAAGAAGTCAAGTCATGCAAGCGAGTTGTGTCTATATCGTTCGTTGTGTTGGGTACTAGTGAAGAGAACCCATGAAAACGGCACACAATTTGTGGCATGCACATGAATTTTCTCACGTCGTCACCCGGTGCAGTGGTGCTGTGCAGTAGTTTGTGGATGGCACTCACACAGTGAGACAATTGATGATTCGTACAACCTGCAATTCACATGCCAGCATGACAACTGCCAGTGTGTGTGTGTTTGTGACTGGTCTTGGCAGTTGCATGTTGCACTATCGTTTTCCCCGAACTCAATGTCTGTCTATCTGTCCCGCTCTCCCTCTCTCTCTCTCTCTCTCTCTCTCTCTCACTGTTCGTCTGTTTGCTGACTTTGAATGAGCCGTTTTAGCATCTGTGCCCCTTCCTCTCGCACTTGTATCTTCGTTGACTTCTCCGCCTCCGTCTCCATCTCCATCTCCGTCTCACCTTCCGGTGCTGTCTCGATCAAAGCCGTTAATTAGCAAGAAAAGTGCAAAATAAGCGATCGAGCGAGCGAGAGCTAGAGTTATCGCCATTAGCTAAAGCGGGCCAATTTGACTAGCTAACATAGAGTGTGTGTGTGTGTGTGTGTGTGTTGTGTGTGTGCGTGTGTGAGTGTGTGTGCATCTCTCCCCTCGTCTGATGCAATAATTATTACCACACCCAAAGAAAAAATAAAAACGAAAAGCGACAAAAAAATAAGAAAAGAAAAGAAACGGTTGGCAATACGATCGTATGATCAGAAGACAATGACACGATCATACATGTCGCTCATCATGTCGCTGGTCAGACCTCGACCTTTCATAGCCGGCCACACAGATTTCTAGGAAATTGAGATCATAAATTGAGGCATTAATCAAATCCAAACGAGATCGATAGCCACACGGTGCTGCCAGAGCGGCTGGTACGATTAGCGACTACTTATGAATATGTATACGAGCTCATTTACGAGCTAAGCAAATGTATCTTTCCCTACTAGCTTCTTCTTTATCTTTACATATCTGCATCTTTATCAAAGTCTGCGTCTTCGAATCTTTAGCTCCATTTGTATTTCAAATTGTCCTTCCCTGGTAACATACCAATTTAATTGCTTTCGATAGGAAATTCCAACTTGATGATGATCTAAACTAAATTGGCAAAAGTCAGCCTTAGTCGTGTTTCTGCTGGACTCTTACGTCACCGTCTTGTTGCGTTACGTTACACTGTAAACTGTGGCGATAGAGGGATGAGAGTGAGGGGATGGGGGCTCTGGGCCTTTGAGTAGTGCCGGCGTGAACTAAGGGCGGACACGAGACAAACGATTCATCATGGCAAGTACCTGGGCGACTATTCGTTCCACTGATCAACTGATGCCGCTAATGTGATTGCAATTGAGGAGAACGCGTTCTTCTCCGCAACCCGATTTGTGTAACGTGCAATAAATAGTATATATTACTTGAAAAATTGCATCGCGTTGTCGCTGTCAATGCGCGGTTGATAATAAAGAAAGAAAAACTAGTCACAGCCAGCCGAGCAGCCAGAGAACTCGCGATCCGCGACCCCACATCTCACAGATCTCACAGCTCTGATCTGGCTGCCGCCCAGCAACAAGCGACAGCAACAGCAATAGCAACAGTAATAGCAACAGCAATAGCAACAGTAACAGCCACATCAACATCAACAGGCAACTAGCCTCAAGTAATTGCTGCCAGTTTCCACCTCCCTCCCCCTGTGCGCGATTCCCTGCCACGGAGACAGCGACACACTCGCCATCCACGTAACCGCACAGCGGAAAGCGAACACGCGATTTCTTGAATTGGCTGCGGCTGCGACTGCGAATGCGGCTGCTGCCAGTCTGTCTGCCATTGTGGCACCCCTCCACTTTGCCCGTCGCCACCGCCGCCGTCTTCGTGCTGGTTTACGACCTACCCCCCCCCCCCCGCAGCTGCTCCAAACACGCTCCGCCTGTCGTGCAATCAACGTCACACAGCGTTGTTTCTGCCCTCAACCGACCGATTCGAGCGATCGCAGCAGACAAACTGGCACTCACTTGATTGCAATGAACCACTGGCAGGGAGCGAGGGAGGCAGGGGTTAGCTACGACTTGGTGGTCGCGGACTAATGGAACCTTGCATTCAGTCAGTGATTCTCGATTCTCCCCTTCCCGACTGCCTCCGCCCCTGTCTCGGTCCCAGCTCCGACCGAGCACAGGCCCCGTCCCGTCCCCTGGCTCGCTTCATCTAAATGCCAAAGCCATGCCGCCACTCACGTACGAATCTGGTCGACAGACAACCAGCCCGAGAGTTAAGAAGAAGCAGAAGAAGCGCAAGCGCAAGCGCAAGTGGAACTTCGCACTGGCCATATATTTGAATTCTTTTAGTTGTCAACGAGGCAAGTCAACGACGAGACAACTTGGCCAAGGAAACGCATTCAAAAGATTCAACAGCTCTAGGCATATAGCCTTGAGTCTAGCTCACAACTGTACCTCGAAATCCCAGGGGGAATTTATTAGCAAACACACATTATTTGTTGTCGACTTTTAAAGCGATGAAAATAGATTAACGAACTTTTGGGAAAATTTACAGAACATTCAACAAAACTATTGTAAACTTTTTTGATCACAACTGTACTTGGAAAACCTAAGGAAACCAATTTGAACAAACAAACTTCAAAATGTGGTTATTGACATTTAAAGTTGAGAGTGCAACATTTACATACTAGTTTCTACGACAGAAAACTATTGAAAAGTTTAGCATTAGTATTGTAGAAACTTCGACATATGAAGTTGAATATAAATTGAATTGTTAGTTCAAAACAATATTTCATGTTTTGCTACCTTTTAAAATCGTTGTAATATTACAGTTGCATTCTATTCACTTAAGTTTGATGGAATAATTCTATATTACGAATGTCCAATGCTGATGAAAACAATATATACATTTGACTGCTCAGGACTGTACTTTAGGAGGACTAGAAACCTCATAGAAAGGGGTACAACAAGCGTCCAGAGATAAACTGAGTCAATCTGTTGTAAATCTACTGATCTTAACTGATATATAGAGTTTGTTTTTGGGCAAACTACATACGAATATTGCTGGGACCTGTCCAATTCATTGAATGTAGTAATTTGAAGTGGAATGTCAAGGTAAAATGTGCCTTACTATAGCCAACTGTACTATTATACAGTGAAGAAACTTAGTGAAAAGAATAATTTAAGTTTATGTTCGATAACTTCTGCTATAATTGATTCTGTTATAAAGAGCTCAGGAAATGAATTTACTCTTTTTGATTTCGACGCGATGATAAATGAACGCAAACGAAATAATTCTATGCATAACTGAAACGTTTAATGGCGTAATATCGTAACGTGACCTCGACTCGATTGTCGGGTTGTGGGCTGATCAATGGGAAAAGCAAATCTTAAGCTACTTAGCAGCTAATGGATTAGCATCAAGTTTGTACCCGTCGCCGGCGAAAAGACCAGGTTAAATTGGAGAATTCTACTGCAATCGGCAGATGCGACGTGATAGCCACTCTGGATGGTTCAGTTCGTATTCGATTGCACCGGATATAAGCGTTGAACGATAGCTATGTGTGTGGCGATGGCATCCTACGATCTCTGCTAAGAATGGTGCGGACACGAACGAACTGAATACCCGAAGCTCATCCGAGCAGCGCAATTGCAGCAGAGGCCGAGGCCGAAACGGAGACCGAGACGAAGCAGCAGCGAGAGCGGGAGCGAGAGAGCTGGCAAACACCAACCAATGAGTGGCGGGCGGAGAGAAAGGGAGAGGCAGACTCTGGGACTGATAGAGAGAGACACACACACACACACACACACAGTAAGAGAGAGAGGGAGAGTGCAAGAGTGACAGAGGATGAGTGAGAGTGCGACTGCGACTGCGTCGGCAGTTCGTGCTGTGGGGCAATATAAAGTGAAGACAGCAACGTCGTCGAATCAGTTCTGTTACAGTTTTCAGCTGTTGAACACAACTTATTTTGAGAGTCTCTCGCTGACTTTGCTGAGCCCGCTGTGCGAATCAAAAACCGCGATTTCAAATCGAATATCCCCTCCCCAAAAAACAAAAAAAAATAAAAGTGAATAAAACAAAGCCGAAGCCGAAGCCAAAGCTAAAGCTCAAGTATTCGAGACATCTTGACTTGTAATGTCGATGAACCGTGCGTATTCCAACGAGTGTCGCGCCCAGAACAACCACAACCACAACTACAAGAGCCAATTGCCAAAGTCACAGTTGCAGTGAAGAGGAAGTTCATCCCCCCAATTAACCAGCAAGATAGTCGAGACAATTCGATGAGCCGTCAGCTTGACATTCGCTACGTCGAATAACACACGAATCGAAACTCGATATCCATTACAATTGGTGGCCCCGTCCAGAGATCATAAACTGGCAATCAGTCACTGTCGCAGCGTCCAAGAAGTCCAAGAAGTTGCCAAGATTCCACCTCAATTAAGCTGCCAAGCTACCAAGACGGCATACCGCGCCGGTCCTATGTCAGTGCTAAGACAATTGCTGCTCAACAATTTCAATCAGAAAGCGCAATCGAGATCGCCACACAACTTAGAGCTGCTCAACACGTTCATAACATAACAAAGAGCTGTCGATTAGCTCGCGAAACAATCGACTACTACTTGCAATTGAGACCGATAACCGTTACGCAGAAATTCGCAACCATTTTTTACCGGAAGAGAAAAAAGAAATCAAATCAAAAGGTGAGTTCCAGTTCCAGTTTCTGTTCGAACCTCCGACCTTGAGACAAAATCGCCAAAACCAAAAACAAAAAAAAAACCCCATCAGACCCCATTCCGAAGGGCGATTCGAAGCCGAAAAAAATTATAAATGAAGCTAAAATCTGATGCAACATTTGACGTACAAATTGTCATTCGAAATTATGCATAGCTGAATCGCTAATCTGGCTGTCTAGACGGGCGAGCTCGAGCATTGGAAATCGAATTCGCAGAAAATTCGAAATCGTTTTCGAGTTGTTTTATTCGGCTGGCCTTTGATCCGGTGTCGCGTGGGCGTTGCTGACGTCATTCCGCCACTTGGCTGTTGTCTCTCTTCCACTCTTCGCACTGCTTCTTTCTTTCCGTCTCTTTCGCATTGAATGTTCTATTTCGGTGTGAACCGCGTGGCATGGTGAAATTAGCCACTAGACAGGCACTTTTCGAATTGGGGGCATTTATCTATCTTATCTATCTTATGCCATCAAAGGATCTATCCATCTATCAATATCAATTTCCGCTGCCCACTTGACAATGTTATAACCCGCAGTTATACATAGGATCGATCGAAAGCATATATATACATAAGTGGATGTTCGTAAATATTTCGCAATAGATAGTCGAGGGGTACAGTCAAACGATAAGCATCGAACCTCCTATAATCGTTGACATTGCGATTGTGATTTATGGCCTTCGGTCGGACGTGAGTTTCGACGTGAGTCCGGCTGCCGCCGTTGATAATGCCCATGTCATCGTGGGTTTATTAACCTATATTATAATCCAATGATTTTGAACTTTGATCCCGCGCCAACATCACTCTATCTATCTATCGTTTGCTCGTACGACGACGTATCACCAAGACCCGCCTCATTTCAATTCGTTTCGTTTCTTTGCATTTCTTTTGTAGAAAATGAACTTAAATCTGTGCGCCATAGCGCTGCTGCTGTTTGGGAGCCTTTCGGTTGCCCACAGCCGTCCGTCGTCCAGCGCCGATTTGGATGACAACAACGAGGTGGACAACTCCATTCAAACCGAGCCGGAATCCTCGTCGTCCTCGTCCAACAACAAGCATCGCAATCGCGGCAATCCCTTCGAGGAAGAGTGGCTGAAATTCACCAAGACGCCGCCCACAACAATGCATCAAGCACCCGGCGCCACCGTTGCAATTGTCTGTGAGTTTATGGGCTCCCAGGTGCCCCACGTCGAATGGATTGTGGGCCAAATGCCACGCTCCGAGATCGATAATTTGGAATCGAATACGGTGTCCGAGTATGCGCCGACAGCAATTGTGCGTGTTCGATCCGTGCACATCATCGATCATATGCTGAGTGAGTCGAGAATCTACACATGCATTGGACGCACCGGCTCCAAGATGCTGTATGCGAGCACCACAGTGCATCCCATGGATCAGGGACGCGATCAGAGGCTGGGCGGTTTGCTTCGGGAGGAGAAACAGTATCAGGGCGATCAGAGCCCCCGCATTATTTACACGGAGAAGACGCATCTCGATCTGATGGGCTCGCTGCTGCTGTTGCCGTGCAAGGTGCACGCTCGCCCCTATGCCAAGATCACCTGGCGCAACAATGAGGACAAGGAGATCGTGCAGGGCGATCATTTCAAAGTGCTGCCCACCGGCTCCCTGATGATCTCCAATCTCAAATGGGAGGACATGGGCAACTACAAGTGCATAGCGCACAATCGCGCTGGCACCGATTCGGCCGATACCTTCGTCTACCCCGTACTTGTAAGTATGCTCAACTCCTCCTCCTCCTGCTCCACCTCCATCTCCTCCTCTATCTCGCTTTATGGACTTTTACTAACTAAAGATTTTTCCTCTATTTGCTTTGTGTCGTTGCAGAAGGAACAAGACTAAAGATTCCACCACAAAACAACAAGGCTATTGAATTGACACACAAAATTCTTAGTTAGTTAGATAGATCAAATGCCATTGAAGATGCGTGAACATAAGAAAAAATATCACAACTACAAAAAAAAAAGACAAAAAAAATGTCAGAGTAAATATACCACAGACGGATTAAGTTTAGGATTAAGTGGAAAGATTTTTAGCAAGTAGTCCAAAATTCAACTCTAGAATCTAATGCCGGCTTAGACTTTAATGTTTTTACTACTGTATCAATCGAATAATTTTATTTGTCAAGGGATTCGCATAAACGTACAATTTGCAGTACTCTAAAGTCTCTTCCCATTCGTAATTTCTTTTGTAATTTTAATTTAGTTTTTAGTTTTTGTATCAGGTAATTCGAGTTAGCAATTGATTGTTCCTAACGATTCAGGCAGATAAACTAATTAACTGTATAACCTTATTGGCCGTTACTTAATCTTACTTGGCTAAGAGCCAAGAGTATAACCCGCATCCCCCCATAACTCCTCGACCATAAATTCAACTCGAATAATAATCGAAACAAGTATTCGCTATTCATTTGCAATCGAAATTTATTTATTGAACGATCAGCACATTCATTAATGTCATCGCCCATCGCAATGCAAAGTATTCACTTAGTTAACAGATCAGTTATTGTATACCCTATATATCCCACCCCCAACCCCCTGCCCCCAGCATTCAAAAAAACCCTAAGGTTTATATTTAATTTTTTAAGCTAATTGAACTGAATTATGCTTTTTTTTATATATGCTTAAAAATATGAATAAAAAAATACATGAAATTAATTGAAACGAGTGTCGTTTTTGTTTTCTTGAATAATTAACACGTTTTATTGACCAGTTATACAATCTATACACAGTGTGTCATATAAGTATTCTCTACAGCTAAAATCGAAACACTTTTTTTCTCACTTGCACTTTTAGCTTTTTTTTTTTCTTTTTAGGTAACAAATAACGAGCAAACGTAGAGTACGTATGTGAGTTAAAGACTTCTAAAGAGTTGATTAATATATATATTTTTTGTGAAGTGCACACTGACTACGTACGTATAGCAATGCGAGTGAGTGTACTATAGTGTATATAGCATAAGTGAGGTTAGGTTAGGTTAGGTTATTTAGTTGTATTACGTCCTGATTGTGCGCTTGAAGAGAAATTAAGAAACTGGGAAGATTACGATCAATTGGCAACGATTTATTACGCTCTATTATATATATTGTCACTTGTCATTGGAATTCAATTTGAGCGAAAAGATTGAAAAGAAGTTAAGTACTGGATATGGGAAACACTTGGAATCGGGTGAGAGGCAAGGGGTACTACCGATTGCTGTTGGGCTGTTGTGGGTTAAGTGTAGGGTATGGTGTTGAAAGGGTTTCACAATCTTTGGCAAGGGCCCAAGTTTGAAAGAGAAGTGCAGGCAATTGGCATTTGAAATTGTCTGCAAATTTTGTCTACAAATTTCGTGTGTGGCGTGGACGGACTCTAATTTTACGTTAATACTTGCATGCATTGGGAACGGAACGGCAACGGCATTCACCTGAACCCGAAGACACGAGATATGTCTCGTTATTTCTTTATTTTTTGTTGTATTTTTTTGCAATCATTTTGGCTGCTTGGCAAACGAAAGCTTTCTCACTTGGCATCGACTGGACCCACAGATTCCGACTGCCTGGCTGGCTGTTGGGTTGATCTACCTCTTGCTGCTCTTGCTGTTGCCGGGCAGAGATTTTGGTGCCAATTTGAAAGTCGCGCATGAGTCAGAGATACTTGTGAAACGAGCCAGAGGCAATGGCAACGGAAACGACAGTCGACAGTCGACAGCCCGACGGACCGACGACTGATGGACGAGGCAGCAACAATGTTACAGAGGCCGCGGTAGAGGCAGAGGCAGAGACATCGGCAAGTGCGCACTGAATGGATATACACAACAAGTGTACGAAGGCGGGGGGAACAACTTGGGGGAGCAGCTGGCGATCCACTTTGCCGGCAAACAAGAACCAACCAGCCAGGCAACCAGTTTGCCTTCTCCCCATCCCCGTTCCAGTCCCCGTCCTCGCCCCGCTGCGTTCATCGCTCTAGTTGTGTGAATGACGGCACGTATTTATATGTGCTAATTTATGAGAACGTCAGCACAAGCCTAATGATAAATGATTTATTCGAATATTTGTCAAGCTAATTGGAAGGCGCACGCGAAGCCCCACATAAAAAAATAAAGAGGAGCCCATTCAGTGTCTAGCCTCCGGACATGTCCAATGAAGGCAACTGATTAATTGCTGATAAAATAAAACAAAAAAAAAAAAAAAGAACAAAACTGAATATAGAAGAAAGAATGAATAGGAATACTGCTGAAGTTGCATGTGTCATCATACTTTTTGTAATTCAAGGGAATGATATGATATGCTATCTATTGTTTCGATCTACTAATTCTCTCTCTCTCTCTCTCTCTATCTTATTCTCTACTTCTCTGCTTAATGCTAATGGAATAGAAGTGTATCTTGCGGATACTCAGACATTAGTCAATGGGTTATTTCAAGCAGAAGCAACGCATTCACTTTCTTGCTTTCTAGCCAATACCTTTTTGCTTAGGCTACAACGCTTTATGCTTCAAGTGGGTCACCTCTTAAGGAATTGTCTCGTTTGGATATGTATTCTAATTATATGCTACACGATCGATTATATACCGGGCAAAAATTGATTGCGTACTAACGAAAACTTTGCTTTTAGAGATATTTCCAATGTAAGGGTATTAAATATTCGGTGTACCGAAACAACGAGAACTTTCTTTAGATTTATCTTTTGGCACGTAAGCGACAGAAATACAGAAAAAAACACGATACAAATAAAATCAAAATGAGTTTGGACAATCACGACAAAGATATTGAAAAAATGCACAAATAGACAGAAACACAAACATTTCTAACAAATGGATATTCTGAGAACTGGGGCACGTCTTGCCAGTGATTCCTAGGGATTCGCAAACACAATTGGGGGGGGGTTACGACCACGACGGGGGCAGGGCTACTGCTCCTATTACTCAATACTCAATACTCAATTCTCAATAAATAAAATATATATATACTGCGGAATTTGTCAGCTCGCCGGAAAATTGCGAGGCTTCCAGATGCAGCTGTGATTGTGTCGCTCAGACGTTGAGCACGGAATGTTTCTTGCTGTTGCCGCTGGGCAGCTGGACAGCGACAACGGCGAGGCGTCCATCACGCAGCGGCGCCAGGATGTGCGAGTTGCCCGGCGTCACCACCACCGTCTGGATTGGAATATGCAACGGAATGTCGAAGACGGGCTTCAGCCTGGATAGAGAGAAGAAATTGGAGATGTAAATTCTTTGACAGTTGACTCTACCTACCCATGGAGTCGGCTCATGGTGATGTCGCCTGCATCGTCGGCCACAACCAGATAGTCGGAGGCGCAGGCGAGTCCTGTGACACGCCCAGAGACATACTTGGAGCCCAGGCTGGCACCATTGATGCTATACACATGCACCGAGTGCGAGGTGTCGTCTAAGGCGCTGAAGGCGATATGACCTGCGGATGGAAATAAATCGAATGTAATGCTGACGTCAAAGTGAGCGTGCAATGATAAGAATAATGCCAATAAACTGCAATGACGGGGCAAAGGAGTCGTGCCAATTGCAGCGGGGGATGCAGCAGAAGAGGGAGGCGGAATCTCAATCTTATCGGAACGAGTGCGCAATGTGGGGCAGGCAATGAGAATTCTACGCAGTTCGAAATATTACGAATACGCACGAGTGGTCGCTATATTAAAATAGGAGAACACCGAGATATTTCGGCAGAACAGAAATTACAAAATAACTATTTACAATTAGTTGATCTGCATTACTAAGATATATAAACAAAATATATTTTCTTTCATCTACCTACTAACTAATGAAATGAAATGAACTTGTTTCCATTGTATTTAAGTACGAGTATATTAATTTCTGCACTTCAAATGCTTTTGAATAGCCATTTTTCTTGCTGTGTATGACTATTGGTAGTCGAGTATTCTGAATATATGAGCGGAGAGCGGAGAGCCGAAACCTAGGGTCCGGCCCACATTGATTATCGATAAGCTGGTTAAAGAAGCGCTCGACGCTTGGTGACATTCTCAAGATTATGACACGCTTCATAAGATAGCAACAACAATGAAAAGAATGGGGAGCGTTATTCATGCGGATCATAAAAGCGATGCGTAGTTTGTCCTCTTATCAGTGGAGCTATGCCAATGAAATTGATTGAAAACTCGTTCCAGAAGACGACTGCAGAACAGCGACAATGAGACACGAAAAGCGAACAAGCAATACAGCAAGAGAGAGGGAGAGCAGGCGAACGAGAGAGAGGGAGAGAGAAAGAGAGAGAGATGGAGGCAGACTGATTGAGAGCGAATCGCATTATAAATTCATGAATTTTTTTGAATGGAGCAACATTTATTTCCGAGTGGTACTTGATGCCTTAATTCTAGTGCCTAAGATGCTCTTCCACGTGATTTTGTTTAAACTAGAAATAACCATGCCACAGGCAGTTTGCATCCCTCGTCACCCCCCGTTCCACAGCACCATCATTCGTACACTACACGCCAAGTTGAACACTTTGCTCCGCAGTCTTCTCGCCAATTGCGACATTTTACATTCATTCAAAAAATGCTCGACTGTCACGGCTGCCTTTTTTTTTATTGTAGACTCACACATACGCACAGACACTCACACATACAGTGGGCCACTCAGACTCGCGCACACAAGAGTGGCATTTATGGCCCCCTCGCTGAGATTTACTACAAACTATTTCACGAAATTGTGAAGCGCCTCAAAGAATGAAAAATGAATGACTCGACACTTGCTCTGGTGCTTTTGCGTCTTCTACGCACGTACTCTGAGAGTCTAGGAGAGGCAGAAGGCACGGGATCGTGTGCGGGACGGGGGTGTCAAGGGGTGCGCTGAGAATTAAAGGCGGTCGTCGGGTCGTGTGACTCGCTGATGTGATTGCGACGGGACTTGCTTTCTGAATTGATTCCATTAAGCATTAAGTGTATGCTAGAACTATACAACAGTGTGTGTGTGTTTTTCTATGTGTGAGTGTGACATGTGTGTGTGTGTGTGTGTACTATACTTTAGCTGATAAGCAGCTAGATGTGGAAGGGGCTGCTGTGAGTTTGACATTTAATTAAAAGCCGCTTTATTAATTGAGCATTCAAAGAACGCAATTAAAATCCCACTTAGCTCAACCGAAAAAAAATCAATTGATTTATAAATGTTTTAAAAGTAAATCCGAGAGCTGCCAACCGGAAATTGCAAAATACAACGTTTGGAGTGGGCTCGATCCGACTGCACTTATATACGTATATATATGTACATACGTATTTATATAGGTGCATAATTCACATAATCAGCAAAGAAATCAGATTGCAAAGAAAGTGCAAAGTCGTAAATTCCATTAATGCCAGGCGCCGCCACTTGAGCAGCACTCGTGTGCTTAAGGGGGAATAAAAACAGGGGGAATTTAATTTAGCTTATTGTGATTTCTATCAACCTTGGTATCTACGATTGCGATTAAGCAAAATGGCTAAGCTTAAACTAGCTGCTTAGTCTAATGTGCTCTGTTTAATTAAGATAAGATATGAAATTGCTGTATCACAAAAATAATTGAGACCATGACGAATGAGAACTCTCATCAACTGCATGAACAAAAGTCGAAGCAATCAGCTCATACATACTATGTGACACACACAAGTGCTGCCTAGAATATCACGTGATATTTGCTGTGTGTGTGGGGCAATTTACAGGCCATTTGATAAGCCAGCAACTGCGACGACTGGGGAGTGCTGATTAAATTGTTTGAGTGCCTGCCCTTTTCAAACAGCGCGACTGCACATTGTGTACATCTCCCGCCACTGACTCCGCCGCAAGCACGTGAGCTGCCATTGCGTGTGGCGACTGTCTGATAAAGGGCCAGTTCAATGATACTATATACAAAACGGAAGCAGCGCAATGTCGACTGCCGACTGCCCCCCGAGATAGGCAGCAACAAATAGCAATTGCTTCGACTGCATCGCTATTTGCAGCATACTTTTGAGGGGTGATGAGCAGAAAATATTGCCTACTTTTAGGTGCGATCTTACTTACCATGATATGAAACAGTGACAAAGCTGATTTGCACACAGGACTCCGTGCAGCCAATGGGCTTGAGTGTACGCACAAATTGACCCTCTTGCAGGGTATACACATTGACAGTGCCATCCTGGAAAATTAGATGAAATCAAGTTCCTCGCTTAAATGCTTGCATATGCTCGTATACTCACCAATGAGCCCGAGACAACAAGATCCAACTCCGTGTAGATGGCCACACTAGACACGGCGTCGTCGTGGCCATAGAGCACAGTCAGCGGCTTGGGTGAATAGCTGTTCTGCGTATTGAGCTGGGTAATCGCCTGCAGGTGAGATTGTCCCGTCAGCGCGTGCACTGGAATGTTGGCAGTTGGGCCACCGCTCTGTTGATTCGCCTGTATGCTCCACACAATGCAAGTGCAGTCCCGTGAGCCGGTCACCAGGTATGAGCCGCAATTATCCAACGCCAAGCAGGTGATGATGTCCAAATGATGCGTCACAGAGGCCACAGTTTTGCCCTTGTTTAGATTGTAGACGCGCAGCGCATTGTCCCAGATGCCGCCTGCATAGAGCAGCTTGCCATCGGTGCTGACTGCAAAGTTTTGCGAGTGCGGCGGCTGTGAAGAATGGAAGGGTCCAAAGATACGCTTGCGGTTCCTGTAATAATCACAGAATCAGTTGTTATTTGCTCTTGCAGCTCAGGTCGTGACACTTACTTTAGGTTGGTTGTGGTCGCATCGATTTCCAAAAGAAAGCCTTGCTCCTTGTCGAAGGACATCCAAGAGTTGCAGCCAAGGATGCAACCTTTCGACACGCTGACCAATACATCGGGGCTCATTTGTAGGAAGGAGCGCGGCGGACTGCGCGGTGGACTCAAATACACAATGGGATCCTTGGGCGTGGAGAGGTCACAGTAGTACTGCACTACCTTGTCCAGGAACTGCGTAAAATCTGGACGTCGTAACTCCGCACGCGCTAGTTTAACCGACGTCTCCTCCTGGGTGAGACGACGGGGATGTGGCTCTCGCAGCAGCTGTGACGGCACCTGACCAAAGTTGTTGATCATACCTGAAAGGTTGCGTAGTTTTAACAGTTGCATTAAGGCAATTGGTTTAAAAGCTTACCTTCCACTGCCTCCCGTTCAATAGGATTGGTAATTTTGTCGAGATCAACGGCACCCTCATATGAGCAATAGTAGAACACATTGAGCGCCTCAACGGCTTTAGGGCCCTTCTGTTTGTGGCCAAAAATTAGGTCAATCCACTGATGTAGATGCTGGCTAACATATTCGGACTCCAGTGCACGCCGATGTATGGCAATAAATTCCTCGGGCGTGGTTGCCCACGCGGGCAGAATAACATCATCGACCTTTTCCTTGGTGATTTGCAAGTGACCTAGATCGAACCTAAAACCAGACCCTGTAAATTGCTTGAAGTAGGAAAAACTTTAGGGGAACGCATACTTATTCATGTTCTTGAGAAACTCCGGGAAATAGAAGAATTCGGGGATGAGTTCTTTGACATCGTTAGGATTGTCCATTAATAGCTTCCACGTCTGCGGTATCGAGTGAAATTGTCGATCTGCGACGTCAAAACGACCGCTCTGCAGATCGACATGCAGCGAGGTGAAGGGTTCGACGCGCAGTAGATAGTGAAGAACTCCGGCGGAGTTGGAGTAGTGTGTTCCATAGTGAAACTTTGGTATGGCACCCGAGGGATCCTCGAAGGAATCGTATTTGCTGCGGACTTCAGCTTCGTTTTTGGGGTTAATCTGTGGACGATTCAATTGCCAGTTAGTAAAGCAATGCGATTAAATTCCCTCCTAAACACTTACGCATCCAATAGGTTTGGACAAGTCACGGAATGATCGGGGATCCGTTAAATCCAGCACGTCGCTGGTGTAGTCAGCGAGGATCCATGGGAAGACGGGATATTGGCTTAAATCGTTATACGAGCGACCTAAATAGCACAGAAGGCTTACGTTTAAAGCATAATAATCAGACAGAGTCAGGCTACTTACCAGCTATAGTATTTAGGTACATCAAGTACTCAAAGTTGGAAATCTCTCGATTGACCCAGCGTTGTGTTAGGCCCGAGGCGCGCAGTAACTCCGGCGGCGAACGACCGGAACCGTACAATATGTTAGGCAATGGAAGACCCACAATTTTGGTAAATACTTTGTTACGAGTCTGAAATGGAAAGTACACGGTTTCGAGTAGGATATTTGCATCTTTCATCATTGCTTACCTTGGTAGTAAAGTTGAGAAAGTAGCTGGTTTGATCTATCAGAAAGATTTCCAGCGCGCTGCGTCTTAAGTTATATTTGCGCAAGTGCACCTCTCGGATTTTGTTGATAGAAAACCTGATGATAATAAGCGAGTTATAACGAGTTAATACCCTTTGCTTGCAGTCTAGTCTTGATACTCACCTAAAGTCGTGCTTGGAGCCATCCTCTGAGGCTGGACTCAGGTCTACAAAGGTGAAGATACTTTGGTTGACCTCAATGCGTCCCTTGACTTTGGTCATCAGTGTGATGAGCTCGCAGTCTTGTGACATGACTAGCTTCTCCAGCGCTGCATCCTGCTGGGACTGTGTATCGATAAGTTGACGCAGCTCTTCCTCCAGCTGGAAGCTCTCGTCGTCGGCGAGAAAGTCGCGCACAACCGCATTTTTAATGGTCGAGTCAAACTCGGATATTTCCCTAAAACGTATGGTGAGTTTGAGTTCAAGCTCAAATGATAGATGAACTGAGAAAGTTGCTCACTTTGTATCGTAGGCGTTGGTGGCATTGTCCCTCAGATTTGCGGCATTCTCGTGTTTATTGGGATACAGCTGTGGTTCCAGTTTGAGGCGCATGCGTGCTACGTTCTCGTGCGGCGAAAGTTTCCAGAACTCCTCGGCCAGCTCACTGCAAAGGCAAAGAGAATGGATAGAAGATGAAACATTGCTTGAAGCATGAGGGAGTGTGAAAGAAACAACAATTGAGCGGTGTTTAAATTAAAAACTTTTGTTTTTTGATTTTTTGAAAAAATTTTCTTTAATTTGGGTTGCGATGAAAGTTATTTTATAGCACGACAATGATTAATCGAATATGTACAAATGAACATCCTAAGTCCTTTCTCCTAGTCCGCAATTAGACAACGATGGGAGCGGCGAGGGTCTTGGCAAGCACGGGCGCGGGCGCAGCAGCAACCACTGGAGCTGGGGCAGCGAATGCCGTCAGCTTGGCGACGGGTGCAACGGGAGCAACTGGAGCGACAGCGGCAACGGGCACATCCTTCTGGACGACGGCATTGAAACCGTTGATGGAATCGGCATAGTAGCTGACAATGCGACGAGAGCCATCGGCCTCAATCAGTGAGTAGCTGCCACGCACCACATCGCCATCGCGGGTCTCCTCCTGGGTCTTTGAGTCGCCGGTAAGCGTGTCCTGGACATCATAGGCGAACTTGTACTGTGGGTGGGCATCGACGACTTCCGTGGCAATGGGGGCAACGGGAGCAATGGGCGCAACTGGAGCAGCCAGGGGAGCAGCGATGGTCTTGGCCAGCACGGGAGCAACTGGAGCAGCCAGAGGAGCAGCAACTGGGGCGGCAAGAGGAGCAGCCAGAGGAGCAGCAGCGAAGGTCTTGGCTACCAGGGGAGCAGCCAATGGAGCGGCCAATGGAGCGGCAACTGGAGCAGCAGCAAAGGTCTTAGCCACCAAAGGGGACGAGTAGGCCAGAGGAGCGGTGTAGGGTGCTGGGGCGGCAAAGCCAAGAGGTGCCGAGTAGGCAGCTGGTGCGGCAAAGCCCAGAGGAGCTGCTGGTGCCGCATAGCGCAGAGGCGCCGCAAAGTAGGGAGCAGCCGCCAGGGGAGCGGCAGCAGCCAGAGGAGCAGCAGCAGCCAGAGGAGCCGCAGCCAAATGGCCTTGAGCCGAAAGCGCCATCGAGGAGAGGACTGCAACAACCTGCAAAAGTTGGATCATCATGGATGAGTTTGTGCCATCGATCCGATGCGAGCAGCTGATGCGACTTCTTGACTTACCGTCAAAGGATTCATTGTTAGGCTTGGGGGGGAGTTTTGATTGTCACCGTCGGTTATCAAAAATGAACTGACATGCTGTTACCAAAACCGCGACGCCTTTTATACCCGCAACGCAAAAGGCAGATTCATTCGCAAAATTTGCATGCGGTAATCAGCTGCGTATGAGCCGCCACACACACAACACACAGTCACAGACATCCACCCAACCATGTACCACCAAGCAGCCAGCCAGTGACTGGCCACCCTACCCGACCTCTCGTCTAGCGTCTGCCTATGATCCAAATTCGCAGCACGTAGACGCATTTTCTGCTGTCAATTCCAAAAAGTTTTCAATTTTTAGTTCGCTCTCGGCTTGGCTGCCACTTGGCTTTTTGGGGGCCCTGCTCCGAATTCGAATCCGAATCGGAATCCACCATAACAGCGAGCTGCAAGAAACGTTCGATGTTCCATGGCTACGAAAGTGAATGCGATTTGCGTTGGGCTTTGTGGTAATTGTCATGCAAGTGCCATTCAATGGCAATACTTTAATTTTCTTTTACAACCACAAAACCACACGCGAAACTTTAGCTACGAGAGACCAAAATACCTAAAAACGCAAAATACTTAAAGATCTTATCAGATCACACACCGAAAAGTCAAGTTTATGAGCTAATGAACTACGTTATGAAACTAAGATTAATGCACCGCTTGAGGAACTTCCGAATTGAGCGGATCGTTACTTATCACCTACAAATAAAGCCTTCAAATTGCGGTGGGGACATTAATAACAAACATTAGTTAAATATTAACTAATTAAGCAATTTCTTTTCTGGGCAATTCAAATTGAAATTCGATTCGATTGATCGATTAACTGTTTGGGTGGCTGACACACCGACGAAAGTTGCAATTAGAAATGCGAAGGGAGTACACGACGAACTCAAATTGATGATGTACACAGTAATGTTGAAGGGTTTCTCTTACGTGTCTGAAACTGGTTTATTTTCTGTAGCTGCGATTGGTTGTCAAGGTGCCACCACAGAAGCTCCGTGTCGCCCATAGATCTATGTTAATTATTCGACCCAATTTATGCTATAGTCGGCTAGCTGCTACCAGTGCAGATTTGACCTGATTTTGACCGCAATGCTTGGAGCTGTAACTTAAGTGCGTGACTTTTTTGACAATTGCTGCTGCGCGAGGAACGACCTTGCCACTACTTGGCAGCGAACGCAGTCTGGGAGAGTCACTTGGCACAGACGCAGACGCAAACTCAAACTGAAACAGAAACAGACACCAAAACTCGGATTCAATCGCAGACAGAGCCACACTTTGCAAAGTTGCGGGCTCAGTTAACGGTTGTCACCGGAAATTGACTTAATTGACGCTGATCCACAGCAAAAATGTTTGCTTGCAATGCTTTTTGGGCAAATGTCGCAAACTAGATTCAAGAATCCATAATTGGCAACTCGTGACTCTGTGAGTTCTACTGACTTTTACTTGTCAAATTTGTAGTGTCCATAAATTTGCAATGATTGCCAATTGTACTCGAGTTACGAAACAATTAACTCGGTTATAACTATTTTAAAACTGATCTTTTTTCCAATTGTATACTTCAAATATTTAAAACAATATGTTTTCAAGGATATCACATAGGGAAGAATTCATTTTTCCTATGATCTCTAGGGCTAGATCGTGGGCAAATTCTAGGAAAATATTAAGTTTCCCTATAATCTCTAGCGCTAGATCGAGGAAAGAAGTAAATTTTCCGACGATCTCTAGAGCTATATTGAGGGCGATTTGAGGAAAGAATTAATTTTCCCTATGATCTCTAGGGCTAGACTGAGGGCAAGCCATCACCCGAATTCCAGTCTTCTCCTTCTTTTATCATGCTCTTTCAAGGGTCAACTTTATTTAGGTTACCTTGGAATCCCTAGTACCTTTAGCAGGGGTTTGTTGGCTTTACAACACACCATTCAAATATTACACTAATATGTTGCAAGTGCTAATTTGTTCCTACATGTTGCCGACAAGCCTTGAGTCCAACCCCTTAAACGAAATACAACAACAATCTCTTCCTTTCCCAAAAACGATTGATTTCCTCTACAAAAAATCGAAAGACGCTGCTGGGAAAAGGTGCGTAATTAAGATTGCTTTGAACACGCGAGGTGGCCAAGTCCATTTGTTGGCAATTGTGGCAAGGTCAGACCGCTTTGGACTGCATTTCTGCGATACTTGTACTCGCTGCTAAGTGCATCAAGTGGGCGCTTTGCGTCGCGGCATGCAAGCGTGTGCGTGTCTCAACGTGTCTTTGCCTGTTGCTGTGCGTGTCGAAGCGAGTGCGAGTAGCGCCAGTGCGTAATTGCTTTGTCTCTGCCACTCCCTTACCGCCTGCGCGCCTGTGCGTTGTGCATCCGCCCCTCGCCCTCGCTTGTGATCAATCGCTTCCATTTTCGATTTCTAATTAAACGAGTCGTATGGTCGATCAGTCGACTGATCTGTCACTCGACTCACACGCAGCCATTGCCAGCCAGCCAGGTCTCAAGGGGAGCCAGGGGCTGTTTGAATTTTTGGTCTCGTTTTCGGTTGCATTCGCAGTGGTCTGAAGTGCTGAGCCTGGCCAACAACTAACTGGCTAACGGCCAAGTGACTCGAAATTACATCAGACGGTAAAACAGTAATATATATACATAGAAAAGAAAAAACGCATAGCGTTTTGGAGAACCTGAGAATTGGCCGAGATCTGGTTTTGAATTGAATTCGGTTTTGTTTCTTTTTTTTTTTTTTTTCGTGAGACAAAACGAGTCGAGACGACGTTATTCCATTGAGAAAAACGAGCAGCAAATGCGAATGACGAAATGTACGAGACATGACATGAAATTGCACTAGGAGCACAGAGCATGCATGAGATGCGAGCATGTGCATCACCCGCCACAGCGGCGATCGAATTCGAGATCGTTTCGCATCGGATCGGATCGGATCGGATTGGATCGTATTGGAGATCTCAAGATCTCGACTCGATACGAGCAATTGTCACTTGCCATTAGGCTGTCCAAAAGCGGGAGAGTGGCAACTGGCAACTGGCAACTTTCGGAGTGGCAAGCTGGGGGGGGGAGTCTGCCACAAATGGTTAGAGCATTGCTTGCGCGCTGCCAACTCGAATATAAAACTGAAGAACTCGCGGAAAATGCATCTCACAATCGAGCTGAGTTCTTGCAGTGCAGACACACAGACACAGCATCCATCTCCAGTCCAGTCCAGTCCAGTCTCTCCACATTCATACACAGAGATCCTTCGCAATGTTCGTCCAGGTAAGTCTACCCCCGACGACCTCAGCCAGGACCTCTATCTACCTCAAACGTTATCGATTTGCAGACTATCTGCTTGCTAGCTTTGACGCTCACCGTGACGTTGGCAGTGCCCATCGATCCTTATGGCCCCTCGCTGCTGGCCGCTCCCGCCATCTCGTATGCGGCGCCCAAGATCCTGGCCACGCCCACCATCGTACAGCATGCGGCGCCCGCCATTCTAGCTGCACCAGCACCCGCTCTGGCTGTGGCCAAGGTCGCTGTCGCCGAGCCCTACGATCCCAATCCACAGTACAGCTTCTCGTACGGCGT
The DNA here is from genome assembly GCA_035047445.1 of Drosophila siamana. Taxonomy (NCBI): domain Eukaryota; kingdom Metazoa; phylum Arthropoda; class Insecta; order Diptera; family Drosophilidae; genus Drosophila; species Drosophila siamana. Next base: position 477,586 of record JAWNPP010000046.1, read on the forward strand.
CACCGACCAGCACACCGGTGACTCGAAGCAGCAGGAGGAGACACTCGTCAACGGCGTCGTCCACGGCAGCTACTCGCTAGCCGAGCCCGACGGCACCATTCGCAAGGTGACCTACACCGCTGACAAGGTCAATGGCTTCAATGCGGTCGTCGAGAAGAAGGGCGTCGCCGCCGTCGCTGTCGCCAAGCCGGCTCTGGCCGTCGCTGCGGTGCCAGCCATCACCAAACTGGCGGTGCCAGCTCTGCCGGCCATCACCAAGATCGGATACGCTGCGCCAGCCTATGCTGCACCAGCGTACGCCGCCTCCGGCTATGGTGGACACTACTAGACAACGCTTGCGCCGTTCACTGGATTCCATCACAACCACCATCCGTTGTCCTGGGCAGCCTGGCCAGGACGATCATTGTTGAATAGTTCTAATCTCAGCTCTAAATATGCTTCCCAACACACCAAAACAAAATCCGAAACAACGTGCGTGCTGCCCTGTCAACCGATTGCCGAGTCCTCGCATCCTATTCCGGACAACCTGCACATAGCTCTTAGGGATACCGTTTTCTAGGGGATTTTGGGGGACGGCTATCGGCCATTTATCTAGTGTTTTACTATCTGCATCTACTGAATAAAAGTTTCGGTACAAAAAAAAAAGACACTTGGTGTTTTTTGCTGTTGTTGGAAAGAGCTGTTGGGGAGAACATGAGGAAGTCTTGTAATCGAAGAAAAAGAGGAATAGATTAATCTTTGACAAAAAAGGTTCAGGATAAACTCAAAATATATTTGAGAATGGATTAATCTTCAAAAAAGGTTTAGAATAGACTCCAAAGTTAAAACAAATATTGGTATCTTTATATATATTAGTATCTTGCAGTTGAAGACGACAAAAAATTATAGAAAAGAAATCGCAGCTTAAACAGATGGGGGAACACTTTCCAAACATTTAATTTCTAACGAAATTAGTCACTTTAACTTCGAGTTCGCGCAAGTTATTGATTCGATAAAGCTACGCCCTGCTTGGGAGATTGATTGCGACTCCTTGCCGGTGCCAAGGTTAAGCGATTAGTCATAATGGCAAACAATGTTGAGGTAGGTTCAACCTCAACCTCAAGACGCGCCGAAATGGGAAGCAATTAATGCGGCTCACGTGCCGCACTTAAAGTTATGATTGTCATATGAGTGGAAAGGGAAAAGGGGCTGCGAAGCATTGTGCAAACGCAGGGGGAATTGTTGGCACGTTCACTGAGGAAATTTCGGGTGGCGACCAAAGGTGCAGCTTACGTCAGGCATTGGCTCACTTTTGGCCACGTTTGGCCAGCGGTTGCCACAATGCACATGACCACGACGCGACCACGAGGTAAAATTGCGATGGGAAAGTATTTAAAACCCGCCGCCGAACGCGGCTAAAAACAGTTCAGAAAGTAACAGCGACTAAGCAGTAACAACCACTCTAATTCAATCTTAAACATGGCCCTCCTCAAGGTAAGTTACAGCACACGCAGGAGCCAAAGGATTAGTCTAATCACTGTTCCTCCAACTGACAACAGTGCATCATTGTGAGCTGTGCTCTCTTTGCCATCGTTGAGTGCGCTCTGTTGCCTGGCGTGGCTGTTCCCGTGAACACCGAGATCGATCCACATCCTCAGTACGCCTACGCCTACAATGTGCAGGACGCCATCACCGGCGACAGCAAGAGCCAGCAGGAGGTGAGGGATGGCGACGTCGTCAAGGGCTCCTACTCCGTGGTCGATGCCGACGGATCACTGCGCACCGTTTTCTACACCGCCGATCCCATCAACGGCTTCAATGCTGTGGTCCAACGTGGCCCAGTTCCCGTCCCGGTTGCAGCTCCAGTTGCTGCTCCAGTGGTTGCTGCCCGTCCATTCCTGGGCTAGATAGCAAACAGCACCAGCAGCTGCTGCTATTTAACATATATATATAGTACACTCAACACACCCCCAGTTGTTGATCTTAGCCTGTAGATAAGTTATTGTCTGTTCTGTAGTTCTGTAGATCACACTCATAAATCAGTTAATAATAAATCCAGTTAGCCAAAGAGAACAAGCACAACGCACACCTAATTGCCGGACACCTGGTTTTGGATTATAGTTTATGGATTGTGAATCGAGCCACTTGTGAATTGTGAATATTAAATATTGCGCTGACAAATGGTTTTGGCTCCAACTCTGACTTGGCGGCAATCGACGGGAGATCAGTATCGCCTTGCGGATTTAGCTGAGGAGCTAGTCCGTTCCATGTTAGATTGCTTGGGCTGTGGCTAAAATTTTGGCTTGGATTTCACTCGTGATGTCAGATGAATTTCGAAGCAAATTCAAATCATTGTGGTGTCCTTAAGTCTTGCTTGAACTTTACTTTCGCCCAGAGATCCATTTTCCTGATTGCTAATTAACGCTATTTTAAGGTTCAGGATTGTTGTTTTCCACTTTGATGAGGCATGCAATATTAACTCTGCTGTTAATTACATATTCTTCAAGAAAAACGTCTATCTCTAGTTTCTTCAATATTTGTCTGTTTAAGATGCAATCCTTTGTTAATTAAATTTATGATACCGGGAAACTGTAAATACATTTCTTCCGGCTAATACCCGAAAACTATATAATGGTTTAATTCATGATTTACTACGATAAGAAACAAAGGTTAGTTAACCTCTTCACCCCTTAAAACCTTTTGATATTCGATCGTACTCCAATAAACCCCCCCCTCCCCCTTTTGGATAGATGTGCAAATGTCTGTTACTTTTTTGCCCCGCATTTCCTCAGCGATTCCCGGTGGCATATCAAAGAACACTCTCCCCCATCTAAGTGACTGCAGCAGGCTGCAACATTCACTCGCCACTCGCGGCACGCACTCGAATTATTCAATAGCTTAATTGAAAGTACTCCACGCGATACAATTTTTGATTATGCAAACGGCGCATGTCTCTACGTCAACGTCTGTAGTTGCGTTGGCGTTGGCGTTGCCGTCACCGTTCGCGTCAACAGCGTCGTCGACGTCGACGTCGACGTCAACGCAGGCAGCGACGTCTAAAAAGGCGTACAACGCGTTCAAAATTAGTGATAATGGGCAAAATTGTCCCAATGGCAATAAAAATAAAAGACCCAAAACACAATATGACAAGCCAAACAATGAAACCGCAACTTTTATGCGAAGAATAGATACTCTCCCTAGGATCTTGATTCGTTTGGGTGAAAAACTGGACGACTTGTTGACTAGTGGCAGAATAGACAGTAATACAAATTAGCTCTTTAGGTCTTGGTCTTGTAGTGTCTTTAGTAAATGGATAAGTATATTTCTGACAAGTTTCAGAAAGTTAAACTACCCTCTCGGGAAGGGTGTAATAAAACAATGTTGCAGTGGCAGTCATAGCCACCGAGGAGTCGGCCAGTCTGGGGAGGGGCCTGAGAACTGTGAGCGAGCGAGAGCAAAAGGGGCCAAGTGGGGGAGAAAAGAGAGAGAGAGAGAGAGAGAGAGAGAGAGAGAGAGAGAGAGAGAGAGAGAGAGAGAGAGAGAGAGAGAGAGAGAGAGAGAGAGAGAGAGAGAGAGAGAGAGAGAGAGAAGGAGAGTTGGTGTTTGCTTTGGGCGCGCCGCTGCTTTGTGCCAGTTTCGAAGGCTGCAAAACGCACACACCTTTCAACAAAACTGATGCTGGGGCAACTTGGGTGCGTGCCCCAACACACAGCGCCTTCTCTGTCGCACACGCACAGCGCTGTGGCGCCGTCTCACTCGCACAGCTGATGCCGGCCCCAAAAATCGCTTTCGAATTGAACTTTTTTGTCACGATCGAATGTGATCCGCCCGACCGCCCGCCTTGCTTACAGTATGTCCAAGCTCCGAGCACCAAACACCAAGCACCACTGCATGCTCCATGCTCCATATGTTGCCAGTCCACGTCCACGTCGACGTCCACTTCGATGTCGACGTCCACTCGCCTGGGAGGCCGCCAGAGCAACATGCGTGCCATTCTCGTAGGCCTATAAGCTGCTTTTATGTCTTGCCCCAGACAAGTGTCGCCCGCCCCGGACCTCACTTGCTCCTCCCCGCCCTCAGCTATTGCCAGGGGCAATGCAACGCACCGAACAACTGAGAAAGCTGCAGTCTGGCGTGCTCGACTTTGCGATACCCGTTACTCATTTTAATTGTAGTTAGTCGCCTTATAGTTTCATCATTTTAAAACAAGCTTAATTTGAGAAGGGCGGGCGTATTCTTATTTTCTATCATTAAATATATTCTAGCTCTTATGATTTCTCACTTCTCGTTTGCCACGCGCATATCAAGCCCTTTTAACGCTAAGCATGACAGGTAGAAAAATGAATTATTTTCGCTTGTTGGTGGCTGCTGCTGCAGTTGCAGTTGCAATCTTTGCACTCCACACGCATGCGCACTTTTTAGTTGTTGTTGTTATTACTGTCGTTGCTGCTGCTGCTGCTGTTGTTAGCGATTTTTCTATTTTTTTGCATAAATATTTTTACAGGCAGATTTTGGTTAGACGAATTTTTCGGGGGCTTGGGCTCAGCTTTGGCTTTGGTTGTGACTGTGGCTTTGGCTATAAAAAGCAATTGTCGCTGAGCTTCAGAACCACAGAGTGAATTCATTTGTCAGCCAAGCAGCAGCACAAATCTCTACAAATCTCCGAATCCTCAACAATGGCCCAACAGTTGTTAATCGTCTTGAGCGCTTTGCTGGCCCTCAGCAGCGCCGTGGTTGTGCCAGGACCTGGCCTCGCCTTGCCCGCTCTCCCGGCATATCCTTCGCTCGCCGCGCCCGTCTACCCCAAGCTGGCGGCGCCAGTCTATCCGGCACTGGCCAAGGTGGCCGTCGCCAAGGTGGCTGCTCCCGAGCCATACGATCCCAATCCTCAGTACAGCTACAGCTACGATGTGCACGTAAGTATGCGTATTCATTGTTCACGGTATTGCCTCATTAATCCCGCCTCTCTCTCTCTCTCTCTCTCTCTCGGCCTTTGCTTGCTGATGACTGCAGGATGGCTCCACTGGTGATGTGAAGAGCCAGCAGGAGACGCGCAGCGGCGACGTTGTCCAGGGCGCCTACTCGCTCATCGAGGCCGACGGCACGCGTCGCATTGTGGAGTACACCGCCGATCCTGTTCACGGCTTCAACGCTGTGGTGCGTCGTGAGGGTGCCGTGGTCAAGGCTGTGGCTCCCGTCGCCAAGGTGCTGGCTCCGGCTCCTGCCTTGCTGCACGCTCCGGTTGTGGCCAAGCTGCCCGCTCTGCCCGCGCTCTCCGCCTACCACGCCCCGGCCTATGGCCCAGCTCTGGCTCCCGCCTACCACGCCCCGGCTCTGGCCCCCGCCTACTCCCCACTGGCCTACCACTAAGTCATTGAATCGCAGGACAGAAGAACAGAAGGACAACGTTGCCGACCTCTTGCCCCATGGACATGGACATATCGCAGAAACTTCTCCTCCAATTGGCCAGGTTTCGTTCTGGCCTATCGATAGTCGATAGTTGTAGTATTAGTTGAAATTAAAGCGATTTATCGATAGCTTTACATGTACATACGAAATCATTCTGTCGACGGAGCGATGAAACACGGATTCTCCTCTGACCGACGCGAATCCATCAACACACACATTCGACGCCTTTCATGTATATTTCTTGTCTTCTTAATCTTAAGGCTGTTTCGACCGCGATAAAGAAAATAAACTATAATCTCTAATAAAGAACAAACACCTTCAAATCATTAATTAACAACAATATCGTATGGCATTAGAAAGTTCATTAACTGGATTCACTGTCAATGCAAACAGTCAATAACGCCAACTAGAACTCGAACTAAAAACTGCAGCTAAAACTAGTTTTTGTTTTTTTTTCGGACCGTGAATGGCTCGACCTTAGAACATTAGCCACCAGACCACGCACTATCTATCGATCGATCAATGCGAATGCAATATGCTAATGTAACGACACAAGGTCCACGCCCAATATTCGAGTATGCGTAATATTGATTGACTTTCCAGTCCGGGCCAAGTGATTGCCATTTGATAATTGGCTGTTGGCCAAGTTATGTGGCGAATTGAGAAAGAGATCTTCCAGGGCGAGCCAGTTGCATTGGATTGGGTTATGCATTCACTTATTGCACTGAATAATTAACTGACTGACTGACTGCAGCTCATCTAATGCTGTTAGCTACATTTGTCGGTTTGTTTTGTTACATTTGTCGGCTGCGGTTGCATAAAAAGAAATTCATTTTGATGATTTAATAAAATTAAATCGTAATTTTAATCACACCGCCAACTGATGAGGCGCCCCAACGCTAAGCGAAAGCTTTAAACAATTCACAGCAGTTACAATGGGCCGAAACCCATTAAAACCTCAATAAAAAAGAAAAAACAATATACAAAAAAAGATGAAAACGACACAGAAAAACTAACAACAACAATGTAACCAAAACTAATTTCGATTTGCCCTGTGTTGCAGCAGCTCAAATGGGGTATGCTCAGCTTAAGAAGTTTTAAATAACAAACCACAATGCGAAAAAATCAACAACGAAGACGATTCTAGAATAAAGTCGGACGGTCCTCAATTCAATAACTATTATTATGTACTTTACCGACTGAAAAGTTACTAGTTATAATAGCAACTTTCATAAGAAAATGTGTCTTTAGAGTCAGTAAAATTGATCCGATTAGTTTTATATAATATAAATATTCACTTGAGATTATTTTCACAACATCTAATAATCTCATGCAAACACTTTTCACCTGACGAAAGTTGTTGTGTTGCATGAATTATTTTGGCGTAAATTAAAAGCGAACAATAGATTCTAATAAAAAACTAGTGGGGGGTCGACATCAAATGCCCTAAGGGCATTACCAACTATGCGGCTTAGTTGTTTCCGTCTCTATAGCAGTCTGTGTGTGTTTCGCTGAAGAAAAGTGAAATTGGCATTTGATGAAATTGATATTTTTGCCAGAAGCCGCTTTAAGTTGTTAGTATATTAAACTCAATTCGAGCCCATTGTTGCCACCAACTGAGAAGCATCGCGCTGTAGCAGCCACACACGCGCACACACGCAACGAACTGAAGATTCGGAGAGAGAGATCGAGGAGGAGGACAGGTAGAGGTAGCGCAAGAGGTAGAGGGAGACATTAATGAGTGCATTTGTTAGCATTTTACAGTGAAATGAACACAAAACAAACAGCGTGGCAGAGCTTAGTTACCTGTCCCCACACACAACAGACATCACATCACATCTAACATATCTTTTAATATATATATCTTTCAGGTAGATATGTGACTGCATTTGAAGGTGATTAACTGTCTACGAGGCAAGCCAAGTCTACGAGAGTCTACGCGACGCGATGCGATTCGCCGCGACTCCACTCGACTCGAGTGTCGCGTCATATGTAATCATTTACGTTGGCCGCACGCCCGATTGCAATTGTCGCCTTAATTAAAATGCTGAATTTTGTGTGGTTTCATAATGCAAAAAGCTCGCTGGAGGCAGCGAAATGAAGCGAAGGGAGGACGAGAGGCTCAGCACTTACCCGGTATACCAGGGCCCCCTAGGGCCGTACAAGAAACGCTTGGCGGTCTTCCATTTCTTCCGTATGTGATTATCGCTGGTTTTGTGCTGCATTGCCGCGCTCTGCAGGCGCTGCATCTCCTCCACCTGTCGCACCTTCCAGGGCATATAGATCTTCTGCTGAAACACTCGACGATTTGTGGCCTGAAAGCTGGCGCGTAGCTTTGACGCCGCCTTGCATGCCTCATAGCATTCCGCCCAGAAGCGATTGATGGGCTCCCACAGATGCAGCTCAATGTCGCGCTGGTAGCGATCGTAAAGCGGCTTCACCTGCAAAAAAAAAAAAAAAAAAACATTATTGTATCTTTATTATACAAGCACGCCAAATCGCACATCATAAGTTTGTTTGATATGACGGCTAAGCACGTACTTATTGGTAGCCTATGTTATATACCCTGTAGTCGCTACTTGTGTAGAAATGGGGATAGATCAACTCTTACTCTTAACTATTTTAACCTTTTACAAACGGTACTTGATTTCTCCTCACAGGAATTGGAAACAATTCAAGTACAAATGTTTCACTTCACATTTGAAAGCTCATTTTTATGCTAATTGGAGCAGAAACAATCAGAACAGCTGCAGTTTCCCATCGCCCTTGGGGGTGCATAAAATAAACTTGACTTCACTCGTTTTAAAAGTTGAGTAATAAATGCAACTTTCGCCCATACAACAAATTTTCTGTCTGCTTTTCACTTAAGCAAAAAATATACTCCATGTGCAGAAATCTTACAATTTAAGTTGAAAGACAAATATTGGGGAGGTCATTATAATAGTTATGGCATTAGCAACACAGATATGTAAAAAATTGTATACTCGTACAAAGATATAAAATGTATATAATGAATAATTTAATTAGCTTTTTAGAGGACATATCTTGACAGTAAACATGGCAAATACAATTTATAAAGGCTAACGAAATACGAAAAAACCAACGATGATATTTAATTTTTGCGCATCAGATGATAGAAGTTATAGATCTACCTTTGCAATTCATTTATAAGCATACTTTTGATTTCCAGTTGACATGGAGGGTATTTGTGGGTCTAGCAGCTGTGACGCTTACATTTGCAGTTGTTTTCACTTTCGATTGCGCGCTTTACCAATCGAACGCAATATTTGAACTGCGAGTCGAAGTTGGAAACGTCACGTCCGTTCAGGTTCAAGTTCAATGTGGCTGCAGATGCAGATCAAAATGCGAGCTACAGATCGAGATGGAGCTGGAGCTTGTGTTTGAGCTTGAGCTGAGGAAGCGCCGCTCAGTCGTGCGAATGCATTTCGAATGCATTTTGGAAGCGAAACAAGTTTAACTTGATCTTGTGTGATTTACAAATCTAACATTTTGTTTTTGTTTTAATTCGTATTGTTTTGCTGTTTTGTTATTTGTGCTGCTGTTGCTTTTGCTGTTGTTTTAGGCCAAAAACTCTGAGACATCCGCATTTGGGCATTCTTTACATAATCGTTTTTTTTTTTGCTGCCCCGCTGGCAACATAGACACCTGGAGGGCATATGATTGTTCCAGGTACTGGTGCTGATAGCTGTTGGTGGTTGTGTTGTGTTGTGGTGCTGCACCGGACCGGTGGGTGCTTTAATGGCAACGCTTTGTCATTCGACTGGTTCCATCTGCTGCTGCTGGTGCTGCTGCTTCTTCTACTGCTTCCACTGGCAGCGTCGGCTCTTCATCGTGAGCCAACTGGCAACAAAACCAGACCACTTTCTTGAAGCACGCTCAGTTGCCGAAAGAAAGTCCAACGAGACGTGACCGAGTGGCGCGCTAAACCGTTCAGTGCGACAGTCAACACTGTGCAAACTGCAATCTGCCACAAGGCGTTGCCTCAATGAAAGTTGTTGCTGATTTTTTGGATGCCTTGAAAGACTTTGACTTTGAAATCGATACACATTTCTTGATCGCTCCACAATGTGCAATCTATTGTGGCTTTGTGCTTGTCTAGTAAGTGTCTAACGCAGTGACCTTCAGCAACTATTTAAGAATTATTTGTTTGTGATTCAAGTGCACAGTTGACAAAGCATAACGTTTCTCAATTCTATGTGTGCTGGATCTTGAAGAGTGCAAAAGAAACCAGAACCAGAGGAGATATTCGCGTGTCCTAAATACCATTGAACAATTTATAAAATAATTATTAAAGAAGAGGTCTAATTAATGATCTTGGCCAACATATATTCCCTAGATAGTTTTTTCCTAAAGAAAGTTACAGCTTTCGAAGGAATTGCCGCAATTTAAAAAGAACTTTCAAAGAATTTCTTATCTGGGAGTTATTAAAAAATGTTACTAAATTCTAGTCTTAAATCGATAGTTAATGGGAATACAAAAACAATAGGTTCCAAAGAAACTAACTATTTTTCGAGATCCAACAGGTAAAGTGCACAATTCAAAATAACAAGAAAATAAGTTTCAGTTGAGTTTCAGGTATAGAAGACTTTATCTTAAACTATAGTATATTATATTGCAAGTCGCAGGATCAACCAGATTAGTACTAACATTCGAAGACCAAAGAAATGTACGATTGCAGAGAGTTTTCTTCAAAGACAGGGCAGTAGAAAGAGAGAAAGGAAGTTTGACAGCGAGAGAGCTAATGAATCATTTGTGCTTCCTTTGCAGCTTTTGTCTAGGCAGCCAAATGGATTGCGATGCGCAGTGAACCTGCTTTGGTGACGACGATCAGGTTCAATGCATGCATGCATCCTTTCCCCCACCTTCAGCCCCTTCCACTCTCCCTACCCACTCTATGGGCCAATCAATTGTTGCTGCTGTTGTTGGAGTTGCGTGTGGCAGCAGCGTGGCGAACGTTGTTGCATGCCAATTAAGCGGGGGGAGCTGGAGTGACAGGCCGACGAGTTACGTGTTCGCGGAAGAGTGCGCAATCATTTTAGTTACAGCAACAGCAACAACAACAGCAGCGACAGCATAAACATGAGCTCAGTTTGATGCTGCAGACGAGGCGCCAAGCGGCAAACGGCAAGCGGGAAGTGTCAAAGGTTGCCAACTGCCAAAATAAAATTAAATACGTTACCAAACCGTTTGCGGAGAAAGTTGAAACTGTCTCGAAACCATTAACTGACTGTAGCTGACCTTTCTTACAGCTAACACTGTTGCCCCTGGCGCTGACTGCTGCCGGACCAAAGATCAATGTCACAGACGAGACGCTGCCGTCCCTCCAGACGCCAGTGGCCAACCTCAACAACAACAACACCAATAGCTCACTGTTGCCCAAGGCCGAGCAACTGATACGTTATCGTCGCCAGCCGCCTTATGGTGGCAAGCGCAACAAGCAGCGACGTCGCGTGAAGGGTTCTGTGCCCAAGATCAAGTACGGACCGCCCAGCTATCCGCCTGGACCACCTGGGCCACCCGTGAGCTACTACAAACCGTCGTCGTCGTTGTCGTCCTCGTCCTACCCGTCGCACCTTGAGGAGCCAAGCTTCTCCATTGAGGACTTTCAGCACTTAAAATTCGACGGCGACAGATTTTCATATTCCCGCCTCCAGTTACGAGGCTCAGTCCATGGATCTGAATCTCTACAGTCACGAGCAAGAGGACAACGATCTCTATGGCGCCCACAAATTCCCCAGTCTGGAGTACAGCTTTGCCGGCGACGAATCGCCGCCGCTGGGCGCTGACTCTTCTTCCGGCTACGAGCACACGCCGCATCAGAAATATGGCGTGCCTCCGCTGCAGCAGAGTCACAGCCACAGTTCCAGTCACGGGTACAGCTCGGCGCCTAGCTATAGTTCAGGTCCGGGTTCCAGCTACAATTCAGGTCCCATACTCACAGTCACAGTCCTAGTTCCAGTTACAGTTCAGGGCACAGTCACAGCTCAGCACCTGGTTCCAGCTACAGTCACAGCCACAGTTCCGATGCCGGTCCCAGTCTCAGCTACGAGGCCAACAGCTACGAGACACCAGACACCTATGTCTCCCATCACTATGGCCCTCCGGCTCCAACGGCTCCATCAGCTCCGCCTGCTCCGCCCTCCACTCGCTATGGCGTACCCTCCGTGCCCTTTCATGTGTCCAGCTACTCGCAGCCAGACCATCCGCCTGCGCCCGACTCCTACTCCATCTATGAGCAAAAGATTCCGAATACGGGCTACCACCAGAACTTTGCGGAGCCGCCGCGCGCTTCGCCTAACTATGAGATTGCCTATTCGCCGCCCGCCTACGAGATCAGCACATCTTACCAGCCCAAGCAGTCGCAGTCGCCGCCACATTATCAGCCTCCAGCCCCGCCTCTCGATGGCCATTTTGCCGAACCGCCGCCCGCTGTCCCTTCGCCATATGGGCCACATCCACATCAACAGCCAGTGCAGCATCCTCCACAGATCCATCAGGCGGTTAACAGCTACGTTGCGCCACCAGCTGAGCCATCGAACAACTATGGACAGCCAGATGTTCAGCTGCCCACCAGCTACACCAACGTGGAGCTGCATCCGACAGCACAGCACTATCCGAGCGAGAACTATGCGCCACCCGCGCAGGAGTTGCCTTTGAATCCGCACCACAAGTTTCCCAGCTTTGATTTCCCCAAGTCCAGCTACGAGGTGCCCATCTACGATCCGATACCCTTCGAAGCCTCCAACATGGAGGAGCAAGAGTCCTACCCACCCATACTGCAGGACAACAGCTCCAATCATCTGCCTGCCTCAGACGCTCACGCCTCGGGCACCACGCAAAAGAGTCGCAAACGCAAGCGACGCCCCTCGTCGGCGGTGATCTCCAAGAAGCACACGCTCGATGTGCCTGAGCTGCAGGAAGCCTACGATGCCGACAGCCATGTGCAAGTGCGCGGCACCGACTTGGACACGGCTGCCTACGGCTCACGGTACGTGGAGCAGAAGCGTCACTATGCAGCAGTGACGAGCACAACGACAACTCCAGCTCCCTGGAGTCCTATGCGAGTGCGCACCACGTCAAGTGGCGGCTTTCTTACCCACCCTGATCACCAGCACACCACCGACTCCAACACAGTCGAGCAGCCGCAGCAGAAGTCGCGGCACTTCGCGCTATCATCAGCGCACTGCGAACACCGCAGTGGACAACTCGGAGACGCCCTCAACGGCGGTGACCATACAAAAGTCACGCTCGCAGAGCTACTACGATGGCACCATTGCACCACCCACCTACCGCCACTTTTCAGGGCGTGGCACGCGACCTACGCGACCAGCTCAGGTGCGTGGTGTGGGCGCCACTTTGGCCCTGCTGCCGGGCACTGAGCGTAATCCGCCACTAAAACGGACCACCAAAGGCGTCTTCGATACGACGCTCTTCAAGAGTCCGCAAAGCGATCGTGAAATGGAACGCAAACTTAGTGCATTGCGTCAGAACTTGCCAAAAAATCACAAACTATATTAAATTCCTAGGGATTAACTACATCATATAGTATAACAACATCATATTATATCATCATCATCACATAGGGAAGCAGTGAAAAAAACGACTCCGAAAGACTTTAAACTGAGCTTAGAATAAGTGTAAGGCGAAGATAATAAATTGGACTATTCATAAAATGCATTCGAGTGATAATTATTTGCTATGCCTAGTATTCCTGTTATTTAGTGTTTTCATTAACGATGATAAGAAAAACAAGTCAGAAAGCTACAGTCAAGTGTGCTACTCAGCTCAAAAAAACTAAAAAAAACCAAAAAAAATTTTTTGTATATTTTATATATTTTTAAATATATTTTCTCATATCGCAAAAATAACACAAAAAATAAAAAATATACCATGGACGGGCGATTTGTCCCCAAAAACTGTTTCTTAAATAACTTCTATTTTTTTTACCGGCGCGCGACAACATACTCGGGGGACACAGAGATTGTCTTTTTGTGTGTGTGTACCAAAAATATATTTTTAAAAATTTGGTGATATTATTTTTTTTTGGTGGGGGGGGGGGGGGGGGGGGGGGGGAAAAAAAAAAAACAAATTGGTTGGGGGGGGGAGGACAACAACCAATACAATTATGATGTCAGGATTGGCTATCTCTGTTTTTCAGTGGGGGGGGGGGGGGGGCAGACAGACGGACGGACAGACGGAGATGGATATACATACTGGGGGGGGGCGAGAGACAAAAAAAATATATATTGTGGGGGGGGGGGGGCGGCCTCCCTCCTCCCACAGATAAAAAAAAAAATATACCCCTCTTCCCGGGGGGAGGGGGGGGTACAAACAATGTAAAACTTGACAATCAGAGCAACACTTTACGATAACACTCTGCAGCTCTCGAATTACCATCCATTTTTTAAGTACCCAACTTGATCGTACCCAATCGCCTAGAAGGCCGCTGAAATTTAACAGGTCAATTGAAATATTTAATATTAAACTGGCAAAATTCACAAGCCACATTTACCAAATTAACTATTTGAGAATCCCCAAGGGAGGTCCTTTTGCTTCATATTAGTTTGAAATCTTTTTTCGGCAATATTTAAAATGCTGAATTAGCAAACAGACCTATTTTCTCTTTCTGGTCTTGACAATATATGTTATTCTTATATTCAAAAATGTCGGGGCAAATATATGGAAATTATATCTAATTTCTTTCAACTACAAATTCTCAAGAGGAAGTTCAAAAGTAGAATCTTATAGCTAGTAACGTGGCATAGCACTCACCATGCGTTCCATAAAGTTGCGCCACTTTTTGCTTGTGCTATACATTTGGAAATCATTAAAGAAAACTGGACCTGACGAAGTAGATGGCAGATCAGGCAGGGTTGTCTCCAAATTAAAGGCTGATCTGCACTTCTCCAGCAAGGCCTTCATCACCGGCATAAGGAACGAATATTCCTCCGGATTGCCAACTTGAAGTGGATAAGGAAATTTTTTAAACGATTGTCTCGTATCTGATTGCAGTAGTTACTCACCCTCGATGGCATTGTCCAGAGCTCGATTGATGCTGTAGAGCAGATAAGAGAGTTCGGCGGGATCCTCAGTGGATCGACTTTGGAGTATGGCATGCAGTTTAGCGGTGGCCATGGCCACAATGCCCGGATTGGGATGATGCGAGCACTTGAGCAAGAGCCCCAGGCACAAACGTATCATATCAGACCAATCGTCGGATGAGCCCTGCTGGAATATCATAAGCGCATCGAGCAGTGCTAGCACACCATCTAGCAGTTTCGTGGAACACTTCTTGGACTCATCCTCATTGGAGCCCAGTACAACCAATTCATAGACCATGCGCAGAATGTGAGAGGCGTTCTATGCAGATGGAGAGAATTAGACAGAGTAAACTTAAGGGTAACACTCAATGCTTTACCTCTTGGTTGATGAGCGTTTGGCTGCCGTGCTCGGAGAGGTCGAAGAGCGATGCCTGCACTGCCATCTCGAGAATGCGCAGTCGCAACGAGAGATGCGAAGTGATCAGCTCATTGTTCAACGCCAGAAGATTAATGCAACCCAAAACTTGGCCACGTTCCTGCCAGCATTGGGGATGATCGTTGCCAATGCCGCGCCAGAAAACATTGAACAGCGTATTTGAGACGAGGTAAACCAGCTGCTCCTCAGTGTCCACATCGCCGTCGGCCACAAAATCAAAGGCGGTAGTGCTCTATCGAAAGGAAATAATAACAAAATAATTAATGAAAGTACAAACTAGTTCACGTCTCCAAATACAAGCCATGGTTTTGTGTCTTAAAAGCAGGAAGAAATACTAATTTCAATTACGATTGAACCCACCTCGAGGGAGTCGCTCTTTTTGGCTGGTCCCTGTGGCGATTGCGTTGAGCTGTCGGAACTCAGGGACTCGTCGCGCTGCAGAGACGCCGCAGATGGCACGCTATCCGCAGTGTCTGTGGAGCTGCCCAGTGTGAGGGACTCGAAGGTGTCCTGAATGTCGTGCGTTGTCTGGCGCAGCACAGAGAAAACGCTGCTCACGTTCTCCACAACGGCGCCCGAGACAGATTCAGCCAATTCTGCGAAAGCGTGTAAGCTAATTAAATGACCAGGAGCTCTTGTGCTTGCTACTCACCCTTAATCTCGCTCTCAATGACGGTGGCAGCCTCCGTGACGCTGGCTTGAATCTCGTTGAGTATGAGACCGCTGTCACTGTGCTCCTCCTGGGACTGCGCCTGTTGTTGCTGCAGCTGTGCGAGGCCAATCTCCTGATCCGAGAATGTGATAAGATCGGACTGTGCCAGAAAGCTGGAATTATCCTCCAGCAGCACATCCATATTGATGCCAAAGCTGCGACGTCGCTCCTCATCTGGCGGCACGCTCGTGATATGCTTGCGGATGAGCAGACGTGCAATGGACTCCTGCCAGCCCGTTTGGCGGGCAATGTGCAGCGTGGACTGCTGCTTTACGAACGTCGTCTGCAGCAGACGCTTGGCAATCTCCAGCTTCACCTGCAAATCACAGCTGCTCACATGGTATACGAGAAACATGAGGCCGCCATAGTCGGGCTGAGCGCCGAGCATTTCATCGACCAGGTGAAACAGTATCGTCGAGCTGAGCGACATGGGTGTGATGAAGGAGAAGAAGCCGGGAAACATGCTCTGCTCGCTGCTCTGATCGTAGAGTCGCAGCACTTGCTTGTACTTTTGATGCACACGCGACGTGGCCAGCAGACCGCTGAGGAACTGTGGAGGAGTATTTGGAAATTAATAATTGGTTAAAACAGAAACACACGAGACTCACCCTAATGGCCGCCTCCTGTATGTCACTGCTGTAGCTCTTGTCCACGAAGAAGTTGTAGATGAGATTGGCGGTCTGCGGTTCGTGCAGCAGTAGCACCATCTGATCCTTGCAGTTCTTGCCGCGCACATACAGCGTCATCATCTCGAGGAACTCAATCAGCACCAGCTCCTGTCGCACCGATGCCAGAAACGCGACCATTGCATTCACCTCTTTGATGTTCACATCCTTCTGCAGATAGAAACGAACAATGCCAAACAATGTGCTGCGTATGGTCCTCGCATCGTCGCTGCTAATGTTATCCGGTGTGCTGTAGAACTGTCTCACGACATCCAATACAAACTGGATGCCATAGCGTCGTCGAAAGTACTTGCGATCGTTCTTGATCATTGCACTCAGGTATTGCGCATGGCCGAGCGTGATTTGGAACTGCAGACGTGACCAGATGGCAAAGTCAAAGACAATGTGCGCGTAGAGCGCCTCCAGCAGCAGTTGTTGCTGTTGATTGTCCGCCGTAGCCGAGGATTTCTGTGCCTGCAGCGACTCCATCAGCAGGTGCGTCGCCATCAGCGCATTCACATCAAAGAGTGCGGCCGGACTACGCTGCAGCATGGTGCCAATGATGGCCAAGCATTCGCTGCTCAGCAGCTGCTGCTGATTATTGTCGTTCTCATGGGTCAGATAGCGCAGCAGGCACAGCAGACTGGCCAACGGATGCTGTATCATCTTCCACTCGGTGTACGAATTGGAGGACAGCATTTCCCAGTCGTTAAATTCCTCGGCCGTTGGCGTTTTCAACGATGTTGCTGTTGGCGTCGTAGCCGACTCCTCGCTAATACTGCCAATCGACACGTCTGCGTCTGCTTGCTCCTTCACCAGTCGATGGAGCATCGGCAGTATGGCATTAATGCCGCCAATGCTGTTTATGGTGTCCTGCATCTTGACGGTCTTGCGATGCTCGGCATTAATGCGGCCTGGATACCGAGCACCTGGTATCAAATCTTGACAACTGCCATGCCAGAGAGCTCCAGGCGCATAACAGAACACGAAGCGCGAGTTCAGCTCAAGCAGATCATTATCCTGCGAAAAGATCGAGCTAAAGTTCATGCCCGCATCGAAGATGGTCTTCAGACTGGTCGTAGGCTCTGCCAGCAGCACACCACCGAGATGTCCTTGCAGGCAGGCCTGTTCACCGAATACCGTGTCCTGCATGCCAATGGGGAAGTTCTTTACATTCGGATCGAAGGCGGTTTGCGTACGCAGCGGCAGCGTAAAATAGTTGGACACCTGCAATATGACAAATAATGTGCATAAGATAACAATTAAGTTTAGTTAAGTCGGTTCTAATTTTATAGCTCTTACATTTGCGGAGAGCGTGCGCTCTAGAAGACTGGGCAGCATGCCCTTGAAGGCTGGAGCACTCTCCTGCGACGAGGAGCGCGGCAAAGCGCCGCTTGATTTGGTCGGCGGCGCCACCACAGCGCCAATGGAACACACTGTGAAGGGTTCGTTCACCGCCTGCACTTTGAGAGTGGCGCTGAGTTTCTGCACAAAGTCCACAAAGATGTTGATTTGGCTGTAGGAGAAGGGACGCTTCGGTGGCGTTATGGCGACCGTCAGATAATGCCACTGTCCATCCAGCAGCGTCTTGGTGGCCGTGGCCGATGTGAGGTATTCGCGACGCGTCAAAGCGGCCACCACCACATTGCCATTGGCCTGCACAAAGACCTCGAAGCCACCGCCGCTGGCCGTTTGCAGTGTAAGCAGCATGCGTCGTGTACTGCTCTGAGCAGCAGCATCAGCTGGCTGTTGATTAAAGCGCACAAGTATGTGGAAAATAAAGCCATAGGAGCCAGACACCCAGTTGCGTATGTCCGGCACCGAAATGCCATCCGAGGGCTGCTCAATGGCAAAGTACTCGGAGCAACAGTTGCTGCCACGCAAACTTTGCAATGCAATCACAACAAGCGTCTGAAGAGCAAGAAGGGAAGGTTTAGCAGATGACTTTAATTGGTGCTGTAGCGCAATCACCTGTTGCAGCTGCTTGTGTTGCGGAAACTGCGCGCCCTGGCGTAGCAGCGCAAAGATGCACTTGAGCTCCACGGGCACAATGCTCAACTTGCTGAGCTCCTCAATCAGCTTGATCAGATTCTGTGCACAGATCTCGCTGAGAGTTCCAGCTTGCGCCAAGCAACTGCACACCGCCTTGACGACGCGACTGCCACAAGCCACAGTTTTACTAGAATAGAAGAGTAGTTATTAATGCTTGTATCGCTCCTTTTTGCAGACTTCTACTTACGTGCCGTAGTTGTCGGTGCAGCCTTTGAGCAGCAGCGTGCTCACGTGCAGCTGCTCGGGCTCCTGCAGCTGCGGCAGCCACCGCAACAACTGTAGCATCACCTCGGGCAGCACAAGCAGTCGCTGCTCGGTATTGTAGCCTAGGTTGAAGCACGCATTCAGCAGCGTCATGGAAGGCGGCTCCGCAAAGGCATGCATGTTCACGAACAGTCGCTCGATGCGTTCGCCTTGACGTAGCTGTTCTGCATTCCTTGGCGAGCTGTGCGTCAAGGCAGCCAGCGAATCCATGGTACTGCTTAGCGCAGTCGTGTGCGACACATGCCAATGTTTGATGCCTTGCGGCAGTCCAATGAGTAGCTCCAGCAGATTTGTCTCGGCAATGGCCTCACTAACAGCGGTTGTTCTCTGTCCATTGCCTGGGGAGAGAAAGAGCTGCACGGCCGCCACGCTGGCGGCGAGTGCGTTTACATCGATTGCCACATCGCTGTCGTTGTCGCTGGTTATGTCGAAGCTGGCGGCGCCGCTGTCGAAAAGTGTTGTCGCCAGCAGGTGCTGCAGTGCATCACAATAGAGTTGTATTAACGTAACTAGATCTATTTGGCGCTGCAAAACGAGAATGTATTAATCAAATAGTTCTTACACTTATGCGCAACTACTTACTTCTTCAGGACTAGATTTCTGCAGCACAATGACCATCAGGGAGTAACAATTGAGTGCTGCGTTCCGCAGGCTGGCCGCACTCTCCCACTGCTTGAGGATGCGCATGATGATGGATACGGTTGCCGGGCAAATGGCACGCATCCCATTGCGCTGCAGCAGCACCACGAATCATTGAAAATTTAATCGATGCAGTTTAGTTGGCATTTTAGTAGGCAATTCATATAATGGTAGCAGTAATAATGCAGGGAGCGAATGGCGATGATGCGGGAGATATGTGCGCACAATGGTACAAAAAAGTATGTGGGAAGTAAAGCGTTTACCACTCACCAAGTTATCACAGTTTAGAAGCTGCCCATCACCCGAGCGTTGGGCAATCGAAGTAGTAATTATAGCGTTAGTATTATTTCTATTTGTCGCGTTCGAGTTTAAGGTTTTCTGCAAGGCAGATGCGAGCATGATGTTCGAACGAGAGCCAAGAGACATGTTAAACAAATGAGAACGAAATGAAATCAGAGAGAAAGCTAAAGACAGTAAAGCAATCTAACTAGCGCAAAATAAATAATAGTTGAAAAGAAAATTAAATACAAGAGAGAGTAAGCAGAGCAGTCTAACGAAAGCCATCACAAGTAGTAGTATTAACATCAACATAAAAAGAACGATTAGCAGCTGAAGGAGTTGCTTATTAGACACACAATATCCACGGCCAGGAATCAATGACATGACAGCTACCTGAGAGCCGCAAATGACAGCGCCCAGCATGTGCAGTAGACTCTCGCCAATGTCCGGGAAACGCAGCAGCTCCTCGCGCTGAAAGCAATCTGCAAGCCAAAACTGTGAGTGGTGGTAGATCAATCAATTATTACAGTCTATTCACCATAGATAAAGGGCACTATCTCCACATGCACCGCATGCGGTTTATAGGGCAGTTGACTGTAGTCGGCTTGTTGGCCACGCAGAAAACTGCGCCACGTCAAATATGGGTCATACATGACCTCGAGGAATGCTGAGAAACTGCTAAACAGATGAATCATAGCCGGTGTAACACGACGCTGCTCCATTTGCTGCAACATATAGTTGAAATTGGTTATCTGGAGCGACTGTATTGGTTTTATCATTGGGCTCACCTGAGTGAATAGCTTGGCTAAAATGGCGATTAGATTGGGCTTGTACTCATACTTGATGATGGCCAGTATGTTATCGAAGTGCCGACAGACAATAACTAGGCAATCAATCAGTATCGCCACCTGTTCAATGCCTTCCTCCGTCAGTGCATCCGTATCACATTCATCACGTGCCACAATGATAAACTTGCCAATGGCCGGCAACAGTTCATCAGGCAGCCGTCCTAGATGCGGTCCGTTGTCGGGTCGCACCTCGTGCCATAGCGGGCAGTCGTCAGGAGATTGAAAATCTAATTGTAGTTGACTTCGCCAAATGTCCACGAAGCGTGCAACAAACTCACGAAAATACGTCTCATCGTTCTACAAGGAAGATGATTATATAACACTTAGCGGCGTGTCCTGCAAATTAACAGCAAGCAGCCACAATGTCTGTTCTAATATTTCTAATTGGCAATCGCAACATGCCAATTGTTTGGTGGTGATTAATGCGAAAAACACGTCACCACCGCTCTTCCCCTCAGAAGACCAATCAACGCAGTACTTGAAATGTTTTGGTTGTTAGTACATACCTTGGTTGTATACTGCACCCACAGGTTGTAGATGTCCTTTTTGTTGTCCATTTTCAGCTTTCCCACTGCATTTGTTTAATTTGTTGCACTTGAGTTATTTGTATACAAGCGAAGTGGCAGCAACAACAGCAATAACGGCAGCAAGAATTGTCGATAAAATTAACAGTTTTGGTTAGTTATTACGTAGATATTGCGAAAAACGTAATTTTTTGCAATTAATTGCATTTAGAAATAAAGCACAGCATTTAATTAAACAATTTATATAAAAATAACATTTGTGAAGAGCAAATATTCTTTTCCATCGCTTGCACGGCGATTTGCAGCCGCAGCTGATAAGCAGCTGATTTTGGCGTTGCCACCTGATGCGCTGCTCTAGTAGGTTATCGAGCGCCAAATGTGTGCAATTATCGACTCGCCAGTGTTGCGAAACTCCGCTGAAATTAAAATTGTGACCGCGATGTATAAATGGATATTTAGAAAAAAACAAGTTCATTTGTAGGCTGCTAAATGCGTATTTATTTCGAGACTTTGTATCGCTTTTGTTTTCAATTCTAGTAGCATTTGTTTGTTGTTTTGTTTTACATGATATTAGCTAGTAGTTGCGCTTGTCTTCTGTATTTGTATTGTATTATTCTGTTCGTGTTTCATGCAAGTATCTTTTTGTTAAAACCAAACTATATATATGAGTGTAACTTTGCTGCTTATTATTGATAGATTATTTGCAATAGGTGCAATTACCGGTTGCAAATGCGTCTATATGTATTGCCTAGGCAACGAGTTCCGAAAGTATTCGCATCGTTTTTAATTTGTTTAATTTTAGAAATGTTACGAGTAGTTTTGTTTGCTTGCTTTTTGAATATATTTTGTTTTCCTTTTGGGAGGTTTATTTTGCATTTGTGTGTTTTTCTCTTTTGGGATTTTTTAATATAAAAAAGGAAACATTATATTTAAGTATAAATTATTATGATTTTAATGCTTTAATTATTTGTAAGAATTAATTGAATAGCTTGAACCATTTTGTAGTACCTATAAATATCATTATCATATAATAATCTTAATAAAATTAATATGTAGAAGAAAAATCTTATGCCTCTGTTACTTTCCTTTAGTTAAAGCTGTGAGTTTTTATCCATTAGCATTAATTAGAAGGATAACAATTGTTGTTATTATTATTATTATTATTATAATTATGATTTCAGTTATATGTAATATACTTAGGCTTTTGACTTGTTATTTTAATATTACGTTTGTTTACCGCATAATTTAGTTTGCTTTTGTTTAGTTGTATTTTTCATTAATTAAATTAACAATGCTGCTTAAATGTTGCTTGCTTGTTTCACACTGTCGAGGCAAATGTAGCACTTTATTTTCGGTTTTACAATATCTAAAATTCATTCGATTTGTAAATATGTTGCGCGTGTTTTGGATTTGTTTTAATGGCTTTCTTTTAGGTTTCTTTTTTATATATATTTATTTCATGCTTGCAATTTGCTTTTGAGTCGTCAGCGATTGTTGCGAATAAAAAAATAATTCCAAGTAAATATTTGTATATGTATTGTGTATAAGTTTTATAATTTGTTTTTTAGGTATATAGAGTACTGAAGTTTCCTTGCCGTACTCTTCTTGTTCTTCCATCAACTTGTTATTGTATTTGTACCAATTAAAGTAACACCTCCTGCTTTGCATCTATTTAAAAGTGTCCTCTGCTGCCTGGTGTCTTCTGCTGTATTCCCTCAATGAGATCATTTCGGAAACATCCTCTTTTAATTCCAATTATGAATATGTGTGAGTGTTAAGCTTATTCGAAAATAACTCCGATCTATCGTAATATTATGTGAGTCGGGTGTGTGTGTGTGTATGTGCGACATGTGTTTTGTTGTGTAGTGTGTTAGGTAAATATAATCTATCATAGTTATTTTTAATGTCTCTAACAGCTCTGAAGGTATTCAGGTTCGCTTCGCATGGTTGCATGCGTTGTTTATCGATTGTTTTAGGGTAGAAATACTTGGGTTTCTTCTTGTTGCTTGCTCCGTTTCACTTTCACTCGATGATTACTCGGCACATTGGTGAACCGAGCTGCTGCCTAGGATTCCCCATCCAGCAACGGTTCATTTTCCGAATCGGAATCTAACATTTTCCAGACCATGCGCCTGACGTTTCAGACTGCCGCTGTCGGCCCAGGTGGAGTTGAGATACTCGTCGTCATCGTCTTGCTCAAGTTTCTAAAAAAAAACAGAATAAAAAAAGGCATTAATGAGCTGCTGTCTTTGAAGGCAGATTTACAAATGAATCCCTTTACAATGAATGACCCTACAGGTTGACATATACTTAATTTAATCAAAATTAAAGGAAATTATGGAAAATTACAATAGTAATAGCACAGTTTTAGGGGCACTCTATAGCGATAAAGAGTGATAGAGGTATAGGATCACTGATCCTTACCCTTGCACGGAATTCGACGTGGACAACACGCCGTTTTCCAAGGAATCCCTGGACAACTCGTCTGCCATTTGCACCTTGAGCTGATGGCCAAACGAGTTAATCTCCGAGTTGGGCGTCATCATCTGTGAGCCCGCCGGCGACTGAGCGATGTAGTGGCCGGGCGTGGTGATGGAACCGCCCTGCGATATGCATGTGGTCATCCCAGGACCACCATTGGGTAGCACGCCCTCAAGGCAGCTGTCGTTGGTCATTGAGTCCATGTTGACGATCTGGCTGCCAGCAGCGTTGTCAGCCAAAACGGCGCCATCGCTGTCATCGACGGCATCGATGTCGTCAATGTCCATATCCTCGGCATTCTTATCGAGCGGCGCTGTCTCCTCGTCCTCGTTGTAGATCTTAAAGTACGCGTACGTCAAGTAAATCACCGAGATGATGAACGACGGAATGGGAATGGCCATCGAGTAGACCAGATTCAGTGTGTTCTGCCAATAGTCGAGGTCGCTAATGACCAGGCTGGGATCCACCTTCGAATAATAGCAGGGAAACTTCATGCCCACCTTCGTGTAGCGCTTCAGCCAAATGGTGCAGTTTAGCATGGGCGGATAACCACAACCCTTGACATTGGGAAAGAGTCGAGCGCCCACATAAAAGTATGCCGAGTTGTTACCCATCAGACCTTCGTTCAGCTCGGAGATCTCATCGAAGGGTCGCCGCTCGCCATTGAGCAATGTGCCCGCCGCGCTGAGACCAACGGTATCCTCGGAATCTTCGATAAGATAACCATTTGAACCATCGGCGTCACCAAAGTTCAGCTGCTCGAAACGACTGCCGCCGGACAGGGAGCCGCCACTGGGCCCGACCGTATCTACGTCCATGTCCATGATGGAGTTGGCATCACCGGCCCCAAGATTATCGTACTCGTAATCGCGTAAAGCGCGTTCATAACGATCTGTGCGCTTTACAGGCGGGATGACACGTTCCGACTCCTTGAGATTGATGTGGTACTCCGTAAAGTTGAACTCATCCGTATAGTTGTACAGATTCAGTCGATAGTTGACGCGGATCTGGGTGCACGTGTAAATATCCTTGGTACAACCCTCGCGACACGATGACCACGAACAGTTCTTGGCACCGAAATAGATCTCGGTGTCGTAGGTCTCGCACAACGCCGGCACTTCCTCGAACTGCATGAAGATCGTGGTGAATGCTGGCTCAATGACGAATGGCACGAGGAAGAGGAACGCAAACATGCTGAACGTACCGAGGAGTATGAAGAACGCCGTTGTATAGAAGAGCAGTTTCTCCTTTGTGGTGCGTTTGTCCGCCTCATCTCCCATGTTGTTGTTGAAGTCGGCTTTGAGTCACAAAATGTTACGATGATTGGTCTACGTCCGGTTGCAATAAGCCGGATTTCTCAATTAAAATACGGCGCAGGTCTGGCGGCAAAACGGTTAACGGGCAGCAAAGTATTTCAAAAACGAGGAGCGATTTCAATTGGAGGCAGAAAGTGTAGTTTCTTCTTTACTTGTATATGTAGCTTAATTATCTGTATATTTATATAAATATATATATATATATAAATATATATATATATATGAATATCTTTAAATATATTTATTGGGCTGTCGGTGCACGAGAGGCGTTAATTAAGTGTTGAGAAATTGTCGCGCTTAGCTTAGAATCAATGTTAAGCTATTTTAATCGATAAACGATAACTAAAAGCTATGATTTACGTTTTACGATTACAACTACGGTGCAGTTATATCACAGGGAGATTCGAGTTCGTTTCTTGCGTTTGCTTTCAGTTTCTGTTCTTATTTTGGTTTCTTGTTATTTTTCTCCGTCTTTTTCTTGTTATTGCTGTTGCTGTGCTGTACTACCTTCACATTCCCCTTCAACTCTCACAGCAGCCGCTGGAGCTGAATCTGGAGCTGGGTAGTAGTTGTTGTAGTTGTGGGTGTTGCTGTTGCTGTTCCATTCCCGCTGTTGTGCGTTACCAGTCGCGTAATTAGTCTAAATATAACCCAGGGATGCGACACATCCACAACATCCACAGCACGCATGTTAGTAGCAGAAGAAGGAAGCCACACCACACAAAATCCTGACCAACGAGCAACAAACGAACGAACGATCCCAGCGCCTGGCAGTGCGTCAAGTCAACCTTTGCTAATTGCTTTATGCGTCCCAACGGAGATGTTTCGTCAGCAGCAGTTTGACGACGACAACGGCGACGACGATGCAGTGACGCCTCTTCTCCTCTCTGTGCTCCTCTCTGACAGCTCCAACAACAAGCAATTGTTTGTCACTCTGCTCTGCTCACCCTCTTCTCACGCTCTTGCCCTCT
The DNA here is from genome assembly GCA_035047445.1 of Drosophila siamana. NCBI lineage: Eukaryota > Metazoa > Arthropoda > Insecta > Diptera > Drosophilidae > Drosophila > Drosophila siamana. The sequence continues at coordinate 503,223 of JAWNPP010000046.1, forward strand.
TTATTTCTCCTTTGTCCTCTTGCCTTCTCCGCTCAGTTCTTTGCCTTTGCTTGATTATTTTATGACTGCGGCAAAAGGCTGCGCATATGTGAGTGTGTGAGTGTGTGAGTGTGTGTGTGTGTGTGTGTGTTTATGTGACAGTGTATGTAAGTGTGTACGTGTGTCTATGTGGGTGCGTGTGCCTGTGTGTCGTAGGCCTGCCAATGGCCAATTTTGAGTAATGGCCTCTTCTCACTCTTTGTAGTTTTAGTTGTAGTTACTGTTGATGTAGTTGACAATGTTGCTGTTGCTGTTGTTTTGTTGCTTTTAGCTACTTAGCTGAGTATTTAGTTCATTTGTTGCTATAGTCGCTTTTGTTACAGCTGCTGGACGGACAGTTTTTTTCTTTTTGTTTTTTATTCTCACTTAGATGCGCTGCGCTCTTTTGCTCTTGCTTTGCTGCTTTTGCACTTGTCCTTTGCCACGTGCAGGTGTCACACTGTCAAACTGTATATGCGTTAGAGTAGGATGGAGGCATGTTATCAAAATAAAACCGTTAGACGCGCTTAGTTCACATGTTAATGTAAGTGTCAAATGGGTTAAGAATAGACCAACTTTTTTTCACTTTTTGTGTCGTTATTTTCGAGACCTCGCGACACTTGTCGTTGCTTTTATGTATATAGTATAAAATATAGAGTATTTTTTATGTAACCTCGCCAACGTTTAAATGCTGTTTGGTTTTAGCTTTGCTTGTTATTCTTGGCCGCAGGAGAGCGGGGAGTGGAAGAGGCAGTGCTCTCGTGTCCCGGAGTATTACGAAACGGAAATATGCCGCTGCTGCCGAGCAACAACAAAATCAACAACAACAACTGGCGACAATGAGCTCACATGGGCGTCACGAGCGGCAACTGTTATTGTTGAAGTAATAAACTCCTTCGACGAAGTTGTTGAGCGGTAGGAGAACGGGATAGGGAGAGTAAAAAGCGGAGCATGCCGCATGTAATTTTCAATTCATTTGGCACGCTTACAATCTCATTGGACACACACACACACACATAAACACACATGTACAGAGAGAACGTGCACATGCAAGCGACAAAAAGAAACCACACACATTCAAATAGAGTAAGTTGGCAGCTCTACTCACTCCAATGCGGCAAAGGAGGTGCTGCTCACTCCATAGCCGGATGGGCGGGATGGAGGGAGTTAGAAAGGGAGGGAGGGCCAACTTAGCGACTCCTCGTGCTTTGCACGAAACGATTTTTCATTTGCTTTGTGATTCAATAGAGCTCCAACTGGCAATTGGGAATCCAATTGGAAACAGTTAGTATAGGCTGGCGGGTATGGAAAACCCAAACACTTCAAAAATGACATTGTTTTTACGTGTGTGACCAATGACGTTGTTGCTGTTTTTTTTGTTGCTGTTGGAGACTCGCTTCCATGTGTCGTCCTGTGACGTCGCGTTGCGTGTTGACTCTGACTCTATGGGTGTGTGTGTATGTGTGTGTGCGAGTGTTTACTCAAGGTTCAGGTTACGATTACGCATTTTCAATCAGAAACCTCGCAAAGTATTGTCTTGTCAACAACAACAACAAAAAAATTAAATAGCTCATTTTGCAAGATTAACTATTTCATTTTCTTTTTGGTTTTATTATGACCTGATTGCGTACGGGTCAAAAGTTCAAAATATAAAAAAATATGCACATTTTGTCATTTTCGCTGGGAACCTCGACGACCGACCAACCGACCGACGACAGCAACGACGGCAACGACCAACTACGGCGACGACAGACGAGCAATGAATGGCGAAAGCACAACCACAACGATGGCGACCGCGACGAACGACAATGGCGAACGACGACGGCTGAACTCTTCACCGAAAGGACTGCCACTGGCGACGACGCTGCAGCTGCTGAACGAGCTGCTTCATCAACGTGAGCTTTCGCTGCGTTTCCATACATAATAACGGTATTTGCGCACCATTCCCAACTGGCTTCATTACTTATTATGTAGGGTGATACGTAATTCGCAGTGAACCGTGTGAAAGCTTACGCGCTGCCTGGCTGCTGAAAAGCTCACAACACAACGGATGACGTAAAGCGAACAAACGCATGCGCTCTTTTACTTGCGTTAGCTCTCACACTCACGCATTCTCTCTCTTGCAGTCGCCGTCGCAGTCGCTGCCACGGGCAGCAGCAGAGCGAGCGAGCTTAAGAAATGTCAGAATTGGCGTAAACAGCAGGAAAATGTGAGCCGCGAGCCGTGCACGTCACATATTCTCATCTGTTTGGAATTTTCTCAGCTCGTTTTCGTTCGCCATGTTAAAAAGCAGGAAAGCAGAAAAAAAGGGCAAAAAATAAGCAAAAGAAAAAAGGAAATTTTTAATCAAATCTTATATTGCTGCCTTATATGTGTATTCATTGCAACACCAACTGTAAAAGTTAACAAATTTCGTAAACGCGTTCCAACAACAATTTAAATTCAAATTGGAAAGTCCAAAATCGTATTTAAGACAGCTGCATTCCATTATGAAACGACGTTGCTGCTGCAGATAGACATGTGCGTGTGTATGTGTATGTGTATGTGATGTGTGTCGCTGTGTCGCCCTATGTGTGTGTGTTCGTGTGAACGTAAATAAACCTCAATATACAACATTTGGCCAAGGAACAACACCCACAAAATTGTTCATGTGAGTAAAACGAAATGAATTTCCAAATATATATCAAAGGACAATTTTTACTTTTACGCGTTGGGCATTTGACCTTCCTTCCTTGCTAGAGAATGCTTAAGAGAAAGTGTTGCCTACTTATGAGCGCATTCTAAAATCCCCTTCCCAATCCAACAACAACAACTCGCCTCAATCAACAATGTAAAATACAAGTTGCTCTGGCTCAATAACACTCGTCATTGATTATTCAATGGCTGATACCACAACCAAGAGCTAACGTCATTCTCTGCCCATTTCATTGAGCATTTCGACAGTTTAAAATAATTATCATGGTAACGGTCTGACAACTTAAATCATTGATAAATATCATATAATTACAACACATAATAATGCTACTCTAGTAGCTTAATTTACGTTAAACGATCCTAAAAGCTTAGGTTCCACATGTATATATGAATATAAAAACATAAATTCATTTTTTAATATTTAAAATCGTAATTAAATCCGTTTTTCGCGCTTAATTTCCAATTAGTAACAAAATAATTCGAATAACAGAGTTGATAATATTCCGATGTATGTATATCGATATTCAACAGAAATTCGGCGTGACCTAAAGTTTTTCGATTTTGCATTTATTAAATAAGACATTTATATGCAGTTAAAAAGACCTTATTGCATTAACACAAAATTATCAGATTGTCTCTGATGTTATTTAAGACAACACAAATATATTTCAAAAGTGGCGCCCATACTGGGAATCGTCGAAAATACATTTTAGTATATTTTGCTGGTATATATATATATGGTGTATTTTCAACATCAACACGGTCACACGCTACTGCAAAAGCGAAAGTCAGAGAGAGAAAGAAAAAACACAGCCAACAAGTGAATAATAGAAGCTGAATCAACTAACTTTTATAAAATACCAATACTCACAAATTGTGAACTATTGAGATTCAATATCAATATGGGAGCCGACGTGCTGCCAATTTTGTTCTTCACCTCACTGTGGGCGGCCGTGGGAATTGCCGGGCCAATTTTTACACCAAGGGGGCCGAACCAGAAGCTGATTAAGTGTCTCTTTGTGCTGACGGCGAGCTGCTGCTGGCTCTTCTGGCTGTGCTGCTATATGGCCCAAATGAACCCGTTCATTGGGCCAAAACTATCGCGATCAGCTATCTATATAATAGCCAAGTCCTGGGACAATCCGCTACACGAAGGTTAACCAAGGAGGCAAATTTCCCCACTGAGCGAAGACAATAAATCCTTCAACTGTATTAATCTCCTATAAACTTAATCTCGTGGACCAAAATTGAATTTTTTAATTAGAATCAATTGTTAGAACTAACATTGTGCAGTCCAGCGAACAAATAGAAATATAATTAGATATATGTATATTTATAAAGCATTGTAATACGCATACGGAGCTCTTGTTGCCTGCTGACCACGTCATCAACGTCACCCACAGGCGACCCTGCCCCAGTCATACATGTATTCCCTGTGTCCTGCATTCTCCAAAAATTGGGGCGTTGCAATGTGAAGGAGAGTGAGAGTTAAGTGCAGCTGCACCGGGAGAGTCATGCCCAGCTTAATCAATGGAAGCAGCTCGGCGTGCACGAAGCTAAAGTAGCAGCTGCAGAAGTTGGAGTTGGTGCGAAACGGTGGCAGCGGCAGCAAGGGCAGTAAGGCAGCGAAAACGTGAATGCGCAACTATTGATTTTGTAATAAAAATGCGCGCGCAGCATTCTGATTTTTGCCAGAACCGAGAGCAACGGTGAAGATGATGAGGACGACAAAGGGACAGAGGACGATGTGGCGGCATGTTGTCGGCGGTCAGGAAGAAGCCGAGACCGAGCAACCGAGAGCTCGCACACGAGCTCTCGAGTAGCTGCTGCTGCTGCTGCTGCCTGTGCTTTGGCTGCCTGAGTGCAGCAATTCATGTATGCCACACTCGCAGTGCGAAAACTTTGTGCGAAGCCAGAGCAAAGGCCAAGCGCTAGTTGCCAGTTGCCAGGAGAAGCCTTGGGCACTAGACTGTTTCCTGTGTGTCGTGTGTGGACAAGCAAGCAAAAAAAAACAAAAAAAGCAATCATTCTAGTTGTACAATAATACATGTATAGTTAATTTTAACTATTAGATTTAACGTATCGAAATTATCGCAAATAGATAGTGACGCCACATTGCAGCCACACATTCCTTCGGCCAGATTGTAGTGCAAGTGCTGTGTGTGTGTTGGTGTGTTAAAGTTGAAAATCAATAGTAGCACACAAAAAAAAAAAAGAAGTGCTAATAGCCAAAGCCAAGTTGGAGGGCAACTTGGAAAAACGTGCGCACAGCTTGTGAACATTTTCGGAATCCCCTTAAAGAAAAAAAAGCTAGGAAAATCTCGCAATACGCAAAGTTATATAACGACAATTTGCGTGGGCCACAAGCGGGAGCGTGAGCGTAAGGAGGTGGAGGAGCTGGAGGAGCAGTGACACCCCGTCAATCGATAGACTAACATGATGCCCCTCTAATTGGATTACACGCGACGGATTAGCATAGCCCCGATAAACGAAAGAGATACCACAGCGAACCGTCACTTAGTCAGTCAGTCAGCCATTAATTCCGTCTCAACATGGGCAAGAAGAAGGTGCCCAGCGAGGAGCTAATTGTGCCGCCACAGGACAATCGCATCTGCGGCACCATCTGCATCTGCCAGATGACGCTTGTGCTCAGCTCAGTGGCCCTCGTCTATCTCACCGTTGCCATCTACATGCCCTCCACGCGCGCCTTCAAAAGCGGCATTGATCCAACGCCTGTGATGTGCACGACGACGCGGGCGGTCAACAAGGACAACTGCGAGTGGGGCAGCTGTGGCGAGTGGTGTTTGAGCAAAACTTCCGGCGCCTGCATTCAAATCTATGTGAATCTACGCAGCAACGGCACAAATCTCACCTTCCAGAATTGCACGAACTCGGCGAATAAGACGTGCTACGGCATCGATCAGGATCGCGCGGACAAGGCGCGTTGCATCAACGATGAGTGCAAGAACCTCACCGGCACCTTCAACTGCACGGCCGGACAGTGTCTCAATATTACGGACGCCTTCGAGTGCGTCTTCCACAACAGCGATGCCCCGGTGAAGTGCTCGGGGCGTCGCGGCAAAATCAATTGCATGGACATCAGCGGTTTGTTCTCGTGCAGTCGCGGCACTTGCCGCAAGATCCGGACACCCTACAACTGCGACAGACGCTGCGTGGACATCCCGACCAGGAACAAGAACGTTGTCGTGCTTAGCGGCGATAAGGTTTACCTGTCGCAGTGCCAGAATGCCATAAATGCCGAAACACTAGAGGAGGTGTGGAACGAGTCTAGCGACAATGTGGCCATGACGTCGTGCTATTTCATTAAGAATACCTCGGATCGAGTGGATGCCGTCGATTGCATCAATGGCTCCACGCTGGAACACAATATGCTCAGCGACCTCACCAACTTTACATATCTCAGCCATTTGCATGTGTCCGTTGCAACGCCAGTGCCAGAGATTGCACCGCCCGACGTCGATTTAACCATTTCAAATGAGTCGAAGCTGATGATAAACTTGGAGGGTTGCGTCAATACGCTGATGGATGAATGCAAGGAATTTCTGAAGGACTTCGGACGCGATGGCAGCGATCATAACGCTCGCGCCCGCTTCCCCTGCTTTTATTCGCCGTCCAAGAAGGATGTGGTCGTGGCGCGCTTCGATCTGGAGGTCACCTATCGCCAGTTTGTGTTTGCGTCGGTGGTGCCGTCGGTGCTGTTCGTGGTCTCCTGCTCCGTACTGTTGCTCTGCCAGCGCACCGTCTATGTGGGCGACGATGCCAAGATGCGTTTCAAGGGCTGCGTCGACACGGAGACCATACTGTCCAAGAACAACGTCGGCGCGCCCACCAACGGCGACATGGGCGGCGGCGGTGGCGACGAAGTCATGGCCCTATGAGATCCGTCACGTAAGAATACCATCCAAAGAATGTCTGCTTGCTTAAGTGTGTGGCCCAAAACTTGCCGAGGGTAATTTTTTCCTCCACTTGACTTGTGCCTTGGTAGCTGTTCCCCAAAGCCAGACTCACGTATAACGACTTAGGAGCGACCTCTCATTCTTAGCAGTCCCTTAACAATCTATTTTATTCATCTGCTCTATTGAAACTGTTATTTATATTGTATTGCAGGCATTCCTCTGCTCCAGGAAGACAGTCCGGTACATCAGACGGGCGTCTTCGCTTTGCAGTAATGGAGTTGGGCACAGTAACCACTCGCAACACTTTGTAATCCTTCCATCGAACTTCTAACAACGCGACCACACACACAAACAAGACAGAAAACAGCAACAGTAACAATAACAGTAACAGAAACAGTAAACAGACACACACACACACCTGAAACAGAAAGGAGGAGGAGGGGGAGGAGTAGGCTTCGCTTTGTAAGGACACTCCGGAGCTAACACCACATGCGAGGCACGTGAAATTCTCTAGAGGATACGCAGAGAGATCTGAAGACAATATTAGTATAATTTCTATAGTTTTGGATAGTGTAGGAAGAGAGAGAGGGAGAGAGAGTAGGGAAAAGACAGTTAAGAAATCAATATATAGAGAATCGAATTAAATGCACTCACTATAATAAAACACCCACGCTACAAATCACAATCACTCACATTCACACACACACACACTCACACACACACATATACACATATATATATACAGAGACACAGTCAGGAGAAGAAGAGGACACACCACACAATGGGAATTCGAATCGGCCCTTAGAAGCAGGCAGATCAATTCAAGCAATGGTCGGAGGGATGCGTGATCAAAACTCAAAGAACAACTAAGAAAATCCAGTAAGAACAAAGCTAAAAAAAAACACAAGAACAAGTTAACCTTTCAACTAAATTAACTAAAAGTAATCAATACAAAAATGAGCAAAAAAAACACAAAAAAACCCCCAAGGTGGTAATTGCAATTTTAAAAACATACAAAAGAAAAACAAAGACTTAGACTAATGAAAAAACATTTTCGATTTCGGCTAATCGAAACTAAAGTTTAAAATAAAAGGATAATAATAGAGTGTGTGAGCTAATCACAACACACTCGAATTAGGCAAGAGAATTAAGCTAAGACAAAGAGATAGAGAGAGAGAGAGAGATAGTGAGCGAGCGAGAAGCGCTCTAAACAAAAAGTTGTTTATTGTTGTAGGCTTAGAGTGCAGCAAAGTTAGCGGTGTTCATTTTTAAGGCTTTTAGTGATACAACCAAAAACACGCACACACACACTTTTACTTTACACACTCACACACGAACACACATATAAACATCAAAAATAAACACACACACACACACACACATATATAAACACAGAAACTAATACAACAAACACACTTTGACAATGAAGAAGAGCTCAACGTTAACGACGACGACATCGATGCCGACAAGTCCAACGATTTCGGCACAAACGCTCTCCGCCAGCAAAATGAGCCTGAGCAGCAGCAGATCGGGAGCAGCTTCGGCCACAGGATCGATGCGCTCCTCCTGCCACTCGTCGCATGGTCCTGTCCGACCGGGCAGCGGTTGCGTCGATGCCATCAAGGCGAAGCGCGAAGAGATCGAGATCGACACCATACTCGAGAAGGCAAAATTCTACACCTCCGTGTGCCTTGGTAAGTTGTTTCCACATTTAGCGTATACTTGTTCCAATAGGTTTAGGCAAGACACTAAGCATAGCTTATATTTCAACCAGTGCTTATCGAAGGCACGAACCTATGCTTGCGGATCTACTCTATATCATCCGGCTTGAGTAAAATGAGTATTCCTAACACATCCATTTCTCAATTCTTTGTAGGTACGACTGCCATACTGTCAGTGTTCACATTCCTTTTCCTGATACCTTTTGTCGTGGATCCCGCCATCTCAACGATCATTGCCGACTATGATCCGGTGCCGGTGACTTGCGTCGTCATAGATCACATCTATGCCGAGGGCATCAAGAACTGCAGCTGGAGCTCTTGTCGCGAGGGCTGCACCTCATCACTCACAAAGTAAGTGCTCGAGTTAAGCTACTAATGCAATCGCCTGCTAAAGCATAATTCTAATTTTGTGCTATACCAGGTGCCATCAGTTGTTTGTCAACTACACACGCATTCCATTCAGCGAATGGGAGCGCAATCCACGAGACTTGGAGAGAGTTAACTGGGATGTCAGCTACACAAAGTTTCTCATCAACTCCGAGGGCTGCGGCTATCCGCCCACGACCAATTGCAGCGTCTTTGCAAGGCAATATGGGTGAGTCTTTAACGCCACTTCGGGACATTTCATTTTCATAACATGTCATATCTATATTTCCGTCTGTCTGTCTCCGTAAAATGTTATCAAGTTTATTCATTTTATTGTTATCACCTTCGGTTGTGTTAATGCTTGCCTCTATTGTTTTTTTGCAGCTTTTCTCATATTGGCGAGCCATTCCCCTGCTACTACAGTCGCGCCTATCCGGAGGTGGTCATCGGGCGCTACTCGTGGGAGAACAACCTGTACCATCTGGTACTGTCGCTGATCATACCCAACGTGCTCTTTGCAATCTCGATTGGAGTGCTCAGCTATTGGTATTGCCCCTGCTGCGAGAAGGCGTGCAACAAATCGTCGCGCGTCTATGCTGAAAAGTTTCCAACTAAGGAAGAGTGAGTTTATTTTTATGACCAGCGCTGTGAATGCCTCCCCGCCTGCCCCCTCTCTATCCTCCCTAAGCTCGTTTGCATCTATAGTTTTTGTGTTTTCATCTTGATAATAAATAACAAAAGAAACCAGCCTCCTCCCCTCTCCGTTCTTCATTGTATTGTAGTTGAACCCACAAATACACACAAACCTATACCAACACATACACACACACACACGACCACACATAATTTACGATAATTAACCATTGTTCCTTGTACTGAGATTGTCAACAATAATCGTTTAATCGTATCGTATTATCGTAACTTTTAACTCGTAGTTCATCAAATTAATACCGATCGTTAATGTCATAATTATTGATCACATATCGAACTTTTGTCATTATTTTCTCAAGACCTTTTCATTGACCTTTGACTTTTCATGCGTTTTTCGTTCTTTTCTTCTCTTGTCTTGGATTATCTTTCAGGATCGTTAACTGCATGAAATGTAATACGGAAAAGTCGTTATCCCTAAATGTATTTTGAATTGTATATTGAAGCGACAGTGCCAGCAAATAGCATATACATACATATACATACAAATATTCATTCCTTAGCATAGGTATTCGTTAGAATTACCAAGCTATCTTCTTCTACTTTTATTATTAGAGTCATCAAAATGTGGCACAATCAAAAAATCGCTTAGTACTAAGTACAAATCTATATCTTGCGCACTTTCACTACACTCTCCCCAAAAGTTTCCCGTTACTCTTGAAGTGTCCTTAGCAAACAAAAATAAATTGCTGTTGTATGCGAAATTTCACGCCTTTAACCGATTTACAGCTAAAAGCTGTCATTTCGGTTATATTAACTAGTTAGAGCACAAGTCGGGATCGAAAATTATGAACCCCATTTGGAATTGTCAACAAGACTTTTCGATAAGCACAAACTAATATGTATTAAAGCATTCAAGATTTGATAAAATACTCTATAAAGATTATATAACGTATAAAGACTTATAACTTCAATCTCTCTGGTGTTTCTAAATACCATAAAAGAAATTGTGCACTTGACTGTGGGATAAAATTACTTATTATATACCATATTCACAACATCATCGCTCAGCTCATGTTGTAGTTTAATCATTCATCAACAAAGCTGCAAACCACAGACGAAAAAAACAATACAAATTAGAGATTCTAAATTTTAAGAGTTTCGAAAATCAGGGTTTGCAGCCTTGATGCATATTTATGATAGATTGATTTAATTAACGAAACTACCTAGCATGATTCGAGTTCTTAAGCTTTCATTTTTGCATGTTTTACTTTTAGATAATGTATCAAAATGAATATGTACAACTTTTGATTTTAGCCACGTTTAGAACAATAATAATAAAATACGGCATGTATTCGTATTTAATAATATATATTCTATAAATCGTATTATTGTACTTGTATTGCTTTCTTGTACTAGATTAGTAAAGATTCAAGAACTCTTTGTTCCAATATTAATTCTTTTAGCAAACTTCTGTGTCACAGTGACGAAGATGATGAAATGGAATACTAGCAAAAACAAATTAGTTAAACGCTCTTTATAACAAATAGCAATTTACTACTGTAGTCTGTACCAATCACACACACACACATACACAAACACACACACCCAATTATATACAACATAGCTTAATAATACTTAATAATATTTAAAAGCCATCTGCCATTACTATATAGGACATGTACTTATAGCGGAGCATTGAGATTGACCATTTTCCAATCTACATTTACAAATTTGTTATAACTATAATTATTATTATGATTATTATTATTAATTACGACATCATTGAAAATTTGCTATTCATATTGTTATACTACTACTTATAAATATATATATATATATATTAACGATATATTTCTATATAGAACTTGAGTTCCCATCTATAGCCTTTGTTCTTATGACTTTCGCTCGCTATTAACAACAAACTAATTAAAAAGAGACACGATTCAACTCGTTTCGATGCTCCGCAAATTGCCCACATTATAAATATAAAGAGCATTATGAAACCAAAAAAGAAAATTCCTCGACCTCTTTCAACACATAATACTGATACAACCAAATAATGCTTGTTTTCAAAAAATTGTGATAGTAGTCATAAACAAAATATTAAGTAATGAAATCAAACAAAATTATATAAATCTAGACATACAATGAAGACGGAAGCGACAAACGCATCTGCGGATCAGAGATCTATATAGTATACAACAATAGTTAGCAAAACCGATTCGTATAATACGCATAACTCTCTGATTTGCAAGTCGAAGAACTCGAACACTTTTGAAAACTACAAAAAAGCAGAACCAAAAATTCAGTAAATAAAAGATAACAAAAATAAAAACACGACAAAATACAAATTGGAAACCAATGAAAATATTGAAATTAATATTCACACAAATACGAAATACACTTTGCGACATTTTCTTATGTAAAAAATTAACATTTAATGGATTCAACATAACAAATATATACATACATTTGTATATGCCACATATATGGACATATCTATCCCAAATATGGATTATATGTTTTAGATATATGTATATATGGGGCATATATAGCTTAATAGCAGAACCGATATAACGCACGTTGCTTATGAGAAATTTTTTAAATCATACAAACCAACAAAAAATATTTGAATGCAAAAATGATTAAAACATTTTTTACTTAACGTGTCTTTATCAATAAACAAATTTAACAAGCTAACGGCCTAATTAATAATAAACAATTACACTAAAAAACAAAAAAAAAGAAGAAAGCAAAAGAGAAAAACAAATTGAGAGTTGTGTTGTTTTTTTTTTTTAACTTTATGGGAGAAGGAAAAGCTCTGCTCTCAATCGCGCGCTCTCTCACTCTCTCACAGCGCAGGCGTGGAGAGCGTTAGGGGGAGTGCAAGTGGAAGGGAGAGCGATAACAAATTGTTGAGCCAGCCAGCTCGCAAAAAAAAAAGAAAACCAGCGCTGGGGTTTGTTTTGGCTTTGGCTTTGGGCCATTTTTACTTTCGCTTTCTCGGAAAGTAAAAGTGCGCAGTGCAGAGAAACTGAAAACGAATCCTTCTGACCGAGCGCCCAGCCCTGGGAACTGAAGGAGTCGAGTCAGCCAGTTAGTCAGTATCGTTCCAGCACGCACAGGAGGCGGACGTGACGTTGCAGTCGTTGGTTGCCCTCGGAGTCGCAGCTGTCAAATCCCAATCATCAACGCATCGATAAGGCCTATCAAAACCACCTGGACATCTCCCAAACCCAATCCAAGTCAGCTCATCCATAAAATATGCGACACATGGCAATAGACAACAAGCGAGGAGGCAACTGAGGCAAACGGAAACAGTTGACACAAATATAGAACAAACACCAAACGGCCGTACCTCAAAAAGCAACCCCAAGGAGCTGCCCCTTCCTCCCGATTTGCCGAACCCCCGACGACTAAGCAAACAAACGAACGCAATCACCTTGAAAACGGGCGTAGGGTGAAAGGACAACGGCAGACAGACGAGGAGCGAGCGCACAGGAGAAGGCAACTAACCGAAGCGAACCGTGGCAGTAAGGGAATCAACAAGTCGTAAATCAGCGTAGTTCCGCATCCACAATGGCCCGACGCAAGGACAAGCCGCGTTTGATACCTGAGCAGGACAAACGCATCTGTCGCGCCATTTGCCTCTGCCAGTTGACCATGGTGCTGTCCTGCGTGTCCATTGTCTACCTCAGCGTGGCCATCTACTCGCCCTCTCTCAAGTAAGTCCCTAACCAGCCACTCCTCGTCCTGTTGTCTGTATTAATCTTGTGTGTGTGTTTGCAGAGCCTTCAAGTCGGGTTTCGAGCTGGATCCGGTTATGTGCCAGACCGTCGACCGTCAGATGCCCAACAATTGTCCATGGGCCTCGTGTGGCGAGTGGTGCTTGACGCGCACCAGCGGTTTCTGTCCACAAATCCACTCGGTAGTGCGTCGCAATGGCACAGACATCCAGCTCAACAACTGCACTCGGGTGACCAACACCTCCTGTGCCATGGTAAGTCACCACCCCCCCTCCCCTCTCTGACTCTTGCCCCATTCCTAAGTCAATCGCATCTCCACGCAGCGACGTCATATCGAGTGAGTCACGTTTCTTAGTGTGCCACAAATATTTCGAGCTGGCGCCAGCCAACTTTACGATCATTGACTTGCCATCATTATTGTGACACCTCCTATCCACCCACAGATTGACCTGAATCGCCTGAACAAGTTTAACTGCAACAATGGCACCGTCTGCAACAACATCCGCGGTGTCTTCAATTGCTCCAATGGTAAGTAATGCAGCTCTGCGTTGTTTTCCTATTTAACATTTGCATCATTTATTTGACAGGTCACTGCAAGAATATGTCAGAGTTCTTTTTGTGCCACCACAAGCCTGATGGTCCGACGATAAATTCGGCCAAGGACAACACCAAGCTGAACGGGTTCTTCGAGTGCCATGGCGTACACTGCACAAAGATCCGGCGACCCTTCAGCTGTGATCGCTACTGTTCACGCATCACCACAGCCAACATTAACACACTCATCATGCATGTAAGTGAATCCTGCCTTGCTCTAATCTGCTCCTCATCTCCAACTTCATTCCGTTGCAGGAGGACAATGTGATTGCTGCAGACTGTGAGAATGCTGTGGCCTTCAATGAGGCGCGTGGCAAGGAGCATGGCGTGCGCATTGAGCCCACAGAATTCTGGAAGGAGGATGACGGCAATCTATTGACCAACTGTGCAACTGTTACTCGTGAGTCGGACAATCGCATCACGTAAGTTTGAACAATTTGCAGATGGAACTTATCACGTCCTAAACACAAATTAGACTATTATGTATATATATATATATGTCGAAAATGTCCAAACTATCAGAGTGAGAGTTGCCATAAGTTTTGATAGACTAACTATTCACAGATTTAAATTTGTAATTTTCATAGTTAGAGCAGAATACTTTAATATATGTACATATGGTACACTCTTTTTGGCAGCGCCACGGACTGTCTGAATGGAACTCTGCTGGAGCACGACACTTTGCCGGCACCCTACATGAATTTTACACAATTCTGGGCGATCTATGAGAACAGCACACGATCCGTGGATCCGGAACAAAAGTTTCTGCCCAACCAGGCCAACCTGACCATATACAGCTGGAAGAAGCTCTTTATCAATCTTGAAGGCTGTGTCAATACGCTGCGTGGCGAGTGCAAGGACTTTGTGGCACGCTATGGAAGCGATGGCGACAACAACACGGCTCAGTCACGCTACCAATGTTACTACAATAAGGTAAGAGTTGACCACGGTCAAACGGATCAGATTACAGTGAAGTGAAAACACTCTGCCGTTTCTAGGATACCAATGTGGAGTTTGTGGTTGCACGCTACGATCTGGATAAGGTGTATCGGGAGCTGCTCGTCTCGTTGATTGTGCCTATCGTGCTGTTTGTGGTCTCCTCCATATCGCTGTGCGTCATCACCAAGTCCGTCAAGGTAAGTGAGACGTGATTCTGTTCACGCTTGGTTAATCACTAGTATGATTTTAGGTGGGCGACGATGCGAAGATGCGCTGCGTATGCGCTGGAGATGACTCCGATGATGATGTGTTTGGCAATGTCAGCTCAAAGCAGCCAGATAATATATACGATACCGACGACGATGTGGTGGACTTGGAGCAGCAATCAGTGGCTGCGGGCGGCATAGATACAGCGCCCGATACACATGAAATGGTGGGCAGCACCAAATCGTTGATACCGGTGAGTCCAGCAGGAGATTCGGGCACAAGTGAGCAGCATTTTGTGCAGGACGAGGAGGATGAGAAGGCCGTGAAGTGTGACGTGCCAGAGAAGCCGCTGGTCATACTCTAAGCAATTCGGAAGGTGCGAACTTTATATTGAACTCTACCAATCTTTATGAACCTGTGCATTGTACGATGGGAACTGAATTTAATTTCTACTCAGCGCTATTTACCTCCACATTTATACAATGGATCTACCGCTATATATATTTGGCGAACAACGACACCAAGTTTCTTTATTATTCTTAGCTCACATCTGCTTTTACTTTCCCAGATAGTGGCACATATATAAACATACATATATTTTTAAACCTTAGTCAAGGTAACTCTCAAGAGCTTTATTAACCAGAAGATCATAAAATAGACGACGAAATGTCTGCTTCAGTAGTCGGGCCTTTGAATTGCAGATGAGTTTGCATTTACAACAAGAATTTAACTACACACCCAAGGAACCAACGATAAGCTCACGTGGAACTCGATGGTCCGATTGCTGAATTAGATAGCGAATACGACTTGCCCAAACAGCACCAAACCATTTTGGGCAAATGCATTTACTAGACAAATCAAATCAAATGAAATCAAATCGAGTCAAGAGAGAAGATTAACCATAATACCATCACTCTACATAACACAACTCTGCCTTTGATCATTCGATTGAGTAGCTATGCAATATACAACCGGATGCTCGAATTAGTTTAGTTGATCTATGCAAATACCCTTAAAATACATTTATACTGTATACTATATATATAGAAATCACGGTGAAAACGGGTCAGGTCGGGAACACCCCATTGCAAGCTTCACTTTCTACACTATGAATCTGTTTATAGATATAATTCATATACATATACATATATATACCTATTATATTATATACACGTATGTACGACCCAATATACAGAAGAAAATAAAGCATTTGGCATTCTCTCGACACTTACCTTTAGCTCCTCCTGGCGACGAAATTCAGCTGCCATCATCTGTCGGCGGAACTGCTCAGTCATCACTTGCTCACGACCCGGTGGCCCCTCGCCCAGCTGGTTGAGCTTGACCACAACCTAAAAGAGCAAATAACTTTTATAAGAGGCCTCTATTACAAGGGTTCCTATTCACTTTGGTCTTGTCGTTGCTGCCCAGATACTCGTTTAACTTTTTGCCAGGCAACACCTGACGACCGGCGAACCACATTTGAGCCTTCGATGGCTCGATGACCTCTTTGGAAGCCTGAGTGCCGCTCAGATCCTCCATGTTAACGAACTCCATTTGAATGGTGTCATGCGGCGGCAGCTTCATGGGATACACAATAGTAACAGCTCCACGCAAAATGTTGAGCGCTTCCTCCACAACTTTAAGCGTGAGCGTGGTCGACGTCTTGACCAGTTTCTGTGTAGCAATTAAGATTAAAACTATAAATCTTTGAATATTTATGCAAATACAAGTAATACCTTGTCTATCATCGCCTTGGCATCGTTCATGGCATTGGCCAGCACCTTGCGCATGGATTCGTTGGGCTGCTGCCCGTTGCGGCGGCACAGCGGATCCTTGTTGAAACTGAAGCCACCCATGGGCACGCATCGGTCGGCGAAAGTATCCTTCAGCTTGAGCTCCTCGATCTGGTCGTCGTTGAGACCAATCATTTCCGAGGGCAACATGGTGCCATGATCGGCAAGCTCTTCGATTTCCATGCATAAACGTTGAATTTTCAAGCGGCCATTAAACACGGAGACAAGCTCGCGAATAACGGTATCCGTGGCTGCGGTTACACTGGTTTCGTAGAGAAAAAGGCTTTCGTCGCCGCGTTTCACATGCAAAACAACCATTTTGTCGAATAAAATACTTTACACTGAGAGCCGTGTATTTGTTGAGTTCAAATTTCGTTTATCAGCTTTAAACTGACTGGCTTTAAAAACTCCGGTTGCTATGCGGCACAAGTGTAAATAATTACTTGTATTTATCGTTATCGAAACGTCTTTTAGACTGTCAGCGGTGCCACCCTTAAATTTGCATGGCGACATTGTTTGATCAATGAACTCGAAACCGGGTAACCGGTTAGCAGCTGCAATCGGTTGTGAAAACCGTTTTAATTAAAACGATCGTCGCTTGTTCTAAAATGTATTGCACAACAGTTTTTCATTTTCATTTCCTAATTATAATTAGGCATAGTACACACACAATAAATAATTCTAAGCTAACTTACATTAAAAATACACCTTTTTGGGGCATAGAGGGGGTAGTAAAGGAGTAAAGTACAAGTAGCCTACAAATATAACGTATATGATTATTTTAATGCATTCCCAATTTATGTACAATAATGCAGCTCGACATGGTTAGGTTAGCCTCTGGCTTCTTTCTGTATTGGAGGGAAACCGGAAATAAGATCCATTTGTTATAATATCCACATCTGTAAATGTGCGTGTATCCAGCTAACTAGAGAGAGGTGAGAGGCTTGCTCTAATGACGCGAAATTCAGGATGCGGCCCCTGTCGTATCAGGCGCCAATTAAGTGTCGGGTTATCTGAGCACACGCCGAAAGTTTTCCATTTCATAAATACTGGTTGATAATCTGCAAATCACAAAAACCTTTAAATTGATCCAACCGAGGCAACTAGGTCAACTACAACGTACCTGCCAAAGGCGTTAAATAACGCAACAATTTCCGTCCGAGATAGCCTGAATATGGGATCCGCCTCTATGTGCGGCTTGTCCCAAAGACCGCTTTCCGTAGCCAAATTCAGCTTCTCCGAGTATAGTATTTTCAGTGCTGTACCCAGACCCTGTGTCTGCAGTTTGCCCCACAATTTGCACTTGTCACAGCCTACGCAATCCATGATTCTGGATATATTCCGAAACTTTTCCTTGTAGTCGTGCTTGAATTTGATCGACGCAATGCCGCTGCTGAATAGCGCATTTTCATTGAAGTGCGACTGAAATGATCTATTAACAAAAAAGAGGGGCGTTAGCATTAAATATAGTTATATTTGCAATTTCATCGGCTACTTACTCAATGACTGAGAGCATATCGTGCATGGCTAGCTTAACTTCTTCATCCTCCTCTGCAATGCCTGTGTAATAATCCTCGCGTCGCAGATACGGTGCCGCCTTGGCCAATGCCCGCAGTTCGACCAAATAAATGAAGTAGAGATTGCGTAGCCAATGCGGCCCCTCACCACTTGTTGTCTCTGGACTGAAGCGTTGCTTAAATTCTTTGACATTGGGTCCCCAAATGCCCTGCGGATCCAAAAAGTCCTTGGACTCGGACAGTAAATACTTGGAGCACAGATGAATGTTTATGCTCGAATGTAAGCCTGAAATGATGCGATAGAATGCACGCTGTTCCAGACACACATCACGCAGATCCATATGTGGCATATAGCTAGAAAACTTGTTGGCCGTGTCGTTGTTACCACCGAAACAGTTCTCTAAGTAGATGCTTTTCCAGATGCGATGCGCCGAGTCGCCGCGATATCCTGTATACCGTTCGGGATTGAGCAATAGATCGACATATTGAGCGTCCACATCATGATCATCTACAATGCAGAAATCTTCTTCGGCCTCATCGTGTTTGGCCCATAGCTCGAACTCCTTGTGTGCCTGATCGCTAATGCTTGTGTCCAGGAAACCGAGCGAACTGTCAAAGTCTTCGACTTCGGAACAACTTCTGTCCAATTGCGCCTCTTTTGTGTACTTAAATGAGAAAAAAACGAGGAAATCGGTCAATAAATGCCGAACTTCGCCTATAGACAACAAACAGCTGTGCAAATCGTCAATAGCATTGTAAGTGTAAGTAAACAATTGCGATTTAAGTAGATTAACACAATACATGCAACTACAATTGTTTAAATGGGGGCGTATATCGCTTTACGTGTCTTGGCCACGTCAGCTTAGCTTTTTAGCTCATTTTACTCCACTCAACGCACGAGAAGATTGGCCAAAATGTTGCCACATTGCAAACACGTTCCCATTCACAAAGTGTGCAGATAGCAGCTACAATTTATAGCGTCAGCCCAAAGATAATTATAAATCAAGAGCTACCATAGTATTTGTGAATGTTTGTGTGTTTGTATCGTAAATCAATTAATTCGAATTTCCGCGCGCATAACACAGTGATAAACAGCCCGACGTACTGATAGTGCACTTAATATGGGCGATATTCTCACCTTGAACGATGCCGCCTTGTCTCTGTGCTCGCCCTTCTCCTTGATGCCCTGTGGAATGGCTTTCTCCTCGCAATTCTCCACCTGGCAGAATCGCATGGCACAGCGACTGTCATCTGGCCAAAAAGGACAATCCTGTTTCAGATTCACTTTGTAGAACCTAAAGAAGTTCTTCACCAGTAAGCTTTGTAGACGCGGATACACTTTCATATTGTTAAAGTGATCCACGGTGTCCACATCACAACTGCAGTCATTGATCGAGCCTTCTAGCTGCGTGGAAGTAGAGATTTCATTTCAATCAAGTTAGTCAAGTCTTTTTTCTTCACCCCTCTTTCCACTCACCTCGCAAAAGCAGTTCTTATTCGTGGCCGCCTCATCGAGCGAAGCAAAGTAGCCGCGCGTGAAGTCTGTCCAATACAACAAGACGAGCACCAAAGCCAACGCCAA
This sequence comes from Drosophila siamana, assembly GCA_035047445.1. NCBI lineage: Eukaryota > Metazoa > Arthropoda > Insecta > Diptera > Drosophilidae > Drosophila > Drosophila siamana. Next base: position 522,968 of record JAWNPP010000046.1, read on the forward strand.
TCCACTGGCAGTCAAAAGATTGCGCCGTACTTTTCTATTTGTCGTCATCTTGATGAAGTGGGGGCGTTCCTTCTTCTTCTTCTTCTTTTGCTGCTACTGCTGCCCCGCGTATTATTTTATTTTTTTTTTGCTCGTCTCTGGGCTCACAACTAATTCTCACTGATTTCACCAGCTAATTCGTCTTGCCAGCCAGAGTCCAGGTATTTATGTACCGCATTGTTTGTTTCAGTCGCAGCTGATTTTGGACACGTACGTTAATATCGATAGCTGTGTGTTTTGTGCTGAAAGCATCGATACTTTGATGCCATTGATATGTCAGTATCGACGGGGTTGCCACATCAGTGAATTTAAATCGGAAACAGTTACATTCAAATTACATCTATTGGGAATGACAATGAAAATTTTGATTGCCAGTGATACTGATTACATTTTACATTTACTACATTTTGAACATTGTCACGATTTATTCGCCAACTAGTTTGAGAATAATGTGCTATTATTTGCAATGCAAAAAAGTATTGGTACGGAACCAATAAATTATATATAATATCAATTGAACATTTTTTTGTAATTTATATTATCAATATTTTAATTGATTGATTAAAACCTTTGATATTACAGAATTGAGCGTTCAAAGTTAGATCGTAATGAATAATTCTCATAATATGAGATCATGATATTTGATACTTTCATAACATTTGACTTCTTGTGTTTGATTGATAAATCCAAAAGTATTGAATTTTCTGCAATTGAATGCTAAATGCTGTTGTTGGTTTTTTTGATGCTGTTAATTAATTACCTCAAATATTGATTTCATCAAACCATTCTTCGACATTGAATGGGTCTTTTGTTCCCATGACAAACCCTCAGCCCTTACAATTTACATCATCCTCAATATGCAAATTTAACTCTTGCCCAGATTTTGGTCTGTCCCAAAAACATATCTGGCGCACCAGGGGGTGAATCGCTTATGACGCTTTGCTAACACAAAGGGTTTGAGGGCAGACGGGTAAAATGATTAGGCATAATCGCCTCGAGCATTCTATTGAGTGACTGCGAGCGATCGATGTAACCACAACAAAATAGACATATGCTTTCTAAAAAACATTAAGTATAAGAAATTATTGGATCCTTTAACCTTTTCACTAGTTTTGAAATTTTAAAAATATTTCGAACTGAATGATATGTAAGTTAAGGTCTTACGTATTCGCAACCATTTAACTTTATTAATCCATCCACCTATTTAGTCCAAATCAAAATTTCTTTAGTGCGGCCTTTATGGCCACCTATTCTCATCTTCGTAGCAGCTTCTTCATTTAGTATTTAATATTTCAATACTGAAGGTGCTTTCGAATTCTCAAAATTTCTCACGAAAAAGTGAAAATCGGCAACGGGATGAGCAAACGGTAAAAAAAAAAGGAAAAATCAGCTAAAAAAGAACGCGCATATCGGGAAAGGGTTTAATCAATTTTTTTTAAATAGGACGATTAATGTATAAAAAACTCAGATACAAAATACATGTGGCCAAAGGACAGGGCCAGGGCGACCCTCGGCATTGTTTGAATTGAAAAGGAATCATCGTGGACGGCAGCTCTGCTCTCGGTCTCAGCTTCGTCGAGTGATTTGCATACGCCGAGGACGAGATCCTGTTGGCGAAACCACCACCACACCGCCACACAGGCGACCTTATCTATTTGCCTTTGCCCAGGGGCCAGGGACTAAGTTCAGGTATAAAATGCTGACACGCAACGCACAGAATGATAAATAAGTTTTTTTCTCGATTTTTTATAAAGTTTTTTCACTTTTTTTTACCACTTTCAATTTTTTTCGTAGAGCGTTTTATTCAAATTTCCTTTTTTCGGAGCGCGTCGTGTGAAGTTCGTTTAAAGATGTTTCGCTGGAAAGGGCAAAGATGCGTCTGTATATGCGACTGAGACTGAGATCGAGCCTGGGAACATCCGCGAATCGTCTCATGTCCCTTTCATAGACATTTGATTCGATGGGGCGTTCGCTTGTAGTATGCCAAGCCTAATTAGTTTGCATCAAATTAAACTTATCAGTAAAAAAAAATGTTTTTATAGAAAAAATAAAGAAATTCATGCTAATGAACTATGTGTATAAATTATTTCGAAGACCTATAAAATATAGTAGATATAATTTTCGATATATTAGCTGCGGCAATTGAGAAAATGGAAAAGAATATCTTTCAATTAGTGCAATTTTTTTTTAATTTCTCAGTTTGCGAATATGTGAACCCTAAAAGTTCGAATGCCAGATTTTCATATTTTGGCATAAGTATTTTAAGTGTATGCAAAATCACGAGAGTCTTAAGATTCTCATTTACTAGGCTATCAAAGGCAAACTGAAGTTCAATTACTTGGCATTATAGTGAAAATTAACATAACTTAAATCCTACACCCTTGAACATTGTGATTTCAGCAACTCTTTGAGGTTGGGCTTATGCAAAACCACGTAAGAGGCCCGGCTTACGTAACAGCTTATGGCAATTTCCCAGCCAGTTATCGATTAAGATGCTGGCTGCTTGATTTATGCACTCATAATTGCATTTTACAATGTTTGACAACAGTGAAACGTCAACAACTTCTCTTCACAAAGCAGATCTGCATACGAAATTGAGATGTGCAAATCTCCCGCTGTTGCTGACTTGCGAAAAAGGGTGCGAAATTTGCATAGGTTGCAGTGAAGGAAGGAGTGAAGAGGGATAGCGACACTTGAGATTTGCATAGGTAAACCTAGAAATGGGCTGTCAATATTTCGCTAATGCGAAATGAGTTTGACCCAATCCCAGTTCCATTTTAGCCAGCTGCTCTCTGCATCAGCCGGCGTTCAACAGGTAGCTGCATGCCACACATCACAGGTGCCAAAGAGAGCAAGCGAGTAAAAGAGCGATAACGAGAGCGTGAGAGAGGAAGAGAGAGTAGAGCACTAAAGAGCACGCGACTCTTTTGCTGTTTAGTCTTCGTTTCTTTTGCTCACTTTCTCCGAGTCGCGCTCAAGTCTTTTGGCCTGGCCTTGGCTTCGGCTTCCCAAGCGTCGAGAACCTTGAGCGATGGTCAGTTTGTTTCTGGCTTTCGCAAGGTGCAGTCGACCCCAAACCAGCAATCAAGGCCTTTACAAGTCGGTTAGTTAGTTAGTGCGATCAAAGTGTGTGTGTGTCTGTTTGTGTGGCAGACTTTGCATATGGCAGTGGCAAGTGTGGCAAGCAAACTGTGCCGCATTCCAGGTTGCATGCCAACATGTCTCCTGCTTGAAGCTGATCCAGCTAACAGTTATGTTACAGTAAATGCTCAATAAAACTATAAGAAAATCTCACTTGACTTGTTCAAAGTGCGTCGACTAGGCGAGTGTAATTGTGTGTGTGTGTGTGTGTGAGTGTACGAATGTGTGTGCGTATGTAGAATGTGTTGACGTCTCGAGTCTTTAATGGAAGTGCTAAAAATGAAAGAGTTGGGACGATTTGCAAATTGAGCCGCTGACTTAAAATAGTTGTCCAAATCTAACGCAGACGCCTCTTGCCCACTGCTCCTCCCTCCTTCAGCCAAGAATGCTGCTACACCTAAGACGTTTACCGTTATTATTAACCGTTCGATGGAGGCATTCAAATGTGTCAGTGTGTGTGTGAATGTTTGTTTTTGCCCAACAAGAAAACAATGAAAGAAATTCTTAACAACTTGGCGAGACATCAAGAGACAGAGCGAGAACGAGAGAGAGAGAGAGAGAGAGATGGGAGCGAGGGAGAACGCATTATTCGCATGCCAAATGCTGATGCGACAAGCAGGGGGAAAATGTGTTAAACGTGCCGACAACGTCGCGCCTTATGCATCTGACCTACTTTGCCAGGGGGCTCTGTTTTTGGTGCCGGACTTTGTATTCATGCTGGTGTAGGCGTCAATCGGGCCAAGACCCAAAGAAAGACTGAGACAGAGACGGAGATAGAGAGAGAGAGAGAGAGAGAGAGAGAAGGCAGCAGGAATGACAGCGACTCTGCGGGTTGACCCAAAATACGTGATAGCTGCCTCTAGTCAGGCTCTCCAGCTGAGCTGGGGCATTAGCTTTCTTCTAGCCATGGCCAAAATGAGGATTGTCACACAATCGGTTTCAAATGCGACGCGACCCTTTAACAAATTTCCGGTTTTTTGCTCTTCATCAGTCAGTCTTCTGTTGTTATTTTATTTATTTATTTATTTTTTTTTGAGCTGAACGAGAAAGCTACCACAGCGAGCACGTGAGGCCAAGGCGGGTGGGGATTTATTTTGTGTGGACAGTGTCTCTGAACTGACACTGTATAATTATAATTGTATGCTGCGTATATCTTACACTTTTCATTCTCTGTCCGTCTTGTGGCCATTGGCATTGTCAAATGGTCTGCACTTTCGCTAAAGATCTCCGAAGTGCGATATCTTTTGCCGCATACTTTCTATTTCATTCACAAAGATCGTGTGGCATTTACAACGTTTATTTCGTGTTAATTGCACGACAAAGAAATGTACTTATCCCCAGCTTAAATATCATCATATTTTTGGCCACACACTTTACTATGTGTAGCAAACCCGTTTTGAAACTCAAGCTCTGGCTGAAGCGTTGCCCCGCAACCTAAATACATTTATTAGGCCCACCAAAACAGCACTTGGAATTCTAACTGAGCTGTGCCCATTTCCACGCAGCGGCAACAACTATCTAAGCTGCGTAGACAATCCCCCTGCCCCAAAAAAAAAACGTATACGTAATATTGAAATCGGGCACAGAACTCTCAGCTTGCAGAGCAAGCGTCCAACGAAACGCTATGATCGCACCTGTCACAGAACCAGTCACAACTCCCAGCTCCATTCCCAACCACGAAACGAGGCGACTCGCAACTCCACAAACTGGTTTTGGGGGCAGCTCCCATCTCTCTCTCTCTAACTCTCTCTATCTTTCTCTGAATCGGCCGTGGGCAGAACGAGTTGCTGTTATCAGTTGCAACAAGGTGGCAAGGTGGGCACCGTTTGCGATCAACTTTATGAGCTCTTTCTAGGCCAATGATCTTAGGCACTTGCTCTCGCGACTGCAAACTGCGATCTTAACGTTACGTCACAGGCCTTTCGCGGGGGTTACATGGCCACAAAACAGATGACTCAGTTTACTGCCAGTTGACTGTTGGAGCGAAAAGATGCCGACTTTCACTTTGGCTAATTTCATTTTTTTCGATTTCAGATTCTTGCAACGAGAAGATGAGCACGTGAGTTCCGACAACGCCCCAAAGAAACGTTTAACAAAGCAGCAATATAAAAAAAAAACGACAAAGCAGAGGAGCGAGCCGCAGAAGACGAGGAGCAGTAGCCAACAAATATGTCCGGCCGCAACATTCTGTACACAGTGTGTCTCAGCCTGCTGTTGGCCAGTGCGACGCAGGTCCAGGCGCAGGATGAGTCGCTAGCAGGCAGCTTTTTGTCAGGTAAATCCTCCTCACAAGCTCTGTCTGACTTGTGATTCCGCAAATTTCTCTGCAAATTTCACAATCCTTTAAACAAGAGGTCTCATTACTCTCCTGTCTTTATTTATTGTTCATTGTATTTCTTAACAAACTAATTCTCCCTCTTGAGATCCCTTCTGTCGCTTCTTAAGTTTACTTCTCCTGTGCTCAGTCTCTCCCTTCTGTTCTTCTCCTTTTAGGCCTCCTAGACACCATCACCAGCACAGCGGATGCCAAGGATTGTCCTGGCGTCTGTGTTCACACGCTGGCGACGCTCATCTGCTACGAGGTGCTGGACGATGTGCCCTGCCCCTCGCCCAGCATGAAGTGCTGCATAGAGAGTGCACCAGGTAAGTCATTAACCATTCCTTCTAAACTATCCATTCAATTGTCATTCGCCTTCCATGTCTCTAGGCAAAAATGCCACCGCTTTGCGCACACCGCCCGCGACAACACCGAAAATTAGCAGCACCACAACAACTAGCAGCACCACACAGCGCAGCACCACCACAGTAGCTAACAGCAGCACCACTCGCCGCACCACGACCACGCCCAGCACCACGCCCAAGCCCAAGCCAAAGCCACAGCCGAAGCGTCCGCCTGCAACCACTGCGGCACCCAGCACCACGACTAAGAAGCCCGCCGGCACCACCAAGAAGTCGACGACAGCCAAGCCCAAGGACAAAGAGGATGCCAGTAAGATTGGCGATGAGAACAGTAAGTAGATGACGCTTCAAATGCAGTTCAGCACTCAGCTTTCAACTTATTTTTGCTGCAGAGAACTGCACCGGCGTCTGTGTCGCGGATCGCATTGCGGAGTACTGTGAGGCGTATCTGACCAGTGGAGGACTCTGCAAGGAGGGCACCAAGTGCTGCGTCTCCCTAGACGAGTACGCCAACGGCAAGCTGCCTAAGGACATCTATATACCAGCCAGTGAGTAGACCACAGTTGAGGGTTTGTCTTTTATCAAGCACAATCAATGAAACTGTTTGCCAGTCTGTCCATCTATTTAATTTCACCTAACTCGGCTAGAGACACAAATTTTGGTGAACTGTAAGCAGACATTGTTAGGTTGCAATACGAGTTGCAATCCGTAAACAATGTAAAAATTGTCTAAATTATGGCATACCTCTCAATTTCTTATTCGCGCAGAGCACATGAGCAATCTGAAGAGCAATCAGACCCTAGTCAAGACCACAGGTACGAAGGCGAGCAGCAGCACCACCACGACAACCAGCACCACCAGCACAACAACTAGCACCACTCCGGAGCCTGCACGCACCAAGACGAACAGCAATGGGAACAGCGCTGCCCAGAAGCCGACGAAGCACAAGAAGACGACGACGACAACGACAACGGAGGCAGCTGCTGAAGAGGAGGAAGAGGAAGAGGAGGAAGAAGAGGAACAGGAAGAAACCAGCAGCAACAACAGCAACAGCAACAACAAGCTAAAGTCCGGCCAGTCGGCGCAGGGACCAGAGTTGAAGGAGTGCGAGGGCGAGTGCATGAACGGCATCTTTGCCATCTTCTGCGATGACATCGACTCGGAAGCCTTTTGTCCAGGCGAGGGCAGCTGCTGTGTGACAGGCAGTGCCTCAGAATCCGCACCACCGGCCAAATCTCCGCCATCCAAGCCTGCTACCAAAATTGCCGCCAAGCCAGCCACGAAACCAGCACGTCCAGTGACCTCTGCACCACCACCACCAGCTGCAGCCTCACAGGGCGGTGGTGGAGGTGGCGGCGATTTCCTGTCGCAGATCATTTCGTTTGCGGAGAACACGCTGAACTCGCCAGCGCCGCCGCCAACACCGCAGGCACCACCGCAAGTACCGCGCTGTCCTGGCTTCTGTCTGCTCAACATTATGGCCGCCTTCTGTGAGCGTCCTTCCATCCTGGTATCCAGTCCCACCACCTGCTCAAAGGGCTCTGTCTGCTGTGACAACTCACGTGCGGGTGCCCCCAAGCCGAAGTTGCCGCCACCGACGCCACCACCAACACCACCGGCCACCGCACCACCTTATGTGCTGCCCAATACACCCAGTCCCGATCCACGTGAGGAGTGTCCCGGCTCCTGCATCGTGAGCCTGCTCAGCTTCACCTGCTTCAGTAAGTCCCTGGAATGAAACTTTCCCCTCATCATATTTTCACTAAATCCTGTTTGATGTTGCGCAGAAAACGCCGAGATGACGGATCTGTTTAGATGCAAGCGCTCCGGACAGATTTGCTGCGCGCCGAAGAGCAAGATACTGGAGAAGCAACAGTTCCAGACACGCAATGACACCTCCTACTTCAACTATCCGCCCATGGGACCGCCACCTCCCCCGTACGCCACACAACCGCAACAGCAGCCACCTCCACCGCCGTACCCACCCACCTCGTACATGTCGAATCAACTACCAGCCGGTCCACCATCACCGCCCCAGCACCATCAGCCGCATCCCTACCAGCCAGCGCCGCCCAGCTATGCAGACTACTACGGACCCGGACCGGGCCCACAGCCAGGTCCCGCAATGCCGCCAGCCACGCCACCGACGACAACGACCAGCACCACGACGACGACACCACGTCCCCATGTCTACTCCAAGTACGTGTGCGGTGTCAAGGGCACACTGCGCACAGGTCGCGCCAGCAGCTCGCCAGCGCTTAATCTGGTGTCCTATGCCAGGGCCAAGTATGGCGTACAGCGCACAGCTCGACAGCTGACCATGTCGTATCCAAGCAGCGGCGGCATTAGCAAGTCCACGGAGCGGCTGGTGCTTGGCTCGGCCATTGTGCCCATTCAGATACACAACGACAAACTGGGCGATCTCGTGGAGAGCGGCGGCGTGCAGAGCAATCAGCTCAGATCGTATCATGAGCAGGGCGAGCCAACTGCACTTGTCTATCCGGAGTACTATCAGCAGCAGCAGCAGCAGCTTCAGCACGCGAACTACAGCGGCAGGCGAAGGGCGCGAGTGGTCGGTGGTGAGGATGGCGAGAACGGTGAGTGGTGCTGGCAGGTAGCGTTGATCAACTCGCTGAACCAGTACCTCTGTGGTGCGGCCCTCATTGGCACCCAATGGGTGCTCACCGCCGCGCACTGTGTAACAAAGTAAGTGTTTGCTCTCTTTTTCATCAGAAAATTTTAATTTACATTAGTTTACACCCAATATTATTGGCTTTCTTCAAAAAACTACAAATTGTTTTAAGATAGGAGGAGAGAAAGCTGCATCAATATGATGAAGAGCTCGAAGGGATCTAAGCTAAAATATAATACAATAATAGACCAATGTATCTGCCCTTTGTTAGCTGAAATTCGACAGAATTTAAATGGGTTTGCAAGTTTCTTTTCTGATGTATTCAAGAATTAGGCTAAATTATTTTAATCCACACCCTTGATTCGATTTACTCGAAACTCGTTCCTATTTCCATGAAAATACACATTTTCCCAGTTCAAAATTAGCTTATCTTACTTGCTCTCCTAATCTGTTTGTAGCATTGTGCGTTCCGGCGATGCCATTTACGTGCGCGTGGGCGACTACGATCTGACCCGCAAGTACGGCAGTCCCGGAGCGCAGACGCTGCGCGTAGCCACCACGTACATCCATCACAACCACAACAGCCAGACTCTGGATAACGATATCGCGCTGCTCAAGCTGCATGGCCAGGCGGAGTTGCGAGATGGCGTCTGTCTGGTCTGTCTGCCAGCACGTGGCGTCAGTCATACGGCTGGCAAGCGCTGCACGGTCACCGGCTACGGCTACATGGGCGAGGGTAAGTCCACTAAACTGACAACTTTAAAAAAAGTCTTATAATTAATTCCGAAATACTTCTTAGCTGGTCCCATTCCGTTGCGCGTACGTGAGGCAGAGATTCCCATTGTCAGCGACACGGAGTGCATACGCAAGGTGAACGCCGTCACCGAGAAGATCTTCATACTGCCCGCTTCGAGTTTCTGCGCCGGCGGCGAGGAGGGACACGATGCCTGTCAGGGTGATGGTGGCGGACCGTTGGTCTGTCAGGACGATGGCTTCTTTGAGCTGGCCGGCCTCGTCTCGTGGGGCTTTGGCTGCGGACGTGTCGATGTACCTGGCGTTTATGTGAAGGTCTCGTCCTTCATTGGCTGGATCAATCAGATAATTAGCGTGAATAACTTATAGTGGACAAGAAGCCAACAAGCTGGAACCCCGCACTTGTAGGGATTTCCTCTGTCCTCTGGGGAAGGGGGAGTCGCCTACGACTGATTGGATTTTGGGTTCCAAATGCTACTACGACTGTTAACGTAAAGCCCATCCTAGTGTAATCTATTCATACTTACTCATAACATCACATCTACTAACCCCAATTCCAAAAACTCCTCAACCAAACACCATTCAAAGTCCCTTCTAACTATAATGCAATTATGCTAGTATTGTGCCCCTTCCTTAAATTACTATTCGTACTTATTATTATTAATCTTACTTCTAATAATATAAATCTATTGTAAACTGTTTTTGTATATACAAAAAAAGAAAATACAAGCAAAGCGTTCATTATATTTCATATAATCACGGATATCGAAGAATTCTAAGGATGGGGTTATCTAAAGATAAGATTGCTGCTTCCGATTGTGCTGAATTTTGGATAGTCAATTGCCAATATCTTCAAAGATTTTTTAGCAAACTTTTAGTGACCTATTTGTAAAAGATCAACAGTAATCATCAACGCTATTTACTTAGTTAATTTTTTAAGTTCAGTATTGTTTTCATCCCTTCTCAAAGGACAGCTGCAGGCCAAATCAATTCGTAACGAAATCAGCAAGGCTCACAGACATTATTGGATTATCTTTTTAATTATATTCAGCATTTTTAACGGAAAATATCAGGAAAAAAATGGAAATAAATTGAAAGAAAGGTTCAAGATGTCGCGAATTGTTAGGATACGCTGTCTCACACACTCGCGACCCAACTATTTAGGTATCTTTGAGATACGCTGTGAATAGAGAGAAAATATAGAGTCCGACGAGAGGCGGAGCACGAAAACTCACTCAAAGCTGTGACGCTCAGAGAGAGCGTAAGTCTCAGACTATGTTCTTCTAATAAGAGAACGTGTCTACAATAAAAAAACACACACACACACACAAAGGAAAAAAAACTTACCCTCATTGGTGTTCGATTGACAAACTGGTAGCGCCAATGCCAATGCCTTCGTTTCGGGTGCGTCTCGAATTCGCCTTCGTCTTAGATTCGACTTCGTCTCTGCTTCGGCTTCGGGTTTCCCATATGAATTCCACTCCAACCACTTCTAGTTCCCTTGCTCCTTCTTATGTTCTCTGTTTTTTTTCCTGTGCTTCTTTCGCTACCTTTTTAACCCTTTCGTCGTTGTCGTCGTCTGCTGCGTGATTTTATGTGCGTTGTTTTTCTTCTCTTCGAAAGTATCTCAAAGATGTTTCCCTTGAAGAAAACGAAAGCAGGCTGCAACGGTGGCTGCGGCTGCGACCGCGACAGCGACCGCGACTGAGACCGAGGCTGAGGCTGAGTCTGAAGCTGAAAAAGGGTTCTCGTTGTGTCCAGGCGGCGTTGCGACGACAGAAGTTCGTCTGGCCTCGAGCTGAGCGGATAGGCAGAGATCAGAGATCAGAGATCGATATCGATATCTTAAGCGCGCCTCACGAGTGTTCCAAGTGTTCTTCTTTCTACTACTAAACCAAATCTCAAGTCGAGCACTTTTTAGTGTAGTTCGTTTTGTAGTTACATCTTACGTTGCGTTGCGTTGTGTTGTGTTGTGTTGTAGAGTGCATCCTTTTGATTTTATTTTGCTAGAGTTTGTTTGATTTTTGCATGCATTTTGTATTGATTGTATCGTGGTTGTGTCTGGCTCTATTCCGCTGCGCAAGCATCTTCAACCGTCACAATGGAGGCCAACTCTCCCACCACCGCCGCCATCACAGCAACGTCCACAGCGGCCACATCGACCACAGCGCCCGTGGCCTCCACTTCCACAACCAACTCGTCAGCTCCCTCGCCAGCTGCTGCTGCTGCTGCTGCCGCAGTCGCTGCAAAGAGTCTCACAGGAAGCGGAAACCACAGCGCCACAGCGTCCAGCTGCTCCAGCTCAGCAGCAGTGGCTGTCACACCGACTGCCACCGGCAACAGCAGCAGCAACAACAGTCTTGCACAGTCGCTGCCCCAACTGCTGACAGCCAGCACCAGCATTGAGCTCTGCAAACAGGAGGATGTCAACAATCTATCGCTTGCCAGCGGACCCTCCGAGGGTCAGCGATCGCTCTCCGGTGCGCCGTCGGCCTCCTCCAGTCCCATACTGAGTCCGCAGGGCAAGATCTTTGGACGCAACGCAAATGGCACAAGTAAGTTCAACTCATTTTAAGCCAAACTAAGAATATATATTTCTTCGGTACATATTTATTCATATAAACAACAATCTTAGCGTCTGAATTTATTACGTAGATATTTATATAATTTTGATTATTTTATTGTACGCGCCATCCACGTTTGTCATTTACATAGGGAAACGCCAATATCTATTACAAATCATAGAACTACTAGAGGCAAATTGATTTATTTTTCAGATATTTTAAAGAAAAACAATTTTTTCTTTTGTCAATTTTACCTTTATTTCATAATTTTTTAAGAGCTAAAGAAATTGGTTTGCTTTACATAGATATTGAGCTAAATTAGTAGACCCCAAAATCACATTCTGAAAATTTTCAATGTTGTCTTCGCTGATATATACATAAAAATTTTAAAATACAAATTCTTCTTATTTCGAACTGGAACTTCGAATCTGGAAATTCTTTAATATTTGTTGCGCTCTCTCGCTCTGCTTGCAATTGCGGTTTATAATCACGTGTCACATGCAGTTGCAAGTTTGGCGCGTTTTTCGAGCTTTGCAAGTTTCAGCTGCCATTGTTGATTCCTGCTTGTTTTCATAACGGAAATATAGCAGTCCTAGCGGACCGTTGAGCAACAATAGAATTCCTTATTCAATGCCACAGCGTAAGTTCCGGTTTCCTTCACTTCCTTGGTGCATCCACCCTGAGTAGCGACGCCACATCAAACAAAATAAGGGGCAGGGCTTTGACTATGTTCAACACTAGGAGTATTGTCTTCGCATCCATCGCCAGACCAGGTAGCAAGGACACGTCCAATGAGACGCTGGCAGCAGTCTGAAATAGTTGATCTCAAGATGATAGGCTCAAATCTCAGGGGTAACTCTCTAGGTGAGGCATGAACAAAAAAAAACATACCCCAAAGCTGAGACTGAGGGTTGTAGCTATCGTGTGAGCTGCGTCTTTCAATTGGCAAACGAGACTGCAGTCCGTAGACAGTAGCAGATTGCAGACTGTCGACTGCAGACTGTTGTCGCCACGTTATGGTTATGGGCTGGGATGCTGCAACGTTCAACAGAGTTGGGGCCATTGGCACGTACGTACGTCAAGTTATTGCCACCAATGGAATTTTGATCGACGAAGAATTTGATCGTTGAAAAAGTCGCTTTTAATTTATCGTTTTATATGAGAAATAGTTTCGGTGCCGAGCGGACACACGGAAGACGCTTCTTCTGGCGGCCGCGGCGGCGGCGGCGGCGTCTGCATTGCGTCTTCTCCTTTTTTTTTATTTTGCCCATAATCGAAGCGATCGAGCACGATTGACGTCCCTCACACACACACACACACTCACAAACACATGCTCAACCCCGGTCTTGGCCTGGTCAAAAGGCAGAGGCAGAGGCAGTGAGCCAGGCAGCCAGAGAGCCAACTTGGTATGTGGCGTCGAATGTCATCATTGCTTTCAAGTGCCAACTAAAAAGCAACTGCAGTTAATTTTTTTGTCCATCCTCGCCCATTTGGCCGCGCATAAAAACAACATATTTAGCAAATGACAACAGCAACAATAACATAAGCAGCAGCCACATTAACAGGCAGCGGGTAGCAAAAAGTGAGCCGCAAATTAAATAAATAAAAAATCAACAACAAGTAGCAGCAGCTACTGAGAGCAGAGCGAAGTAGTCGGCAAAGGGAGCAGGAGTAGTGGCATCCACATTGAGCTCGCTGGCAACGGAGTGACAATCAGCGCGCCAAGTAACCACCACGCCAGACAAACATGGCTCCCCTTCCAACCCGAGTCCAAGAACTGGCCCAACCCAATGCCAGTTGCCAGTTGCGAGTTGTTGCGTGGCTCCTGCCTTGCTGCCTACCTTTTGCTTTACTCCCCCCTCAGGCATTATTTGTGTATTGAAATCACGTCTCATTTATTTATTGCTGCAAATGCGTACCCCTTCAGCTGCGGCATCCCAGAGACTCAGGACTCCACAGTCCACACTCCAGACTACAGACAACAGACAACAGACTACAGACTACAGGCTCTCGCTTCTGTCTTACGCAAAAGATTCCCTCGACTGCGTTAAATACTCCTCGTCTCAACATGGGGACAGGCATAGTAAAAGAAGCGTGGCGTTGACAATCTCATTTAACCCACTAACAACGATTTTTTTGTTGATGTTATTCTTATATTGATTAAAATTTTATTGGTTATTTCAATTAGTTTCACAATAGCTTCTTTCAAGTTATTCCATATAATTTCCATGCAATATTATCAAAAGAATTTAGAAATTTCTGGAATATTTGAATTCGTAGCCCTTTATAGCATGGTATGCCTAAAAATATTAGATTGATTTCTAGCAATTACCAGATATATAACTTGCGCTATATTTACCCTTTTACAATTCTAAGCTCTAGAAAGTCGAGGCAAAGGCCTCATTAGGCAGCATTCTTGTCGTCTGCTTTGTCGCGCATGCAACTTGGTTGTCGGGAATGTGTCATAAATTGTGACAACCGTGCAGTAATGGGTTAATGATTGGCAGCGCATCAAGTGACAACACCAGCTACAGCAACATCAACAGCTACAACTGCATCTACAACTACAGCTACAGCGACAACAAGATACAACCTTATCCTCCTGCTGCGGTTGCAGAGCAAGAAGAACCGATCGATCGATGTGTGTTTTTATTTGATTCGCTTTTGTTATAATTTAGTTGGGCCAGCTCGTCGTCTCTGGCTTTTTCTCTATTAATTAAAGCGTGGTTGCGCATATTGGCAATGGGAACTGGTGGCTGCAAGCTGCCTTCTTGATAGATGCTGACTGGTTAATGCTTGCAACTGGTAACTGGCTTTCCGTCAAGTAAAATATTCTCACATAATTATTTACGATCTGACATAATCATCATCTTGGTCAGGCGGTCTTTAAAGTTGTGCTCGTCTTTCACAGCGCAGCGAGCTAGACTCGCCAATAAATTGTGTATAAAGCAGGCAGCTTCTTCTGATCTAACAAATATTTTTTCACACGATAAAATATTTACATTTTTGAGCCCAAAAAAAAATGATAAAAAAAAGAGAAGATTAAAATGATCCTCTGGCGATCCTTTATGCCCATCGTTGCGCATGCGTGACGCATTTCTAACGAGTTTTAGGCAGAGACCAAATATCCTTCGAGGACGAAAGCGAAAGGGTTGCGCACACACATACACACATACACATCAACACACACCCCGACGTCGATCGCCGCATTTGCTTATGCAGATGAGGATGTTCCCAAACTCTTGCCTCGTCCTTTTTTTGCTTAAATTTTTTTCACGTTTTCAACTCTTTTTTTTTTGGGCTTCGTAGCTTTTTTTTTGAGTTTTTTTGCTTTCCTTTTAGGGTCCAGACGTCCGTCGAGTTTTTTTTAAATGTCTTAGTTAAAAAAAATGTATTTTAATTAAATTTTTTTCTTATGGGCTCGCTGCATTGTGAGAACGAGCATAGTCTCTCTATAAATATGATTTTTTACGCGTTTTTTTTTAATAGCAGTCTGTGTTTGGTGTTTTTGTCTTTTTTGCAGTGATCACCACATCGCGTCCCAGCAACGAGGCCGAGGTGCAGCTGTACCGTGTGCTCCAGCGTGCCAGTCTATTGGCCTACTACGACACGCTGCTCGAGATGGGCGGCGACGACGTGCAGCAGCTGTACGATGCTGGCGAGGAAGAGTTTCTCGAAATCATGGCACTCGTGGGCATGGCATCCAAGCCGCTCCATGTGCGCCGTCTGCAGAAGGCGCTGCACGAGTGGGCGAACAATCCGGCGCTGTTCCAAGGCCCAATGCTGCCGCTCTTGGGTAAGTTCCATCAAAATTAGACACTTTCAGACTCGAATTATATTGACAGGCGAAAACTGTGACAAGAACTGATACTAAGAAAAAAACTCTAATTATTTTCATGTCAATTAAATTATTGGTTTTAAATGCAGTCTTCGGGGCATTTGTAATTTACTTTAACTTTCTTTGATTAACTGCAATTTGGATACCAACATTTATTTTTTTGCTTAATGTGTGTAATAGCCCTAATTCAGAAGACTGAATACTGAATACTGAATACTGTTTAATCACTTAAATCTGAGCACTAATCAAATCATTTTTTTAATACAAGAATTCAGCTGATTCTTTGATTTTTTTACCGGCTCTGTTATCAGTCTGTGACCATACTAAATCAATAACTTAACTCAATGCTGTTTTGCATCTTCTCAGGTCTATGTGAGACGCCGACGAAGCCAACGCTGTTCTTCAATCCGGATGCCACGCCCGCTCTGCCGCGAAGCAAATTCGCTTCATTCAATCCCGCTGCCTCGTTCCAAGTGGCTGCCAGCCTGCCGTCACTTGCGACGACACCAACACCAACGGTGGCGGCGACGGCGTCGGCGGCAGCAACGCCACTGCCGATGCTATCGCAAATTAGCCAACCGTCAACCGTGCTCTGCCCCACAGTTCCGATGCCAGCTGTAATGCAGAGTCAGTCCACCTCGCCGCTGGTGCTGCCGTCAGGGGCGGCCAGTGTGAGCACGCCCTGTGGCGCTGCCAGCACCGCCCATCAGGTGTCGTCGAGTTCGCCGCAGCTGACGCCGGTGCTGACGGAGTTGCAGGTGCAACGCATCGCCATGTGTGCCGCAAAGATTGCACGTCAGCTGCCCCAACGTGAGCCACGAGCACAGACCTCCAAGAAGCGCACCACGCGCGAACTGGAGGCTGTCATTGCGATGGGTGAGCATGATCCAAGGCGCATGGACGAGATACGTAAGTACTCTGCCATCTATGGCCGTTTCGACTGCAAGCGGCGGCCAGAGAAGCCGCTCACGCTGCACGAGGTGTGCGTCAATGAGGCAGCTGCGCAACTGTGCCGCAATCCCCAGACGATCTGGTTGCTCACGCGTCGCGATGAGCTCTTTCCCCTAGCGCGACAGATTGTCAAAGATGCGGGCTTTGGCCATTCGGCCAGCATTGCCCGCTATGGCAATCTATTGTCCCAGATGCCCAGCAATCAGGCGCAAAGTCAGCGCAGCGTCGTCGCCATCGATGTGGACTGCGAGTCCAGCGATGCGGCCGCCGTCGCTGTGCCGAGCAAACGTCAGCGTTTGTCCTCCACCGAAGCGACTCAGCTGCCAATGGAAGTCAGTCGGGTAAGGAAATCAGATTCCGTCGAGCAGTAAAACGCCATAATTCGCATATTGGCCCTTGGGTGCAGTGCTTCAGCTTCAGCTTCTGTTTCAGAGCAGGCACAGAGTGCCTCATTAACCAATTGTTTGCTTTGCAGCCTAACTCCATGAATTCTACTAATGTCTACCATGAGATTCTGCTCAGAATCTCACTGGGTTTCTGGTAGTCTTTGCATTCCAGTAACCTCACTTTTAGCATGTCTAGTGTAGTAAATTTTTGAATCTCGATACTCCAACTTTCATCCATTTCCCTTAATTAGAACACATATTAACTTTTTAAGCCCTGAACTTTTACATCCATCTCTAAAATCTTTAATCGTCTCTATACTCAGTCACATGTTTTTTTGCCCCCAACTGAATAATACAAATTTATGCTCAGCAATTTATGTTGAGGGTAGTTTTTAAGTCATATTTATATTTGTTTCTTCAGTTGCATCTCAAAACTAATCGAATTCTTTGAGCCAGCCCACAAAAATTTTTAAGGCCACTCACCCTATTTCAGATGGTCTTTATTCTTTCACTCTCTGTAGCATTTTTCTATAGTTCGTACCTCTTGAAACAATCCCTAGTCTTTTGCAGTATTGCTTGTTAAATTGTAGTCCAATTGTTGATATATCGTTACATGTTTGAGTCCTTAATTAGGTCTTAATCTAAGCTAAGCACTTTACTTTAACCTACCCTAATTATTTTATAAATCACTCTACCACTTCGGTTACTATTTTTGTTATTGTTTGTTGCTTCTGTAGATCTTTAACTAGCTGAATTGTTGATACCTCTCAATTAGTTTTGTAAGCCTACCTTATTTTAGTTTCTTTGTTACCTTATCGATTTCTGCAATATGTGGTGTACCTTTCTGCCTGAGTCCAACAAAATAAATTCACCCTCTTTTGAGAACCAAATTGAACCAACGTGTATTCTTCCAATTGCCAAACTCTAAACGCCAAACGCCAAACGCTTCTCGCCGAGCTTTGCTTTGCTTAACGTTAACCAAACTATTCCTATGCCAGCGACTTTAATCAATCGTCTTCATTTGCAAAATCTGAAATCGGAATCGAATTCGAAATCTGCAGGAAACTGTCGAGGATTCGCGCTACAATCTGTTTGCCATGTACCAAAAGTTCGCCAAGCCACCGTTCGATCTAAATGAGATTGCAAAATTCTCGTAAGTAAATTTTAAATGTTTTCCAGCAAGCACTTTGGATAACAATGCCCGTATATATTCTCTGTTTAGATTGGCCAAGACAGCGGACTTTGAGGACAATGATTCGCGCTTCTCGTTCAGCAACTCCAGCTCGCCACCCATGCCAGTGAGTATGTGTTGGAGCACATTCCGTGCAGCTTCTTGCCTTCCCAG
Source organism: Drosophila siamana (assembly GCA_035047445.1). Lineage (NCBI taxonomy): Eukaryota > Metazoa > Arthropoda > Insecta > Diptera > Drosophilidae > Drosophila > Drosophila siamana. The sequence goes on from JAWNPP010000046.1 coordinate 541,296, forward strand.
AATGCCCTGAGTAAAGGCCAATTGTTAACTCTTCCACAGGCCAATGGTCTGGAAAATGAACGTTCGCCGGCCTCATCGCAAGGCCATTGCCCAGAACCCTCGCACGCCGACACACGCGATCTGACCCTCACGGAATCCATTGACCTGACTGCCACCGGAGTCCAGGTCATCTCTGCAGCGGGCGATAATATTATTGCTGTCGCCAATCCAGCCCTGGCACTTAGCCCCACCCTCAACGAGGTGCTCAAGCGGACCGCGACCACACCTGAAGCCTAGAGCAACGAGAGCCAACGAGTGGGAATTCCTAGATGCGAATATTAAGTGCCAGTGTTTTAAGTATGTGCAATTTAATTAAATACAATTTGTTAGCCTTAAGTGCGAAAGTAAATCAATCAATCTAGCGCGTAAACCCTGTGATCTACTCTATTCTGTAATAAAAACAATACTTCACCCACACTCCTCTTTCGAAATTTGTTGTCAGCACTCAACACTCAACTGCGAATTATGGACTTTCCCTTTGTGAACCTCTTGACTCTTGCTGCCGATCCTGCTAATTTTTTTCGCACAGCACAACCCTCTGATACATTGATGCCTTGATCCTTTCGTTGTCGGCCTTTTTCGCAAAGATATCTCTGCTAATTATACAATTAACACCCCTTTCTCTGACCCTCTCTTTTTGGAGGGTTCAGAGTTCGCAAATCGTATTTCGCATGCAAATTTCTACTCTCATATGCAAATTCATTCAAATCGATTATAAATGCTGATCATAGAAAACGAAATAATGTTATGATGTCAGCTTAATTGACAATTCAGAGTGTGTGCCACGACAGTCTAGCATCTGTCTGATTTCAATCAGACTGAAAAGTTGAAGGGATCCTCCTACAATTCGATAGATAAATGCCATGTGGCCACAAAAAATTCGGAAATTTATAAAAGGGGATGAACTAGAGATGGCGCCAAATGATAGAAGAGAAGGCAACAAAACACAAATAAATCCTTCCCTTCAAGCATGACTGATAAACCAAAGCAAGCGCGTTCCCTTCGTCCTTACCTTCTTTCTGCCTGCTATGGACAAAGACAAGAACAATGCGGTTCACAATAGATGTAAATATTATGTAAGTTGTATTTTAAGTAGATGAGATGTTAGACTAGGGCAACGAACTTTCCAACTACAAAGTTCAGGGCGTATCCTGCACCTTTTCAATGATCCAGTCCATAAAGTACTGCACGCTCGTGTAGACTCCCGGAACTTCTGGCCTGGCACAGCCCACGCCGTAGGAGACAATGCCAATCAGATAGAATCTCATTTGACTGCTGACACCCTCAGAGGTCATCAGCGGACCCCCAGAGTCGCCCTGACAAGTATCCTTGCCGCCAGACAAGACGCCAGCACAAAGCACAGCTTTATCAAACTGATCCTCGGTGAAGTAACGATTCACCTTGTCGTAGCTGCTGCGACACACCTCATTCTCCATAACGGGTATCATCAGTTCGTTCAACACAGTGGCCGACTCGCCACCTTCTTGTGTCTTGCCCCAGCCAATGACAAAGGGAAGTGTGCCCACATAGGACTTGGCGCGTAGGGTGGGAGAGCTGGGCATACAAATTGGCAGGATCAGAGTTGTGAACTCCACGTTGCGTTCCAAATAGAGGATCGCAATGTCGCTGCGACCATTGCGACGATTGTACTCTGGATGGGATGCGGTCTGCGAATCACAAGAAATATAAGGTGGATTGATGAGTATTAAAGGAATAAAATATAAATAACGTTAAAAGGTAAAACTTGTAATATGAAATACAAATCAAAATTGCTTGCTTTTCAAGCAACAATCTAAGTGATTGGTATTGATTTAAGATTTTGAGCAGTCAGTTAAATTTCTGCCAATCGAAGTAATTTGTAGCTGATTAATTAATATCTTATTTAAGCTTAAATCGTAAATTCAAATTTGATTCATTTATATTTTAAGTTGGAACTGTTGAAACAGATGACAGCTTGTTAAAGCTCAATAATTAATTTGCGTTAAGCTTGATTCGAGGTTACCCTTCTTATTTTAAAGCATTCCTCCTTTCTTGCTTCTCTCTGAAAAATCACTTACCTTGACTATATTAATGTCCACATGACGCGCTTCTGTGTCAGTACTCAGATCATGTTCGCCCAGTCGCACAAAGGTGCTAAAATAATCAATCGCATTAGTTGAAAGTAAAATACAGTCGGTACTAGTTTAACTTACAGATCTCCACGAATACAATGTGCTGCAGTTACCACGTGTCTGGCCGTAATCAAGGTGCCACCACACTTGAAGGGCGACGAGGAGCCATCATCATAGCCGAGCAGCGCAATCCAGGGCCAGGCACCTTTCTTGGAGACGACGCCACCGACGATCTTCTTGTTGGTTGTCAAAGTGTAGCCACAGCCTTCGTCAACCGTAAACAGCCGGCGTGGTACCTCGTCATTATTTTTTGGCGTGATCGGGGCTCGAGTGGCCTCCGTTTGGCCCGTAGGACAGCAGACATTGGTACCAACTTGGCCGCAGATCAGATTCGAGGCCTTCACATATTTGGCAAATTCGGGATCGTTACGCTTGACTAACAGTTCATTCAGAATGGGCTCACAGCTCTTGATGTCTTAAGTAAATCAATCGATTAAAACAAATACTTTAGATGGATTTATGTAGAGCATAGTAACTTACCAACGCATTCGCCAAGCTTGTTGGGTGGTAAGCGACAGCTGGTGCCACGTTGCTCCACAATTGGCGCAGAGGTCACGGGCGCCGCTGTTGTCGGAGCTGCGGTTGTGGGTCTCTGTGTCGTGGATCTGAGGAAGGGATTATTGTTTGGCGCCTCTGTGGTTGGCACTGGCTGGGGTCCCACAAATCCGCCATCTGTGGTTGGGAAGAAGGGATTCGAGGGTCGCTCTGTAACGGGAGCAGAAATCGGTCTAGTGCAGCACACCTAATGGTAAAGGTTGACAATAGCGACGGTCAGACATAGACATAGATAGAGAAGCGATAGTTTCAAAACCATTACCACTGGATCCCCGTTCACGTTGCGTGTGCCACAGCTGCGTTGCAGTGCGAATAAATAGTTTTGGGCCGTTCGTCTGTCGGTCACCTGGAAGATCTGCGCCACCTGTGGACAGTAGCTCAACGCCACACAGCTGCCATAGTAGTTCTCGGGAGTGACGCAGTTCTGGCGTACTAATGGAAGGAAAGAGTATGATTAAACTTGGTTCGGTTTGGAAAATTTGGGTGAAGAAGAAAGGAAAACAAGACTATTTAAAGCCAAACTATAAAACTTGCCTCTTGATAACATTTTATTAAATCCCACTTTAGATTTCAATTATATTATAAACTAAATCTTTAGAAATTTGAATATTCAAGAAATTTCGCAAATTTGGAATAATATGCAGTTTCATATTAGGAATGTCTCAACTCCATACTCAAGTAAAAGAAAACGAAGCTAATATTTTGATAGAATTATTTTCACCAATCGAATAACTGCCTTTTAAATTGCAATGCTACAAAAAGTGAATTCAACATTTTGACAATGATCTACCCAAATCTTTTTAATTCTGATTATGATAATTAATGGTATCACTGTGTTAGCAGTGAACGAAAATACATCATTTTATAAGTAGTTTTTTACACCCCCCCAAAAAATACTCGAAATACTTGATATGCTCAGCCCTCAGTCTCTTTTCGTATTGCAGTCATAAAGCAAAAACACGTGATTGAAATACATAAATCTATTGAATTGAAGTCAAAAAGTGCCTCTCGAAGGAAACATCTCTGGGTCAATCGACCTTGGCACTGACAATGACTGGTTTCTCCTCAGTTTTGAACTTGACGCGCAACGCCAAAAATTCAGCGAGAAAAATAAGTACATATATTTAATTACATATTTAATTATATGTATCTACAATACATACATATACAATACGGTACATTTTTGCCAATTCAAGACGAGTTTCGAACGCAAACAAAAAACGCAAATCAAACTTGTGTTTCGATCAAAATGCAAAACAAAAGACTTAGGCAACAAACTTGTCGCTTAGAAATTCACTAACAAAAAACAAAACGGAAAATTATCAAAAACAAATTCCATTTGTAATTTAAATACGAGTGTTGTGATTGTTGTTGCTGTAATCATTACTAATATATTTTAATGATACACTCGAGAACAGGTTTCTCACGCGTAAACACAGCAACATTTTTCATTTTGTTGTTGTTATTTGATGTTTGGTTTTGTTATTATTTTTGTGCACGTCGAAATGTTCTTTAGTTAGTAATTAATTAGAAGCTGAGAAGTACGTAAAAAGTGCGAGAAATAGCAAGCGTGTTTTTTTTTGCCTGTTGCAAAAAGTATTCCCCTATTTTTTCACATACCTTGCCGGTTGAAATTAAACTGTCCGAGCGTGGGCGTGGCAAAGCAGACGAGCACTAGCATTAGCGCCAATGTAATCACAATAACACTTCGCACTGACTTCATTTTGGGCAAAACCCGAAAATCTCTCTCACTTGTTGACCGTAATAAAATGAATGCCAATCGATCGATCGAGCGCGAACACGTTGTTAACGACTTGCCGCACGTTATCAAACTGAGCGCTTCTTTCGAACGCAAAACGAAGCCGCTTTGGGCTTTATTTTGTCGAATTGGATGCGATGCCTGGCCTTACGTGACCAAATCTCAGCGCTGTTTACTCGCCCGATCGCTGTCAGAACGGCGCTTTATATGCAGCCGATCGCCAACTACACGACAACGGCAACAACAACGTCGACGTCGGCGACGAAAGTTGTTCGCAATGGGAGAATCGTTTTGATGACAGCTTTTGTGCGAATGGGAATTGAGAGCGTCTAACTATATCAATTAAGAACCAGCAAGTAAACAACAGTCGACAGTTCAAGACTGTGATATACCCTGTGTGCTGCAACAAAAAAACCTCAATACTTGAGACAACATTTTAGGTCATATAGACTCTGAGATCCACGCACTTAATTGCACCAATTAAGTGGTAAAGAATATTCAAAAATATTTAAAGAATACCTTTTAAGATCTGTCAGTGTTGTATACCGTTCCAGATAAAGCCGAAACCCTTTTCGCACAATTGACCCAGAGTATAAAAAATCACCCAAATTCACATTAGAGCTGAAAAATATTGTATTGATGACAAATCAAATGCAAATTATACGTATTCATAAGTTAAACCTTGATGAATTTAAATGGATATAATAATACAGCCAAGATACAATTATTACTCCGAACTATGTGATAATTGGACTATCATTGCAACTACTTACATCACTCCATACTATAAACGAATTAAATTTGAATACCAAACCAGAAAACTTATAATTATTACAAGTTTCATTTTATATACCCTTGCTGGTTGACTTCTCACTTCAATTCACGCAGCTGCAACTAACACACTAACTATAATAAAATTGCATTAGCGAAAGAAATTTCAATTAGTTGCATACTATAAATATCTTATGACAGAAAAAACAAATTTGAAATACTACAAAAGAAATCCAGTTTATATAGAACAATTCGCTGCGCAATTTTACCAAGTCTTATTAATGGTATATTAGAATGCACACAAACATTGTGTGTTGTATAAATAAATGCATCTCTTAAATTCGTATTTTTTCAGTATATTACTATACCTTTTGTCAGTGTATTAAATGATCAACTTATGGAAATTGTCAAGGTTTACAGTGTCATTACACTCGAATTTGGAGCCAAGACGGATATGACAAAATTGTTGTCAATCCGGCGTCGCGACGGTCGTCAGTTTGTCACTGTTAATTTTATAAGAATTCGAAGTGACTCAAGTAGTTTAATAAGAAGAATCCATAAATGCTTATAAATAGTGTTACTTTTAACGGATTCAACTTTGTTGTCGAACTGATGAAGCTGTCACCTTTCCAGACCCCTTTTAATTGCAGGTTGGATTGCTTGTAAAGCGAAATTCATTTGCAACCAGTGAACAACAAATAAAAATGATTAATAGATTAGAATTGCTTTCGTCATCGATACTATAGCTGCAGTGACATCTGCCTGGAATTTCGAATAGTTGCCGCCTAATTGTTATGCGTTCAATTCGATCGCTCCAAAGGAATTGCTAATTCTATAGCTTCCCATGGCGATGACGAATAACATATCTTATTGAAATGCCGCCAAGGTGCTGGCAATCGGGTATTCCTGCTCCTGGTTCCGGCCTGAAATCTACTACTTCGACTTTGTTTCTCGTAGTAGTACTACGAGTATTAACCCCCCATCGAGTTACCTGACTTTACTCAAAAGACCTGTCGTAACACACTGGTCTATTGGATGAGAACACTTGTGCTTAAGTGAGACTTGATGAACGTACTTATGTAATCAATTTAATGTCCATTCCGGTTTTGAGCACCGACTGGGGTATGTCAACTCGCATTGCACTTCTCATATGATATATAAATGAAGTATTTATATAGCGGCACGTGTGCCGTTATATTTGCAAACAATAATTCAAGTACTCATGAGATGGGAACTTCGGAAATACCATTGACTATGATTTTGCTCTCTTTATATATATAATTATATTCTTATGAAACTTCTACTAAAAATTCCGCACCAAAATATTAAGTTTTCCATTTATTTAAAAAGAGAAATCACATATATATGTCAGTATTGCACTATTCGTAGAGATTTTTATTTTATAGTGCATAACAAATATAACTATAACGATGACATATTAGCATAAGAGGTTAATATTAATATTATAGCAGAATACCATAAAGTTAACGAGTTTGCTTCTGTAAACAATTTGGGAATGAATCGAACACATTGTTGCTGGCTTCCGTTTTAAGAGTTCCCCCATCGAGTTATTGGAGTGCAAACAAACCAAACCACCTTGAGGGGCGTCGGGCTAATCAAGAGCTGTCCGAAAACTGGTTACAGAATTTTAGCAATGACTCATTGGTGAGAAACTGTAACTGACCTGCAGCACCACATGTGGTCCACTGGAATCCCCAGCAACAAGACATAAAGTATTGCAGTTACTCATAATGATCAAAGTGAACATAATTATCATGAAACTATGATGCTGATAACTCGCTCACCTCGCCAACGAACTGGACACATACTAAGAGGACTTCTTCTCGGATTGGTCTCCTGTTGATTGTTGAATGAAATATTTGTGAAAATAATTGACATCAGATCAGTAATAAATAGATATGAATAATTAAATACAGTCTTTTAATAATTTAATTAAAGTTTTTTTTACATACTTTGCATATTGAATATCATTACATAATAGAATTTATGATCATTTTGGTTTTAAATTGAATTGAATAGAATGTACATTGTTTCTTTATTTTGAATTTCGTTGTCAATTTGATCACCCCCGATCTATTGATTGACTCGTTTCACAAATTACTCTTGGTATTGTTCGACTCACAATCGTCTAACAATTGCGGCCTGTTTTGGTTGCTCACAATCGTTTTTATATTTGCGATATCGGTTTTGTGGGTTTTTCCTTTGTACGCCTCTTGACTATTGATGCTGATCTTACCAAGGAAATTTGGCAAACGGCAACCCTGAGACCCCTTTACCCTCTGCCCTTTTCGCAAATGCTGTCAATAAATATATATCTGCTAATGATGAAATTTACACCCTTGTTCGAATCCCATCCCTTTCGCAAATCGTATTTCGCATGCAAATTTTGAATCTCATATGCAAATTTGTTAATGATAACAGTAGAAATAATATTGTGAAGCCAGCTTAATTGATAATGCCAATTGGGAGCTATGCAAGTGCGCGATCGTGCAAGGGATCATCCAACGACCCATTTCGAAGATTCAGTCTAATACAACGAGTGGGAGCTTCAATTGGCGCCAAAAGTTAGAAAAGAAGATTGTATGTATTATATTTACTTGTAAAAATTTTTACGATTTAAATGCAGCTCAGGTCCATTTACCCTGTAACCCGACCTTAAATATTTGCAACAACCCCCTAATGTCTTGGCAAGATCATTGCCCGGCATGATTGATGAACCGAAGGGACCACGTTCTATTTTTATTTTTCCCAATTTACATAAGTCTTGAAGGCGCTGCACGCAAGCATTCACCTCAGGGATTAAATCACGTTGAGGTCATGAGAACAAAGCCAAGAAAAAAAAGTACATAGTTCTTCCAGTTCGAAATGCGCTTGGAGCGCCTACAGAGTAATTATTATTTACATAAAATATAAAATATTAGACTAGGACAATGAACTACTAGTTCTAGTTTCAGTTCAAGACATTTCTTGCAGCGTATCGATTATCCAGTCCATGAAGTACTGTGTGCTCGTATAGACTCCGGGCGCATTTGCCCTGGCGCAGCCGAAACCGTAAGCCACAATACCAATCAAATAGTATCTCATATCATTGCCAGGTTGCTCAGAGATCATTAAAGGACCACCTGAGTCCCCTTGGCAAGAGTCGTGTCCACCGCCTAGATAGCCAGCACACAGTATGGCCTTATCGAACTGATTATTAGTACGGTTAAGACCCAATGCTGCGTATTTGCTCTGGCACACCGAATTCTCGTGTACGGGTACCATTAGCTCATTCAATACATCAGAAGTTCGTCCACCCTCCTGAGTTTTGCCCCAGCCAACGACGAAGGGCGTTGTATCCACAAAGGACTTGTCGCGGAAGCTGGGGGAGTTAGGCAAACAAATTGGCGTGATTAAATCCGTGAACTCCACGTTGCGCTCCAACTGAAGGAGCGCTATATCGCAGCGAAAGGTATAAGTATTGTAATTTGAATGACGCACTTTCTGTAAAGAACAATAAAATAACATTTAATATAAATGAAGAAAGAAATAACATTAGTATGTCAGACATACCTTAACTATATTTATGTCGATATGGGGAGTATCCGTGTCAGTGCTAAGATCATGCTCTCCAAGACGCACAAAGGTGCTAAAAATATAAAAAAAAATGTTTATAATAATTAAAGCACAAATCTTGAAAATTGGATACACTCAATGTTGGTGAACAAAATGGCATATTGAGCATACTATTTAAATTGAACTTAATTTTCAATTTCAACTATTTAAACTTACAGATCATCTATTACGCAATGTGCCGCTGTCAGCACATGTTTAGAAGTTATCAAGGTTCCGCCACACCTGAATGACTTGACGGCTACATCACCGTAGCCAAGCAATGCGATCCAAGGCCAAGCACCCTTCTTTGCCTGATTGCCGCCAACGATTTTCCTGTAGCTAACCGAGGTTTGCTGACCACATCCCTCTTTTTCGGTAGGCAACAGACTTCTTGGGCAACAGACTTCTTGGGCGACCTCGCCACAAATTAGATTCGAAGCTTTCACATATCTGATAATCTCGGGATCGGCTCTCTTATGCTTCAGCTGGTCCAGTATGGGCGGACAGCTCTTGATATCTACAAAATAAAGTTAGGTTTAGGACTACAAGTAGTTGAATAACTGAAATAAACTAACCAATGCATTCTCCGTACACTCCAGGCGATAAAAGGCAACTGTTATCCCGACTTCCCACAAGCGTATTTGTGGCTGTTGTGGTTGTTGTGGTCGGTGCTGGAGTCGTGCTTGGTGTGGCGGCTGTTGTTGATGTTGTTGTGGCTGTTGTTGATGTTGTTGTGGCTGTTGTTGATGTTGTTGATGTGGCGGCCGTTGGTACATCACTATACATTGGATTGGCACAGCACACCTACAAAATCATACAGGACATTTTAGCGAAATTAAAGGTGTCATAGGTTAATCACTTACTACTGGATCCCCGTTGAAACTGCGGGTGCCGCAGCTGCGATGCAAGCCCAACACAAATCGTGTGGCTGTTTCTTTGTCCCTCAATTTGTATACTTCCGTTACCTGTGGACAATAGCTTAGTGGCACACATATCCCTCGATAGTTTTGGGATATAAAGCACGTTCCGTCGGCACGGGAACCTGCAAATTTAAGCTATGTAATTTGAGGTGATACTGAGGTGAGACTATAATTTCAAATGTTAAAATTCGAAGTGAAACTAGTCAGAAAGTCATAACTATACACCAATGCGAACACTATAATTGACACGAACGGATACATTATATAATGTATCTATACCAATTACTTCAAATTAATACACTGAACGAAAACAGCTGTCCGCATAATTAATTTATATATTTATATTACAAATATCATATTGATATATCATTTAAGTTAATTAACTAATAATAGATAATTCATTGTCACTAATTTATTTTTACACAATATATCCGTACAGCTGTAAAATTTGCTAAAAGCATTACACACTTTTATGTATGTATTACTGGCACTTTAAATACATACACTTACATACATATATATTAAAATATATAAAATAATAATATTTTTCAGCATGTGCTCCAATCATTTAAAACATTGTGTTACGTAAAAAAAAAGTTGATTTGCCGTTCAAAACGCGTACCTTGCCATTGTCGATTGAACTGCCCCAAAGCGGGAAACGCAATGCAGCTGATTGCCAACATTAACGTGATCACTTTGTAAGACATTCGAGTAAACTCCATTTTGGGTAACTATTCGTTAAGTTCTGTCACTTTTATGAACAAACGCAATATAGCAGTGCTCGAACAAATTTTGATTCCGACGTTATCAAAATTGCATTTTTTATTTCAATGACGCGACCGATGCCACTTTGCCCGATCTAATGCGACGCTATACTCACCCGATCGATACTTTAACGGGGCTTTATATGCATTCGATCGAGAACTACGGTGCAACAAGTGGTTCCCACTGGGAAAATTATTAGCAAATTGTGAGCACGCGAACTGAGAGCGCCACTGAGAGTATAAATATAATATATGTAGATGCTTCTCAATAATTACAAATTCAGAAAGTCGCATTTCAGCAAACAATTTTAGATTCTTAAATATTATTACTGGACTGTTTTTCAGAGAGGAGTTTCGCCATTTCAAAATTGCCCAAGAAGAAAAGCTATGTGACTAATAATTTTATCTTTCTCCCCAAACCTAATGCATATATAGAATATTGGTGAAAATTTAATTTTTTGAATTGAGTTGCACAATAAGCATTGGCATAAAGACAAATAAATAATGTAAAATTCTTAAATTAAATGCGAATTAATAATAGATTTCATGATGATGTCAATTTAGCTTAGATAATCAGTTCGTTTAATTGTTGGTGGGGTTAAAGTGTTTGCTGTGATACTGAGTACAAGTATCGATCAAGATAAGGGCAGCCCGATTCGACGTAGAAAAGTTTGAGCTAATCGAAAGATTAGAAACAACGTTGTACTAATGTCATTTCAGAAGCCTGCTTTATTAAATTTGTTGAATTCTGATTGAATATACCGAGAATTAATAAAAATCCCATCCATTGTTTCAATAAAAATATTTTCAAATAAAAAATGCACTCTGAAAATTTTAAATTATATTTTTATTTAGAAACTAGCCATGACTCGATTTAAAGAACTCCTATCTACTTGCCTCCACAAGTAAAAAAAACTTTACTCAACATTCTCGTCAGACTCGTAGTTTATACATATTATCACTGTATCTCCCATGACAACTGGTACTATGAATGAATCCGGTTTTTTTCCCGGTAACCAAGGGGAAAAGGGTTTATATTTTGTGTTAGGAAATATATGAAGGAGAAAACCTTTCCGCCCATAAAGTATTTTTGTGGGGGGGCAAGGGGGGGGTGTGCGTTTGTTTGTACCGTTTTTTATAAGGGGGGAGTTTAAATTGGGTCGGTGTGGGTGTCGGGGAGTTTGTTTTTTTTGGCCCCCCCCCCCCAAAAAAAAAAATTTTGGGTTTAAAAAAGGAGAAAAAAAAATTTTGGGTGTGGGGGGGGGGGGGGGGGGGGGAAAAAGGGTGTTAAAAAATTTTTTGGGGGGGGGGGGGGGGGGGGGGGGGGGGGTGGTGGGTGGGGGGGGGGGGGTGTTTTTTTTTTTTTTTTTTGTGTTGTTTGTGTGTGGTGGGGTAAAATAAAAATATAAAAAAATTTTTTTTTTTTTTTTTATTTTTTTTTGGGGGGGGGGGGGGGGGTTGGTGAACAACCTCTTTTGTGGTTTTTTTTTTAGTTAATAGTTTTGTAATTTTGCAAATATCTTAAGCTCATCGTATTGCATTTTCAGCTAGCATGATCAATATTTATGAAAAGCTGTCCAAGTCGGCCGAGAGGCAAATGTAATGTGAGAAATATTTCTTATAAAATTGAGCCTTTTAATATTGCACAGTTTTGATACTCTTGTGACATTCAAATATTTCTTCACGTTACAAACATTTGTAACATTTGTAACAAACATTTGTAAAAAAAATATATAGTAATAATATAATTTATGATATCTTATTTTTTAGTGATCTATTAATAATTCCCTGTTTTTGATAATTTCGAAAATTATTCGGCAGTTATTATTTTAATATTTATGATAGAAATGAAGAATTATTGCATTGTCAAATGCTGTTAATTATGATTTCCCTAGTGAACTGTTGTATCCTTAAGTCTCTACTATTCGAACTACAAAATCATAATTTCCATGCAATTTTCAAATGCATGTTGTGATGTCTATTTAATTGTAAATGTACAACGAGTACCAAAAGAACAGGGCCTGAGGCCGTCTAGCATCTGCCTGATTTCAATCGTAAAGTATCCTCCTACGACACAAAAGACAGTTGCCATGTGGCCACAAAAGCGCGGGTGAGCGTGCCTATCTGATTATAGACCGAAAGATTATGGAACAATAAGATGGGAACTTAAGAGGGCGCCAAAGATACAAGAAAAGGCAGCACGTCATATGTAAATCGTCCTAAACAATTAGAATGCAGTTCATGTACAACACAGATGGGTTCGCTTTTTCTCCCCTCCACGGATTTAACAACCCCTTACTTTCCCATTACCAAGCATGATTGATGGACCGAACAGCGCACGATCCCTTTCTTAACTTGCTTATTTACATAAGTCTTAAAGGTGCTGCGGTGCGTCTAGGCATTAACCTAAAGGATTAGATCGCACTGAGGTTACTAAAGCAAAGACAAGGGCAAAGAGATCTACAATCAATATAAAAAATATTTGAGCAGTTTATCAAATGTTAGACTAGGACAGTAGACTTTCGAATACGAGTGATTTTATTAGATTTCCTGATAAAAGTTATTCTTGCCTATTTATATTGCATATTTTTGCATTACAATTTTCTTATAGGATTGAATAACAATTTGATATTAAGTTGGTAGTTAGAAAAGTTAAATTTTTTTGATTTTTGGTAAGTCAAGACATTGAGTATAATTATTTAATGTACATAACTTGTAAATAAATAGTACCAAGATATTCAACTAGGATATTGAAGCTCCAGTTGCAGATGTTTCCAACTTTTTGATTATCCAGTCCATGCAGTACTGTATGCTCGAGTAAACTCCAGGAACATTTGATCTTCCGCAGCCAAATCCATAAGAAATAACACCAATCAGATAGAATCTCTTGCTTCCTCGATAATCTTCCGAGATCATTAGCGGGCCACCAGAGCCCCCTTGGCAGGTGTCGTAGCCACCCCGAAGATCGCCCGCACAGATAACGGCCTTATCGAATTGATCCACGGTAAAGTAACGATGCAACTTGTCGTAACTGGTTCAGCAGACCTCATTATCCAGGACCGATATCTTTAACTGTTTCAAAACTTTTGCAGTTTTGCCACCTTCCTGCGTTTTGCCCCAGCCAATGACGAAGGAAGTTGTACCCACGTAGGACTTGACACGTAAGCTGGGAGAGTTCGGCAGACAAATGGGCAAAATAAAGTCCGTGAACTCCACATTGCGTTCTAAATAAACGATTGCTATATCACTGCGACCATTGCGAAGATTATACTCCGGATGGGGCTCTGTCTGGAGAAGGTTGTTAAATCATTTGGTAGAGTTACACGAGTTGCCATAAAGACTTACCCTAATAACATTAATGTCAACATGGTCACGGTCTTTATCCGATGACAGATCGTGCTCGCCTAGACGCACATAGGCGCTCAATTTGCGAATAATATTAATTAAGAGTTAGATAAAAATGAGAAGTAATTTAGCTTACAGATCATCTCGAATGCAATGTGCTGCTGTCACTATGTGTCTATCCGTGATCAAGGTGCCACCACATTTGAAGGGCAATGAGGTGCCATCGTTGTAACCCAGTAGTGCGATCCATGGCCATGCTCCTTTTTTAGCTTCATGACCGTCAATGATCTTCCTGAAGCTGAAAGGGTTAGGCAGACCGCAGCCCTCTTCCTCAGTGAGCAAGCGGCGCCTTACGATGGGACAGCACACTTTTTTGCCAACCTCGCCGCAAATGAAGTTCGAAGCTTTCACATATCTAGCAAAGTCGGGCTCGACCTTCTTAATCTTTAGTTCATCCACGATGGGAGGACAGCTTCTGATATCTAAAAATTAAAGAAGGCATGTAAGATTAAACAGACTATAGCTAATTTCAACAACTTACCGACACATTCTCCAAATTCGCCGGGAGATATAACACAACTTTCGGGGCCTTTGTTGTTAAAGTATCATTCCTAACTAAATAAGTACAAAAATAAAATAAAACTAAGATAGACTCAGACAAGTGATCAGATGTTCACACATATGATTTGAAAAATCATTAAATAAATATTCTCAATCGTTACCATTTGTTTACATATAAAAATAATTTATTTCCACCTTTTAATGCTCGTACCTTGTGATTGATACATCCTGTCCAAGATGGCAGATGTAAAACATATGAATGCCATTGTCAAAAAGATTACTTCCCAAGACCTGCACGTTATCTCTGCCACAAAGTCTGAGTCTATTCCCTTTTTAATAAATGGCCTGACTACGACTCGTACGCAAGTTTTCGCGATCAAATACAACACTATACTCACCTAATCAATGCCAAAGCAGCTCTTTATATACATTACAAAATGTAGTTTCCACTTGCAACTGAATAATTGTTGGTATCTTTAATTAAATATCACTTATTATAAATTTGCAAGAAGCGCATCTTTAGAAACTTTGATTAATAGCAAAGATTATCTAACGAAACTGTTATGTATATATTTTTTTAGCAATATATTGATAGAAATTATCGGATTGATTGTGACTTTAAGCTGATTATTGCAAAATCTAACAGATTAGAGTATAAACTGTACAGACAATAAATAAGTATTAAAACTGTAATATGTTTTAATCTAAGCAAACTTGACTACCAAATAGATTTGATGATGTCAATTTAGCTTTGCTAATTAGTTGACTTGTTGATGAGCTAGCTACGCGATATATTTACATATAATATGTTATGTTGAAGACTGTAGTCGTGAAATCCCGCAAGCACCCAATCTGGTTTTTAACATTATATGTTTATATGGCGTGAAAGCCGTTATAATATATATATTTTTATATATTTTTTGTAAGCATGCGAGTATAATAAGAAAAGATAACAACAATTGCATTGTAATTTTGTATAGGAATTTTATCTCAATATCTATAGATTAAGCTTACAAGGGACTTACAATTCATACCTGTTTACCGGGATTTCTGGGTTTCTTTATTTTACACCTCTTGACTGTCAATAAAGATATCTCGACTAATGGTAAATTTAACGCCCTTGTTTCTCTGTCCCTTGCAAGATGTCATTCGCATGCAAATATCGAATATAAATTGATTGATTAATGATGATGAGTATTTGTAAACAATGTTATAATTCCAGATGTATTGGGGAAGTAGGTAATTGCATTCCATTTTGTGAGTGAGTGCAAAATATACTTAATGTCATTTTAAAAAATTAATACGTATCAACTTCTGGGCATTGATAATAGATGAAACGAATTAACCACGAATTTTCTCTTTCTCGCTATTGCTCTATATTTCCATAAAAGTCTTAAAGGAACTTTCATAAAAGTCTTAGAGGAACGTTTACCTCAAGGATTACATCAGTTCAGATAAATATAATAGCACAGAAGTTAGGCTAACGCAATTTGATTACAGTCACAGCTTAGGGCGTAGTCTGCACCTGATCGATTATCCAGTCCATAAAGTATCTTGTACTCGTATAGACACCGGGGGCATTTGGCCTCGCACAACCATAACCGTAAGCCACAACTCCGATGAGAAAGAACTTTACATTGCGTCCAATTATTTCGGGTGCCATTAGCGGTCCACCTGAATCTCCTTGGCAGGAATCTTTGCCACCTTTCAGGTCGCCCGCACAGAGAACGGCGTCATCGAATTGATCCTCGGTAAAATTGCGATTCAATTTGGCATAACTCTCTCGACAGACTTCATTTTCCCAAACTGGCACCTGCAGCTCATTTAAGATATTTGCAGACTCGCCCCCTCCTGAGTTTTGCCCCAGCCAATAACAAAGGGAGTAGATTCCACATAAGACTTAGCAAATAATCTAGCAGAGTTCGGCAAACAAATGGGCAGGATATAATCCGTATACTCCACATTACGTTCCAAATGTACGAGTCCTAAGTCACCGCGACCATTGCGTTTTTGGAAATTTGGATAGCCGATTTTCTGGAAGGAAACCACAGAATTGATAGCCAATGATCAAGCAGAGCAGCAACGTATATTCACCTTGACCACATTAATATCAACATGGTGCGTCTCATTATCTCTGGACAGATCGTGCTCGCCCAAGCGCACAAAGATGCTAAATAATATTTATTTAGAATGCAATTCAATTCAATTAGTAGAAGTCATTAAACTTACAGTTCATCTAGAATGCAATGTGCTGCTGTCAAAACGTGTCTCGCGGTAATCAAGGTACCACCACACTTAAACTGATATGAGGAACCATACTCGTAGGCGAGTAACGCAATCCATGGCCAGGCCCCCAACTTTGCAGTGCTGCCACCAACGATCTTTTTGAATGTCTTCGCCTTCTGCAGACCGCAACGGTCTTCCTCGGTGGGCAAATGGCGAGGAACAGGCTCCACTAGAGCGTTCTCTTTGGGACAGCAGACAGTATGACCAACTTGGCCACAGATCGAATTCGAATCTTTCACATATCTGACAAATTCAGGATCGGTTTTTTTCTCCTTCAGCTCATTTAGTATGGTCGGACATTTCCTGATGTCTGCAGAATGGAAAATTAAAGATGAATTTAAGGACTTGGGCTGAGGTCTCAGGAACTTACTAACACAGTCGCCATGCTGTCCTGTTGCTAATATACAACTATCCTTCGCGGTGGCGTTCAATTCTGAAAGTAAGAAAGGAACAGTTGAGAACACAGACCAACATCTAATAATTTTATTTCATTATCTACTTAATTTAACCTTAAAATTAAACATCAGAGAGTCCATAAGAACTTAAACAGTTTGACTTCCAAACTTGCATTAATTTCTAATCGAACATGTTTGAAAATTAAGAAATGCCTTATATTTATATTTATATTTATATTTATATTTATATTTATATTTATATTTATATTTATATTTATATTTATATTTATATTTATATTTATATTTATATTTATATTTATATTTATATTTATATTTATATTTATATTTATATTTATATTTATATTTATATTTATATTTATATTTATATTTATATTTATATTTATATTTATATTTATATTTATATTTATATTTTTATTTTTATTTTTATTTTTATTTTTATTTTTATTTTTATTTTTATTTATTTTTTTTTTTTTTTTTTTTTTTTTTTTTTTTTTTTTATTTTTATTTTTATTTTTTTTTTTTTTTTTATTTTTATTTTTTTTTTTTTTTTTTTTTTTTTTTTTTTTTTTTTTTTTTTTTTTTTTTTTTTTTTTTTTTTTTTTTTTTTTTTTTTTTTTTTTTTTTTTTTTTTTTTTTTTTTTTTTTTTTTTTTTTTTTTTTTTTTTTTTTTTTTTTTTTTTTTTTTTTTTTTTTTTTTTTTTTTTTTTTTTTTTTTTTTTTTTTTTTTTTTTTTTTTTTTTTTTTTTTTTTTTTTTTTTTTTTTTTTTTTTTTTTTTTTTTTTTTTTTTTTTTTTTTTTTTTTTTTTTTTTTTTTTTTTTTTTTTTTTTTTTTTTTTTTTTTTTTTTTTTTTTTTTTTTTTTTTTTTTTTTTTTTTTTTTTTTTTTTTTTTTTTTTTTTTTTATTTTTATTTTTATTTTTATTTTTATTTTTTTTTTTTTTTTTTTTTTTTTTTTTTTTTTTTTTTTTTTTTTTTTTTTTTTTTTTTTTTTTTTTTTTTTTTTTTTTTTTTTTTTTTTTTTTTTTTTTTTTTTTTTTTTTTTTTTTTTTTTTTTTTTTTTTTTTTTTTTTTTTTTTTTTTTTTTTTTTTTTTTTTTTTTTTTTTTTTTTTTTTTTTTTTTTTTTTTTTTTTTTTTTTTTTTTTTTTTTTTTTTTTTTTTTTTTTTTTTTTTTTTTTTTTTTTTTTTTTTTTTTTTTTTTTTTTTTTTTTTTTTTTTTTTTTTTTTTTTTTTTTTTTTTTTTTTTTTTTTTTTTTTTTTTTTTTTTTTTTTTTTTTTTTTTTTTTTTTTTTTTTTTTTTTTTTTTTTTTTTTTTTTTTTTTTTTTTTTTTTTTTTTTTTTTTTTTTTTTTTTTTTTTTTTTTTTTTTTTTTTTTTTTTTTTTTTTTTTTTTTTTTTTTTTTTTTTTTTTTTTTTTTTTTTTTTTTTTTTTTTTTTTTTTTTTTTTTTTTTTTTTTTTTTTTTTTTTTTTTTTTTTTTTTTTTTTTTTTTTTTTTTTTTTGTATTCATCTTTATATTTATTTCTATATATACATATATGTGCTCATATTCAGTCACGTTTATTTCACTTACACTAGATAACAAAAATTAAAGATATTCACAATTCAATCCGATGATAATTTATTGTTAATAACTTATAATTTTCCTTTCAACACTCGTACCTTTTGTTTCATATAACTGCCCCAAAGTGGGCGTGACAAGGTAGGCGAATGTAATCGTCAACGTGATCACTTCACACGAGGTTAACGTCATGTTGAGCCCAACCAGTAAATCTTTCTTTTTTGTAATTAAATCTACGTTGATCCACGTAAACAATTTTTCTTCAAATAATACGCTGCCGATGCCACTTCACCGATTCAAATGTGTCGCTCTACTCGCCCGATCGATGCTAGAACAGGGCTTTATATGCAATCGGTTGCGGTTGTACTTTGGGCAAAAAAGTTGTTCCTAAAGCGAGTATAGCTACAATATTAAAATAAAATCTCAATAATTATACCCTGTGATCATTGAAAATGAACAGAAGTGTATTATTATTTATACGAACGTAAATTAAGTATTTATATTCTTGAGGAGTATCAACAGCCGCCTCTCAATCTATAGATATTAAAGCTATATGCTATCTTAGTTACTTAGGTGACCCACATCTACACAATTGAGCTCAATTCTATACGTTCAATTTGATTTTATCTCGAGTATATCAAAATGTTTTTAGTTTCATTGTTGAACAAATAGATATTTCAATTAATTTGTGTCTGAATATCAAAACGTTAAATGCTGAGTATCTTGAAGCACAGTAAACTTGACTAGGACATTGCTACTTGTTTTTAATTCACAAAAGTCGCATTTTCGCAAACTTCGTGACAAATGGTGTTAATTTAAGCAGTTTCGACTTCATTAAAGACCAGATAATGACGTCACTTTGAGTCAGTTAGATTCTTCAATAGTTGGTGAGGTAGCTTGGCAAAGTAACTACTGAATTCACTAGGAATCCCGTAATTTTTGTAATAGATCAAGCATGATAAGCAAAGTTAAAATCTCAAGATAATCAAATAATTAACTGCAATAAATTAATTAATTAATTTTACCGTATAAATTGGAAAACTTTCACCTTTCAATGTCCATACCAAATAATTAAATTTACGAATTCCATAACATTGACAAATTCGAACGAATTAAGGCTAACGAACTCTACAATGACTTGATAAACTGTCTGTTGTTGTTTAAACATTATATGTTAGCAAACAATAATATCTATCAAACATATTTCATTATAGACATATATATTATATTTTGAAAATTGTTATCATTTTCATAGACTTGTTTTTTATTTCCCATGCTGAAAATTAATTAGTTAATAATTTTATTGATTATTTTTGTATTATTAAAGCTACACTAATTCTTCCAGATTCATCCCTTTCTTCCTTCAGCCTACAACCCCTTCCAATTGTGTTTATATTTGCAATTTGCGATTTGTTGGTTTTTCCTTTGTACACCTCTTAACTATTGATGCTGATCGTACCAATGTTTTTCGCACACCCTCTGCTGTCACTCTCTTTCTCGCTCTCAAGACATTGCAGCTAATGATAAAATAAACACCCTTACCCCATTCTTTTGGGTCTCGTAAAAAGTCTTTCGCATGCAAATTTCATATGCAAATTTATTGATAAATGATGATGATCAAATTAAAAGCATGTTGTGATACCAGCTTTATTGTATATGTCAAGAGTTCCAAAGACACTCCGACATCTGCCTGACTACAATCAGCCCAAAAGGGTACAATTGCAAAAAAAAAATATAGGCCATGTGCCCTGAGGCGCGGGTGAGCATACTGACGCCATAAAGGATTTCTCCACAAATCAGAAGATCACAAGGGGAGATGCAAATAGCCTTTATAGATAGGACGCCAACTGCATACCATAATTTAAGTCATCCCCCTTACTACATCATTACCAAACCCACTTTATAAGCCGAACCATCTAACCATCTTCTTTCTTTGTAGTCCTATTTACAAATTTCACCAAATAATTAAGATCACACTTAAGACATTAAGAAAAATACATTATAAATATTACTTGAATAATACAAAAAATCATAACAAAATTCCAGATTAATTCGAGCCCTGTACCATATCAATAATCCAATCCATAAAGTACTGTGTGCTCGTGTATACACCGGGAGCATCTGGACGACCACAGCCGTAACCATAAGCCACAACACCAATCAGATAGAATCTACTTCCATCGGTAAATGCTTCGTGGGTCACTAGCGGACCACCTGAGTCTCCTTGGCAGGAATCCTTGCCACCCTGCAGATCGCCCGCACAGAGAACGGCGGCATCGAATTGATCCTCGGTAAAGTTCCGATGCAACTTAGTGTAACTGTTACGACAGACGGAATTGTCGAAAATTTGAATCTTCAGGTCATTCAAAATGTTCGAAGTTCGGCCATCCTCTTCAGTTCGGCCCCAACCAATAACATATGGAGTTCCTTCCACATAGGACTTGGCACGTAAGCTGGGCGAACTCGGCAGACAAATGGGCTTAATCAGCTTCGTGTACTCCACGTTGTGTTCCAAATAAAGAATCCCAATATCACTACGGCCGTTGCGACGATTATACTCTGGATGTGCCACTGCCTATGAATAGGAAAGTTCTATATTCTATTCTGTAGAGTTAAAGAAGCAAAGCATATTTACCTTGACTATATTTATGTCAACATGGCGAGCCTCTCGATCATCGCATAAATTATATTCGCCTAAGCGCACAAAACATCTGTAATAATGAGCAATGTTAGATGAGAGCAGGAAAACGTAGAATTGAATGCTTCAACTCACAGATCGTCTCTAATGCAATGGGCGGCAGTCACCACATGTCGTGCAGAGATCAAGGTACCGCCACACTTGAAGGATAAAGAAGAGCCATCATCATAGCCGACCAAGGCAGTAAATGGCCAAGCCCCATTCTTGGATCGCTTGCCGCCAACGATCTTCCTAAAGCTGTAAAAGGTACTTCGTTTTCCGCAACCCTCTTGCTCTGTGGGCAAACGACTTGGAACTATCTCTTCTGAAGAGACCTCCTTAGGACAACAGATATTTTCGCCGACCTTTCCACAGATCGAATTCGAATCTCTAACATTTCTGACAAATTCAGGATCGCTCTTTCTCATCCTCAGCTGATTCAGTATGGACGGACAACTTCTAATATCTGCAAAAGTTAACACAAAGCTCAGGTTAAGTAGAAGACTGAGGAGCTGAGATTTGATTAACTTACTTACACATTCTCCGAGCTCTCCTGTTGCTAATCTACATCTATTCTCTGTGGATGCTACTGTTGTTATTATTGCGCATTCTGTTAAAAACAAAAAACAAACAAATATTAACAAGGTACAAACACAACAAACCAAAAAAAAGTTCAATTATTTCTTCACTAACATTACAAGTTACTACAAGATACATGTTTATTGTCTTTCGGAAGTATAACTAAAGCTCATAAGAGGAAATGAGATTTGTATTTAAAAGTTTCATATTTTTTCAGTTGAAATTTCAACTCAATGTACATATATGTATAATCTTTATTTTTATTATTAAATATTGATAAAACTCAAAAACCAGTTTTTTTTTCAATTGCCACACCTTTCGTTTGATTTAACTGCCCAAAAGTGGGCGTGGCAAGGAAGATAATTGCCATTGATAACATTATCACTTCATATGACCTAATATTCATTTTGCTGATAACCGAAAATCTTCTCACTTCAGAGTAATATTTTTGCTATCGAATTTATCTCGATCCCGAGACACACAACTTTTTGCGTTCATATGCGACGACCAACTCATTCGTTCAATGTTAGAAGCGGTCTTTTATATGCACTGGCTTGAGAATTTGTTGAAAAAAGTAGTTCCCAAAATCCAAAAAATAATTATTCACCACACTTAGAATTTGTCTTGATAAGCTGGGTTCATTGAAAAAGATGTAGCTTCATAAAGGCATGATAATGACGTCAATTTTTCATATTGTGAATTTGGTTATCAATGTGTTCCCGGCTACTTCACATAACTTCAGAATAATACATACGTTTATTTGTTATAAACAAAATGAATATTTTAGGCAGAAAAAATCTTTATTTTCTATAACAACATACAAATGTTTAACGTTGGATACATCTTGAGTGAGCAAGTGAGGTTTTTACTGAACGTATTTGAAAGCCACATAATAGCGAAGTCATAATAAGTTTGCAAGATATTTATAAAATAGATTGCGTAATGTGATGCTACGGATTAGGATCAGCGCCTTTTTCCCTTTTGGGAGTTGCGCATTATGTGTTGAATCCAGGTCAAGTAGCTGCTGGTTCTCGTATAGACACCTGGAAATCCTGGCTTGGCGCATTCATAGCCAAAGGAGACGATTCCCAACAAATAGAAGCGATAATTGCTGCCATCGTGCTGAAAAGAAAATTTCAAATTTTTTAGAGGTTTCCCATGAGTCATTTCAATGAGTCAATGAAACTAACCTGCGGCAACATCAGTGGTCCACCGGAATCCCCCTGGCAGGCGTCCACAGTGGAACTGCCGGCACAAATCAACTGCGAAAAAGATTAGATGTTATTAGGTGACATTCTTTGGGAATATGACAATCTTGACGTCGTTACTTTGTTACTGAACTGTACAAACTGGAAGACAGACTTATAGTTCTGCTCGCAGCTCTGTCGCGATACGATGGGCACCTGGGCATCACGTAGCACATTCGATGTGGCACCCTGATGCTTGGTTGCCCCGAAACCGGCTACAAAGGGATGCATGCCAACGAATGCATCTTCGCGCTGGAAACTGCTGCCCTCGGGCAGGCAAATGGGTCGAATGTCGCCTATAAATGTAAAATGCAGAAGTGAGCTTAAGTCTTGCCATGCTTAGTGTCAGCACTCACCGTTAGATGGCGCCTCGCCGTTCAGCTCTATCAGCGCAATATCGTTCGCTATGGATGCCAAATCGAACCGCTCGTGAACAATGCTCCGCCTGATGCGATAATCAATGGCTCCCTGCTCTGTGGCCTGCGACAGATCCTGTGCACCCAGGCGCACCAGCGTCAGCGTGGGATTAATGCAATGCGCCGACGTTACCACAAACTGTGGACTAATCAAGCTGCCTGCGCAGAGAAACTTGAGGGCGCTGCGATTACTCTCATCGTAGTAGCCAAGAGCAGCCATCCAGGGATAGGCACCTAAGTTTTAAGATCAATTTAACAAGAATTAATAATTATATTTCAATAATCGATCATTTCAGCCATCATCAAATTCAGCTCAAATGGAAAATCAAAAAATTTCGTTACAAATGTTATTGTATTATTAGGATATAAATGAAAAGAAAAACTATAAGAAACTCTAGAATTTAAACAAGAGTTATATTTTGAGGGAAAAGTTCATGCATTGTGTTCCAACAATGATTTTAAATAAAAAAAAAGAAAAAGATTAAGATATAATCATAATTTGAAGTGCCTTCTTTTCAGCTATAGTTTACCTCTCCTTACCTTTTCGGACCGGCAAGCCGCCCACGACTCGATTTGCGGAGGCTCCTCCAATCCCACAACCGCTAGAGCTGATGCCGGAGACGGAGATGGGAGCAGAGGGGAAACTCGGAGCTGGTAAAGCCGGGGTGGGTCTTATGACAATTGCACCTTGATTCAGCGGAGGTGTGGGCTGGAAGACGACCGGTGTGGACTGCGGACTTTGTGTCGTTGAAGCGCTCAATGGTGAAAATTGAAAGGGACCAAGTGCAACGCTGCTGGGCATCACATACTCCTTTGGGCTGCGACTGACCAACGGGGCACGTTGCTCGGCGCAGCAAACCTGCAAATGGAGCGCAACTTGAGTAAGATCGATATAGATCAGAAGTCAGATATCTTAGCTTTACCAGAAAGCTGACGCCATCGAAGCCGCAAATAGATTGGCCGAGAAACGTTTGCAATTCAGTGGATGTGCTACCGATTGTCTGAACCTCTTCAATCAGCTGGGCGCAGGAGGTGAGCGGCAGACAGCTCCCAGAACGGGAACGTGCATCGAGGCAGCTCTGGTGCTGGGCTAAAAGAGGGAGCACAACTCATGGATCAGGTGGGAGGTTTATGTGATGATTGGTGCAAAGATCGCCAATTGATTGTTTGAGAATTTATTGCGCAATTCGACTACAATTAATGCTGGGGAGTATAATTTATGAATTGGTTGCGATTTGCTTTTGAATTTAGTTGGAATTTAGTGTTTGATCTCTTCGAAATCCTTGCCAGCTAGACGCCGACGGCGTCGTCGACCTGGATTAAGCGGCACAAATATCATCATATCGGACCCAATGGCCAAACTACTGGCCACAACAGGTCCACTTCCCGACTGCTGCTGTTGCTGGCGAGGATCGATGCACGGGCAATCGGGCAGCGGACGCACGCCACCGGGTAGGCAAACAAACGGCTGCGGTGGACAAGTGGGGACTGGTAGTGTTGTGCCAGCCGTGGTTGTGGTGGTTGCCACACTTGTTGTAGTCGTCATCGTTGTCGTTGTCGATGTGGTGGTAATTGGCGGCAATGGCGGCGTCAGTGGTGGCAGCGTTAAAGGCGGCGTTGGTTGAAAAGTCGGTATCACTGCGGGCGTGGAGGACGTGGAGGGTGGCATTAGTGTCGCTGGGGGCGGTGGTGGCAACGAATAGACGGGATAGTAACCTGTCGGATACAGCGGACACAGACCCTTGATGCTGGCCAAGTATGATAGAAATGGCCAGAAGTAGACCTTTACACAGAACTCCTCCAGCAACATGCTGCCAACTTTGCCTAATGTTCGCCAACAACTAACTGAGCGCAGATGGTGTTCTGTTTTTAGGCCAACTGTGGCGATTTAATAGTTATTAAATTATTCAATTATATCGCAATTAATGCGTTTCAACGTTTGTTGACTTTTGACGCTGCAATTATTTGCAACGGATGGTCAACTGGGCGGATGGTCAACATTTTACAGGGCCGGTTCAACGAGCCACAACTGGGCAAACTAACAGATGCTGCTTGCTACGACTGTCGACGTTACGTTACGAATATTCCTTGCGTAAAAGCCACGTGCTATAATGCACACAGAATAACAGCTCACAGTCGCTCCTTGCCTCAAAAAGCTGCTTGCTATAATACAATTCTTTCCAGCGCTCTCTTGCTAAAGCTGTTTGAAATAACTAAATTTCTGCAATCGCAATTAACTCCATCGCCGTCGTCATCGCTCTGCTTTGTTAACTTCAACAAATTAAAATATCTGGGCCACTGACGTTTGTCATCCGATTAGGTCCAGCGATGCTATCGTTGGTGTTGTAGTGTTTACATGACACATATTATAACTTTCCCGCAACAATTTATACCTGTTTATTCATTTGTTTACGTTTAGCACATTAGCAACACACAATTCATTTGTCGTGATCACAATCTGTGTGCAATAACAAAAATGTTGAAAATAACGTTAAACACTTACAGCTGACCGCGTCGCCCAGCAAAAGGAGCGTTACTAGTATATTGTATAGCCAGAATTGCGTAGAGTTCTCCATGACGAGTGCTTGCTCAAACTGAATGTCGCGTTACACTGAGCAAAGTCATCTCAAACTATCGAGCACTTAAACGAAATAGACCTAGAAACGCACACACATATTGTGAATTGTGTGCTGCTTTAATTGTTGTAATTTTCGAAATTAAATTAAATTACCTTTATAGATTTAATGTTTTGGGGTAAAAACCATTCGTTGATGTCAGATTGCTTGAACTTGAAAAAATCTAAAAAGGGTAAAGCACCCACCCGATGATGAACCTATGACCGAAAAAAGCAGTTCAAGCCGGTCGCAAGGTCCACTGAAAGCTTGAATAAAATGATTTGTCAATCGCTCAATCACAAACACATTATTTTTGTTCATTTTCGGATGCGCTTATTTATTGACTTGGAGTTGAGTACGTGCCTAAATTGTTACACTGAGAGAAATGAAACGGAAAACTCCTCTAAATCTAAATGCCGACTACGACTACCTTGTGTACCTCGTATATAGTACGTAAAACACAAAACATACACCACAATATTGACAATATATGGAGCATAGTAATAATAATTAATCATTTGGTTGTCCTCCTTGTAGAGATTGCCTTCAAACTATTCCCTGTGCTTGCAGTCCAGAAATAGTTGCGCCTGCGATTGCACAAATCGAAAGATCTCCAGCAGCATCTCGTTGGAGGTCTTGCAATTGCCTTGCTGTGGCTCAAAGAAACTGCCCGATCCACTTGCACTGCCAACCGATCGTTTGCCCCAATCTGGCGAAAATGTCAGCTGTAATTTTTACAATGTTAATATGCTCTTTGAATAATTCTGATGGATTTCACTTACTTGGCATTCTACGCAAGCCAACAGGAAGACGAGCACAGCTGCGATGAGGATTTCACTCTTTGGATTCATGATGCTTTCTATGAACTTTAGGATACTTTCAGCTGCTTTTATAGCCAACAAAACACCAAATTTCACATTATTCTGTTCAATTAATTAGACACTTCTAAGGCTGCGTCGCAGCAGACAGCAGACGCAATCCATTATCCTGACGTCACAAAACCACATCGACAATTTTTCACCAAACTAATGATTTAAATAAGAAACTTTAATTATCTTCAAGAAAATATTATAAACCTAATAGTTCAGCATCGCAAACGTAGATAACACAATTGAGTATCATGCTTATACATATACATATATACATATATATACATATATATACATATATATATTATATCAGCTTTACTTAATTTCGACTCAAAACTGCAATAAATAAAAGTTGTTATACTTTTCCTCAATATACTATAGATTTTTGAGTTCAATAATTTTTCCAACACAAATTATTAATTTCATTATGTTAATTTATAATTTTTTCGCTTAATTATTCTATATTTCCAACAATTTTTATTCTGTCAAATTTCCAATAAATCAACAATTTTATTTGCTGCCTGTTTCCCAAATTCTATACAAACGATTTCAATTTCCTGATCCCATAATTCGTTTGTGGAAATAAATAATAAACAATGCTTTTTGGAAGCATTTTTGATTTGTATGTATTTATTAGAATTGCGCATATATTTTGTATTAAATATATATAAATATATATAAGTATATAAATATATAATATAAATTAATAAAGGCTCGTTAAATAAAGCGGGTGGTGTCGAGTTAAACAAGAATACATATTTTAATTGTAATAAACACTTGCTTTCATATACATTTACTTGTACGATAATAAAATTAATTATGTAAAAATACACAATTTGTATAAAAAACATAGAATAAATTTAAGAGATTTACAATTATTATTGTATTGTGCGTTTTTTCTTTTTTCTTTGTATCGTTTAGAAATATCAATTCTAAATTGTTTAGTTGTAGTTGTTGTTTGCATGTTTTGTTGTTGTTTTTTGTTGCTGTTGCTGTAGTAGTGGTTGTTGCTGTAGTTTTTGGTGTTGTTATCAATGCGCTGACTAAATGCAACGAGAACGAGGCACTCAATTTGTTACTTGAATCAAACACAACACAACACAACACAATCATCATTGATTTGATAACAACGAAACTGAATTATAAGCATTTTATACATATTCGAAATATATGTATTTTGTATATATGTATGTACATATACATATCCATATGTAAATGTTTTCATATACGTAGACATTATATTAGTAGTAAATAACAATACAAATTACAATAACACATTACTTTTGGCTTAATCGAAAAAACAAACGTTCGAACGTATGACGAAACTTGGCTCAATTATTGCATTGCATTTTATAATTTAATTAAATTTAATTTTCGTTTTCATTACATTTGATTTAATCGCATTAAACAAACAAATCGCTAATCGCACACAATTTTCGCAATTTTCACAACTTTTAACCATAATACACACACACAATAATAATAAAAAACGCTTTGTTCTTAATTGTTGCCTTGTTGTGTGATCAACAAATAATATTACAAAAATATATATATATATATATATAAATATATATACATATATATACGTGTGTTTATATATATGTATGTATGCATGCTTGTATATATGTATATGGATGTATGTAATGTATGTATGCATGTATTTATAAATGTTTAAATGTCTGTATGTTTTTATGGATATATGCACTTTGCTCTCTGGAGACGCAAGGACATTTGTTTACTTTTGAGTTGCTTTATATTTTGTTTGTTTGTTTGTTAGTTAGTTAAATGGCGAGCTGGGCGTAAGCACTGCAACTGGAGCTGCAATTGGAGCTATGACTCGATTCGGCCGGTAAAAAATGCTTTCGATTTCGGGATTATGGGTGGATCTGATCGATATCGATATCTTTATATAGCTCAGTCGTGGCGCAGTATGATTAATTATTAAAAATTTGGTGTTATACTCGTTACATTCTTTTCATATGCTCATCATGCTAGCTGCTGCTGTTCACCAGGAGATTCAACTGATTTACATGAGACAGCACTTCTTCTTGCCCTTTTTCTTGTAACCCTCCTCGATGTACGGCCGTTCGGCGATTTGAAATTTACGCACAATGCGCACCAGCTCATGGAATGCCTGATCGACATTGACACGCAACTTGGCACTGCACTCAATGTAGGGTATCATTAGATTTCTGCTCGTATTCTGTGCCTCCTCCAACGACACCTGACGCTGATGCTCCAAATCACACTTGTTACCCACCATCAGCATGGGGAACTCGTCGCGATCCTTAACGCGCAATATTTGCCGCTGAAACTTTGGTATTTCATCGAAGCTGGAATGGTCATTCAGGGAGAACACCAACAGAAATCCCTCGCCCGAACGCATATACTGCTCCCGCATTGCACTGAACTCCTCCTGTCCAGCCGTATCCAGTACTAAACAAATACAAATATGTGAATAGCTTATAATAATTCAATTGTAGGCAATACTCACTGTCCAGTTTGGCTGGTACATCGTCTATGACACATTGTTTAGTATAGGAATCCTCGATGGTGGGATCATAGTCTGTCACAAAATAACTCTGTGAAAGGAAAAAAAATGATCAGGGCTCCTCTAGATTTGTTTACACACGACGACGCCACTTTTATCAGCTTAACAACAACAAATATATACACACTACATCTAGATGAATATCTTGAGCATATAAAACAATTGTTGCTGTTGTGTGAGTGTGTACTCATTCTGTATACATACGTTTATGTAGATATTTATGGGAGGAGGATGGAGATGACGCAAATAACTAAAAATAAATGCCAACATTGCCGCACATTCAGAAATTAGACGACGAGCAAAGAGACCGTGGTCGTGACCATGACGAACGTCACCGTCGCCGTATTGACCTCAACTCCAAACACACACACACACACACACACACTAATTAATACACATACACACAGTCAGTCGCATAATAAATAAAACCGCAAACTCCAAGTTTAGGTGCTCCGCTGGGAGCCGCCCTATAAGCGTGCTTAATATTCGCCGTAAAATTCAATTTCCAATACAAACAACTGTAATATGTGCGTGTGTGTTTGCGAGTTGATTTCGCTGCAACTTTTAGTAGAGATGATCTATGCTTGAAAATATGTAGTACACGCATACACACACAATATATATATATATATATATATAGATATTATGTAGTTCATATATGGATTTCCAAACACATAAAGTCTCGTCGCTTGTTGCTTTTGCCCAAAACAAGGGTCCAGCCCACTTGTTACGTTGCGCCGCGCCCCTCCCCTGTCTGATGCTTCTCACACATAGTGATGAGCAACGACGTTTTGCATTCGCCGCAACACACAATGATGACTCCAACTATGTTGTTAGTTTAGTATCACCAGCTAACTGCGAGTCCAAATGCTCAGCACTTTTAGCTTTTCTTAATATGCATACAACAATAACAACAACAACAAATGACGACGACGTCACCAGCTTATTCCTGTGCTGCTCCTCACCTGTATGAATTGTATCGTTATGGCTGACTTTCCCACGCCGCCACCACCGACGACAACCAATTTGTACGTTTGCATCTGCATTTTATATTTCTTGCTGTCCGTCTAAATAATTGTTTTATTTTGCTTTATACCGACCGTGCGCGAAAAAAAATTCAACTAGCAAGTAATACACCGATATGACAGTGTGACTGCAAGCTCAAATGCAAAATACACCAATTAACAATTCGAAATATACTACTTGAAAAAATACCGGCTTGGTCACACTTTTTCCGAGAGCGCCGCGGTCTTAACTTTACCAAAATCAAAGTCTTTGAAATGCTAGAATTCCATTGCGAAATAAAAGAAAATAAACTTAATTTGCGAGGATTTTCCGGATGCTAATTGGATTTTTATTAACAAACATAAGCTTAAAACTATACTGAATGAATAAACTTAGTGCTAATGTGACTCAGCGACCATGCAGAGCTGAGCCAACAAGCTAGTTAGCTGCAATAGTGAATTACAGCCATCCACAATCTTCATGTGCGTTATGCCAATCTCTCGAATGAAATTCAACTTCATCTGCTCATCTACATTGAGACGTTTGCACACACGAAATATGTTTCCAATTATATCCTCTGGCGCATAACCCAAGCGCCACAATTTCGCGAGTATTTTGTATGCCTTGTGAATGTCATTGGCAGCACAATGCTGTAACATATCTTGAAGTAGCATTGGATGCGGCTCATCACACACCTTAAACACATTCGCGCCGGTAATGTCGCCAAATCCCTGGGCCGTCGACTGTAAATTGTTAAGAGCTTGTCGCATGTCGCCTTGCGCAGTAAAAACGATCGCCTCTAGGCCATCTTCATCATACTTGAGCTTCTCCAGCTGGCACACTTCAATCAGCTTGGCCAGCACCTGTGCATCCGAAAGCTTGGTGAAGCGAAGCATAGCACAACGCGACTGTATAGGCTCAATAATTTTCTCGCTGGTGTTGCAAGCCAATGCGAAGCGTGTCGTGTTGCTGTAGATTTCCATGGTACGACGCAACGATTGCTGGGCCCCTTCCGTCATACTGTCCGCTTCATCCAGTATGACGATCTTGTGGCGGCCACGCGGCAATGTCACCTTCTGCTGGGCAAACATCTTGATCTTGTTGCGCACCACATCGATGCCGCGCTCATTGGATGCGTTCAATTCGAGCACTGCATCCTTGTAGCTGTCGCCCAACAAAATGCGGGCCAAACACTGTATCGTTGTTGTCTTACCCACGCCCGGTGGTCCCTGTAATTTAAGTTAAATACATTAATTTATCATTAAGGAATCCGCTATAATCGACTTACCGCTATGATTATGTTGGGCGAATTGCCTTGCGTAGAAAAAACAGACAAACGGGCCACAGTGTCTTCGTTGCCCACAATCTCTTCGAATTTAACCGGTCTGTACTTCTCGATCCATGGCAAATTATTGCGTTTATCCACAACGGTAACTTCTGGCGCTTCAGGCATTATTTTTAATCAAATAAATTAAACACTTTATTTCACTTAGCGTTTGCATGCATAAAACGCGGGATGAAACATTTAGTATATTTCAATGTGCAATCCAGACAGCTCTGCGTGACTATAGCAGACAGCTTTCTCCTATATAGGCATTCAAAGAACTGAAGCAATGTGACCATATGTGGTTTAGATGACACTTTTTCGGTATATTTAAAGATTAAACTTGCTTTTTCAGTCATTAATTAGTTCGAAAAAATATTACTTTCATCAGTAGAGAATTTTTAATTATTGTTTTGGATGGCTCTGTATCCAGTCAAAAAAAGAAGGACGCAAATCCACAGTTAGTTAAAAAGTTGCGCCTTATATATACGAATATAAATGCACATATTAGTACCACTTGGTCACATGTGTTAAAAAACCGTTTTCTTTTCTTTAAGAAAAACAGTCGGAATTCTTTTAAAAATCATAATTTATTTAACAACATG
Organism: Drosophila siamana; assembly: GCA_035047445.1. Lineage (NCBI taxonomy): Eukaryota > Metazoa > Arthropoda > Insecta > Diptera > Drosophilidae > Drosophila > Drosophila siamana. The sequence goes on from JAWNPP010000046.1 coordinate 573,942, forward strand.
CTCTTTTTATTCGTTACTAATCGTAAGTTCATATTATTTGGCTGCAAAAACATCGATATCTTCTACAAGTCACGAACATTAAACACTTTTAAAAACATCGATGTATCGATAGACAGTGTCACCTCTAGTTGTATAGATGTAAGTGTAGATGTAGAAAAAAAATAAAGTGAGAATATGGCGAGTTTTGAGGGCCAGCAAGAAAATTATTCGAAAGATCCATCAGGTATGCATTAAAAACATCAAATGCACTCACAAATAAAACTTGAAACCGTGCGCGTTCAACGACAAGTGCGAAACATACCCAGCAGTCCGAATAACAAAGAGGTTTTAGCAAAGCAACAAAAAATTATTGGTCGAATGGGCAGCGACCAAGACAACGACAACGACGGCGACGACGACGACGACGTCGACTCACACTCAAAAGCAAAAGCGAACGATGTGAAAAAAAAGAAGAAGCCAGAAAGAAGTGTTTGCTTCATATGGGTGAAATTTGCCCCCGTGCTCGGATGTGTTGATTCCTTTTGCGCCCCCCTCAAAACGTCAACCGGAGTTTTGAGTTATAAATAAATGCGTTCAAAGTTCCAGGAGGAAAAACATTTTCGCTGCTGCCGTCACCGCTGCTGCCGCTGCCGCCGTTCACAGTCATCGTGAGACAGCAGCTGCGCTGCAGCTGAATATTTTTTTTGTTTGTTTGTATGTGTTTGGTCGTCATCCCCCCGTCGACCGCCGCCCGTCCGTCTGTCACTCTCTCAGTCATCGTCGTCGTCTCAAATGCGTGTTTTTTCCTTTGCCCTACAAGTGCAAAACAGAAGCCGATTGATTTTCTTTTTGCTGTGAGCACATAATATTGATATTCCTTTCTGCATTTGACATTGAGTGAGTGTTTTTGGTGGAAAACTCTTATTATTCGACTGCAAAAACAGCACGTTTTCAATTTTTCTGCTTACGAAACCAAAAAGAAAACACGGAAAACTTGAATGTTTATATTGTCTTGCACTTTTATTTACTTTCAGTGGAAAACATACCCAAGCGACCCGAAAGCCGAGAGGGCAGTGCCGAACGAAAAGGTAAAAAGCATTATTTTTTTATTATTGTTTTATCAGATGTACTCCGAGTATATTTGTGACGTGTGAATGTATTAGTTACATAAAGTTGACTTAGACGACTTCTATACGCTCTTCTTACTGCAAACAAAACAAATCTTGCACAGCCTACACAAACTGCACTTTACAGCAATGCTTTGCCCATGTGGGCGAGCTTTACACGGGAGAGCAGATGAGACTGCTCAAGGTAGTCGGCATTCTTCATACCAATTGTATTTCATGGCATGACACAAATTGCGGGGAATTGCAGATGGACATGTCATCCACGTAGGCACACATGGCAGCCACAAGGCTAATCGAAAAGAAAATAAGAAGAATATGAAATCTCGATCCAATTCGGCTGCAAGGTAGCTATTTTCTCCGCATTTTAAATACGATTGGGTTCGTCAACTTCCTTTGGCTCTCTTGCCGCGCTCTTTACGCTTCTCTCAGAACCTGCTGTCGTCGCATGATCATCACACTTTCCCAGCTGGCTGATAAACCTCATATTTGTTTCTTATCTCAGCGTTATTTTTACATATCCAAATTAAATACACAATTTGCGAACTTGTTGCCTGCCAGGATGATAAATTTTCCAACCGGCGCTGAATTATAAAAAAAACACATGAAGAAAAACAGTTGACCATGATTCAGTGACAGGTTGCAGCTTTTGCAGTGTTCACTCCTTTGTGTTATGTGTGTTTATGACGTCATTACGACATTCCATAAATACCACACACAGAAACCGATAACACGTACCAACAACGATAACGTCGCAATTGTCGATTGTCGATTACAAGGAATGCGCTGAAAGTTTGACTTGACCGATTGTTTAGAATTCTATGTTATTTATTTATTTTTTTGCACGGCGCTCCAATGTCATTTTAATAAAATTGTGCGCTTACATTTTCTTTTTGCCTTATTTGCGCATCTGGGGGCGACCCGCTATGTATGTATGTGTGCATATTTATGAGCGTGTGCATTGCTATTGTAGTTTGTTGTCAATTGACCCACATAGTGAGGAGCCGCACAATGGTCGATGACGTCAGTCGACGGCTGTAAAAGTCGCGAGTCGCGACTTGCCGGCAAATGCCAAAATAAAACCCATCAAAATACACGCCACAAAGAGAATGTCGAATAAAGCTGACGCTTTATTGATTTCGTCTACAGGTAGTACATGTCGCTGTCGATGATTACAACTTGCATTTACCTGTGAAATTATGAAGATTGTTTCACTCGAACCCTACCTTGAGCCTACTTGCCGCTTACTAATCATTTGATATTTATTTTTGTTGTGTGTTTATTTTCACAGTGTCCAAAGATCGCGAAGAGAAACTGAAATATGCCCGCGATCGACAGAATGAGGAGCGACAACGAAAGATCGAGGAGCTGCGCGCCCAAGCGGAGGCAGCGCAAAAGTATCGTGAACAGAAGGAAGAGGAGCGACGACGTCGCATCGAGGAGATACGCGTGAGAGATACAGAGAAACGGCATCAGGTGGAGGAGCGTAAAAAGGCCATCATTGAGGCCGAAAAGGAGCGGCGTGAATATATTCTCAAAAAGAATCAGGTGCGTCATCACAACCAAAACAACACCTTTGCTCTTAATGCTTGAACTCGTTCATTCTTTCTTTAGGAGCGTGAATCGCGAATAGAGACAAAGAAACGCGATAGAAATTCAATTGCTTTCGCTTTTGGCTCATCGACGCCACGTTTATTGGATGTCCCAGCAGATTATGGTCTGGTATCGCCCAGCACCTTTTGGAGTCAGCGACGGTATGTTCTAGAAATTACTTATTATATTTGGCAGACTCACATTTTAAATGTTTTGCAGATCAACATCCATTTCGAATGTAGCGGGCGCCTCGCTCTCACGTCGCAGTTCCGAGCGTGAACTTGCCGATAGTGGTGCTAAGAAGCGTGCCTCGTCCTCCACGGACAGACATGATGGTGAGTGTAAAGTGCGCAAATCGCCAATTTGTTGAATACAATCGAACTACCCTCCCACAAACACTTGACACACCAATATACACACACACAGACACACCTCCTAATCTTAACTACATATTTATTTTGCAGTTAATATTACTTTAGACTCAGTTCTGTTACAGTATATATATCCATATATATAATTATATATATTTGTGTACTCTTAATGTACCCATTTCCCATGTAACTGTCAACTGTTGCAGCTGTGTGTAAACTTAACTTTACTCTCCCCTCTTGCCACAACACATTTGTTTCTTATTTTTACTTTGATTTATTTGCAAACAATATATATGATTTATCACTTAGCAATAGCACAGATGATCACGATATATATATATATATATATATTTATATATATATATACAATATACACACGATCACAAACACCTCCCGACTTTCTATCGTTTCGCGACCAGCCTGAATTGTCTGCTTGCCTTGCTGTTGTTAATCTACTTTTTCCAAATCATTATTATTCTTTATCTCTGTACACATCCGGCCATTTCTAATACCAACCCACACAGATCATCGACGCAAATCTTCGTCCATGTATGAGGTATTCAATTGGGGCTATTCCAATGATGAGCCGCCCAAGCGGTTCTCGCTCTCAATCGCTGCCAATGAGATAAATATCGATGGGCCGGCAGTAGCGCCTATAAATCGTACGCCCAATAATGCCCAACAACTGACTTCCACAACTACAACAACAACCACACCAACTGCGCACAGACAAAATGTAGCAACAGCGACAGCTGCAAGCCACAACAACAACAACAATAACTCATATCGTAAGGGTGAGGGTTCCTCTTCTCTTCTACTCTTAAACTACTCTTCTCTCAATTATTTTTGTTCTGAAATTATTGTTTGTTGCCCTGTTAAAACCTTACGTGTTATAGAGCTTGGTGTAAGCCGACGCCCCCTAACCAGCATGCGCCCCGTTTGCATGTTCTCCTTGTATACCTACTAATTAATTCTTCTGCCCAGTAGAGCACGAAATATTTCGATAGTAAGGCGACACTCCACAGTTATCGATAGTTGTATTCAGCTCAGCCTTTTAACACTGCAAAATAAATACTAATAATTAAACGAGTTTTCGTTATCTATGTGATCAATTAATTACGTTGATGATAACCTAATTCCTCGTTAATCTGAATGTCCTTTATACTACTACAGCTAACGGTACTCGATCGCTCGTGTTATCGATAGTTTTGCGGCTTTTGTTTTCAGTGATTGCGTAGCCCTTACTTTGCCTGGCTCCTTGTACAAAATCCAACCCTAGCGGCGGCCCTTAAAGTTTTATTTTTCAACTCTCCCAGTTTTAGTAGAATTCTCTTTCCTCTCTCTCTTTCTCTCTCGGCATGATTATTGCTTTAGTCTTTGCTTTTTGGTTTATCGATGATACATTTTGCAATAGTTTAAATAACCGCTGTGTCACAAAGTCCAGACTACTTTTGATCAATGAAAATAAAAAAACACCGAAAAAGAAAACAAACCAAAACAAAAAAAATATCCAAAACCACAATTGCAGAAGATATCGTTGACACATCACAGAACATTATGTTCCGAAGCGTTTACCGCAGGAAAACGGACCTCATGCCGACAATACCCAGCCCCCGAGACGGGCACTATGGTTCGCGCAGCTCACTGAGCACCACGCCCAGAACCCCAGGTAAGATCAGTCAAGAATTCCACAGTTACTCTCTCCTCCCCCCTCCCTGCCAATCCACCACTCGGCAAATCTGTCAACAGCAACGATTGTGTTTATCATCATCACTTCATCATCAAGATCTTTTTCATCATCTTTAAGCAGCTTCATGCGAGAATCCATTTTGATTCATCATTGTTAAGTTAGCCATTTGTTGTAGAACAACACGACGGACTACAGCGACAATTGAAAGAGCAACAAGGAAATTTTTTTTTAGTATGGAACTGTCTTGTCTCCTCTCACTTGCTTTCTTTTTTCCCTTGAGCAGCATCATCTGGATCAATGAGTTGTATCAATTTTGTAGCACCAAAAGCACACAAAACACACAAACTAAAAACAATTTTCCACTGGCACTTATTTAGACATGCGAAGATTGCAAACTACTAACAAATTTACGAAGATAATGATTTAATTGAAATAATTTAGGAGATTTTAAATGATTATTTTATTTCAAATTATAATAGACATCAATAATTTATGTGTGTTTTTGGTGTAATTGAATTATGGGATATTAATATTTAAAAAGAAAATAAATATAATTTTCATTAGTGATGATTTAATATATATTTATCAATTATTTTTTACCAGTGCCAGTGGAAAATAGCTATAGAATTACACAAAATATACACTTCACACACACACAACACACACACACTCACGCTCGAAAGCATTTTGTAGCGCAGTCTACGATCCATTAGTGTGACGTCTTCTGTAAATAGCTGCATAAGGATCCACAAATAGCACCACCACCACCAACCACCAACTACAAGAACAACAGCTACAACAATGTTTCTGATTCCGTTTCTGAACACTTTCATGAACCACTTTCCACTTTACATATCAACCACGACACAACAATCGGTTGCCCATAGGACGCGCCTATTCGATGAACCGATTGGACCAGCTGGCCCAGCCGATTCGACGCAACGGCGAACATGTGCGCGCCATCGTGGAACGGGAGCGACGCGAGCGTGAGCTGGAAATGCTGGACGAGACGGCATCACTGGGTGGCGGCGGCGGTCGACGTGGCAACAGCGCGCGTGGCCATAGCAAGCGAGCGGGCAGCGCCAGTGTGGGCAGCGCCAGCGGCAGTTCGACGGCTGTGGGCGCCATGTCCAGGAGCATGACCCATTTGGCGGCGAGCGGAGGTCAGCAGCGTGAGCGTGGAAAGTATTCACTTGGTGGCGGCATCTCGACTAGCTTTCGGCCCTTGGGTAGCGCTGGTCAGCGTGATTCCAGTAAGAGCATGACACAGATTAGCTATTCGTGGTCCCAACTTGGCACAACAAACAACAGCAACCACCACAATCCACAGCAACAACGCCAATCGAGTCTTGGCTTGCAAACAAGCGCAACTAAAAAATATCTACAATCATCATTTGCCTCATCCCTCAACAACGCATCCTACGCGACAGCCTCTGCGAATGCAACTAGGCGTGCCCAGCAGCAATATGCGATATATAATACAACTACTAACCCACACAACTACCACCACAACCACCACCACCACCACCACCAACGTTATCTCGATCTCGATCCAAACTCATTGTTGCTCATGAACTCTTCTAGTTTGTTAGTGAATGCAGGTGTGTGCGATCAACCAAACAACAAAACCCAACAACCAATACTCAAAACTCAAACTTAAACCCAAACCATACGAACAACCAAACTACTACAACAATACACCACACTACACCACAGCGTAACTCACCACACTGCAACATATATAACCCAACTTTGGTTACAAACACACAAACATAACTCTGGAATTTGGTAGCATACCGACCGTAGTGTTGTTATCCTTCCACATTTCTCTAAACTCCCTTCCATCAAGTAGCGTTCCGATTTGAACTCCCCGCCCACACATACAAACACATTAACACTAACACATATATACATAGCGTAGGAAGACATACGAAGTAGGAGTTGGAGTAAAACGCCAAACTAAGAAATCTATTTTTACCAGCTCTCAACTCCAGTTCATCTGAGCAACAATCTTCAAAAATTCATGTATATAGTTGGTTATCAAGGCTGCCTTAAAATGAGTCAAGGTGCATCAATTATCAAGGCAATTGATTCAGTCCTTAAACAGAATTAAGAGACCGAATTTGAATTTAAAACTGCGACGAACCAAAATCTGAATTAAAACAATTTGAACGTAGTAAATAATCATAATTATAATTTACGACTAAAATTTGAACCAAGACTCTTAACTCTGGCGCCTTGACACCTTTCTATATATCGATCTGATCACATATCATCAAACGATCGCGAAGATATTTTATTTGTGGTCCATATTGTGTGCTGAGCATTGCCATTTGTATTCGTTCGCTTCGTATGTTTTCAATTGGTTCTACCATCTAACTTAGGTGGCGACCCTCGCTGCACTATACACTATCTATATACACACCATATCCCCCAAAAACACAGGCGCACAACACACTTAAAGGCACACACCTCACTCACACACCCTCTAGGTTACGCTTTGTCTTTTTTCCACTGATTCTGTTGCTGACAATTTTCTGTTTGTTTTTGTTTAACGTTTTTGTGCCGAGGTGTCTTTGGTTTTTTCTTAATCTGTGTTTAGCTCTCCTCATTTTGTTGTACTCGTATTCCGTATTCGTATTTGTTTTCCTGCTAATGACAATACTCTTTTTGGTGACGGTCACAATTTCACATATTTTACAATCTTTGGTTCTCACCCATTTCATATATATACATATATTATAGTATTTAAACAATTTAAACCCAGAAAACTTGCTGCACATCATTCCCTTTTCTGTCTGGAGTTGGGTTTGTAATGTATATTCATTTGCATTTATTTAGGCTCGCGATCAGGAAATGTAACGCCTGGCGGTCATGGACACTTGAGTGGCTCTCGTCCAGGTAGCGCCATGTCCACATCCACAACGTTGTCCACATCTGGACTGGTGCCGCGACGTCCAGCCACAGCCACACGTAAACCACGGCCAGCTAGCATTGCCGGCACCGGCATGTCCCTGGAGGGTAAGTCTACAATTGCACACATGGGTTTGTGAGAATCGATCCAATAATTGGTCATTCATTATTATAGAGATCAACAAAATAAAGAGGGATCAGAAGCCGCCGGTGAAGACATCGAATGCCGCCGCCTCACCATCCACATCTACAGCACAAACGACACCCAAACGAACCGCGAATCTGATGTCCACCTCAATGATTGTCACCTCCAGTTCAACGCGCATGCACAGCGCCGAGAAGAAGACGCCATCGAAGCGGGTAAGCCAAGTAATTAAATACATTAATACATTGAGTACTGTTTTTAAGACTAAAGTATTATGAATTATTAATAATTTTATAAACTTTATATTTTACTTTGAAATAGCGTTCTTCTCTGTCAAAATGTTAACCAAGAGTTAACTTTGATCTTGAGGTTTTTAACCTAAATTCCGTTGAATTTGTAGTCCATAATCAGCCATAATAGTTTTGTATTCAGTCTAGCTCTAATAATTTGATTGTCTTTTTATTTTACAGGAGCCGATGTTGCCTAAGTCCGCGTCCGCATCGAAGGCTCAGCAGCACAGCCGCACCGCCAGCTCGGAGCGCATCAGTCGACACGCCAAGGAGTCGATCAGCAAATGCCCTCCAGCCATGAGCACATCTATGATTGTTACCTCCACCACAACAACAACAAAATCATCAGCGGAATCCGCTCCAGCTCCAGCAGCAGCTGCACCCAAGGCCAATGGAGTGGCCAAGGAGCAGCCAGTGGAGGAGGTGCATGCAGAAGTTCCTCCTGAGCCGATTGCAGCGCCTGCGGTCAGCAAGGCCGAGAAGGAGACTCTCAACACTGAACAGGCGGAGCAAGTGCAACAGGGGTTGGTGCAACTGGAAACGGAAGTGGAGGCACAACCAGAGCCGGTTGCAACTGCAACCGTTGCACAGGAGCAGCAGCCACCAGCGGAACTAATTACTACTGCTGCGCATGTAGAAGAAAAGGCAGATGAGGGCACCGAGAAGCCGCCACAGGAGTCAGTTGCCGTTGGCCCAAAGAAGACCTCACGTAACGGCAGCAAGGAGAATTCAGAGGTGCGTGAACTAACGCCACCGATGACAGCGCCAGTTCCAGTTGCAGTTGCTGGGCTAGCTGTCGATGCTGGCAACGATTTGATGACGGCATCGATGATTGCCAAGAAGATAACGACCGAGGAGGAGGCAAAAGCGGCATTAGCCGAACGACGACGCCTGGCCCGCGAGGAGGCCGAACGACAGGCCGAATTGGAGCGACAACGTGTAGAGGCTGAGCGCCTCGCCGAGCTCAAGGCCCAGGAAGAGGAAGCAGAACGCCAGCGACTCTTCGAGGAGGAGTCAACGCGTCTTGCCGAGGAGCAGCGACGAGGCGAAGAAGAGCGTCTGCGCAAGGCTATCGAGGTAAGTGTATCGAATCAATGCATTTACATCAAACACCTACATATCTATATATGTCTTGCAGGAAGCACAGCAGCGCGAGGAGGAGGAGCAACGCCGACGCGAGGACGAGGAGCGTCAGCGCATCGAGCGTGAGGAGGCCGAAAAGAAGGCCAAGGAAGATGCGGAAAAGCAGCGTGTCGAAGTCGCCGAGCGTCTCAAGCGCGAGGAAAAGGAACGCGAGGAGCGACGCAAGCGTGTCGAGGCCATCATGTCGCGCACTCGCAAAGCTGGCGCTGCTGCCACGCCCGCCAAGGTAACTGAACCAATTGTGCATAAAATAGCCATATTTGCTTTCCCATCTGCACACGATTCGACATTAAGATTCACCTTTTTTGCGTACAGGAATCAAATGACGCCAAGGTTGCGGCAGCGCCTAAGGAGAGCGACAGCAACAGCAGCAGCAGCAACAACTCGGCCGGCGGCTCACCCAACAGCAGCAGCAGCACAGAACCCGTTGTGGCAGTTACTGCGGCACCACCCACAGCACCCGTAAGCGTTCCAGCGGCACCTGCAGCTATGGCGGAGCCACTCAACAGCCAAGCGATGTATGAGCAATCGGTGCTGGACAAGGAGAACTCGCTGATCAACAGTTTCTCCAACATGATTATCGACGAGAATGCCAAGAACTTGCATCAGTTTGACGTGACCAACGGCAAGTTGCATGTGGAGACCACGACAACAACAACGGGAGCAGCTGTGGATGCCGTCGTTGTGCCGCCTGTAGCAGTGGCCAATGGTAATGGCCACATCGAGAATGTTAACAATAAGAAGTGAGTGATGCATCAGCATTGTTGTGTGAGTGTCTTTTGGAACTAATCGTTTGCTCACTTATTGCAGTGACATCAATCTACTGCAGGATGCAGTGAATCCAGTGGCCGTCAGTCAGCTAATTGATCTGAGCATTGAGTCACAACAAGATCTGCACATCAACAACAACAACAATAATAACAACAACAACAGCTTGCTGACAAGCACAGCGGCAACCACCACGCTAGTCACTGCTGATAGTCACGAGAATAAAGGTATAACAACTTCCCTCTCCAATTTACATGACTTAAAAAACTGATTAAAATGACTTCACAAGATGTAATCGATTTCAAGAACAATTGAACTGAGTCTGTGAACAATCATTTTACAGTTTCTGTAAGTTGTCGAATTTAAAAGCATCTGAAAAACAGCTCATTTTGTAATATTCAAGAATAACTATTTATTTGATTTTTCAAAATTTACATAGAACACATTTAATAATAATAATAATAAAAGTAGCCCATAGTGTTAACTTAGATACTACATGTCTTTGGATAAAACTAATGCTAAACTATTCTCCCTTTTATTTTTAGATATATCGTTGCTGTGAATCCGATGAGAAGGAAACCAAACCAGATTGTTTGTCGTAAAACTATCTACAAAAAACTGATATATAGCTAAATGTGTGTGGAGTATTTATTTATAGATTGAGATAGGATCAACAATGCGATGCAACACGATACGATTCAATACGAGTCGAGTCGATGTGTGTTTAGAGAATGTGCAAAAAGAATGCAACAAATTATGGTTACTAGAGCTAAACTAACAAACAGGAAAACAAAATGCTTATAAAACAACTATATACACTCTATTATACAGATAAATATATATATCTACTATATATATATATATATATATGCATCATAAAAGAAGCAAGCAAAAGCTGCATGAGCTGATGAAAGAGAAACCGAGTGCATGTTATATTTAGTTAAGAACTAAGACAAAAACTAAAAAAGTAAAGAACAATGAGAAATTTTGATGATGGATGGATGAACGAACGGATGATGAGGATAAATATAATGATTATGATGATAATCAGCCTGACAATTGGTTAGCAATTTGATATCAAGAAATGATGATCCCAAAACGCGTTACGATCTAATTTAATTATGATTATTAATTATAATTATTGCTAGCAACAAAATCGCTTCAAAAGTTTTTGCAATTTTTTCGATTTACACGAGTCTAACTTGAACTTGAGACGCAGCGTATATAATTGAAAATTATATAGAGAATAGTAAAAAGAATAATAATACCCCTCAAAAGAAAGAAAAACAAAAACACCCTAGGTACGAACTCTGTGCGAAAAGAAAACGCCGATCGTGATCATGATGAGGGCCAGATAAGTTTGAAGACAACTTCGCCGCGGTATGCAATATTAAATACCCATTTATGCAATATTCTATAGGCCAGCTTCGATCCAGCCAGCCACGCCCACGCTCCTCGCTCGCCCCTAAGAGAGTTTATTGCCTATTTTTTGCACAGTTGTTTTATAAGTTAAGTTAAAAACAAAAAACAAAACGTTGAGCCAACGAATCGTGAGGTATTATTTATTAAAAACGAAAACAAAAGTAAAAAATTATTTGAAATTATTTGCTGATACTGTCCTATGTCCAATATGATTCAGAGAGAATGTAACTATTATACTATATATGTAGCATAATCACAGATATCAGATATCAGTGCTTATACACACACACACACACATTATACATAAATATATAGAGATATATAGGTATATACGTAGGATCTGCACCTTGCAGGAGTCTTTGTCAATTCTGATTATGCTTATGTCTTGTTTATTATTATAGTAGCGTCTCCCCTTTTTCCCAACTCACTGTCTCTCTGTGTATATTATTTTTGCGTCAATTTACTTTTTTGGTAAACAAACTTTTTTATATATACAGCATCTATATTTGTAATTTGTATTTATCCATGTGCAAAATAAATTATGATTATTTTTTAATTACAACTAGCAAATTATTTAGCATGCAATTTTGCCCCCTACCACCATTTAAATTGTAAAAACTTGATAAAATTTATTTATACAATATTCACAAATTCAATAGTCTATATAATACACATATACACACAATCACACAGATCAACAAGTACTTGAGCGCGAGGGCCTTAACATGCATGAGAGCAAAGTGAAGAAATGGGGAAAACCCCATTGAGATCCCTTTATAAAAATCCGTTAATATTTAGTATAATCCAAATACTAAACAAAAAACATACTTTGTCTAGTTAAATGCAAATGCTTTTCCTATGTTAAAAAATAATGGCGATATAATCAAAAGACAAATAATGATATAAACGTTTCTTAAATTCAACAATTGTCTTGCTGCAGTGAAATGAAGAAAACAAAAACAAACAATTATGGAAAAAATAAATACCTTAGAGCTATGTATATTTAATATAACAATTATATATGTATGTATCACACAAAGCAACAACAACAAACAAAATATAAAAGCAATTCCCTCTATTTATTTAGAACACAATAAAACACATCTACACACACACACCCACACACACACACACAAACAACCAACACACTGTAACACTAAAGAAATTCTCTTCTTATCTAAAACAAAAAAAAATAATTGCATAACATATACAATATATATTTATGTGAATAAAATGTAACTAATTCTCAAGGCAAACTAAAACAAAAGACCAGCAATATCTTTATTTTTTTTCTGTCAAGGTCATGCTTGGAATGCTGTGCTTAGGATAAGGCATGTACTATTACTAATAAACAGCAGCAGCGGCAAAAGCAAAGCAGCTGGAGCTGAAGCTTCATATCAGTTCACTTTCATTGCCATTCAAAGGAATAACAACAATACACAGACATATGACATCATCAGCAAAGAGCAGCTGAGCTTAAACTTTTGCGGCGTGCTCGTAGAGCTTTTGAGAGCAGCTCATGTTAAAAGATATAAAAGGCAGAGAATAGAACTTGCACTCTCACTGTTAATCTCCCTCTCTCGCGCTGGTTGTTAACATTGCTGCGTGTGTTTGTGCGGTTGACGCTCAGTGTAAAGTTTTCTTCGGCTGCATGTTTAACATCTACGCTCAAAGCGCTTTTAACTTTTGCTGTGTTCGGACGTGTTTTGTTCGCTTGCGTGTCGAAACCAAATTCCTAAATTGTGATAAACATTCCATTGACTAGAGTGCAACGATAAGTTTCGGACCAAGTAAACGCGCCCTGCAAACCCGTTTCCAGCCCAAAATCCAGCAACAACAACTAAAACAACAACAAATATCAACATGTCTTCGAATCGTGCTCCAAAGAGTGGCTTTGCGGCCGAAGCGCAGCGTAAGGTAAAAAACAACAGCAATATTCATGAGCGCAAACAAATTTCTTGCCAAAAAATAACAATATTGAGCTCGTGTGTGTGTATGTGAGGCTGCATTGACTTTATTTGGGCATTTGAAACCGTGTTTAGCCAGATTAAAAATGGTCTTAGGAATGACCTCATTCCGAATTGGCGAATAATGCGCGTCGCCGCTAAGTCATCTTGAAGTATGTTTGTGTGTGTGTATCTTAACAATGCATGCGTAATGTCTGTGTGAGTATATGATTGAGCTTAAATTTCTTGAAACGTCTGATTGCTGGTTGCTATGCAACTTTAATTCAAATGCATGGCAAGATCGGCTCCCCTAGTTGTTGTTAATTTGACAACATTAGTTACGCTTATTTACAACAATTTACATATGTATAGACACATGTATCTACTGCATTGAGCTTGCAGCTATTTATTGTTCCCCCTTTGACGTATAATTATGTAATTCCCTGTGTCCCTGTGTGTGGCTCAACGACGTGAGTGAAATTGAAATTGTATATGGTTTGTCAGCGGCGGGGGAAATGGGGACTGAGGCAGGGGAGATTAAGTGCAGTTTACCAATGGACAACACGACTACATAAACAAAAGGCAATGTGTGTGTCTACAGTTACAGCAAAACACAGCCCAGCACAGCGAACTGCGTTGCCACCCTTTTTACTTTTGTTGCCCTGCCAGTTGCTTCCCCTTGCCGCTTGGGGCGCGATCAATGGCTTCGCAGGAGCCACTGAACGAGAGAGAGAGAGAGAGAGAGCTGATGATGTCATTGAGCTGCCTTCCAGCTGCCAGTCTTCCTCTTGCTCTACGTTAGTTACCAAAATGTACAAGAAACAAAAAGCAAAAAGCGCCCCACGTAGCGATAGCAACTTTGACGCACTCACACACATGCGCGCCGCACTTTAAAGAAACTTGAGTGTGCGTGCGAGTGTGTGAGTATGCAAACAAAAACAACATGCCGCTGAATCAACTTTTCAAAATTGTTTGTCCATTTAACCGTTGAGGTGTACGCGCAAGCGTATGTGTGTGTGTGAGTGTATGGTTAAGTGCTGAGTCGCTTGGCATTTATTTTGTGTACTTTTATGGCAACGACTCAAATTTCAATTTTCAGCTAAAAATCGAGCAACTACTATTGAAGGTGCTCCTCCCAGCTGTTCTCTTTGTAGAACCCCCCTCCCCCCAAAATTACCCCTAAGCAACCCTTTCACCTTGCCCCTTCCCTTTTCCTGCCTTGCTCTTGCAGCAAGTTTCATTAATTAGTCGGTTCTCTTGTTGTCTATTGTCCGTTTTTCTGTGTGAGTAGCCATAGAAACGTTAGCACCCATGGCCAGGTATATGGAAGTATAGCATGTACATAGTAATCACGGTTACACGCACACTAACACACATATACCCATGCATACCTTTGCTAGATATGGTCACATTAATACATCCGCAGCAAGTTACCCATTGCTATCAGTTGTCTAAATGGAACTTGTCGAGTTGTGTTGCTTACAAATACTTCGCGCAATTAGCATTAGGTGTATGTGTGTATGTGTTGTGCTGTTAGTACTTTTTGGGGGTAAGCCATCACAAAAACATTTTCAGATAAGCCATAAAAAAAAGTGATGGACAACATACATACGTATATCATAATCATAAATCTAAATGTTGTTTGGATTTCCGGTGAAACTTTACACGAATACCAAAACAGAGTTCTCATTTCTAATAATGGAACTGAAGTCATGTTCTTTCTCGCCAGCAAAGAAAACCCTAACGGAATTTAAACTTTCCTTATCAATAGACAAGTCATACAAGGTTTGATATTTTAGTACACGTAAATATGTCGATCCCAACGATTTGGTACGTGAATTGTAAATTGTTCTGCCTATTGGATTAGTTCATTGTAAATCTTGGATCGTTTCTCCAAAGCTTTCAAAGTTTTACTTTACAGTTTTAATTTACGGATAATCACTGTAGCAGCTCTTTTGAAAGAGGTCTCTCACATTCGATTTGTGCATGTTTTGCACTGTTTACATTTATCAAAACAAACCAGAAAAAAGTGGGGGAAAAAAGCACAACATAAAAAATAGCGAAAACAGTCACATAATTGACCTCGTTTACGCGTTACGTTTATTTTGCGGTATTCCAAGCTTGAGTGATTGTTTTTTTTTCTGTGGCTTTTAACCAAATATCGGTCAGCTCAAGAGCTTCGCCATTGTCATCGAGGGACCGTGGGCAGGGTGACGGTACTGAGGGACGTAGACGTGGACATGACACATTGAAAAGAAAGCGAAACTGAAAATTCGAAATGAATAATCGCACAGAGCTAAGAGATTTCCGATAAGTTTTAAATCTTTACTTTTGCATACAGTGATCGCTCCATCAAAGGTATAATGAACTAGTTTAATTTACAAATAACAATTTTACAGATCTGAACTCCTATCTGTCTGAAAGTATAACACTCTAGATCTTAGAGACTAGCTTTGCTTGACAAAATTTACAAACTTATTTTCAAAATAAAAGAAAAGGAAAAAAAAAAAAAAGGAATGAAAATTATATTTTTTACAAGCTACAAAATCTGTAGTTGACTTCAGATAGTTTATTCTACATAGCGCTTTTAACAGTTTAACTAAACACCAATTTCACAGTACATGAGTCAAGTTTTAAGCTGATAACTAATCATTGCCTGTTGAGATTTTGAGTTATTGCCAAAGTTCACTAAAATCCACAAACCCAACGGCCCGGCAAATGACATCATCATCATCGTCATCTGTTGATCGTTTTTTAGTTTGGCATCTTACAAATTGCTCATTACGCAATGATCCGTTGCGACTCGACTCGATTCGAATGCTTTGGCTGTCTCTTCTTTCATATATAACATATATTGAATGGAAAGAAGAGATGAGTAATAAAAACAACTGACAACACATAACATGGTACATACTCGTAAATTTGTTCAAACTGGAACCGGAAACTT
This sequence comes from Drosophila siamana, assembly GCA_035047445.1. NCBI lineage: Eukaryota > Metazoa > Arthropoda > Insecta > Diptera > Drosophilidae > Drosophila > Drosophila siamana. The sequence continues at coordinate 590,273 of JAWNPP010000046.1, forward strand.
GCGTCAGCATTTTGTTAGATTTTTGGCATCAACAAAATAAAAATACATTCAACTCCTTGAGTTCGATTTCACTTTCTGCCTGTGATGTGGGCGTTAATGTTGATGGTGATGTTGATGATGACGATGACGATGGCGATGGCGGTGATGTGTCTAGCCCGCAGCAAGGAAATCCGTTGGCAGAAGTTTTGACTGAGTGGCATTTTTAATTTAAATAAAAGCTGGCTACAGCTAATGAAGTTAAGCTGGCCCAACTCTTATTCGCAGGCTTGGCTTGTCCCCCCCTTTACTTTTGGGTTTTTGGCTAATGCGAGTTGCGTGCGGGCCAAGAAAACATCTAATGTTCAGTTGTACGTTTTACACACGCGTTGTAGTCAGTTGTCAACTATCTGAGAACTCCATCAAAAATGAAAAGTACTTGAAAGCTAATTACACTTTTGCTCTCCAGCTGGGCTTTTCGGCATTGTCACGCTCTTTGTAATTGCGCGTAATCGTGCTTCATTTATCATCTGACCCACAGACCCACAGTGCTAATTGCTCAATGCTCAATGCTCGGTGGCCCTCGGGGGTAATGTGCAATGTCATTGTCAGTGTCAGTGTTTCATTCCAGCTGTTCCGCATGCGCCGAGAACAAAATGTTGTATTCGATTTTACGCGGCGTTTAACGGTATACAGCCATATATTACGCCTAGTCCGTAATACTAAGCACAAGTGCTCTGGCCTAGCGACTTGATAATGTTGATGACATTTTTGGAGAGCTTCGAGAACGTTGCGCTGATAAGCGTTTCCAGCACTCACATCCTCCCACCCCTCGTGCATATTTCTCTTTCCCCCACATTCTCTCCCTCTCTAGCGCTCTCTGTGTCATTATTATTTGTTTGTATAATATTTTGCGTTCTCTTCGATAAGGCAAACATGTTCAAGAACGTTGTGTGCAAATAGTGTACTCGATGCTTGTATGTATTCAATTATTCACTGTACTTTTGTACATAATACATATATGTACATACATATGTACATATGTACGTACAGTCGTCGAATTTCGTCGGCGACCTCATAGCGAAACTCTATAAAAAATGAAATGCTGCTCAGACTGAGCTCAGAGCACTCTGCTGACTCATTAAAACAGCGCTAAAAATATTTGTTCACAAAAAAAAAGCAAAATAATGTATGTAAGAAATCTGCAATGGGTTCCAGATACTCTATAGATATAATCTACATGTCTCAAGTATTTTTTTTGGGTCAGGCATGTACAGACAGATTGGAGCTAGCAGCACTCGTATCATATAATCATCCAGATCTCAGAGACTACATTGGCAACAGCTGTTTACACCAAATTTGCTGTCAACAACAACTCCGAAAAATTTAAAATATAGAATATTTATGAAGCGATCAATTACTTTATTAACAGTGTCACATTTTTGTTCCGCTAATCATGTATGCCGCTTTAACTGAGAGTATAGAAATTGCGGACCGTTGCTATTTTTCATTTTAATTCAAACATATTGTTTACTTTCGTATTTTGTTCCTATGTTGTTGTAAGCTATGTCTTGCCATTTCCAAATCCAATTCGAATTCTAACTTTGCATTCCAATTCACTTATTGTCTGGCCACTGCGACAACCATAAACATCTGTTAATATTTATGCATATGTTATGTGTGTTTATGAGTGTGTGTGTCTAAAAATGTGTAAGAAATGGTCCGCATTCATTAGTAACTTAACGGCTGTTCCTTTTTTATTTATGATCATGGATAATTTTATTCATAATGTAGCCGGTCTTTGGTGCCGAATCTAACGAATAAATGTGTGTATATTCTTAATCAAAATTTATGCAGAATGTCCCGAGGGTGTCAATTTATCTGCCATCAACATAATTATCATCGAGAGTTATGATCATCGTGTTCAGTTCAGGCGGATGTCAATCACAATGTTATTTATTAATTGTTCTACGATTTCTCAACGCTTCAAACATGATAAATTGACCCCTCATACCACAATCCCCATTGTCTAACTTTTCAATCTCACTGTTATTTGCTGTTTTCTTCTCTTTGTTGGGGGTTAACCCCGTTTTGTTGTGCTCATCTCGGATCTAATGACCTGACCGCGATTGTTAAATACCGTTCTTTTCTTTTGGGTGCTTGGCAAAAGTGAAGATAATGTTTGGCTTAATTGCAAACTGTAAACGGTGAGCTTTAATTATCGATAACACTGCCGATAATTGCGAACGCCAGCAGTTCAAACTCATATACTATACAAACATACAAGTATACAAGAATGCGTAAAGAAACAATAAAACTCTCTTGATAAAGACATAAAATACAAAACTGTTTAGCATTTTTTATGAGCGATATATCTGCATATCAGCTTCTTGATCAGCGCATCAACAGCACGTAGAGCTGATCGATAAGAAAATAACGATCAGACAAACTAGCCAAAGTTGAAGATATGGCGAAAATAAAATTAAGTGCACAAAGAAATGTCTAACAATCAAGTCCCGAATAATGCTGTACAACAAATACGTAAAAAAGTTATTTAAACTCAATGAGAAGCTAGTCATTGTTAATAGAAACTTATTTTTTTCTTATTAAATTTACTTTGTCTTGGATTTAGATATACATTGTTAGCTCTATATAGAACAGTACATTCACCTATATACGTAAATTTGCATCTCCATGCCTGTTGCTCTCTCAGCATTTTCCTTTTAGGGCTACGCGATAAGAGGAACAAAGCGAAACAATTTGCGAAAACTACTCAATTGACGACCAACAATCGTTCCCATTTGTTTCTGAGATCATTCATTTTAATAGAGTCGCTGTCACAGTCACTCAACGTGGATAGAGTGAGCAAAAGGAGAGAGACAAGGAGAGAGAGATAGAGAGTGAGAAGTCATGATTGTTAATCTAAATTCGTTTAGCGACAGCAATTTAATAAAATAACACTAATAACTAGGTGCTAAACGGGCTGCGATTTAACTCCCCAAACAGCCAAAAGCCAAATGTGAAGACATCACGCAAAGTATTTTGATTCTCAACTGGGTTTCTCAATGACCACTCCAATAATTCTCAACAAGTGGGCCTCGTCTACTCTACAAACCAAAAGTGCTGCGAAGGACGCCCAAGCAGCCGGCATTTGCTGTAGGCCATATATGGTGCGGGCCAATACAAACCGGCAACACATTGACAAATATGGTTATTGATTATGTGCAAAGAGTTGCAGGTACAGATGTTGGCCATGTATGGCGATATTTTGGCAAAAATCTGACACTCCACTTGTGGGAAATATTATGAAAAACATAACACATAATCACTAAAAACATTTGAAGGAACTACGATTATTATATTATGATATTCACTACCTTTATTTTGCACAAAGCATTTTTAAGCAGATTTTAAAAATTCACTCAAGTTTTCTTTTCTTATGAGCAACAATTTCTCTTGTTTAGCCCGATAGAGTTGGTTGTCTGGGGGAAACTGCAATCTTATCCTTATCCAAATTGAAATACAACCTTAGAGTGAATTGTTAGCTAATTTCATATGTATGTGTGTATGGGGTGAATGTTCTATATGTTTATGGGCAATTACCGATAGGCGGTTTATCAGCGATTTCTTTTAAAGATAACGCAACAATATATAGAGTCCGCCTTGATTTCAGTTGCGATTCGGCTTTAGTCTGGGAAATTGCATCTTTTGTTTTAGCCATGTACCAATCCAAGGTGCTAAATAATTAAAAAATGAACAACACACGACATTTATATATGTATATTAATGGAATATTCTTGATTTTGCCGCGCAGATTAACTCAAAGTACAGCGAGGAGCTCGCTCAGGAGTCTCTGGAATGGATCAAGGCCGTGACAGAGGAGCCCATTAACACATCCGGCGACACCGATAACTTCTTTGAAGTGCTGAAGGATGGCGTGATCCTATGCAAGCTGGCTAATGCTCTGCAGCCGGGCTGCATCAAGAAGGTCAACGAGAGCAAAATGGCCTTTAAGTGCATGGAGAACATTTCGGCATTCCTCGAGTGCGCCAAGAACTTTGGTGTGCCCACACAGGAGACATTCCAAAGCGTCGATCTCTGGGAGCGTCAGAATCTCAACTCTGTCGTCATCTGCCTGCAATCGCTGGGCCGCAAGGTAGATTATTATGCAACCATTTCACGTAACTGCTTGCTAATGCCACGTAATATTTGTTGCTTCTATAGGCATCCAACTTTAATAAGCCATCGATTGGCCCTAAGGAGGCGGACAAGAATGTGCGCAACTTCAGTGAGGAGCAGCTGCGTGCCGGCCAGAATGTGATCTCCCTGCAGTACGGCTCCAACAAGGGCGCCACTCAGTCGGGCATCAACTTTGGCAACACCAGGCACATGTAGAAACAGCGAGCGACGCAACATCTCTCTGACTACATTTGCAGCAGCTCCTCATACACAATATCTACTACATTCCGCAATAAAGCCAAAACCAAAACCCCAAATCCCAACATCTTCCCAAAAAGAAAATAAGAAAGCATCGTTAAAATTTAAAACTCTACTTATTTTATGTAATAACGATGATGTATTTATAAAATGAGCTTCTACTACTTGTATTCCAATTTACCATGATTGCACCAGGCGTAAACTATTCTTAATTATTAATATTATTAAGTACTCCCAAAGTACGGAAGAGTTTTTGTGGAATGATAAAATCTATTTTCAACAAGTGAAAAGATACACACATACAAACAAACAAACACACATACTTAGTATGCAAATATCACACAACATTTTTCGGATACATTTATTATTAAACAATCACTATATTATTATTATTATTATGAATACATAACTCAGATAAGCACTCAAGTTGCGTGCCATTAACGGAATATATGTACACGTATAACGAAAATTCACGAGTTGCCTTGTGACTACTCCAAGTAACGGAAAATATATTTCAAATTCAAATTGAATTAGCAAACGCAGAATACAACTATTATAAATCAGAAACCGTAAACCACCTGAATTTCTATTAATACCTGAGCATTTAAAACAAACACCGACAAACAAATTAAATCTATAAATGTTATGCAATGTTGAAAATAAATAATTATTCTTTTATAAACCAAAACTTTTTTTTGCTATTTTCCTCTTTGAAATAAATGAATTAACAATTAATCGATAACAGATTATGAATTACAAACAGCTCGCAGAACAATCGAACTGCCAACCTTTGTGAGGTCTTGAGTTGCGTTCGAGATTTATCGATATTTGCAGTTGAAGTCGATACGCGGTAATTGCAAACGCGATACCACCGTCGGATCCAACTAAACAAAAGACGCTGCAGACGAATATTTCAAACATGGAATACGAAATTTGCCGGATTTGTCTAAACAGCACCGTCACGCTAGTGGATATATTCGCCAAGCGCGAACAAACCGACCAACTGAATCCAGAGCCGTGCTTAGCTGATATGCTCAACGAGATCGCCGTGTGTCACATTAAGCGGGATGATACATTTCCGCAGCACATTTGTCTAAGCTGCGTACTGAGCGCCCAAAATGCCTGGCGATTTAAACGTAAATGCGAAGATGGCTACAATCAGTTATTAAAAATTAAAGAGCAACAACAACAGCGTCAAAAGAAACAATTGCCAGCCAAAGAAGAAATCAAACCAACTCCGCAGTTTGTTGAGAAAGAGCAACAAGCCTCAGTCACGTTAAAGCCATACAAATGTCAGATGTGCAGCAAAGCATTCGCCGACGTCACGATATTGCGGGTGCACAAGAAGTAAATATGATTCGATATATTCCTAAATTATTTGATTTTGCAAAAAGGGTATTTCAAATTAAGCATCAAAAGATAAAATGCAATGCAATGCAAGTGCAGTAACGTAATTTAACCGTCTGTCTGTCCGTCCCCATGAACACTTCTGTTTAAAAGACTTTAAGAGCTAGAAACGTCCAATTTGCTGACTAAGCTTGTCACGGTTGCATTTAAGTTACATTTAGCATTTTACGAGTTGAAATTTATTGACGAATCTTACTACTTTATTGGGAACATTAAATTTTTGTACTTTCTACAAATATGTAGTGTCTCTATTTCACATTCGATTGCAGCTTTCACAAGTTATTAACCAGTATTCCTTTCCAGGTGGCATGCAGAGATTAAAAGCAAAGCCCAGCCGCCTTTGCCGCCAGTTTCGAAAAAGTCCATTCAAAAAGTTAAGAAGAAAGAGACTATCAAAAAGAGATCGCGCAAAAATACAACTGCAGATCGACCATTTCAGTGCACCGATTGTGAACAAGGGTTTCGTAAAAGTCTTCATTTGCGAAGGCATATGCGTCTACACACGGGTGAATGCCCTTACAAGTGTCCCCACTGTCCTGAGGCCTTTTACCGAAGCGATTATCGTTCAACTCACATGAAGAAAATCCACAATATTACTGATCCTCCACCCAGACTGTAAGCCAACATAATTATTTTACATTCATAAGTGATAACACTTTTCCGATTTACAGCAAAAGGGTAAAGACAACGAAATGAGGCCACAATTATCCAAGAGGATCGATAGATAGTATAAATAAGTAAACACATGTACAATACCAATAGTAATAGAACTAAGAATGGGAACGAATTACATATTTTAAATAGTCCAGCACAAAATGTTTCAACGACCTATAGTAGGAAGTAAACACATGTACCATACCAATAATTAAGCTAACCTTTGCTAGTAATAGAACTAAGACGTTTTAAGTTTCGAAATGAATGGGAACGAATTTCATAATTTAAATAGTGCAGCACATATATGTTTCAACGCTTTGAATGTTGTTGAAATTAAATAAAGAAAAATTATGCTGCTTAATTTTATCAGTTAGGCAACTGACAGGCAACTTTTACGTTGGGAGAAATAGGATGAAAATGAACACAATTTTATTTTTAAATTTTAAACCTTTTGTAAAATGTGTTGTTGACATGATTGCCTCGAACAATGTACAAAAAGTAATCTATGTTTATATGCAGTCAGATTCCACCTACCTCTGTAATTTGTAGTTCCATATTGGCTTGAATCTGTTAAAAAGAATCTTCAGCAGACACCAGAGTTTTAAATTTTACATAATTACAAATTTATTTACTCAACTGCTATTTACATTCGTGTGTTTTGTACATTAAATTAAATAAAATATATATAAATAATACACTTGAAACTAAAAACGTACAAAAAATATTGCATTTCTTAAACGGTTTTGTATTTTGCGTTTTTTGTTTTTTATATAGTTTTGTTTTTTTTTTTTTTTAGCAAAGGAAAGGCGAAGAGCCTGGGGGAAGTTTGATTATATCAGCAACTAAAGTCACACGAAGAGTATGCTAATCACGTTAAACTTAACGACTATATGTATATATATAATTACGACTTTATACATGCACATTTACACATACATACATATAGAGATGACTTAAACTACCTCGGGAAGGGGGGAACTGCTAAGATTCACACGCACATATATAAATATTTTTATATATGCCAATAAATTATACATATGTGTAAAAAAATATATATAGATCATTTGACGCGCTGACTGGCATATATATATGCATCTGAAACTACGATTGTGTTAAAGCTCGACGCGCGGACGAAACTGCAAACGTAACGGTGGATCTCGAAAACGCCAACGAGTCACATATACGAATTTCAGCGTGTGATCCTTGCCCAACAGTTCCTCATTACACAGTATATCGATCTGTAATTGAATTAAGAAGATCAATCAATAAGAAGAACACATCTAGATTGATTGCTGCACTCACTTCACGATACTTTTCAATGCCATTGAGTATCTTTTTGGCGACGAGTTTTTTGAGATGCGTTATCGTCGCCTGCGAGCTGCAGCGGATAAAGCGTCTCTGCAGATTCTTAAAGTTATTGCTTATGCACTCGAGGCACACATTGACCTGTTCGTCCAAACGATGGAAATCTGATTCGGCATGCGCCTCCATCACCTTCTCGTTATCATCCTCATGGTTTTGCGTAATATCCTTGGGGCACGGCATGTTGCGGCTCTTGTAAAAGTCGCGCTCCCTGCGCGATTCATCTGCAAAATGGTTTTCAACATAAATTATTATGTACTTCATATTGATATATGGATGCATACCTTCTTGCAGCTTCGGCACCAATTTGTACACAATGTCCTGCATGGTGCGATCGAAACTGATGTATTGCAGCGGGTGTGACTGATGTATGATGTTGTCGCAGGTGGGGCATGTTTTCTTCTCCTCCAGGTGCTTGACCAGACAGCTCTTGCAAACTGCAAATGAGAATTATAAATTATAGAAATACATTATACAACAAAATGGAAATACAGTTAATAACAAATCAATTAATAAGTTTTTTATCATATATGAAACCAGCTTGTAAAGTGTCGACATCATTAAAACAATGCTCTTCAATGAAGTTGTAAAACATGTTGATTACTCTTTGGACTCAAAGTTGCATGAGTTTGCAAACGACTAATAAGAAACTTTGGATGATAATGTAATCTTAATAATGTAGACTTTTTTGGAAAGTGAATGATTGTTTCCACATGTTGACAAGTGCTAATAAAATAATAAACTCGCAGATTATGAGGACCGAATTAATTTGGGTAGCAAATAAAATAACATTATGTTCATGTTTTTTTTCATTATTTGTAGATGTCTAATTAATACATTGTGTGTATATTAAATGTTTTAAAGATGTGCTCATTGGAAAGGGTCTTGGATCACGAACTACAGTAACCTTATACAGTAAATGAACTGAGAATTAGATTTTCACTTTTAAATGTTGGATTATTTTTAAATTTGGGATTTCCCAACACGATCATGGTGCCAATTGTGAGCATTTGATTAAAAACAACTGGAACCGAAGGCAACTACAACGTGACCACTGTGTGACCATATATTATTAAGAAGAGAGCAACTTCCACGCAAGGTGCACCTCACCCGGCAAGGTGAGCGCATGATCTTTGGCTGCTTAAAGAGCAGTCTGTGATTCATTGGTAGGAGCCTTTCTGCTATTGCCGCGAGATTGGCAACCGGTGGAGGCACAGCCGCAGGTATAATGGGGGCGTGAATTGGTAATTGTCAATTGGCGAAAACTCACATGTGTGCAGACACTCGGTCACTGTCGTTGCATCGATGAAATAACCGCCGCATATTTTGCATGTAATGTGCGGATTGATTGTTTTTAATTTGACGCGTCGCTCCATTTTACAATTGTATTTCCCCGATTCTTGTGAAATAAATAAACTTCTCCGTTTTGCATAAAAAAAATTCTCTCTTCCCTCTCGCGATGCGAACGAACAATGTTGTCTTTTTGTTGCTTGTTGCCGTAGAATTGGGTCGCTTAGAGCGCGAAATGCTGCGCAACCGAAGCAAAAACACTCAACATAACGGCGCACGCACTTTGCAATACATTTAAACGGTATTCGTCACTATTATTTTAAACAAATAATGAAATCACGACAAAATTGTGGGTACGTGTACGTGTGTGAGTGTGAGTGTACGTGTACATCGTCCCCTGTGAATGACGATTGTTAGTTATCGATGGCAATATCCGTGAATTGGCAATATCGACAGTGTTGCCAGATGGTCCACCAGTATTAACACTTGTTAAATCGTGTATGACAAATGAATTAACAAACAAAATTTACTCGAATTATTTATGACGCTTAAGATAGAATTTCTCAATAAAAAGGGTTAAGAATTTTAGTAGACGTAGTTAT